>CM076572.1:711752178-712423674 GCA_034641835.2 Pinus albicaulis | reverse complement strand
GTAACGATATTTTCTTTTTCCTAAAGTTATTCCTAGAACACTTCTAGGATATTTGAAATACTTTTTGTATAAATAATTCAATTTCAGAAGTATTCAGTGTGGAATAAAATTGCTGGAATTACTATAGACATTTTGTTGGACATTGGATGCTCTTGTGTGTTTGAATTCAAAGTAGTAGACTGGACAAGTTGACTGGCATCATAATTTAGGATCCCTATGATAAGTTGATGAGTGAAGTACTTCCTACTTGTCACTGTTTCCTTTTCTGAGTTTCATGCATTCATTTTATGTTTGTTCTGTCTGAATGTGTAACTAGGAGTATTACTACAAGGTTAGTCAAGTGCTCCATGTCTTTAACTAGTTTCCATTTTAATGTTTTCTTCTGATTTCCGGTGTAAGGAACCCTTAATTGCTCCTTCTCCCGTTTGACCTCTTCCTTCTACTTCCATTTTCCGAATCAAGGGATCCTTAATTTCCCTTTATCCCGATCATACCACCTCACAAAAAACCACTTTCCCAAATCTCTGAGGGTTATCTATCTTTCCCTGAATATATTTGTACCTTTTTGGCCTTGATTTCTAATGATTCTAGCTTGATTTAGATCCCATAGCCCAATGGACAAGTAGATTTCTCTATATCTTACCTCCAAGTGATTTTTTCCCACCAAACCCTTTAAACCAAAACCAAATTGTACTTTCATAACTAGCCTAATATTATAAATCAAAACAAAGTTAAAATTTAAAGAGAGAGCCCTCTCTGAACCCTAGGAAGGCTAGATCCTAGAGTTTGAAGTAGCCTAGGAAGGCTAGATCCTAGAGTTTAAAGTAGGTTTGTGGTTATCTCTAGTATTCTTTGACTAAAAATTCAAAATCCCACAACTTGAGAATTTACTAGAGTGATAACATACTGGCAAACGTACTGGGGACTTAACCAATCCTCAGTCATAAAATTGTCTTGAAAGAAAATTATTTTATTTATCTTTTTATTTCAAGATTATTTTTATAGGTTGTGGGTATTGAAAAATTGCAATTCTGGATTCTATGAAAACCTACTATACCAGGTCTAACCCGGATCCTAAACCTATTGTCATAGTAGATAACCCAGACCGAATTGGAAAAAAGAAAAAACAAACAGAAAACTTAGAAGCTGAAGTATCATTAATAAGAGTCAATTCATTACCTCAAGAATTAGTTAGTCTGCAAGACATTGATTTTGATCTGAAATTTGAGCATTCCTTATTTAAAAGAAAATCTGACAATGATTTAAAAACTACTATTGTAGACCCTGCTTTTGTTTCATTCTTGAATACAAAACAGAAAATTATTACAGCAAGATCTAAATCAAAGAAAGCTGAATATCAAACTAAAGTTGAAGAAATTAATGTTACAATTCTTAAGGATATTGATGAGGCTATTGAACTCGCTAAACTTTTGACTTATACAAACAAACCTCTAGTTTCTCAGTTACACACCACAATAATACCAGCTGCAGTTTCATCTCTGTATGTTGTTACATAATATATAAATATCACTCCCAACTCATCCATAGACCCATTTATCCCTGGACTGCCTTTGCAGCCTAGAATACTTTTTCCACCATCCACTCAACCCACTAGTTTACCTTCTGATTTTGCAAATTCATCATTCTCATTTCCTAGTAGTTCCACTCATATCCCAATATCATTTCCCAACACTTCTGGTACAGTTTTCAGTTCATCTGCTATCATTTCCAGCACAGTTCCCAGTTCTTTTACTAGATCTTCTAGTTAAACTAAGCTTTTAGCCATGGCTGCTAGATATGCTCCCCTTGTCTTACCTCAACAGTTGCATGACATGCCTCAAGATTATCAAAACAAAATACTATAGTTTGATGGTACTACACAATATACTGCTCAGCAACACATAACTAAAATCACAAACTTCTTTGAAATTTATGAAATAGATCACTCAGATGTTCAAATGAGATTGTTTGCTCAAAATTTGACTAGAGAAGTAAAAAAATGGTTTAAAGATCAAGCTGCTAGTAGAATAACTGATTTAGTTGTATTTATTACAGCGTTTTTGAATAAATGGGAAAAGAAAAAGAATCCCCTTCACATATTATCTGAATTTGATGCATTAAAAAGATCCCCAAATGAGTCAGTTCAAGATTACTGCACTAGGTATAATAGTGTCTATAATTCTATTCCTGCAACTCTTAAACCTACTCCTTATTCTGTTCTGCTCAAATTTCCTGATGGATTTGATGTAGATATGGCTTATCAATTAAGGGAAAGAGATGCAGACACCTTAGAAAAAATGCAATTATATGATGTTAGTGTAGAAATAAACATATCAGCTAAAAAGGCTAGACTCAGAAATGAAAGAAGGGTGACTATCAAAGAAGAAAATTCAAATTCAGATGCAAAAATAGATAGCTTAGCCAAAACCTTAGAAAGAATGATGGATAGACTAGATAATATAGAAAAAATACCCCATTGGGATAATCAACAACAGATTGGAAATCCTAACTTTAGAAAAAACATAAATCAGGGAAAATCAAAAGAAACAGGCCCAGACCAAACAATTAGGCCCCCATTCCAGGAGAACTATGCTGAAATTTCTCAGAATAATGATGAAGATGAGGATGACATCAATCATCTAATGGGAATATATGAAAACAATACCATTTTCCTCACTCATGAAGATCAGGAACTATTTGAGCTTCAACAACTCAAATTAGAGTCCAGTGAATCCTTTGAATATAAACAGGGTTATGACTTTGCCATAAATGAAATACATAGTCAGTATAACCTTAGACACAAGAAAAACAATGAGTCTTCTACCAAAAACAATTCCCAAAATCAAAATAAGAAAAATGTAGAAGCACCAAAACAAAAGTTTTGCAAATTCTCCCAATGGAAAATAAGCAAAGTTCCCATTCTTCTCAACCCATTTCTAGTCCTAAAAGATCATCAAGTCCCAAAATTGTTGATATTACTGATGAAGTGGATCAAGCCTCAAAAGACACACAGAAATATGTTGTAGAAAAAGCCTCTAACTCTGTTAAATCAACAAATTTAGATCCAAAAACACCTTCTGCTAATCCTAAACCAGTAGATCCAAAAATTGATAATTCAAAAACACCTGCTGATATTTCTAAGTCTAATAAAACTTCTACTGCTACACAAGCAGTCCCTGAAAAGAAGGTTAAAAGTAGTAAAACTCAGGAAACGCAGACAGAGAATGTCAAAACAATTGAAGCTATAAATACAACTGTAGAAACTCGAGAAAAACCAAGTCAAATTACAGTTACTAAAGATGAATTAGTTCAAATTAGTAAATCTCAACCCTCATTTAATATTTAGACTGAAATTTCTAAGTTAACAATACCCATTCCTTTAACAGAATTGGTAAAAAATGACTTATACAAATCAACCATAACTGAAACATTGAATATGAATGATGGTGAAGATGCAATTAATTTGAATGATGATCAACCAGAGTTGATATTTGGCCCTGATGTGAATGGAAAGCATGCAAATGGATCAATCCCTCCCTTTTATATCAATCTTACCATTCATGATCAAATTCTCCATAACGCTATGATAGATTCAGGAGCTTCACATAATTTAATGCCTAAAGCTATAATGGAAACTCTTAATCTAGAAATAACCAGGCCTTAAAAATATTTGTTTTCATTTGACTCTAGCAAAGTTAAGTGCTTAGGATTAATCAAAGACTTATGTGTGACATTAGTTCAGTACCCTGGTAAGAGTATATTAATGGACATTGTAGTAACTGATATCCCACCTAAATATGGTATGCTACTTTCTCGCTCATGGGGAGAAAATTTGCAAGGATATCTACAATTAGACATGAGTTATGCTACTATATCAGTGTTTGGTCAGCCTAAAAAGCTATATAGGGAAACATTGATGAAATTCATGGTCAGTAGTGCTGAAAGATCTATAAATTATCCTATTTATTCTACACCAACTGACCTGGACTCTTTTATTTTATGTAGCACTGAGAATAATGAAATCCAAACTGAATTGATTGATAAAAAAGCCAACACCAAACAATGACAACATATTTCATGAATCCCTTTGGCATTTAGACTTTGATGGTTCTGTAAACAAATTAGGAGCAGGAGCAAGAGTATGGATTACAAACATGGAGACTAATCACTCAGAAGGACATGCCTTCAGACTCAACTTCAAATGCACCAATAATATGGTTGAGTATGAGGCACTCATTCTAGGCCTCCAAATCATTATAAACTTAGGAGGAAAAAGAATACTAATCATGGGAGATTCAGAATTAATTATAAAGAAAATAAATGCAGTATATTTTGTTTATAACCCTAGACTAGCCAGATACAGAGACACTATGACAGATTTAACTGATGATTTATTGGAATGCAAATTTGTTGCTATACCTAGAAAACAAAATACTCAAGCACATTGCCTAGCAACTTTTTTCTAGTACATGAAATTTACCATTCCAACCAACACATAGGTACACTGATGAGGTTAAATATAGACCAGTTATTCCAGATAACCTCAAGTATTAGCAGATTTTCTCTCAGGATGAACAGATTTACCATTTCTTAAACAATGAAGAAGAATTTCAAAACTGTAAAATAGATACAAACTGTAATATAGATTCAGATTTGAATTGTGAAATAGATAACATAGATGTACATAAATTTGATAAACCTATTGTATTTAGTAAATCTGACATAGATAGCTTAGAGAAGATAGATATTGAAGAAATCATTGAAGAAGAAATTGACATGTTAGATCTCAAAGATAATTTTTTGCCTAAAGGTTTAACCCCTTTGGAAGATCTCTTTGACTCCAGTGATCTGCCTAAAAAGCCAAAAATGGAGCCAGTTAGGTCTGATATTGAGGAATGTAATATTGGGATACAATTAGAACCAAATATGATAAAACTGTCTAAATATTTACCTCTTCAAGAAAAGGAAAAATACATTGATATTTTTAAGGAATACCAAGATGTTTTTGCTTGGAGTTATGACGATCTCAAATCTTATGATACAAACATAATCCAACACAAAATTCCAATAAAAGAGGATAAAAAACCATTCAAAAAAAAGTTGAGAAGAATTAATCATGTTCTATTACCTTTGATAGAAAAGGAAGTAAAGCGAATGTATGACGCCCAGATCATTGCACCAATCAGATACTCTGATTTGGTTTCAAACCTAGTTCCAACGAGAAATAAAACTGGAGAAATTAGATTATGTGTCGACTTTATAAATCTTAACAAAGTGTCTTTAAAGGATAATTACCCTTTACCAAAGATGGATCATATATTACAAAGGGTATTTAGCTCCTCCAGGATTTCTTTGTTAGATGGTTTTTCAGGATACAACCAGATCCTAGTCCAAAAGGAAGATTAGGCTAAAACAGCTTTCACCACTCCTTGGGGCACTTTCATGTATGTGAAAATGCCCTTTGGTCTGATGAATGCAGGAGCAACCTTTCAGAGAGCTATGGACATATCCTTTGCAAAGGAGATTCATGACTTCCTGGTAATTTATCTAGATGATATTACTGTATTTTTCCAATCAGATAATGAACACTTGGATCATTTGAGACAGGTCTTTATTAAATGTAGGAAATTTGGCATCTCTTTAAATCCCAAGAAAATTCTTTTTGGATTAGAGGAAGGTAAGGTACTAGGACATATAATTTCAAAAGAAGGAATTAGAATTGATCCTGCTAGGATAGAATCAATTTCGAACATTCATCCACCTAGAAATATCAAAGAATTACAAGCTTTCTTAGGTAAGATTAATTTTTTGAGAAGATTTTTTTCAAACTTAGCTGAAATCATTACAGAACTGAACAACACGCTCAAAAAAGACTCAATTCTAAAATGGATTGTTGAAGTTAAACAATCATTTGAATCCATAAAGCAGGCTTTCAAAAAAGATTTAATAAGTCCAGATTTCAAAAAAGATTTCATAATTTTTTTATTTGCTTCATAGCATACCATTGCTGCAGTTTTACTACAGAAGAATGATCAAGGATTTGAACAACCTATAGCTTTTTTCAGTAAGACCCTTAGATATTCCCCTCTGAAATATAACGTAATGGAGAAACAAGCCTTAGCTTTGGTTAAAGCCATCAAAGACTTCAGAGTTTATATTCTCTATTCGCACATAATTGCCTATGTCCCAAATTATGTAGTTAAAGACATTCTTACTCAGGATGGCCCTGATGGAAGAAGAGGTAAGTGGATTGCCACTATTTTAGAATATGACATAGAATTAAACCCACAAAACTCATTAAAGGACAAGGATTAGCCAAATTAATGGCTGAATCTAACTGTAATTCACTAGATATAAATTTTATTACTCAGGTTGATGACCAGGAAGAGATGGTGACTCCAACGATTAGTGAAGCATTTCTATATTCACCTTGGTACTCAAATATCATCTTTGTACTTACAAACTTACAAGCTCCTCTTGAATTGTCAAGGACTAAAGCTAGATTTCTAAAACTTAAAGCAATGAGATTTTGTATCTTAGATAATGTACTTTTTTGGAGAGATCATAGTGGGATATTATTGAATTGTTTACTAAAGGAAGAAGCTGATAAAATACTTGAAGAATTTAATGTAGGTGACTGTGGAGGGCATTAATATTGGAAAACTACTGCTGACAAGATCCTTAGAGCTGGTTTTTATTGGCCTACCTTGTTTGCTGATGTTAAAAAGTTTGTTACTTCATGTCACAAATGTCAAATTTTTTAAGGCAAAAAGAAATTGTTACATTTACCCTTAAAGCCTATTTTAATTGAAATGTCATTTCAACAATCGGGTTTAGACTTCATTGGAGAAATTTACCCCCCATCCTCTGGCCAACATAAGTGGATTTTGACTACCACTGATTACTTCACAAAGTGGATTGAAGCTATTCCTACTAAACAAGACAAGCCATTGATGCAACCATTATTTCTCTCATAGAAAATAACATTTTTTCAAGATTTGGATGCCCTCACAAGATAATTACTGGTAATGCAAAAACATTTAAGTCTAAAAAGATGATTTCCTTTTGTCACAAATATCATATTACCCTAGGTCACTCTACTGCATATTACCCCCAGGGTAATGGCCTAGCTGAATCCTCAAACAAAATTCTAGTAAATATCATAAAAAAGTTACTTGAAGACAACAAAAAGACTTGGAATAAAAAGTTAGTCTATGCCTTATGGGAAGATAGACTTACTACCAAAAAGTCCATTGGCACTTCCCCTTACCAACTTGTATATGGAATGGATGTAGTTTTTCCATCTTCCTTAGGTGTTCTAGTAATGAAAATCATTCAAGAATCACAAGTGGAAATAAATGATATACAAAGGAGAATTAATCAAACTATTCATCTACAAAAAACAAGGGAAGAAGTCTATGAGAAATCCCAAGTCATTCAGGATAAAATCAAGAAAAAATTTTATAGAAGAAGTAAAGAGGATGATTTTTACATTGGAGATCAAGTGTTAAAGTGGGATTCTAGAAAAGAAGACAAAGGCAAACATGGAAAGTTTGACTTTCTGTGGAAAGGACCTTGTGTAATTTATGGATATAGGGGTAATAATGTTTTCTTTATCAAATATTTGGATGGAACAGATATACAAGAAGGACCAGTAAATGGTAGAATGCTCAAGCACTACTATTCATCTGAGCTAGCCAGTAGTTAGTCCCATTTACTTTTACATCATTTTAAATATCCATTGAATTTTTTAGATTGGACTGGATATTTTCTTTACAAAGTTGAAGCCCGAAGAGAAGGCCCTAAGCTTTTCAGGGTAAAATGTCATAAATATGAGTTTTTTTAATACAAAAAACAAAAGAAAATTAATGGATCATCATGGTCAAAGCTGAAGGCTACTAGTCAACGGTGTTCTTGACATTTCACCAGGCAATGCCATCCCCATGTGAAGCCGCTGTTAGGGTCCTATAAATATAGGATTCCTAATTTTGAATTGACTTTGATAGTCTTGTAAATATGTACATACCTTGCTTTCTACAAGTTGTTTTCCCATATTTTGAAAAAATAAAAATAAAATGAAAAAATAATAAAAAATCAAAAAGAGGGTAAAAAGTCCTAAAAGAAAGATCAAAAGACCTAGAAAATATATACCCCAAAAGAAAAAAGATGAAAATAAGACCTGAAAGAGAGCAATTCCAAATGCCACTACTTTTATTTTTTTTGCAAATTAAATGATTATGGCAGAGTGTCAATAAATGTCATAATCCATGATAAGTTAAACTATTTAATCTTAACTTGTCATGTTTTCAAATTCATGTTTTAGATAGTGAATAAATATTTGTCAGACAATTTAATCCTAATAAATCAGTAGATAGGTAGAGAATAATGAGGAGCTCAACAGTTTAATCTAAGCCCTCGGATGGAATAAGGTAGATTTAGATAGTTTATGCTTTAAAGAATAAATGTTTCAAGGTTGCAGCCTAAATGGACCTGCCAAATGAAGAAAAAATGTTAGAATAAAGCTGGGTAGGTAGAAATAAGTGGAGAAAGCATGTAATAAATGATTATCAGGAAAAATTACTAATTTACCCTCCCCTATAGGTATTTAGTGTTCTAAACTATCAGTCAAGTAGGTTCAGAACATTTCTCTAACTTTTGTTGGGACTAGACCCAAGGCTCGATGACTGGTTAGTTGAAAATATTAAATTCTTATGTTAAATCCCCATTCATCGTTATTTCATCTCTCATTCATACATTATAACTCCTTTCATAAGTAAAGACTCATTCTTACTTAATGAAACATATAAACCCATCTAATTAACTTCCATTCATTCAGAAACATACAAAAACCCTCAAAAATACTTTATACTAAGTATTGGTGAAATGATAAAAAGACAAGCTTTGCTTTACTTTTACACTTTACTTAGTCATTTTATGTATTTTTGTGTGTATTCCATTCCCCTTTTCATATTAACTTTTAACTTAGTTTATTAAATACCTAAAAATACCTTATCCTACTTATTAATTCCCTATTTTTAAATATCCCCAAAAACCCACTATTACAATGTTTAGACCAAAGTTTATTATCCATGTGCTTAAATAAAACCCCAATTATACACCCTTTGGTCTAAAACTTATCATTTAAATAAAATATCCCGGCCCTATAGTATTTAAACACATACCCAAAGTTTAAATAAATATATAGTATAAATACTACATCACCCATATATGCATTGTTAAAACATTTCATAATAAAGAATGTTTTAAATACATGTTATATAAAATCACTCCCCCCGACATATTATATAAGACTAGAGGCTTAACCTTTATTAAAACAAACTTTTATATGGGTTAAAGTCTTTTCCGTTGGGTATAATTTAACCCCGCATCCATATTCGTTAAACATTATATATAAGTTTTAAACCTTATATAAATTTTTTACCCATACGTGTGCGCATATAAAAACCCCAGTCCCACACCATTCCATTTTAGCGCAGCTTCCCGTTCAATCTTAACCCTTCGCATTCACTCCTCAGATCCAACGGTTCATACGCGATATCGCGTTGAAAACATGCCCATCTTTTCGAACTCCAAATGAACGCGAAATAGGTGGTTTCGCCAAGACCCCTCCCCTCCACGTGGCCTCCATCGATTGGATTGTGTGCGTTTTGAATAAAACAGCTTACCACCATAACCCCGCGCGATAACCACTGTTTGGTTTTGCGTTTAAAATCTAAAACCGCCTCCCGCCATTGACAAGACCTGCATTCAATGACAATTAATGAATACTAAATCGTATGGTTAAAACCTTTGAAACATACATTTTATTTCATTATTTCGCGATTAAAACCATTTCGCATTGTCTTCCGACTATCAAAGAGCTCTGTTTAAAGCCTTTAAGCCTTGATTCTCAGTTTTTCACCTGAAACCTTTACAATTATCATAATTAAACCTCTGAAGACTGGTTGAGAAGTTGTGCATCGCTCCAGACAAGCTGCTGAAGAGAGAATTTCAACTGAAAACCTCATAAATCCTTATCAGAGCCGGATACCTGCAAAAAGGTATTTTTCTCAAAATTGAAACCTGTAAATCAATTTTAAACCATCTTTACGAGAACCAACCCATTTTATTGAAGAATTTACCAAAACAAATTGCCTAAAAATACCAAAAAAGAGGACAAACCCTGGCAAAATTTTCCCAGGAAACCCTGTTTTCCATTACAAGCCTTTTTAAAGCCAAATTCCTCAAATTTCATAGTCTAAAGATCAAATTTAAGGATATAAATGGCTAAAAACTCTGAATTACCTTGAAAACCCATTTTTTCAATCAAACCGACTCAAAAAACCCTTATTTTCTGTTTTATGACAGTTTTACATCCTCAAATAAACCTAATTGAGCAAAAAGCCCAAAAGAAGCCATCCTTAACCTAAATTGCTCAGTTTCCTCTCTGTTAAAATCAAAACTCCCGCAAACAGTCTAATCTTGTAGTAGTTACCCAAAATGCCTAAAAAACATAGCACAAGTAGACCTGAAGGATCCAAAACACCTAAATCTGAGGGATCCAAAGCCCCTAAGCCTACCCCAGCCATCACTGCCAAATTTGCTACAACAGTAAACCCCCTTCAACCACCTATGGTTGCTGCTGAAAACATTTTTTTGACTGATCTTGACTATAAAATTGCAGACCCCGTTATTGAGTTTAATTTGCTAGATATACACAATTGGTGTTATGAAAAATATCTAGACAAAGATGATATTCCAATTTGGGAAACCCATTTGCCTAAGTATATAGTCCCATCGACTCATCCTGGTCAAGAACTCATCATACTTTGTCAAAAATACTATGAGCCAGATCAAAAGGCTATAGTAAATGCAGAAAAAGAAATACTTTTTACCATTACAGCCCAGTCAACTAATCAAATGCTTCAATTACAACCTGATCCCCATGCAGTCCCCTTGTTTCAAGAGGCATTAACTCAGTTATACCTTGGCATAGATTTCCCTAAAAGGTTCATGATCTTTCAGAATTTTATGCCTTCTCATGTTGATATTCCAAGTATAAATCCTCCATACTCCATAGCTAAATTTCCTGAAGGTTCTAGACAGATTATCTCTATGCTATCTTTTATCCTTGGATATTTTACAGATGAGTATACTGATGAATATATTCTTGGTTTCTTGTCCACCATGTCTCCTGGTCAACCTCTAGCAGTCATCTTTGACTATGTTAGTTTCATAGCAGATACCATCCACTACCAGTTGACTAAATTACCCACAAAAGGAGTTTTTAGATATTCATCTTATCTTTTCCATTTGTTTTTATTCTCTCAAGCAGACAAATTTCCAGTTTCTTTGAAAAATATGGATGTATAGGGAAAACCCTCATAAATTATCTTTTGGACTTCATTACTGAGAAAAGAATCCATAGATTCCACTTGTTCAGAGTTTTCAGAACTATTTTTGCAGCCAGCAATGAGCATATTAAACAAATCGGAACAACCTAGGATCAGTGAAGAAATGAAAATAATATTGCAGCTTTCTTAGTAGAACAAAGTTGGAGATTTGTACCTCTATGAAAAACACACTGAATTAAGGATTTTTGGGTCAAACTTGTTACCCTACAAGTTGCCCAAGCATGTGTGTATGAGAATTTTTGCACTTGAATATCTTAGAAAAATTCTCAATGCAGATTCAATTAATTTTATGGCAGCCAAGAAGAAGACCCAGTTTGAGTTAAAGAATCAAGTTGGGCCATTCATAATCAACCACAGTGATGCAGAAAAGGAAATAACAAAGAAATTATCAAAGTTCAGATTTGATGAGAGTTTTCCATGGAATTATGATCCACAAGGGATCTTAAGAAAGCTAAGGGTGAAGTGTAAATTAACATCCTTTATACATGAGTCCAAGCCTGAAATAGAAAAGTTTTCAAATCAAATTGAATGGAGTGAAAACACCTTGATAGAGGCAGCAAGACAAATAGGAACAACACCAACTTTGGAAGTTGTCAAACAACCAGAAACATCAATAAAGAGAGTCAGAGAGGAAGGAGGTTACACAGCAGAGACAACAACTGAAACCAAATATAAAATAATCTATAACAAAAGGCTTAAGCTCAGTTCAGTTGATAAGGAGAAAGTAAAAATTGATATTGATGAGACAGATGCTCCAGTGACCAATAATGATATAGCCACAACCATAATCAATGAAACACTTATGGAAATTCAAAAGAAAACAATAGCAAATCAGAATGACACACAGATGATTGAGAAGCAACACAGCATGGAAGCCTCTTCCTCACAGCCAGCTAAGGAAAAGGACTTGGACATCAAAGAGAAGTACAAGCAAATTAAGCAAAAAAATGAGGAGATAAAGACAAAAATATATTCTCAATTCCTGAAGCAGAAGCCTGGAAATCAGAATAGGTTATTATCAGCATTTGACTATTCCAGCAATAAAATTATGATGTCATTTTTATAGCCTACTACCTCAGCACCCAAAACAGTAGCAGACTATAAAAAGGTGTACCTTGAGGTAGACACAGAGAATATTCAGGAGCTAGACCAGATTGAGTTCCATAGACAGACATCTGAAATGTTGTATTCTACAGTGGAAACCAAAGCAATGAGTGCCAATAAACTTCAAAATACCATAATTAATATGCAAGATCAGATGAAGATGGATAAAGCATCACTTTATGCCAAGGACCTAAGGATCAAAGCCTTAGAGGAATTAGTTTTACAAGTGGGATATGATCCCTCAAATGTCAAAGCAGCAGAACTATTGGTCAAGAAAAAGAATGAAGACATAGTTGCTTTGAGGAAACAGCTCAAGCTTCCTCAAAGTGAGCATCCACAAACAAAAGAAATCCTCCAGGATCAAAGTGAAAAAGAAGAAATGATGGAGCTCATACTTAAATTGACAGCACAAATCAAGGATATGGAAACACAAATGGACCAGCTTGTCTAAGAGAGAGAGACTATAAAAGAGCCAGAAATTCCTACAATTCCTACAGTCATCCCAGTGATTACTACAGCAGTGCCTTCTACTTTAGGAGAGAAATTAGCACCAAAGGGCCCACTAGCAACTGCAATGCCAGTGACTTCAGCCACCATTTCAACTACAGACTCTTCTACCACAAATGTACAGCAAAAAGATGAAGCAAAACAGATTTTCAAAGCCATGGAAGAAATGTCTTTAAAGATAGATGAAATAAACACACTGAATAAGATGATTGAAAATCTTGAGAGGGAAAATAAGACAGCTCAGATCAATGCTAGAACTCATGAGCAGAAAGCAATCAAATTGGGGGAGCAGCTCAAGAATTTACAAAAAGAATTGACTTTCACAGAGCAAATCTCATACATTAAAAATCATCTCTGGACTAACATAATTGAAGCCATTCATAATCAATGGCCTTCAATTCAAGTTATATATGAGTAGAAAGAATTGTTATTAGCATCCCAAACAAAGATAGAAAAGACAAAGGATGAGTTGACTGATAAGCTTGCACAGGCTTTAAAACTCATTACATTTCTAAACAACAAGAACAGGGAGGAACTTGAAGAATTGAGAGTATTAGATAGGACAGGGACAATCTTGCAAATCAAGAAAATTATCACTAAAAAGAACTTAATGAATAATCTTGAAGAAAAGTGTGAAACAATGAACCTTGCCATAACTAGATTTATGGTAAAGTATACAAATTTAAGACAGAAAGGCTTACCATACATACATGTCTTCAATGAGAAACTTATGCCACAAAAGGACTATGACAAAAAGATTAGGGAGTTTGCTAAAGAGCAAGTAAACCGGCAACTAGCACAAGGCACTCCTACAGGTAAATTTTTACTTCGGTATTTTGAGGACTTATTCTTTCTACAGCATGAAATTAAGCACCTCTTTGTCATTAAGACTACTTTTGCAAGATATACAGAGGCTGATGAAAACTTCAGGAAGCTGAAAAATGTCCAAATTCCAACAACAGAAGAGTGGCAAAATTTCATAGATTTGATGTAAAGATAAAAGGTAAAAATAGTGAAAAGTTACCTAAAGACAGACAGTCAAAATAAAGGTAAAATGAAAATACAGTTTGCTGATTTTTTTTTACTGCTAAAAAGATAATTTTACAGTAGTAAAATAGTAAAACTAATGGTCAAAGAGTATCAGCGTTAAAGAGCATCAGGTTAAAGAGTATCAGCATGAAAGAGCATCAGTGAAGGCAAGTCAAATGCATGAGAATATCTAACAGCCAGCAAGAAGGACACATAGGCAGCTAAAAGCTCCTTGTTAGCAAAACAGTTCTATTTATTTTGGATAAAAGAGGACAGCTTGTTGAATTGTTAAGCAGATGTCCCTTTTATTATGTAATGATATTTTCTTCTTCCTAAAGTTATTCCTAGAACACTTCTAGGATATTTGTAATACTTTTTGTATAAATACTTCAATTTCAGAAGTATTCAGTGTGGAATAAAATTGTTGGCTTTACTATAGACAATTTTGTTGAACATTGGAGCCTATTGTGTGTTTTAATTCAAAGTAGCAGACCAGACAAGCTGACTGGAATCATAATTCAGGATCCCTGTGATAAGCTGATGAGTGAAGTACTTCCTACTTGGCATTGTTTCCTTTTCTAAGTTTCATGCATTGATTTTATGTTTGTTCTGTCTGAATGTGTAACTAAGAGTATTACTACAGGATTATTCAAGTGCTCCCTGTCTTTAACTAGTTTCCATTTTAATGTTTTCTTCTGATTTCCAGTGCAAGGAACCCTTAATTTCTCCTTCTCCTGTTTGACCTCTGCCTTCTACTTCCATTTTCTGGATCAAAAGATCCTTAAGTTCCGTTTACCCCGATCATACCACCTCACAAAAAACCACTTTCCCAAATTTCTAAGGGTTATCTATCTTGCCCTGAATATATTTGTACCTTTTTGGTCTTGATTTCTAGTGCTGCTAGCTTGATTTAGACTCTATAGCCCAATGGACAATTATATTTCTCTCTATCTTACCTCCAAGTGATTTTGTCCCACCAAACCCTTTAAACCAAAACCAAATTGTACTTTCATAACTAGCCTAATATTATTAATCAAAACAAAGTTAAACTTTGAAGAGAGAGACCTCTTTGAACCCTAGGAAGGCTAGATCCTAGAGTTTAAAGTAGGTTTGTGGGTACCTCTAGTATTCTTTGACTAAAAACTCAAAATCCCACAACTTGAGAATTTACTAGAGTGATAACAATGTCAATGGCTCTCAAGGTACTGAAGTAAATTTCGTAAGGCGTGAATAGATGATTTGATGTCAAATGCCAAACAAAATATTTTGGTTAAAAGTCTGAAAGCGAGGATCTTGTCGATGTTGTAACAAGCCTCATGGTACTGGAATTTGATGTTTCTAAGTGAACTTCCTGGATAATGGTTTGTTTTCGACAGGAAGCCACCTTATTGCGAAACGGGAGTCACTGATTTCGGAGACAAAGGTATGACTTGATCTAGCAATTTTCAGGGATGACGGTCATGAGAATGAAGGTTTATGATTATTGCAGAAGGATGAGTATTCATTGGATGTCTTCTCTTGAACATATCCGCGACATTGAGATGAGTTGGCAGCATTGACCCAAAACCAAAGTGAAGGTATGAATGAACCATCAAGAATATTATCAACCCCAAACAGTCATGGTGATGAAGTGTCATGTTCAAGAGCGACCTACTACTGTAAAAAGTTATGTTCACTTTCCCAAATTTTCCCCGGTCATTGAGGAGGATAACATTTGCTTGATCTATAATTCAACCCTTCGGGCAAATAATGTATCGCTATTTAATAATTTAACGAGTCTAGAGATGATTAAAACTTGATTCTTGCCATGATTGACAAGCCCATCGTTATTTTATGTTTTAACGAGCTTAACGACAGTGACAGCCCGGTCCTTTTTCATATTTAAAGAGTTCGAAAAAGAGGATGAAAGAAAACTCATAAGTATTTTTTCGTAAAGCTGTCGCTCAGATCTGAAAAAGTGTAAAATAATATCTGAGAGAACCTCTTTAGTCATGTTTGACCAAGGTATTCCTTTTTCGAAAATAATCTATCTCATTCCGGAAAAAGGTTAAACTTATACTGAGTAGATATCAATTCATTTACTTTCACGAGCTCGAAAAGACAAGTGCTCGGCAATATTTTCACATTATCGAAGTCTGAAAAGAGCTAAAAGAAGACTCCAAGGGTTCATTTTTCGATGTTATCGAAGCTCGAAAAAGAGATAAAAGTGCGCTTCAAATCCTTTTTCATTTTTAACAAAGCTCGAATAAATAAGGAGAAAAAGTATGCTCTATGGTCAAATCATTCTTGAAATAAATATGCACGACTAATCTGTTCATCAGTTGTAAGACCTGTTCAAAACAACATCAAATGGACTAAAAATACTTGTTTCATGATAAGAAACATAATAAAACTATATTCATAGCAATAAATTTAATTTGCAAATAATTAAATGACTATTAAAAGTAGTTTTACTATTCATTTTTACCATTTGAAAGTTACCATTTCCATTTTTTAGCTCTGAACCAGTTTTTCCCCCGAACTTCAGCGATCGATTGTGTGGAATTAGTAAGAATGTTTTGAATGTCCCCTGCAAGAGCACATGTCGAATGCTCCCTGCAAGAGAAGATGCCCCCCAAGCTTCATTTCATTCACCTAGGTAGATTACTAGGTACTGATAGCTGGATGGAATGAAGGTTCATTATAGGGGAGGATTTGTTTCATTTTTTAACAAGCTTGATACAGGAAAAGAACTATGTTCATCACCTGTTTCATTTTTTAACGAGGTTGACACAGTAAAATAACTATCCTCAAAGGCACTTGTTTCATTTTTTAACGAGGTTGACACAAGAAAAAAGAACTATCCTCAAAGGAACTTGTTTCATTTTTTAACGAGGTTGACACAAGAAAAAAGAGCTATCCTCATGACTCTATTTCATTTTTTAATGAGGTTGACACATAAAAAGAACCATCCTCATAACCTGTTTCATTTTTTAACGAGGTTGACACAGTAAAAGAACCATCCTCAAAGGTACTTGTTTCATTTTTAAACGAGGTTGAGACAAGAAAAAATAACTATCCTCAATGTGCAGTTGGACTAGTGAGTGTGTGTTGGAAAAGACGTAGTCTAACGGAGTCATCATTTAAGGAGTTTTATGAACACCACAAATGATAAGTTATAACATGCGTTGACGGGTCTTCTCCAAGGTTTCCATTGAATTTTGGAATTTCCGAGGGTAATTTCTATGGTATCACCGGCCAACAAGGAGAATAATTGATGGGATCAGCTTGATATTGCACTGAAGATGTGAATAAAGGATCAAGCCATTTAGTACGCATAAATGAGGAACCAGATAGGATTCCAGATGATGACATGGGTGAATTCAATGGAAAAAACATTGAAGATGAAGCAACAGTAGATGTTGTCGCAACTGAAATAAATGGTTCAGTCTGGGATGTTATCTCAGCCAATGTCAAATGACCCAGTGTATACCCTATAGAATCTATGGGAACTCGAAGTGAAACAAGATCAACAAAAGAAGAGGAAGGTGATTGAGGAAAAGACTCATACAGGTAAAGATCCTCTCCAAAATGGGTTGGAGTTAAATGTAATGTCCCAAAATTTTCATGCAGAAAATTGGGACATTATTTTTTTCTAATTACACATAGGTGGAGAATAAATGGGTAAGGAGACCCATGAATAATGAAAATCCCAATAAAATCCCTCATATTTTGATAAGGGATCACTTTTGTATTTGATTTCACACCTCCATGTGTGAAAGGGGGCTATTTTGCAAAGTGGCTAGGTGAAGTTGACCAAAGTCAAACTGCGTAGGTTATGGGGTGGAAAGCACATTGTGGTACAACGAAATAGAGAAGGAGGGAAGATTCCTTGAGAAGGAAAACCCTAATGAAGTGGGGCCCATGGAGAGGGAGCTCACAATTGTATAAGAGGAGGGCAAGACAACCATTTTTTCTCATGTATGGATTATTGATTTCATTATCTTGAGAGACAAGGAGCATACTCCTGCTGTTCAGCAGAGTTGCTAGAGGAATTCCTATTTAGGATTCATTCCTCCTCATGAGAGGCCTCTTGAGGAATTTATCTTCAGCTTTCTCCACATCTTGGCTCAAGGCCAAAGCATTCTCTTCCATCACAGCGTTATTCTTGCAGCAAGAAGACATTGTGTTGCTGGGGTTGCAGTGGAGGCTTCCACCACATCACTCCAGGACTTGATTTGTAGAGAAAGGAGTCTCCATTCAGTGGAGATATCATTGAGGAGTGTTATTGAGCTCATTTGCAGGTTTTGGCAGCAGGCCAAGCTTTCTCCCATCTTCATCAGCGCAGTCCCTTCCATAGACTACGTTATTTCAGAGTTAGTTTGCAGTGGGGGTTTGCAGTGGAGGGAGAGATTTCTAGTATCGAGATCATCCTTGCACTCCGGAAATCCTTTGGAGGAGATTGATTCAGATTGTAGATCAGATTCTACCATCTTCTTCTATTTTTGTTATGAGTTGCTGCAGCTACCCAGCAACTCCGACATTTTGGTATTTTCCCATTCTGGGCATATAGTGTAGCCAATCCTCTTGAGGATTGTTGTATTATTGTTGTATCATTATTTTCAAGGGTTGAGAGCACACTCCCCCTCATTTCTTGAGCTATATTTCAATATCATCATATTTCATGTTTGTATGCAGCAGTGTCTCCATATGACTGCGCAGTCATAGATAGGGCACTTTATGCAGCAGTATATTTCATGCTTTATGTACTTGTTCTTTGGGGTTGATCATTCCCTCTCTTGAGTGCTCTTTCCCTCAAGATATTGTACACTTATTTTCTGCCATGAGCTAATAGAATGGTTATGAGTTCTTTTATCATTTTATGATATTGTAGCAAGTTTCTCTTCATACTTATGTTTTGCATATTACTGTGGCTCAGCCCTTTGAGCAAGATCTTCCTGAAGGAAGAAATATTTACATAGCTATAGGCAGAGTCTAAAAAGGGCCAGATATCCTCCAGTTATCATCCTCTCTTTAGAGGTGAAATAACTGGTAAAATCCCTCTCAGTCAATCTCTAACATAGCCTTGTTCATATTTCCGACAAAGGAACACTTCAGTGGAGAAAAATTCCGTTGATTTCCATTTCGGGACATTACATTAAATGTGTCTCGTCTTGTGGGATTTCTTCAATCGAAATCAAACAAGGTGGAAGAACTTCGTCGTCTGGCACGAAGTATATTCCAGGTGGTTGACTGCGCGATATGGGAGACTCAATGGCTACAACAGATTGTGGAGTGACCAATACAAGAAAAAATTCTAGTTGTTCGACTTCGGGATCAAGCTTTTCTTCACTTAGGGAATATAGCAACTGAAATATAAGGGGATGATAGACCCTATTTCATTGGTCCTGGGGATGATGTCCAGTATGACCAATAATAGTTTCCCCCTAAAGAACAATGGGATCTGGATCAACTTCCAGTTGAACAATGTCGGGTTCGGGAGGTATGGTCTCACAGATTGGATGGATCGTGACCACGGGTAGCTATGAGGGCTCTGTCTGGACAACAGTGTACAAACCAGGATTTGCATAAACAACTTGTGCCAACTTTGGTATATGGGAAAATTATGCTTCACCAGAGGTACTGATAGTACTGGCTTTGGTAGAGTGATGTCACCTTCGCCTACCAGGAGTAACTTTTAGTGGTAAAGGTGGTTTCAATGCTAATCTACGCGAACGACAAGGGAAAAAATTTTGTTCTTCCATGATTACTGATTTATTTATTTTTAAAACAAATAAACAAAATAAAAGGGAAGTTATAGGAAAAAGGTTTACTAAGAAACTATGAACTGCATAATACCTCATGGCGAACCAAGAAATACAGGCAGGAAATCTCCCCGAATGCTTTGTTCGGTGTATCACAATTTACAAGGCGGCTGATTCCGTTCACTATGGATGTATAGCACCTAAAATTTATCCTCCCAAATATACCCGAAAGTACGTGGAGGCCCAATTTTGTATTAGCGATGTCTGATGCGAAACCGCACAGTAAGAGCACCACTTTATACTTTTCATACTATAACACTGCCCGATATACCTGAAAGTACATGGACGAGCTACGATATACTTACGTACATGGAGTGAGGTATCACACTCAGAATGTATCACAGACAATTTAATGACAGCTGCTATGTTTTACGACGCTGGAACACATCTCTAGCCTAGACCTTCTAAATGTTATTGTTATGGTTCCAATGCTTTGTTAGGTTGAGATAAATTTTAAGTTGATCTTGTTTATCAATTTTCCTTTCAAGGTTCACCTCGATGATGTATTAGAAATTCCTAAAATGAAAACTAAGTATGATAAGTAATCTTTCACTTTTAGTTTTTTAATGAAAATCCTAGCTACTAGAGGGAAAAAGCAATCAATTTGAGAGCAAACAAATCAAAGAGCACAAACTAAATGCAGATTTCTTAATTGTTCCTTTTGCAAATCACACAATCCACTACATGAAAATGCAGGTGTTTTTTTTTTTTTTTTTTTTTTTTTTTTTTCAGTTCCTTTAATGTTATGAATGCAGATAATAAACTAAGTGCATTAAATAAATAAAACAAATGCCTTTTACTTTTTAGAAATGAAGAATATAACAACAATTTCTCTTTTGAAGTAAAAATGAGGAATTAAACAACAATTTCTCCTATCAAGAAACGAAGAATTTACGACAATTTCCTTTTCAAAAGCAAATGGATCTAATGCGACAATGAAAATACTTTGAAATTAATTCATCAATGATAAAGAAAAATGCTTTAAACAAACATTGAACAAATTTTCTTTCAAAGGAGGAAGAAGTAGATAAGTTCACTGGTCAATATGAGGATTAGGATTTTCAAAACACAGCAGAGAAAAAACTGAAAAAAAAAAAAAATGCAATGACAAATTCAATGGAATTTGGATGGTTTCAGGAGGCAACGCAGTCTTTAAAGAGAGGCAGTTCTTTGCAACGCAGGCCTAAAAGGGAGACAGCGCTATACAAAGCACTGTGTCCTGTCCAACAGTGTGTTGGGCACAGTGTACAATGTAAAACACAGTTGTTTAACACACTTCTAATGCAAATTTGGATTTCAAAAAACCTAATCTTTCTGAGTAAAATCTACCAGGTGAATAAATAGAGAAAATCAGAGGCAAATACACCTAGGATGAAGGGTAAACTTCCCTAGCGGAGTCGCCAATTTTTTATGAGGAATTATGAATTACGGATAAATCATTCTTCCATAGCAGGTGCTAATCTAGAAAAGTAGGTCAAATAATTTGCGACTATCTTTCCTAGTTGTAAACATACTCACAAAATGAAATAAGAAACCTACTTGGAGTCCAAGCACTTCCAAAATCTCCTTCTGTCGCTTTTTCTGTAGCTTCAAATTCCAGCCGGCTGTGAAAAGTATTTCTTGCAAGAATGAACACTAAACAGCAAGAGATAGAAATAATACATATATCTATTCAAGTTATTTAGCTAAACCAATAAAGCATAAACCATATACATCAACTAATAAATCATGATATGGAAAATCAAAGCTTATACAAATGCATATAGGGAAAAATAAGCAGTAATCTTTATTAATGATAGAAGGGGAGGTTACAACCTAGTGATTGATTTAGTGTCACCATCTCCAGCAGCATCCCAGCCTCATCACAATGCAAATATCTCCAGCAATATGTCACTCAAATTAACTCCTCAATTGAAATTCCACTAGAATTTCTCTACACAAATTATTCCTTATCAAACACTAATATTTGTGCTCAATTTATAGAGGAGCTGAAGGTAGTTTTACAATCAATGACTTTCCAATAATAGGCAAGACATGTTTCCAATCTTGTAGATGTAAAATGGACACATGGATTTGAAGTTTGACATATGTGAACTCTTCTAGAAGGCACTGGCCAAGTGGAGATTCCAAAACAATGATAATTTTTCTCCCAATGTGACCAACGCACCCTTGGATGTCAGGAAGTGCTTTGCAAAGCAGCCTTGCATAAGGCTACCTACATATGCAATGCACTTAGTCCCTTTAGAGGCAGCGTTGATGAGCTCTCATATGATATATTATAAACTTCAAATCTTGGAAACCTTTGTAGATGAAATTCTTGAATGATTTTTCTTGTTCTTTGTCTTAGGGCATATAACAACTGAAATGATAGAGGATTATAGACCCTATTCATTGGTCCTGGAGATGATGCCCAGTTAACCAAGTCATTGGGAATGGTGCCCAAATTGACCTATAACAATTTGCATACCTTGGTTTTTCTTGGGAACATCTTGTATTGCTACAAGGGTTCCCTCCTCTAGTCTGATGACTTCCCCAACTACTGATGATGATGGATGCTCCTCTATGGCTGCATCAGTGTTGGTATAAGTCCCCTCCTCCTCATGCATCTCCAGAATAGTGCATGGGACTCTATATGTCAAGAGATCAAGACCACTTTGCAAAGGTGCAAGTGTTCTTCCTCCTGATGCAAGTGCTCCTGCAGTAAGTGTTGGTGGAATTTCATTTCCCTCTGATGTCTTATTGTCAAACTTCTTGATCAACCTTTGAGTAAAATCTACATATGCAGTCACTTTTGCATGACTCAAATGGCTGAACCACCAAATGTTTGCTTCACCCTCAAGGTGCAACGCTGCAATATCAACGGCTTCTCTCTCTACTACTGGATGTAGCAGGAAAAATGCATCCAACTTCATTCCCCAAGATCTTGTTGTACATGTGGATGCCCCATCAACTGTAGGCAATAGAAATATATTGTTGCAAGGTCTTCTTTCTTCTTTGAGCTGAATGAACTGTGGGAGATTTAGACTCTCCTTGAAATATCTAGGTTGAGACTTATATTCTGCAAGATACTCACTTAGAATCTCATGATCCAAGTGTCCTCCATCTCCATGCCTTTTGTCCTCTTCTTCAAAATAAAGGGCATAGTGTATTGCTTTGGAGCTCTATGCAATACCGGTTTTCTCTTCTACTGATAGGAAGTGCATCGTCCTTCCTCATCTTGAAACCCTTTAGAGGTCTCATTACATCTCTCATTTTTCATCTGCTTCACCTCCTTGGAGAGGTTCTTCATAAATTTGAAAAGTGATGATACAAAGCTCATTCCTTCCCTCATTTTAGATCTTGTTTTCTTCTTATAGCCGTTATTAGCTTAAACTCACATGTTGAGCCAAGGTTATGCTTTGATACCACTATAATATTCCCAAATGGGGAAGCAGCAATATATGAAAACAAAACTGGAAATAGCAGTGTAAATCAACACATCAACAATGGAGACCAATATGGAGCCATAACATTATGTATAAGAACAACAAATCAATAAAAAATAGTGAGGCATAAATCATATGAAATGAGGAAAAAAGCCTCCCATAAACAGTCACTCCCAAATATGAGTTGCTGCTACAACACAAAATGTCGGAGAGCTTCTACATCGCAGTCATACTAAGCATAACTATAGATGGAGATCATACAATGAAATAAAAATATTGATATAGGCCACAATAGATGCTACACATACAGATCTAGGCACTAGATTAGCTTTCCAAGACAACCCAAGAGGGTTTCCGGAAAATGCACACAATGTGCTAATGTGAGCTACAGCCCTAGGGCTGAAGGTATGCTACAAAAATAGAAATGAGAAGATGTGGCTAAAGCTGATGTAGAAACCAACAGCTCTTCTCCAATAGATCCTATGGATGAAATAATGGCTCCTCCACTGAAGAACTCACCTCCCAAAACATCCACTACACCCACCCCTGCAACTCCTCCCTAAAATAACGCAGATTTGGACTGAAATGGTGCTATAGGGGATAAATACTCCTTGGCCTGATGCCAAATATGTCAATAAATCCCAAGGGGCTTCTTTACTATCCTTCTAATGGAAGGAAGCCTTCCTCCACTGCAAAAATAGCTCTGAAGACACCCAATGTAATCCTCCATTGCTGGACCCTACAACACAACACAATACTCTGTAAAAACTATGTTGTAGAACAAATATGGAGCTTGGCCTGATGCCAGATAGTGGAAAATGTAGTGTAATACTCTTCCAAGAGGCCTCTCAAGGAAAGAGGTGGGATTCCCGACCAAGAACACCCTGTGCTAAACAGCACATGCAATCTTAGCTAAACATCTGAAGAGAGCAACAAGTCTAAACAGACCATATCAAAATAATAATCTCAACACATAACCCATATGGCTTCCATCCTCTTCCTTATATAAGTTATGAGCTTCCTCACCCTTGGCCCCACTCAATTAGGTCACTACTTCCATGCATTCAATCTCCCTCCAAAAATGCGTTGTCCCACCATGAATGCCACTCCTCCATAACAACGTTGTCGATTTGGTCAAAGTTGATCCAGTCTTCATGCTCCAGCCCCTTTTCACACCTAAGGGTCTTTAATCCAGCTTTTAAGATGACCTCCATTCATACTAGGAGTATCTTTATTCCTACTAAGGAGATTTATGGGTCACCATACCCTCTTATTCCCCTATCTAAGAGCAAAATCAAAATTTAATATTCCAATTAGTTGTGTGCTAATTTAGGAATATTACATGTCAGTATAATTTTACCCCTTTTTCAATCTAAGATTACTATTTACGAAAAAAGGAATACCTTGATCGAACATGGTCAAGTGATTCTCTCAGATATTTTTTTCTCCCTTTTCGGATTCGAGGAACAATTTACAAAAAGGGACATGATGGATTTTTCTTTTATGTTTCTTTTTAAAACTCCCTAAACATGAAAAATACACCATTTATCCTTCTGTTAGACTGGTTAAAAATTCAACGGAAAAAGACTTGTCGCCATGACGAGACTGAGTTTCTCCTTCCTAAGGCTCATTAAAATTACTAGGATGGATTCATTCGAACAATGAAATTACACACTCAGCATATAATATCCTCTTCATGTTGGCTATCAAAAATAAAGAGGTACTCATTAGCAATAACGGGGGGGAAATTGAAAGTGAACATCCTATGTGTATTTTTGGGCAGCTTGTCGCTCTTGAAAATGACACTCGTCTGCAGTTCATGTCAAGTTGGGGATATCATTCATTCGTCACTTTTACTCACACATTTACTCACACCTGTGGATTGTGTTGTTTTACGTTGAGGGCCATCATCAGTCTTGGTGGTTTCCCTCGTGCATGTTAACGATTCTTATTATTTACTAGTAATCAGGTAGTTTCTACCATGTTCGACACCAACTCATCTATTCACAAGATTAGACTCATATGTAGGGTAATTTGGTATCAAGACGAAGACCCTGGATCACATTTGTTATTATCCAGGCTGCGTGGAGTTTTTGGGTATCCATGATTGTACACATGATCCTTTCTATACGGATGGTTGCGACCATACCATGGATCCATTTCCATGATCTCCTATAGAAAGATGGCTATGACCAATCCATGGGTTCATGTGTTATTTGATGTCTATTCAGAGATGTGTTAGGCATATTCATATCAGAGATGTCATATATTGTATTGTCTTTTATTTTGGTAGGCTTCTTGGCAGTAATCTGAGTTCTTTGCCTTGGTTCGTAAAGAATTTCACCCATCACTCCCCATTCTTCCTTCATGCTTTATGGGGCATCTATTACACAGTAATTTGTCACCCTGATCACTTCATGTCCCTGATCCTGAAGTTCCCTATGACAGGTCTTGTGCAGTATATCCACCTGGGAAAAATACACAAAGATATTCCGTGAAGAATCAAAGAAAGCTTCCTTGAAAGATCACTAGATAAAATTAGTTAAAACCCTAATTTTCTGGGCCAACGTGCTTCTCTAGTGACTTTCCCGTGATGATGGCAGGTTGACAGTTTTGGCCTAGCACTATTAACGCCATTTTTTCTGGGAAAACCACATTGATCCCTTTCTGGCAGTATTTCCTCAAATGGAGGAGAACCTTTGACCTCTAGAAGTTCCAGGGCAGTGAACTGGTTGTTATTCAGTGGTGATAGGTTCGAGCTCTCTTATTTTAGAGCTTTTATATTATCAATGGGGTTTTATCTCCTAGAAATTAGGCTTCCCTCCTCCTTTAATGGGCTCCCAGCCTCTTCATCCTTCCTATAAATTGATCCCCATCCTTCCACTACTAGTTAGTCATTGTTGGGTTGGTGTGATCATTCATTCCCTTTACACTCATGTATTGTGATAATGCCTAAGATATTCGGGAGAAGGAATGCTTTAGAGCTTCAGTGAAGTACTCATACATCACCAAAGGGAGGCCTCCAACATCAATTCCTGGGTTGTAAGCTCTCTCTTTTATATTCATTGATAAAACATCTGATGTTTGTTTTATATATTTGTCTAATGATTTGAGAAAATAGTCTAATTTTCCTTGATCTATTAGATAGCTTATGTTCATGAATATTATGTATTGGATAACGTTTGTTGTTGCCTCTTGATCTCCTACAGGTAACCGTATGCCACTATTAACGAGGAACAAGCTTGAGGGATTGTGGATCAATGCCACCATAAAAGTGTTCAAGCATAGCATCGGGAAGAGGTAAGCCTATCTCCTTTCTTGTCTCATTTTGAATTTTAGCTAAGGAATCTTGCATTAGAAAGGCTCACCAGTTTCTAGACCCACTTTATGGCTAGAGAGATCACCTCTGTCCGTAGAGGGGATTTATCTTCACAACATATATGTCAAGCAGGAAGACCTCAACTAGAGACACAAATGTTGTAACCATCATTACAAAACTTTTCCTCCATAAAAAATAGGTCCTCCCCATTGAAATAGATACGGAACACTTATCCTGTAGAATAATAAAGACCATGTTGAGGCTTTGCATGAGAATGTACTATATGAAATGACATGAAAATTAGTATGCATGCTTATTATAATAATGCATACCATTTAGCACTTCTAACTAGTCCAGAATGGTCTGTTCAGCAGTGGGCTCGGGTCTTTTGAGGGGCATGCTTATATTCTCCACCTACATTGAGAATATGGACATATTACCACATAATATCATCCACAATTATGATGGAAGTTTTCTCAAATAAAGGCTCCTTACGAGTCTTGATATGTCAACCATACTGAAAGTGTGGAAAAAAAATTCCAATCATTTGGTTTCATTCTGCAACAAATTAGTGACACAATATTTCCAATGTAACAAATCATTCAATACGACTGATTTAAAAAAGCATAGAAAGACTATTGACATAATATATGATATATATCTATAGAGTTACTCACTTTAGAAGTTTACACATAATGGTAATTGGTTAATTCCTTGCCTATGAAAAGAAGCTCATTGCAATAAGTTGTGGAAGCACTATTTCAATGCATTTACCCACATGTAAATCACATCACATAGTACAACACTACATTTGAATTATTTTCAAAAAAAGAGGATATGTTTTCAAATAGAATAGATATTATAAAATATACATCCAATCATATATTTGAAGCAAGTGATATGGATATCCAAACATATGGGTATTTGGTGAACAAAAGAAAGTCCAAGTTTGAAAAGAAAAACCTGTCAATCTATTGAAAACTTCAAAACTGGATTCGTTAGGACCCAAAACTTATTATTGTAAATGCAAGTTTAACTAGTTGAAATTTGAAAATAAAAACTAAGAATTGGTCTAGTAACTAATAGCGGAATATATTGATATTGATTTGGTTGAAAACATCTGAGGTCAACTTTAGTGAGTTAAAATTCATTAAATTGACAACAATTGAGTCACATCATTCTTATGCTAGGCACTAATACTTTTACTACATGAAAATATGAAAAGACTTCATCTATGCTAACTATTCAAGCTAGAAAGTGTATCAACTCAAGTAAAATTGAATCCACGGGATTCAAATATATTCGAAATCTTTGTCATTCAGTCATTATAGCTTAAATTTTCACAAGAGAAGTTTCAAAACAAACTGGAATAATTCTTTTGAGAACTTACCATGATCCATTTGTGAAAAAATCCAACTCTAAACACTGCCTATTACTAATTTGATTAACATTAATAAATATCGTACATAATATGCTATTGTGTTAAAAATTTAAACCTAAAATATATATTAGACGATACAATTATGAGTAAATCAGGACTAATCTAAGTCAAACATGTCTGAAACAGTTTTTATTCATAATACTTTTCCCAAAAACATTTTATTTTTCATCTATTTTATGCAATCTATTTCATCTTGAGTATTTAATTCTTAAGAAAAATGAGTATTTGTGTAAAAGTACATGTTAAGTTCCAACCAAACTATTCAGAACTCAGGTATGATGCAGAAAAGCACATACTCCCTCCATTCAAAAGAAGAGTATGTAAGAGTATTATATTACTCACAATCCTATGTAAACATACATAGAAAACATCCATTATATATCAATGGAGGAGACCCAATATCAGTTAAGGATAACTAAAACAATTGGACATATGCAAGTCCCTATGTGAGCTTACAAATCACCATACTTAGCTCATAGGGAAATGAAGTGTTGGAAAATCCAACTCTAACACCCCCCCTTTAGCGAAACATAGGGAGTAACTAAAGAAGAAATAAAACAAATAATGGGTCTTGACAATGAGCCTTGATTAGGTACCCACGTACAAACTCTCATAAGCGAAGAAAGAGAGAAAAATACATAGGGAAAAAATCCCCCCAAAAGAGAGAAATATGCCAGTGCTCAAATTATCATGGAGCTGAAATTGTAGATCCCATAACGATCCACTGAATGGAAAGAACATAGGCCTGCTTTAATCAAGAAGTACAAAATGATGAAGTACCAAAATCATGAAGATGAGATTTTTGAAATCTCAATGAGTTCGGTCAATCTATGAAGTAGGATTGTTTTAGAGGCACACAGGTGGAAAAAATTGTCAACTTCTCCCAAAAAGATTCAAAGAAAATAGACGTTCGTAAAGGTCTAGGACAAAGGCTTCAAACATAAGCAACACCATCAACCAACAAATAACCAATGAGGCATGTAAATATGGAAAATTTCATACAAAAACACTCTTGAAGTTGTTTTAACATCGTCACCACCACATTGATCAAACACAAAAAATGATAATTGTCAACAAGGCAATGACAACAATATATGTCACCATCTAACTGCCCCCCGTAAAACACAACTGCGAAAGGAGCAAGAATCAACAATATTCGTTGTCAGCAAATTTATCCCCTGAAACACAACTAAGGGAATAATGGAAATCAACAATAAGCAACCGATGCAACATGACGATATGAATTTTGCAAGCATTATTTCAATTATCACCATGACGATCCATCGACCCATCCACAAACGATGTTGATGGTCGGCACTGATCCACGATTCATTATCTCACGTCTATTTTGTAACTATATGAATTCAAGAATAGTAATTGACCAATAATTTTGGAACCTGGATGATTTCCTTTGATGAGGATGTGGAGATGCTTCAATCTTTGTTTTTTCATAATCAAAGCTAGGTATCGCAACATTTTCATCTGGAATGACATTAGTAGCCATGTCATAAATATGTTTATCACAATTAATATGAGCGTTTTCTTCAAGCACCTCATAATTGGATGTAGGTGATGAGGCAGCAGTAAGATTGTATCAAATACCTAATATTTATGTCTACACTACATGGTTAATAGGAGCAAAAAATCCCTATCCATTCTTCCAAATTCCTTCTCCGATATATCTCATTTTTCTCATCAATCGAGACCCAATACCAGTAGTATGGTTTTAAAAATTGGGTGTGACAAAGTCATGTGATGATTCATGATCAGCAACATCATCAAGTGTGGAAGAAGGAGAGATTGGCAGCTTAACATCAATTGTCTCCATCTAAAATTTTTGAAGATGACTAATGTTCAATTCAAGTTCTTGCTTATACTCTTGCAATTTTTTAATGAACTCATCCTTCTCAAGTAGTTGTTGAGACAAGGCAACGTAATCTTGTTTCAAAGCATGATATTACTCCATCATTGTTTCTTTTAAACAATCAATATCCATAATGTGTTGATTATTTTTCTCTTCCAGCTTCATCTTCAAATTTGAGTCAGAAAAAGACTTACTCCCTCCTATAAGTCATCAAGGAGATTAATCTTCTCTTGAAATTCATCTGCAAGCATCTATAAATATTTTCCCATGGTTGAATGTAGATCATGTGAACCTTTTGGATTTTCTCATCTATGGAAGTTAGCAACATATTTTTAAGAGATGTATTTTCTGCTTGCAATAAAGCTACAACTGACTTCAATTGAATGACTTCTTTACAAAGTTCATTTGTTGCCTTCTTCAGACGAAGCTCCTGAAATATTTTACCCGTGTTGAAAGAACTAGGTTGGCAAAAACAAGACCGATGATGACAACAAAAGATGCTTTACCCTTCCAATCAAGAGACAAATAAGACCAGTCCACTTAAAATATTCCACCACTATCCAACTAGTATTTCATAACCACCAACCTAATATATGGCTACTTCCCAATCGGAATCATCCCCAAAATTTCAAAACTTTTCCAACAATAATGGTTACTTCCCAAAACTTTAACGCGGGAAAAAAAGAAAAAAAACTTGGTCAATTTTCTATTCCTTTTAATCCAAAGTGTTTGTTTACCCTCTTTTTTATAACTCAGTAAAAAAAACAATAATGTGGGGCTTTTTAACCCAAAAAACAAATTTTCCCACAATTTTCAAAACACATGAAAACCTTCTTATCAAATTTTTTTTTTTCCTTACAAGAAATTGCGGGCAATTATTTTCCTTTTTGAAAGCCAAAAACAACATATTCATAAATTTCTTTCTTTGTTTCTAAACGTCCTTTCTCCTTTAAAAAAAGAATCACGGCAAAATAATTCTTTTAAATATGAATGGAGCCTTTGATAACTTACGGTAAATTCATATATTCGTTAAGAGAGGCCTCAAAAATCTCCACTCTCTTCTTGCTTCGGATCTACAGTAGATCCAAGAAACAACTTCATCGATTTTCATATCTGTGACCAATGCTCCAGCGATTTCAGGGAAGTCACAACTAAAATCATGATAAAAAAACAGATCAAAACTATGACCATAAAGTGTTAGAGCCAACCCCCATTTTTATCATTTTATTCCTTGTAACTCCTATCTACTACCATTATTCTCTGCTATATTGTCCCTATGGTCATTATTTGTCCTTTATCCCTGTGTGTTTAAGGTGGGTGTTAATGTCAAGCTTTCTCATTGACGGTGGTATGTGCTAATTCACTCTTGTAATACGTTGAATGTTCCATTGCATTGAACTCCTGTGAATGGTATTTCACTCTATGCGAAATTCGTGGTATGTATTTTCGAATCCTTTGCTGGTGCAGTGAGTGTGGATCAAGGTATCCTGGTCATAAATATATATGAGGTCTAGTGCATAAATTTAAATCTGAACCTATTCTCTCTATCAAATGGCATATTTTTTGCGGATTGTCAATACTGCGACTTAACGCTGGTGGAAACTCCTGCAAATTGGTCGAAAAGTTGATTGAAATCGTGATTGTGCACCAGTGGGGTCAAGAAGGATGCAGTGAACCTGACGTGAATTTGGTTGGTATAAAAACTTTATTGTGTAATGATGTGAGTTCTGCTCTGCATTGAAGTTTTTTTTATGGATGTGTTGAATAAATTTTTTAAACGATGTATTGATATGAAGACCGAATTGTATTTTAATGGTGAAGTATGATGGAATGTATGGTGTCTCTTATTAATGGTGAATATTCATATATTAGTCCGTGAGGTGATCACATATGTTTAAGTAAATTAGATTGAAGAGCACTTTATGTGTTGGTTATGTTTCATGCATACCTTCGTTTTCAATGAGTTTTGGAAAGGAATGTCTGAAGGAGAATGAGACAATGTACCGAAAAATCCCACTTCAAATAAGGAGATTGTCATTTGGGAAAACAAGAACAATAAGGCCTATGCCTTGATTGCAGCATCAATAAATGAAGAGGTGAGTCGCCATATTTCTCCATTTTCAAATTATTTTGAAGCCTTAAATAAGTTGAAGGAATTGTATGACTCACACTCTGAACTTTAATTTGTTCAATTGATGATCAAGTTTTTCAACCTTGAGTTGAAAAAAAAAATGACCCTCTTGCATTAGCATCAGAATTAAGATCCATTATGCATGACATAAAAGCCACTCGTGTTGAAATATACATTCCTCTCATAGCTTATTTCAAGGCACTATATCCCATCTATGTACATTATCTTTAGTCATTGCAAGAAAGTGGTAACCTTAAGGAGATTACCTTTGACTCCCCTGAGAAGAATTTTGCTGAGAGAGAGAAGGATTTTGGGAATAAGACAACTCTTCAGTATTTTGAAGAAGTTGTGTGCCTTGCACAGAAAGAGAAGAATCATGCACAAGATTCTTTTAGAGGAAGATTTGGTCGAAGAGGAAGAAGAAGGAAGAATTTTATAGGCAGGGTGGCATACATTTCCAAGGAGAAAGGTTTTATCTTAATTGCATACAATGCAAAAGAGATGGAAATGATGCATCCACATGTAAGTTGCCTTGGGAAAAATTTGAGTAGGAAAGAAATGAAGGAAAAGGTAAAACACCAGACAAAGGGAAAGGAAAATCACCCAAGTTCACTCATTATGTTGTGGCACATTTCAACATTGGAGTAATTGAATACTTATTCAATTCTTCACTTGCTTCATGGAAAGATGCTTAGTTTATTGATTTAGAAGAAAATTTCCACATGACTTTCAAGAGATATTTCTTTGAATAATTCACAAACAATTTTGATGGAGTAACATGATTTGCATACAAGTCAAAACTCAAGCCAATGGGGCTTGGCACCATCAGTCTCAAAATCCCTAGTCTTCCAGACTTTCTTCTACATGATGTTCTATACCTCCCAGAGTTGAGGAGAAACTTGTTGTCTTTGGTCCATATACACCAGCAAGAAAACTCCAATAATATATTTGATGGCAAGGTTGAGGTCAGAAAAACATCATATCACTCACTTGTCATGACTGGGATAGAAGAAGAAATACTTATGAAGCTGCAAGGAACCTATGCTCGTGCACAAAAAATTTCATACATATCTCACTATGATGAAGATACATTTCCATCAAGTACTTTATGGCATGCTAGATTTGGACACTTGAATTATGAAAACCTCTATTTGTTGAAGAAAATGGTGTTACTATTTTTCTTACTATTTCTAGGAAACTTAAGAAATGTGATGTTTGTATCTTTAAAAACACACCAAATATTATTTTCATTATTCTCATTCCAGAGCACATAGAAAACTTGAATTCATTCATTCTGATTTATGTGGCCCAGTGCATGTTCCTTCTACAAATGGTAATAAATATATGATGACATTTCTTGATGATTACACCAGAATATGTTGGGTTTATTTATTGAAGAACAAATATGAAGCTTTTTAAACATTCAATAACTTTCATGCATGGATTGAAAATGATGCACAATCTCATATTGGATCTATTCGTACTGATAGTGTAAAATAATATACATCAAATTAAGTTGAAAACTATATTCACCAACATGGGATCAAACATCAAAAAATCGTGCCTTATAATCCCGAACATAATGAAGTAGCTGAAAGAATGAATAGGACAATATTAAATATGGTACGTTCCACGATGTTTTTCAAGAACATTAAATTGATGTTTTGGGTTGATGCAGTTCTATGTGTTGCGTATAAAAAGAATAGGTGTCCATCTAATTCTATAAAACACAAGACTCCTATGAAATGTGGTATGGCCACATTCCTTCGGTGAGGAATCTCAAGGTTTTTGGTTCCACCTGTTATGCCTTGATACCTAAGGAATAGAGAAACAAACTCAGTGCAAGGAGTCACAATTTTTTCTTCTTGGGGTCAAATACCTCTAAATCATACCGTATCTATGATGAAGTGAATAAGAAGTTTATAATATCTAGAGATGTGATATTTTTTGAATCTTCCAAGGCTGACAATGTTATTGAGTGGAAGCTTGATCGCTTGGATAGATTCAAACATGCAAATTATTTCCAAGATTTTGATAATGAGATTCCACATGTTAAAGGGGGGATCCCTATACTGGATCATTCTGTGGAGTCTTCTTCTGAAGGACTCTCTCCCCTGCATGAAGATCCAACCACTAATGACACTTTGAACTATGTGATTGATAGAATTGGGTGACTAAATATTGATTCGGCCCCATCTCAGTCAACTGAGAATCCTAGGCCATCTCAGAAAGGTCCTCCAAAATGGCTGAAAAATACACTTGAAAGTGTTTGTCTTGATGAGGTTGGAAATATGGGAGCAAGAATCTCAACCAAACATAATGGAGGTGATATATACAATCCTGGTTCACCAGTTGATATGGATTTTTCTTATGATTATGAACTGAATTTGTGTACATATTTTGAATCAATTTCCTTCAAAGAAGTTGCTTCTCATGATGAATGTAAATAATTAATGTAGAAATAATATGATGCTTTGATAAATAATGGCACCTAGAATCTGGTTGATCCTCCATTGGGAACCAAACCAATTGGTTGCAAGTGAGTCTTCAAAAACAAGTATAAAGCAGATGGCTCACTTGACAAGCACAAAACTAGGCTTGTCACTAAAGTTTTTGTACAGAAGGAAGGGGTCAACTATGAGGATACGTTTTCCCCAATAGAAAAATGGGCTACCATCCAGACACTCTTTGCCTTAGCAACACAGAACAGTTCGAAAGTCCATCAAATGGATGTAAAAACTTATTTATTAAATGGAGATAAGAAATTGAATGTTTTTATGTCGCAACAAGAAGGATTTATTGTGAAGGATAACAAACACAATGTATACAATCTTTTAAAATCCTTTTATGGCCTCAAGCAAGCACCGTGAGCCTGGTACAAGAAGTTAATTGAGCATATTCTGAAACTAAATTTCAAACATTATGATCTTGTTGATGCAACTTTGTTTTTCAAGAAAATTGGAAAAATAGTTGTATATCTTGTGGTATATGTAGATGATCTTATAATGACAGGAAACAATGAGAGCTACATATCATCCATAAATAAAGAACTAAGGAAAGGTTTTGAAATGATATATTTGGGCTATGTTCACTACTATCTTGGTATTGAAGTAACCCAACATCTGAAGTTTATATTCCTCCCTCAGAAGAAGTACATTGGAGATATGTTGAGAAGGTTTGGCATGTTTGATTGCAATCCTTTGACTAATCCAATGGAACAGAAGTTAAATTTCGTATCCACTAAAGGAAAATAATTTGAGGATGCAACGAAGTATAGATAGCTCATAGGAAGTCTCAACTACTTTACTACTACCAGAACATAAATTTCTTTTTTGTTGGAATCCTCTCCAGGTTTACAAAAAAGCTTTGTGAGGGTCACTATTATGCTGCAAAAATATTTCTAAAGTACTTGAAGGGAACTCAAGACTTTGGACTCAAGTATAAACAAGTGGATGACTTCAACTTGATCAGATACTCTGATTCAGATTTTGATGGAGATAAAGAAACTAGAGTATCTACTTCATGTTATGTTATGAGTCTTGGATCAGGAGTTGTCTCTTGGAGGTCACGCAAACAATCAGGTCCAGTGGATTCCACAATTGAGGCAGAATATGTGGCAGCAGTTGAAGAAGCGAAGGAAATTGTGTGGCTTAGGAAAATTCTGGAAGATTTGCAGGAGAAACAAGTACATTCAACTCCTCATTTGATTGACAACACTTCTGCAATAAAGTTGGTAGGGAAGGCTTAGGAAAATTCTGGAAGATTTGCAAGAGAAACAAGTACATTCAACTCCTCTTTTGATTGACAACACTTTTGCAATAAAGTTGGCAAGGAACCGAAAGTTCCATGATCAAACAAAATACCATATGATTCTACATCATGTTGAGGCCAAAACAATCCACCTACGACATTGTTCCAAAAATGAGTAGATTGCAGAAATATTCACCAAAGCGCTTGGAAGGGAAAATTTTGAAAGATTCGGAATGATGCTTGGAATCACCAACATCCCTTCAAATTAAGGGGAGCAATGTTGAAACCTAATTCGAAAGGATTATTGTAGATATTTTCAGTTATGCATTCGAGAAAATCAGGATGCCTTGGAATTGTAATACAAGGAGTCTCTCCACTTATGTATAAATTCATGATATGGCTAATGCAATGAACAAACTATCCGTGGAGTTACTCTTGCACTGACATGGTATCAAAGCCACTAGATATTGACCAGAACTAATTTGATGCCTTAGAAGGGTTTCTAGGTAAGAACACAAAACCATAGATAAGAGGGTGGTAAGTATAGGAATAACATGCAAGGTTGGAAAAACAAGAGGAATCCTAGAAGTGAACCCAAATTTTGAGAAAGAATGGAAATCATAGAAAAGAAACAAAAATGTTGGAAAGGAGCAGAGATCAAAATGGAAATAATGACATAAAAGAGAGGGGTCAATGGTCATCAAATTTATATCCTTATCTATGATTAACCTGCAACAAAGTCGAAACCAAGAGATTGCAACCACAATCAATAACAATCATGTGCCATAACATAGCATGACTTGGGAATTCAAATCTGAAGCATGAAAACTCTGATTGATATTGTCATTGCAGGTTCCCCATTCCTCGAAATGACAAATTAACATTCTAGGCTAGGATGGAAATTATTTATAGGGTCATATTGTGAACCTATTTCCTATGCTACCATGCCTTGGAATGAATTCCATGGCATGTGCTTTGAACCTACGATAGTGCATTATAGAAAATTGTGTACCACCTCCCAAATGCACCATCTTCCACATTTGCACATAATTAAAACATAGAGGTGAAAAAAAAAATAGTTGATGACCAATTTTAATTTATATTTTCTTTTAATATAGTGAAGCAAAATTGGTCTTCCTTCACTAAATAAAGAAATCCAAAAAACTTGATACATATATTAAACACATTTTATTTTTTGAATTTTTATCTTTTGAATAAATGCAAGAAATATGAGATTCATTGTTAGGATAGAGTATGAGTTATGGTTTCACATTGTAGGTGGATTATTAAAATGGAAATAAATCATTATTAGTAAAAGTTGGGCATGGTGTGCCAATTTTGGGGAGGAATATTTCTTTAGCTAAGTGCATATAACATAGCAATAGAAACAAAAAAAAAATCATAATAACCAATTTGATCCAGGTGGATATCGGTGGCCACCTACATATTCCACTTGGGGTCCCACCATTGTTTCTTTCAGTTTTTCAGTTTCCTTAATTGTAGCACAGTTTACTATTTTTAGTAGTTTTTTCTGGTCCTGAACTTTTGTAGCCGTTTTGAGGCCCTAAACGACGTTTTTACAGAAAACCAGGACCAACAATCATGTTTAATCAAATTTCCTCACATAAAAAGTTTTATTCCTCGGATAGATCTTTCTAACGAGGTATTGTGCGCGTTACGGAGATCGTATTCCAAAGTTACGTCCCCTGGAAGTTGATGTACCAATTTACCCAAATGGGGCCCATAGTTTTGATGCTTCATCTCCTACGGTTAGGTTTTTGGATGTTTAGGGTTTTCCATTGTTTCTCAATAATAAATAGGCCTTCAAGCCTCATTTTAATACATTTCAGAGGCATGTAGCCACCACATCTCTTCTCAAAGATAAGCTACCAGCGCCCTAGCTATTTTATTTCCATTATGTCTGTAAGCATATTTCAGTTATGTGATATTAATGAAATGAAGTCTTATTTATGCTCCATCTCTGTGTTTATGTGTATTTATTTATTTATTTTATTGCATTGTTGCATAAGTCTGGATCAGTGGTATTAGAGAGGTGTGCTCTTTCTCAATCCTTCTTTACATGTCCCTAATGAGGTCGGGGTATGAGGAGTTAGGGCTCGATCTAGTTGAACCTTTACAAGATCAGCTTCACAAACCTCGGCAGCCACCCAAGGGGGATGAAAGGAAAGACGAGGGAGCAAGATATCCTATCAAAATATTTCTCAAGGAGGCCCTCGAGAAACAAAGGAACGTGATGATGGATAACTCTTCCCAGATCCTTCAACGACTTCCCACCGGTGACTCATCTGCATCCAACAGCCACTCTGGAGGCGCAACTCCTTTTAAGGTACAAGTAAACTTTTACATTCCCATATTTGAGGGCCAAATAGATGCATACATCATAGATAGATGGTTGAATCTATTAGAAGGTTATTTCTTGGTTAATGAATTTTCCAACCAGGAAAATATTACTTTTTCACTCCTCAAAGTCGCCCCCCATGTCAAGGACTGGTGGGAAACATACTGTGAGAAAAATGACGAGAGGGAACCCTCTCTATTTTTGGTCGCACCCACTTGGGATCCTTTTTGATACACCATCAAGGAACAATATTATCTCATGGGGAGCTATAAGCACAAGTACATACAATGGACTACGTTGCGGAAGCAAAGGAATCAATGTGTACATGAGTTGAAGAATTTGTTCCATACCCTGTGCATAAAATTGGTTATCAAATATTCATAGAAACATTTGATCCTGAAGCACCTCATTTTTCTACACATATACATTCAAGAGGAAATGGAGTTCCTCGACATCTCCTCGCTTGGCATAGCATATCGATATGATGCCAAGATTGAGTAGAAGTTCAAACAAAAGAAGATAGACTTTGGATCTGTGAATCAGAAGTAAGGGAAAGGTGCCCTTAAACCGTAGAACAAAGCCAAGGCAGGGCGGCCCAAGATAATCCGCCAAATCTGCAAGCAAAGAACAACATTACGAAGCCAAAGAAGGACATGGGAAAGTGGTGTGAGTTCCATAAGAGCTCCACTCACAACACAAAAGAGAGTCGGGCCAAGCAGTCACTGGTGGCCAAGTTGAAGGCTTCTGAATTGGATGAATGCTCCGACTTTAAATCAAAACCTGACAAGGGGAATGATATAGGGAAGCAGATTATCGATGTGGATCCCAATGCCACTATTTCCACCACAAAGATCCAGAATGAGGGCCCGGAAGATGCAGAGGAGGGGGATCGCCTCTTCCATTCCGAGATGTGGGTAAAGGGTTCCTAACTGCAGTTCATTGTCAATAGCAGGATCCAAAAGAACCTCATTTCAGCAGAGGTTGTGAAGCGGTTGGGCTTGTTGACCACAGTGTTAGCACTCCACTGGATCTCTGAAGGCTGAGGAGACCAACAAAGGTAACCACATACCGATTTGACCTAGTAGCTATCCTTACTAGGCTTAGAGGGATCTCTCAATGAGATTCACATTTAAATGGGTTGGATCATGGATTTTTTAGGCTAGTTAGAGTATGCTCTAGGGTTTGATTGATTTGGATTTGGTGCTAGATAGTAAATTAGGTCTAGGAAAGACTAGATCAAGGCAGTGAAAATCAGACTTGCAGAGATGTGATGGGGCAAGGTAGGAACACACTTTAACACTTTAAGGTATCTTGGTGAGTGCAATAGGCTGATAGGGTTTCAAAACGAGCATAGGAATTATTAATTTGTTTATATCGGAAGAAAGTGAACATAACTGTGATAATATCTCCAAAACAAAGCAATGAAAATAATGAATTCTACGTATCAAACTTAGAATTCAATCACATTAATACATGGACATGAAAATGGAAGGTACAATACTTTATAACATATGAAAATAGAAGAAGACACACTGTTAAAACACATACCACATGAACCCCACCACAATAGCTGCAAACTCTGTCTATTAGTTCCTACCAAAAATCATTGAATACACTAGTGTTCAAAGATAAATTCCACAACATCCAAGCCTTGGAATGGAAAATAAAATGAAATATATAGACCAAAAAAAACTTCTCCCCACTCTCAAGGGTTTAATCCATGACTTGTGGAGTTTTTCCCCAAATTCCTAAACTAGAATCCTAATGACTAGGGAGGTCAATAAACGCTCCCTTTTTTGGTGAAACTAATTCATTTGACCCAAAAAAACAAATTTTATCTGATGTATCTACCTTTAGTAACTATAATAGAAATAATTAAATTTGGTTCACAAATTTGCATCAGTAAAATTTCATGAAATTCATCAACCAACTGATAAAAAGTCGAAATTATGAAGATAACAAGCAAACTGGAAAAAGCGCAGCATGAGTGCAAAAAATGCAGCGTGTCCCTGAGAAAAGCGCATCGTGAGATTGAAGATCACTTTTGGAGGCTTTCCTGAAATCAAAATTGATCTCATGATAGCTCATTGGAAATATCTCTCTTTCTGCTACACAATGGACCCCTCAAGCACTGAAAATGATCAAGTATAGTCCCTAAAAAATCAATTCTCCCAAGACTGGTCAAAAATCGCAGTGTGTCCATAAGAAAAGCACAGCGTGAAGTTGCAGGTCACTTTTGGAGGTCTTCCTGAACTCCAAATTGAGCTCATGATAGCTCATTGGAAATATGTTCCTATGTATTTATCCAAAATGTCCTTAATAAGTGAAAAGGATGGAGTTAAGCCCCTGAAAAACCACTTTTTCCAAAATTGGTCAAAAAGTGTAGCGTGTAACTGAAAAAACTGGCAGAAAGGTGTTTTTTATGATTTTTTTTTAGCTTTTCCACCTGTCAAAAGCTGAGATTTTTTATTTCAAGGAGTCCTGATAAAGTGTGTTATGTAACCAGGGAGACATCAACTTGCAAATGGAGTTTTCCCCTCTTCTTCTTGATGATTAGGGTTTCTTTTAGCTTGTTTTGCATTTGCTTGTATTTGATATTGCAGACCTTGTTTCTAGTGTAGTAGTGGGGCATGTGCCTCATCATATTATTATCCTAGATATATCTCTCAAGGAGATTTTGACATCTATTTCTCTTGTTATAGGGCTTCTTCTCTTCCTCCATAGGTGCTTTGCGAGGCATAAAACCTAGTGGCGCGAAACAGGGGATGGTGGGAAAGGAGTAGGATGGAGGGTTTAGGAGAAGGAAAATGGGATGGGAAAAATTTGGGAGGTAGGGAAGGGTATTAGGGAGGTATGGGAGGTGGAAAGGAGGTAGGTAAGGTAGGAATAGACCTAGGTAATTTTTGAAGCCCCGAAAATCGGGTCTACAACAAGGGGGATACCCACCCGGTCCGGACCTTGGTTAGCAGTTCCTTTTCCGTTTGGTGTAGTGGGTCCGACTGGGGATAATGGGACCAGTTTCCCAATATGTGTGTGTGTGTTTTAGATTTGATATTTCTTTTCTAAAAATTCCTAATTAAAATGCTTTTAATCTATTTCTAATCTATTCATATGCAAATTGTATTCTAAGAAATATCTGATTCTAAACTAACCCGGGATGTAATCTTTCAATATATGCGATCTAAAAGGATTTCAGATAACAATTGATAATAAAGATCATTCAATTATTATGAGAAAAGAATTCAATAAAGATAAACTATTTCACATAAAAAGTTAGATGAAACAGTTGTGAAAAACATATCGCATATCAAGCTAGTCATATATCAAGTACAAATAAATAATTATCACCGTACAAAAATGCCAAATGATAACTCAGATATTCAAACATTAACATATAAACAACTAAACAAAAATATCACTTTTATCACAGAAACAGAAACAGTTAAGAGATAAAAATACCATTTATAACTGGTTCTACTCATGAGCTAGAAGCAATAATGATTTATCTCTTTCTTAATCCAACATCTATCAAGAGTACAGAAATGCAACATCAGTAACAGATATTAGACAGAGATATCAATAAACCTCATTCCATTCATTTATCAAAACCTCCTCTGAGGGTGCAGAAGTGCATGTTCTGAGGATAAGTTTTTGACAAATTTCAGGACCCTTCTCTAAATGCATGAGAAGGGTTTAAATACTAATAACTAAAATCTAAAAATAGTTTATTACAAAAATTTAGGATTCGGTTTAAATGACCGTCCTTTTCCTAGGAAAAAATATAGTAAAACTAAAACTAAATCTAAAAATAAATACTATCAATTATCTACTTATGAATTTGATCTTTGATCTTACAAGCATCCAGCATTGTTTTGAGAAGAGGTGGTTGGCCGACTTCAGATTTCAATTGCCCTGAAAAGATAGAATCGGCAAGTGTAGGAGCAATCTTCTCAGCAGAATTAATGATGCAACTAAGCGCACTGCATTGACTGTGGGGTTTTACTAGATATGTCCAGTAAGAATCCCAGCTTAATCTTGTCAGTTCTTGAATTGACTTTGCCTTTTCATCAGCCTTTTGCCTCCACTCTTTTTGTAATTGCTGCGCTTGCGGAAGGTGTCCCGGAATAATTTCTGAAATCAAATTAACTTTGTGCAAATTTTCATTTACACAATCAGTAACATTTCCTGCTACTGTAGCTGCTTCCTCTGCTGCTTTTTCTGCTTCTCTGAGCTGTACATCCCAATTGTTGAAGAGCAGTTCTTTATTATTATCATTGATGATCGGTGCTCCTGCTCTTCTTCCTTCCTCTGTCTTTTGCCATGCCATATAATTAGTAACTCTTTCATTAGTTAAATCATAATCATGTCGTAATTCTACGACATGATTAGTGATTTTATCACTTTCTTGACAAAAAGAGTTGTATTGCGAGATTTTCTGGCATAATATGTCTTGCTGCTGCAGTAGTTTTTTGTTCAAAGAAACGGACTCTGAAATAAATTCTAGAAGCTTAGGGTCATCTTTGTGCTCTTATTGGATAATCTGTATTTGTTTCTCTTTATCTTCCAAACTTTTCTGATAACCAATTTTCATCTTCTGAAGCTCTAGCTGTAACTCTTCAAGTTTTATTTTTGCTTCACTGTTAGCACAGGTCTGTTGCAATTGTTGTTGCAGAGCTTGTATCTGATCTTCTTTTTGATTTAATAATAGCTTTACCTCAGATGCTTTATCAATAGTTGCGGAGGCATAAGCTCCTGTAATCTGAGATAGCTTGGCAAGATTGTCAGTTGGATCCGTAGTAGGATCCTTCCATAAGACATCTAATTGTTCTACCTCAGTAGAGATTGAGCTCTCTAACTTTCTCTTTTTCCTCTGCTTTCTCACTATTGCTTTATACTGCGGGCTGTAGAATACCTCTAGAGGAGGAATGTCCTCTATGTTGAGTACAATTTCAGAAGAGGGAGTGATAGGTATATGCTTTGTTTCTGTGATAGTGCCACCTATCTTTGTGCTCAAAACTTTTTTTGTCTGTACAGGGGTCTGTATATTCTGTCCTTCTACATTAAGCAATTGATTAAAAGTTTCCCATTCTTTGTCCAATTCAGTACTGACTGTCGGTTGCTGTACATTGAGAGGTGGAAGATTCAACTGTGGAGTGGTAAAAGTCTGTTGTTGTGAAAGCTCTTTAGATTGAGTTGTATCCTTCACTGAGCTTTCATCAGTATCAATCTTTTTAGAACGCTCAGAAGTCTCTTTTTCAGACTTCGACTTAGACTTTTCTGTATTTGAGCTGCCACTAAGACTAACACTAGGAGTTGGTTCCCTTGCGGGTTCCAAGCGTAAATTTTCCAAAGGGATAGTAGTTAGTCTTCTCTCTCTGTAAACTTTAAATTCCTGAAAATCTTCTGGGGATAACTGTGTTTGAGCTAAATGCAAAACTTCTTTAAATGAACATTTTGTTTGAAATATATCATCAAAAGGATCCTCTTCTCCAACAAACACTCTCACTTTGATTGCAGTGGTGAAATTTTTAACAATATCAACTGGATCAAATAACCTTCTCAAAAACTTGAACAGTTGTAAGCATGTAATATTGCTTACCTCTTTGAATGCGTGAACAACATCAAACAGTGAAAATGCTCCACAGGCTACGGGAAATTGTGGCCAAATGCCCTTCTTCTTCTCCTTTAATTCCTTTGTCAAACCTCCTTCACCACAGGTTTGATAAGCAATCTCCCGAGCTACAAGTTTATCCGGAACATACAGGGGTAAAACATGGGGGGAAGCAGAGCTTGCAAAAACCCTTACATAAGTAAACAACTCTTCCCCAAACCATATTGCGACAGGGAGAATGTCAACTTCTTCTTCCGGGGATAACCTTGGAGCATCCTTATTATACAATATTCTGTGCAGAGGCAGCATTATGCCATGGAAAATTTTGTAAAAATGAGGGACAAAATTTGATTCCCACAACTCTTTGTGATAGACATGAATAGGCAAGGGATCGTGAATTTTCCATTGCCAACCCATCAAAGGGAACTTAGAAATAAAACAAATTGAATCCATAACATAGGCAGATAGATAAAAAGGAGGATAAATCCTCTGGGAAACAGTCCGTTTGGACCGATAATTGAAAATGGCAGTGGCTAAATTATCATAAAAGATTTTGGCCCAATCTACAATTGTGGCATTAACAACAGCATTTAACAAAGGGAGCCATTCAAGCAAGACCATATTTATGTCAGGCTTTCCAAAAAACCTGCATAACATAGCAGCAACAAAACAATATGGAGAGGTGAGCGAACCAGTACTGTACATACCGTGTTTGTTTTTCTTCAATGGTTCCTCTCTCTTGGTCCATTCCTTGGTGCATTCCGCCAAATTTGCATTTTCTCTGGCGAATTTCTCCATAAATTGTTTGTTGTAGGTCGCCTGAGGTTCCGGTAAGTGATACATAAGCCTCAAATATTCTGTATTGAATGACCCGATGAGTTCTTGTCCTGGAGTTCTAAATTGTCTGTCCGAAATATCTGTGTTATCCAGCACCCATTTTATCATATCTGTATACGGAAGAATTCTTGGTCTTGCTACTATTCTGTGAAGAAATGAACAAGCCAATTCCGTAAGAGACGCTTCAGAGGAATTACTTGATCCAGCAGTAGCCGCGACTTCCATTACCCTGGGATTTTCTTCTTCGAACAGATTGTGCATGCCCTCCCAGGTAGTGATACCGGCGTCCTTATTGCAAGCAGTATCCGCATACAGGGAAGCCATCTCTTTGTTTTCAACACTCAGAAATTTCTCTTTCTTACCCATAATGCTCTGTGAATTCTTTGTATAGTCTTCTGCTCCTTCGCGCCTGCGGTGTTACGAATTAAGTGAGAGTAATGAGATGAGAAAGGTGACGGGATAGTTTTAAATGCTGAAGGTGGATAAAAGCGTGAAACAACCTTTCAATCAAAACAAAATCCTTTCCATCAATGATTAACAATTCATTCATTAATTTTGACATCAAAGCGCATAATGGATATTTATCTATGAAAATATTTACTTTGGACACCGCACTAGAAGAATCTGCGATAATGCGATCTGCGATTTGCTGTGCAATATCGCAAAATCGCAATATCGCGGATCGCAATCATCGCAAAACGTAACATCGCAAATCACAATCTAATATTATCGCAAAATCGTAATATCGCAACATCGCGGAATCGCAAATTCATAAAATATAACTTCTTAAATAACTTTTCTGCGATATGTGGTTTGCGATAAATACTTTAATGTATAGTTCTTTGGGATCGCGCTATCGCAATATCGCGGAATCGCAATTTTAAAAGATTATGCTTTCACAAAAGATATTCATTTTTTGCGATGAATGCGGTATTTCTATTCAAAGAAAGATTTATGCTTTGATTTATCATAAACTTAGGTTTATTTTAAAGATTTTCAAAAGGAACTTCCCTAAGTTAAGATAGTACGTTTTATTTGAGAAAGGAAATAAAAACTAATTAATTTTTTTGGATTTTTTGACTAAGGTCCCCTCTTATTTAGTATTATTACTAATACTAAATAAGAAGGGGGGTTGTTGCTGGCCACAACATTGGCGATTCACTTGGAAGAACCAGTTATCTCTACATTTCTTTTGGATCTTCTAAACTTTTCAAAACAAAAAAAATTCCAGAAAATCAAGCTTTATTATAAAAAGACAAAGTACATTATGCCTTAATCTATAAATGATATTTCATTTCTTCTATATTCAACCTTTGATTATTCACTTCCTCAAGCTAGTCCTTGTATTTACATCAGTCATTACTTGGTTAAAAAGATAAAAACAAAGGCTTCCTTATAAATCAGCTTTAAATATGCTCATTTGTCGTAGGTAGAGCCACTGCTTCCAGCAAGCATTTATAGCCTCGATAGGGTTACCTGTTACCCAGCAATGATCCTGTATCCTACTTAGAGAAATATACAATTTTCAAAGAGAAATCCATATTCACACTTATTTCTTTTGCTTTTCTTTTTTATTCTTAAAGAACAATGTCTTGGTTTGGTAGCCAACTCATGACAAAGCCATTCACTTGATTTATAACTTCGTTGAACAAGCTCGCTCGTGATGAGACCCGTTGTCTTTTGATTACAACAATCTTGAGTCATTGCCCTGTTATGGTATGCAGTATTGGCAAAGTCAGCAAGCTATAATATCTATGATCATGATAAGTCGGCTCGTGATGAGACCTCTTACTCTTTAAGTTAAAAAGTGTATCATTGGATAATTCTTTGAACATTGTAATTTTCTAAGCAGGGAGGATATCATTGTTTCCTTAAGATAGCTCTGGACGACAATGGTAGAGTTTTAGAAGGAACTTTTCTATAGAGAAACTTTGTTTTGCTATTGATACCTTTCATTAAATTGATATAAAACAATTTTTCACTAAAAGTTGCCTTTCATCAAAGTTTTCAAAGTTGAAACTAGTATCATTTCAAGATTAAAGTTTTTTAACTATATCTTTGAATAATAATGATCAATATTCTGAAAAGAATTCTATTTATAAAAATGAAGAAAAAAAATCTAAACAGAGAATTTATATCTTCTTTGTAAATTCCAAATGTAACCATTAACAACTCGTTTTATTTTGACAATAAAGAAAACTAATATACAAAATAGAAGAATGATCTCCTATGGAAAATATTTTTTGAGAATTTGTCCATTAACAGGTAAAGATTCTCTTTTGCCTGTTAAATCCTGTAACATAAAAGTAGATGGACCTATGATTTCTGCAATTTGAAAAGGACCAAGCCACATTCGTTGAAATTTCGTATGTTTTCCTTTTTCCTCATGTGCCTTGTCCCATTTTAAAACAAGATCTCCAACCTAAAAGTCTTTTCTGGTTATCATGTTTGAATCAAAAGAAGATTTTACTAATGCTTGATGATGAGCATGAGTTATTTTGGCTTTTTCTCGTTGTTCTTCTAACTTAATTATTTCCATCTGTCTTAGTTGCAAGGAAGAAGTTGATACTTCATCAATATATTGAACTAAGGCCAGAGAAGGAATTGCTAAATGAGTTGGAAGAACTACTTCTTTCCCATAAACTAAATTAAAGGGAGAAGTACCAATAGAAGCCTTCTGTGTTATTCGATCTGCCCATAAAGCATATATTAAAGACTTATGCCAATTTTTATGATTTTGATCAATGGTTCGCTTAATGATTCTGATTAAGTTTTTATTTGTGGATTCAACTAACCCATTTCCCTGTGGATGGCAGAGTATTTAAGTTTAAAACCTCTCTTGAGTGCAAATTCAGTCATAGCATTACCAGAAAAATATGATGCATTGTCAAATACTAAAGCAGAAGGTAAACCAAACCTGGTGATTATGAACTGATCTATGAATTCAATGATATGCTCAGCATTAGTAGTCATGAGAGGGACCGCTTCTACCCATTTCGTAAAATAATCAGTTGTGGTAATGATATACCTATGTTGCTTAGAAGAGTGAGGAACGATCTCACCTATTATATCCAATCCCCATTGATAAAAAGGTTGTTCAATGTTTACTGGTTGTAATGGCAATGATGGTTTCTTTTGTCTTCCAGCTGCGGTTTGACAAACTTGGCATCTTCTTACATAGATATGTGAATCTTTAAATAAAGTAGGCCAGTAATAGCCTGCGCGAAGGATTTTATGTGCAGTAGCATCTCCAGCATAATGTCCACCTGCTGGCCCATTGTGAAGTTCCTGCAAGACTTTATCAGCTTCAGATTTCTCCAAACACCTAAGAAGAACAGAATCGTAATTCATTTTAAAAAGAACATCGTTTACAAGCTGATATTTTTAGCTTTCAACCTTAAGGCTCTTTTCTTGGTGTGATCGAGATTTGGAGGAGCATATCCATTCTTCAGATAAAAAGTGATATCAGCATATAATGATTCAACATCGTTTAGGCTTACCTCATACGTTTGTATCTCTTCGGATGATTTCTCAGAAATCTGAGATGCTCCAGCTAGTATTTTGCAAAAGCCTTGACCTCTTACAATATTTGCTGGTTTGATCTCAACATCATATTCTTGTAAAGCAATAATCCAATTAGCTCTTTTCTCACCCACATTCTTTTGGACTAAAAGATTTCTTACTGCTGGAAACGGTACAATGATTTTTGTATGGGCTTTAAGTAAAAAGGGTCTGAAATACTTAATTGCTTTGAAAACAGCGTAAGCTTGTTTCTTCACATCTAAGTAATTCAACTCAACTCCCTGTAAGTTTGAACTGAAGAAAGCAATTGGAGCTTCTACTTTGTCTTGATTTGCTTGAGTGAGAATCGCAGCGTAAGATTTATCAGAGGCAAATGTGTACAGAATAAAAGGATCGGAAAAATTTGGAGTTGCTAAAGAAGGAGCATTAATGACTGCTTGTTTGATTAGATTGAATGCCTCATATTCATCTTGGCCCCATTTGAAGTTTGAATTTTTTTTAATCATTGCTTGTAAAGGAGATACAATTCTTGAAAAATCTGGTACAAATCTCTTTACAAAATTAATTTGGCCAAGGAAAGATTGCATAGCTTTCTTGTTGTGAGGTAAGGATATTTCATAAATCTCCTTGATTCTATCAGGATCAATGTGAATTCCAAATTTTGACACTATGAATCCAAGAAGTTTTCCTTCACTTAATGCGAAAAAATATTTTTTCGGGTTAAGTGAAATTCCATACCTTTGACAACGTTGGAAGATCTGCTTCAAATCTCTAAGATGATTGCTTCGTTTTTTTGGAATATACAGTTATATCATCCAAGTAAATTACCACTGATTTGTTAACTAATCCCTTGAAAGTGATGTCCGTGGCTCTTTGAAATGTGGCACCAGCGTTGATGAGACCAAAAGGCATCTTTTGATATGCATAAGTGCCCCATTTGGTTCTAAATGTAGTTTTCAATTGATCATTTGGATGGACTAACACTTGGTTGTAGCCAGAGAAACCATCTAAGAAAGACATTAATCTGATCCTGCAACTGCCTGTAATATTTGCTCCATGGGAGGCAAAGGAAAATTATCTTTTTGGCAGGCTTTATTAAGATTTCGAAAGTCAATGCAAATTCTAATATCTCCGTTTTTCTTTCTAACAGGAACCATGTTGGAAACCCATTTAGAATGTCGAACAGGAAAAATAATTTTGGCTTTCAATAACTTATTGAGTTCAGATTTGATTTGATTTTCTAGATTGGGATGGATTTTTCTGAGCTTTTGTTGTACATTTTTCTCATCATTCATCATTGGGATAGTATGTTGGATGATAGAAGTGTCATACGTTTTAAGTTCATCGTAGTTCCAAGCAAAGACACTTTTATATTGTTTCAAAAGATGCACATATGCTGATTTTTATTCGGGAGTTAGACCAAGGCCTAGGTTGATATTCCTGTGGTTTGGTATCAGTTCCTAGATTTACTAATTCATAATTCAAAGTTGAACTTTGTAATTTTGAATTGGTAGATCTTTTAAATCGGTCTTTCAAATCATAAAGGTCTTCTAACTTGACTATTGACTTTGGCATAGCATTATTAGTGCTATCATGTTGTAATTGTTTGTCATGTTGGTCTTCATCGATTATCTGATTGGTATAAGATCCTTCAGATGTGAGGAAGCTTACAATATTAGGATCATCGTTGAAAATTCTCCAATTGGTAACATTATCAGGAATCGAAGGTCTAAAGATTAATTCAATTGAAAATCGATGGGGACTAAAGTCTTCTGCAGGAATAAGCTTAGAGGCTACATTGGCTAATAGGTCTGCACTAGCATTCTGGATTCTAGGAATTGGTGAAATATTGAATGCTATAAAATGTTCAGTCAGATCTTGAACTAAAGATTGATAATGCTTTAAATGACCTGATAAACAATGTATAGTATTGCGTACCTGTTTGATTACAATTTCCGAATCTCCGAAAACTTGCAGATATTTGATATCCAATCCGATTGCTTTATATAACCCTTGGACTAAAGCCTCGTATTCTGCGGTATTATTAGTACATTCAAACTCAAGTCTGCAGGTTAGCATAATCTTGTTTCCCTCTGGACTAACCAACACGCATCCTGCTCCTGCTCCTTCATTAGACTTAGAACCATCAAAAAATAATTTCCAAAATAAATATTTATTTACAGGAGTATCTACAAAATTAATACATTTAGAACTCTCTATTTGTGAAAAATTTTATAATTGAGATAAAACAGAATGTTCTAAATAAGGTGAAGTATGAGCATTGAAATTTCCTAAGAAAGAATCAGCTGAGTAATTGCCAATGATATTACTGCTGTATGCAACTGGTTCATTCTCTCCTTCCAATTCTGTTACTATGTATTTCTGATGCTTTTCTCGCTAAACCTTTATCTGATTTGGTTTACCATTATAAGGCAGCCACATGTGCGACCAATCGGTTGCAAAGTATCCATGAAGTTTTTCTGACCAGTCTCTGCTAAGAATTAAGCCATAAAATTCTGGAATATCTGCAACTAAAATATCAATGACTTGACATACCTTTGGATTTGATGACAGCCTTATGGTAACCTGATTTAGTTCGCCAATCACTTCAACTTGCGATCGATCTAACTGCACTATGCGCACAGCAGATTTTTGTGGTTGAACGTTCAATTTTGCACATACTGATTTTGGTAGAATATTAGATGAAGCTCCGAAATCCACTAAACAGTTATGCAAATTTTTATTAAAAACTTCGTAAGTAAGAAGAAATGGATGAGTGTGAGATCTCGACCTTCCTCCAATTAAAGCGATATTTTCAATATTAACTTTACTGATTGCATTAGTTGGAGGTCTTCCCATATCATTAGAAGCTTGAGAAATTACAAGATCAGGCAAAGGTTTTTCTGGCACAGCATGTAATTCTTTCAAAAGTACTTTTTGCTGGTGTTTTAACTTGCTCAATTCATAAAAAGTGATGTTTTCCCTAGTCTTCTGCATATCTTCTATAATGTTATACTCCATTTCATCCGGAAAAATCAATGTTCTTGATGGAATTGATGAATCTGTTTGGACTGGGCTAGTTTGAATTGCTTTGGACGTTGTTTTCTTAGGTGCAACTTTATCCTTAGCCAATGAGCTTGCGCTCTTTGGCTTAGGATTAGTTTGAGGAGGATCAAGTTGATTTCTATTTCTAGTGCTAACTGGGGATGCTTCTTGGTCTTCCTCATCTGGGAGGATGAAATCCCACATGCCTTGTACTTCTACCACCTCTTCTTCATCAGTAGTTTCTTCAGTAACAGTCTCTTCCTCTTCTTCTTTTGATTCAGCATTTGTAATAGCATTTGGTGGCTTTTGATTAGTTGAAGGATTCCTTCTAAACGGCTTGAAAGACTTTTTACAAGAGGTTTCTGCTACTTGTTTCTTGATATCAACCATTTCATTGGACATGGTTTTCAAAACTTTCTGCAATCCTTCTAAATCGAATGGATCTTTTGGTTGTTTTTTCTTGGGATCTTCCTTAAAAGTGACCTTCTTGGATTTCTGTTATTCTATTGCATTTTTCTTTTCTAAAGCAATGATTCTTTTCTCTACTGCTATTGCTTCTTTCATATTGTCTGCTAAAGTTTTTTTATTAGCCCTATCAACAAAGATTGCTATGTTTGATGGCAAATCAGAAATGTACCATTCACTTCGCACGTCTTCGCTAGGCTTGGAAGCAGTAGGAATTTTGTTTAACAATTTATTGAAACGAGAATTGAAATCCTTGACAAGTTCTTTTGATTCAGCTCTAAGATTAGACAAATCATTGATCAATGTTGATGTAGATCTGTCATCACCAAATTTAGTCAAAAATTAATCTTGAAAGACATCCCAACTAGTGATAGATCCATATGGTAATGAGAAATACCATGATCCAGCTGATCCTTGTAGGGTATAGGGAAAAAGTCGGACAACAGCATCTTCATTAACAACTCCATTGAGATTTATGGATAACATAAAGTTGTTGATATGTTCTTCTGCTAGCATGCCTGCTTCAGGATTAAACTTAGGCAGCCATTTTTCAGGATGTGCCGGTATTTGGCTCAAGGGTGCAGGCATTAAGACTACCCCTGGATTGTTCCATGGCATTTGGGCCATCACTGAACTACTAACAGGTGAAAGTGCAGATGATGATATTTGTGACTGTGAAGATGAAGATATTATGTTTTGAGAAGGAGATGTGGAAGATTGACTGGACTGATGGACAGTAATATGGAGTGGAGGAGTGGGTGGTTGACTTCGCGATGAAGTGTTTGAGATGGATGATGATGATGAAAGAGTCTCACTGTCAGACCCTTTGGGGATTTCCTAGCTCTTTTTCTTGTAGGTAGAGGTAACTAAGTTGGCTGAATGCCAAGCTTTTCACTCTGTAATCTAGTGAGAGGATGAGCGGGATTATATTGCGAAGTCACACTGCCTTGAGATTTATCAGACCTTTGAGGTGATATTGAAAATCGCTGAATTTTATGAATCAAAGATTCGACTTCAGGAGGTTCAATAGCAGATCCTTATGAAAAGTCAGGGTTTGTGGCAGTGTCTGTTCTTCTTTCGACTTCTGGTTCTAGATTTAAAATTTCTGAGTATGATGGAGAAGTCGGGGAAGATGGTGAGGGTGATTTACTCTTAGAATGGTATTTAGATTTAGATTCACTTGCCATTAATAGTTTGAGGCCCTCCTTCTAGCGCCAATTATGTTGAAGCCCTGAAAATCGGGTCTACAACAAGGGGGATACCCACCCGGTCCGGACCTTGGTTAGCAATTCCTTTTCCGTTTGGTGTAGTGGGTCCGACTGGGGATAATGGGACCAGTTTCCCAATATGTGTGTGTGTGTTTGAGATTTGATATTTCTTTTCTAAAAATTCCTAATTAAAATGCTTTTAATCTATTTCTAATCTATTCATATGCAAACTGTATTCTAAGAAATATCTTATTCTAAACTAACCCGGGATGTAATCTTTCAATATATGCGATCTAAAAGGATTTCAGATAACAATTGATAATAAAGATCATTCAATTATTAAGAGAAAAGAATTCAATAAAGATAAACTATTTCACATAAAAAGTTAGATGAAACAGTTGTGAAAAACATATCGCATATCAAGCTATTCATATATCAAGTACAAATAAATAATTATCACCGTACAAAAATGCCAAATGATAACTCAGATATTCAAACATTAACATATAAACAACTAAACAAAAATATCACTTTTATCATAGAAACAGAAACAGTTAAGAGATAAAAATACCATTTATAACTGGTTCTACTCATGAGCTAGAAGCAATAATGATTTATCTCTTTCTTAATCCAACATCTATCAAGAGTACAGAAATGCAACATCAATAACAGATATTAGACACAGATATTAATAAACCTCGTTCCATTCATTTATCAAAACCTCCTCTGAGGGTGCAGAAATGCATGTTCTGAGGATAAGTTTTTGACAAATTTCAGGACCCTTCTCTAAATGCATGAGAAGGGTTTAAATACTAATAACTAAAATCTAAAAATAGTTTATTACAAAAATTTAGGATTCGGTTTAAATGACCGTCCTTTTCCTAGGCAAAAATATAGTAAAACTAAAACTAAATCTAAAAATAAAGACTATCAATTATCTACTTATGAATTTGATCTTTGATCTTGCAAGCATCCAGCATTATTTTGAGAAGAGGTGGTTGGCCGACTTCAGATTTCAATTGCCCCGAAAAGACAGAATCGGCAAGTGTAGGAGCAAACTTCTCAGCAGAATTAATGATGCAACTAAGTGCACTGCATTGACTGTGGGGTTTTACTAGATATGTCCAGTAAGAATCCCAGCTTAATCTTGTCAGTTCTTGAATTGACTTTGCCTTTTCATCAGCCTTTTGCCTCCACTCTGTTTGTAATTGTTGTGCTTGCGGAAGGTGTCCCGGAATAATTTTTGAAATCAAATTAACTTTGTGCAAATTTTCATTTACACAATCAATAACATTTCCTGCTGTTGTAGCTACTTCCTCTGCTGCTTTTTCTGCTTCTCTGAGCTATACATCCCAATTGTTGAAGAGCAGTTCTTTATGATTATCATTGATGATCGGTGCTCCTGCTCTTCTTCCTTCCTTTGTCTTTTGCCATGCCATATAATTAGTAACTCTTTCATTAGTTAAATCATAATCATGTCGTAATTCTACGACATGATTAGTGATTTTATCACTTTCTTGACAAAAAGAGTTGTATTGCGAGATTTTCTGGAATAATATGTCTTGCTGCTGCAGTAGTTGTTTGTTCAAAGAAACGGACTCTAAAATAAATTCTGGAAGCTTATGGTCATCTTTGTGCTCTTCTTGGATAATCTGCATTTGTTTCTCTTTATCTGCCAATCTTTTCTGATAACCAATTTGCATCTTCTGAAGCTCTAGCTGTAACTCTTCAAGTTTTATTTTTGCTTCACTGTTAGCACAGGCTTGTTGCAATTGTTGTTGCATAGCTTGTATCTGATCTTCTTTTTTATTTAATAATATCTTTACCTCAGATTCTTTATCAATAGTTGCGGAGGCATAAGCTCCTGTAATCTGAGATAGCTTGGCAAGATTGTCAGTTGGATTCGTAGTAGAATCCTTCCATAAGACATCTAATTGTTCTGCCTCAGTAGAGATTGAGCTCTCTAACTTTCTCTTTTTCCTATGCTTTCTCACTACTGCTTTATACTGCGAGCTGTAGAATACGTCTAGAGGAGGAATGTCCTCTATGTTGAGTACAATTTCAGAAGAGGGAGTGATAGGTATATGCTCAGTTTCTGTGATGGTGCCACCTATCATTGTGCTCAAAACTTTTTTTGTCTGTACAGGGGTCTGTATATTCTGTCCTTCTACATTAAGCAATTGATTAAAAGTTTCCCATTCTTTGTCCAATTCAGTCCTGACTGTCGGTTGCTGTACATTGAGAGGTGGAAGATTCAACTGTGGAGTGGTAAAAGTCTGTTGTTGTGAAAGCTCTTTAGATTGAGTTGTATCCTTCACTGAGCTTTCATCATTATCAATCTTTTTAGAACGCTCAGAAGTCTCTTTGTAAGACTTCGACTTAGAATTTTCTGTATTTGAGCTACCACTAAGACTAACACTAGGAGTTGGTTCCCTTGCGGGTTCCAAGCGTAAATTTTCCAAAGGGATAGTATTTAGTCTTCTCTCTCTGTAAACTTTAAATTCCTGAAAATCTTCTGGGGATAACTGTGTTTGAGCTAAATGCAAAACTTCTTTAAATGAACATTTTGTTTGAAATATATCATCAAAAGGATCCTCTTCTCCAACAAACACTCTCACTTTGATTGCAGTGGTGAAATTTTTAACAATGTCAACTGGATCAAATAACCTTCTCGAAAACTTGAACAGTTGTAAGCATGTAATATTGCTTACCTCTTTGAATGTGTGAACAACATCAAACAGTGAAAATGCTCCACAGGCTACAAGAAATTGTGGCCAAATGCCCTTCTTCTTCTCCTTTAATTCCTTTGTCAAACCTCCTTCACCACAGGTTTTATAAGCAATCTCCCGAGCTACAAGTTTATCCGGCACATACAAGGGTAAAACATGGGGGGAAGCAGAGCTTCCAAAAACCCTTACATAAGTAAACAACTTTTCCCCAAACCATCTTGCGACAGGGAGAATGTCAACTTCTGCTTCCGGGGATAACCTTGGAGCATCCTTATTATACAATATTCTGTGCAGAGACAGCATTATGCCATGGCAAATTTTGTAAAAATGAGGGACAAACTTTGATTCCCACAACTCTTTGTGATAGACATGAATAGGCAAGGTATCGTGAATTGTCCATTTCCAACCCATAAAAGGGAATTTAGAAATAAAACAAATTGAATCCATAACATAAGCAGATAGGTAAAAAGGAGGATAAATCCTCTGGGAAACAGTCCGTTTGGACCGGTAATTGAAAATGGCAGTGGCTAAATTATCAGACAAGATTTTGGCCCAGTCTACAATTGTGGCATTAACAGCAGCATTTAACAAAGGGAGCCATTCAGGCAAGACCATATTTATGTCAGGCTTTCCAAAAACCCTGCATAACATAGCAGCAGCAAAACAATATGGAGAGGTGAGCGAACCAGTACTGTACATACCATGTTTGTTTTTCTTCAATGGTTCCTCTCTCTTGGTCCATTCCTTGGTGCATTCTGCCAAATTTGAATTTTCTCTGCCGAATTTCTCCATAAATTGTTTGTTGTAGGTCGCCTGAGGTTCTGGTAAGTGATACATAAGCCTCAAATATTCTGTAGTGAATGACCCGATGAGTTCTTGTCCTGGAGTTCTAAATTGCCTGTCTGAAATATCTGTGTTATCCAGCACCCATTTTATCATATCTGTATACGGAAGAATTCTCGGTCTTGCTGCTATTCTGTGAAGAAATGAACAAGCCAATTCCATAAGAGACGCTTCAGAGGAATTACTTGATCCAGCAGTAGCCGCGACTTCCATTACCCTGGGATTTTCTTCTTCGAGCAGATTGTGCATGCCCTCCCAGGTAGTGATATCGGCGTCCTTATTGCAAGCAGTATCCGCATACAGGGAAGCCATCTCTTTATTTTCAGCACTCGAAACTTTCTCTTTCTTACCCATAATGCTCTGTGAATGCTTTGTATAGTCTTCTGCTCCTTCGCGCCTGCGGTGTTACGAATTAAGTGAGAGTAATGAGATGAGAAAGGTGACGGGATAGTTTTAAATACTGAAGGCGGATAAAAGCATGAAACAACCTTTCAATCAAAACAAAATCCTTTCCATCAATGATTAACAATCCATTCATTAATTTTGACATCAAAGCGCATAACGGATATTTATCTATGAAAAGATTTACTTTGGACACCGTGCTAGAAGAATCTGCGATAATGCGATCTGCGATTTGCTGTGCAATATCGCAAAATCGCAATATCGCGGATCGCAATCATCACAAAACGTAACATCGCAAATCACAATATAATATTATCGCGAAATCGTAATATCACAACATCGCGGAATCGCAAATTCATAAAATATAACTTCTTAAATAACTTTTCTGCGATATGTGGTTTGCGATAAATACTTTAATGTATAGTTCTTCGCGAAATCGCGCTATCGCAATATCGTGGAATCGCAATTTTTAAAAGATTATGCTTTCACAAAAGATATTCATTTTTTGCGATGAATGCGGTATTTCTATTCAAAGAAATATTATGCTTTGATTTATCATAAACTTAGGTTTATTTTAAAGATTTTCAAAGGAACTTCCCTAAGTTAAGATAGTACGTTTTATTTGAGAAAGGAAATAAAAACTAATTAATTTTTTTGGATTTTTTGACTAAGGGTCCCCTCTTATTTAGTATTATTACTAATACTAAATAAGAAGGGGGGTTGTTGCTGGCCACAACAGTAATTTAATTACAAGTTGGTCTAGTAAGCTATCAAAAACGCAGCATATGGTAGTGATGATGGTCTAAGAACTAGGTTTTGAGTGTAGAAGCTTAGGGATGGTGTGTGAGAGAGTGTATCGGTTTTAGGGAGTGTAGTGGAGTGTGGGGAAAATGAATATTTTTATGTGATAAAACTAGGGTTTTTCCAGTTGAAAGCAACCAAACATCTCAACAATCCAAAAACTAGTTTGAAAACCCTAAAAGAGGGAATCCACTCTTTGTTGAAAAATTCACTTGAAGGAGAAATAAGGAATGTTCACTTACTATTTTGGAAGCACCTAAACCTTTAGGCAATGATGAATTGACCCTTATTTTGCCTTTTTATGACAAAATTTGGACATTTATGGTGGTGAAATGAAAGACACCTAGACATTGACCTAGGTGAAAACATGGTGACTGACCTAAGACTCTAGATGATAATGGTGGGCATGAATAATGAAATTATGATGACCATGAGTGAATGGAGGAAGCAGCGTTGACCTAGAAAACAACCAATGATTAAATTTTATTTGAAAAATTATTTGAAACTATAAATTTGACTATGAGACCCTAACAGGACATGATAAGAGCCCATCGATCACTGGTGACCAAATGTAAAGACTGACACTAACATTGGCTCCAGCTCGGGATGGCAGCGCCTTGGAGGTGTCAAGAACACCATAGACCAAGTATCCTAATCGTCAGGCATGGAGCCAAAAGTTAAAAACCAAACTGAATACTAAAAACTTGACATGATAAACTGATTGAATCTAACTGAAATAAAAACTTACAAAAATTATTGATGGCAGCATATCACCAAGACTTGAGGGCTTCAAATCCTGATGAAAACCACCTGCCTGCTGAAGACATATGTAAAATTGTGTGAAGTGATTCTTCTAGTGTAACCAATCCAACAGATGGATACTTACTTGAGTTTTTCTCTCACTTTCCTCGAGCAGGTAGAAAAAACAAAAACTAGGCCACTCCAAATTTCTACTGAACATGTCCTCGTGATCCATAAATTCAAGAAAATATATCATCCCTATTAATTGTAGAAAATCAGTGTAAGGATCTTCAATAATTTGAAATGTTACCTTTCCCTGAGATCCAACAAAAACACAAGCACACCCTTGATTCTGATATGAAAGAACACTTAGTTGTTGATCCATAGGAAGGCATAGGGAAGTATGACCTTCTGCTATCTGAGTGTTGGCTGTAAATTCCTGAAGTATGGGTAGCTCTGACTCTATCTCTTTCATGTTGTCTATCTTAGGCTCATACTCCTTCCTTTCATAGTCTAAGTCATATTTGAACATAAAACATTCTTTAAGATTGTCAAACATGACAGCCTTATCCTCTTCATGAAAGATAACAGTATCAGTTAGCTAATCTCCTTGTAGGAAATCATCATCACAAATTTTCTTACTCACAAAAACTTCCCGTATATTTTCATCAATATCATGACTGTCATCATTTAAACTCATATTTTCATTTTCAATAATGGAAAGTTTCACTAACGCATTCTTGAATATGTGAACATTGCAAACCTGCATTAGCTTGGGTTGTAACATGATTGTTAAGGAGCTGATCTATTTCATCTTCAGACAGAGGATAAAATTGAGTTTTATAACAGTAATTATTGGCTTGATGATTTTCATTTTTAGGATCAGAAATAGGAATTTCTCTTTCTTGGTCAACATCTTTTTCATCCAAAGAGGAAGCTATTGATTCTTGTTGGTAGGAAAAATCATGAAGGGCTTCTATGATCTCATCATCTAGACACTTTTCATCCCCATACAAATTTTCAAGGAACTCAATGAATTTTCCAAAATCTCACAACAATTATCAATCATCGACAAGGAAGAATTAGAGCTTTGATAATGTTGAAAAAAAATTGAATGAAAATCCTTCAAAGAATATAAACTAGCAGATGGTAGACTCTCATACCATGATCTCACTTTTTCCTCCAAGGTAGCCATGAACATTTTCATCAGAAAATCTTCAGGAAACTCAATCTTAAGTCTGTGAATATGAAAATGAAATTTGTCCAAATGCAAACTAGAATCTTCTCCATCCTAACCTTTAAACTTTGGCAATCCTGTTTTCAAATATATACAAGGAATACAATTTGGAAAACCAATAATAGGAGATCGATTCATAGGAGCATACCTCGAGCAGTTGAATCCATTTTGACAACAATGAAGTCACCAAGAATTTTTTCGAACTAGTGGTTCTTTAAAAGTGGAGTCACCATGAAAATTATGAACCTTTGGATTCTTCGACACTGGAGTCGCCAAGTGAAAGATACACAACCTTATTGTGCCTGATCATGGTTCACCATTAGCAATCAGATCTGATCCTTTATATTCTTTCCCAAAAAAAAATTTCACTTTGTTCCCCAATATGGTCACCAAGATGTTAGCACTCCACCGGATCTCTGAAGGCTGAGAAGGAGACCAGCAAGGGTAACCACAGACTGCTTTGACCTAATAACTAGCCCTACTAGGCTGAGAGGGATCTCTCAATGAGATTCACGGCCAAATTGGTTGGATCTTGGAGATTTTAGGCTAGGTATAGTAGCCTCTAGGGTTTAATTGATTTGGATTTGGTGGTGGATGGTAAATTAGGTCTAGGAAAGACTAAGTCAAGGTAGTGAAAATTAGACTTGAAGAGATGTGATGGGGAAAGGTAGGCACACACTTTAGCACTTTAAGGTATCTTGGTTAGTGCAATAGACTGATAGGGTTTCAAAATGAGCATAGAAAATATGAATTCGTTTATATCAAAAGAAAGTGAACATAACTGTGATCATTTCTCCAAAACAGAGCATTGAAAACAATGAGTTATGCTTATCAAACTTAGAAATAAATCACATTAATACATGGACATCAAAATGGAAGGTAAAAGACTTTCAAACATATGAAAACAGGAGCATAAACACTGCTAAAACACATACCACATGAATCCCACCACAATAGCTGCAAACCTATCTATTAGTTCCTCCCAAAAATCATTGAATACACTAGTGTTCAAAGATCAATTCTATAGCATAAAACCCTTGGAATGGAAAATAAAATGAAATATATAGACCAAAAAAAACTTCCCCCCACTCTCATGGGTTGAATCCATGACTTGTGGAGCTATTCCCCAAAGTCCTCAACTAGAATCCTAATGACTAGGGTGGTCAACAAACTCTCCCTTTTTTGGTGAAACTGATTCATTTGACCCAAGAGTACAAATTTTATCTGGTGTATCTACCTTTAGTAGCTATAATAGAAATAATTTCATTTTATTTACAAATTTACATCAGTGAAATTTCATGAACTTCATCAACCAACTGAGAAAAAGTCAAAATTCTGAAGATAACAGGCAAACTGGAAAAATCTCAGCATGTACTTGAGAAAAGTGCAGTGTGAGATGGCATGCCACCTTTGGAGGCCTTCCTAAACTAAAAATTGAGCGAATTATATCTCATTGGAAATATATCTCTTTATGCTACAAAATGGACCCCTCAAGTACTGAAAATTATCAAGTATAGCCGCTCAAAAATCAATTCTCCCAAGACTAGTCAAAAAGCGCAGCCTGTCCTTGAGAAAAGCGCAGCGTGAAGTTGCAAGTCGCTTTTCGAGGCCTTCTTGATCTCCAAATTGAGCTCATGATAGCTCATAGGAAATATTTTCCTATATAGTTATCTAAAATTTCCTTAAGCAGTGAAAATGATGGAGTTAAGCCCCTGAAAACCCACTTTTTCCAAAACTAGTCAAAAAGTGCAGAGCATAACTTAAAAAACTAGCAAAAAGGTGTTTTTTATGATGTTTTTTAACTTTTCCACTTGTCAAAAGCTGAGATTTTTTATTTCCAGTAGTCAAAATGCGATGTATAATCCATTATATATCCATCCCAACTGATTCTTTATCATTTTAAGGCCTCCAAAAAAATCACAATGTGGCCCACACTGTGCTTTTTGTAGTCAGACTGTGAAAAAAGCTAGTGAAATTTTGCCAAAACATGAAAATTGTAAAAATTTCCCAAAATTGATGTGTGAGGTCCTGATAAAGTGTGCTATACAACCAAGGAGGCATCATCTAGCAAATGGAGTTTTCCCCTCTTCTTCTTGGTGGTTAGGGTTTCTTTTAGCTTGTTTTGCATTTGCTTGTATTTGATATTGCAGACCTTGTTTCTAGTGTAGTAGTGGTGGGCCATGTGCCTCATCATCTTATTATCCCTATTATCTCTCTCAAGGATCTGTTAACATCTTACTTCCCTTGTTATATGGCTTCTTCTCTTCCTCCATAGGTGCTTTGCGAGGCATAAAACTTAGTGGTGCAAACAGGGGATGGTGGGAAAGGAGTGGGATGGAGGGTTTAGGAGAAGGAAAAGGGGATGGGAAAAAATTTTGACGTAGGGAAGGGTATTAGGGAGGTATGGGAGGTGTAAATGGAGCTAGGGAAGGTAGGAATAGACCTAGGGAATATAATTACAGGTCTAGGTCTAGGAGGCTGCCAAAAACGCAGCATAGGGTAGTGATGATAGTGTAGGGACTAGGGTTTGAGTGCAAAAGCTTAGGGATGGTGTGTGTGAGAGTGTAAGGGGTTTAGGGAGTGTAGTGGAGTGTGGGGAAAATGAATATTTTTATGTGATAAAACTAGTATTTTTCTTGTTGAAAGCAACCAAACATCTCAGCAATCCAAAAACTAGTTTGAAAACCCTAAAAGAGGGAATCCACTCTTTGCTGAAGAAATTCACTTGAAGGAGAAGTAAGGAATGTTCACTTATTATTTTGGAAGCACCGAAACCTTTAGGAAATGATGAATTGACCCTTCTTTAGCCTTCTTATGAAAAAATTTGGACATTTATGGTGGCAAAATGAAAGACACCTAGACACTGACCTAGGTGAAAACATGGTGACTGACCTAAGACTCTAGATGATAACGGTGGACATGAATCATGAAATGATGATTACGATGAGTGAATGGAGGAAGAAGCGCTAACCTAGAAAACAAAAAATGATCAAATTTTATTTGAAAACTTATTTGAAACTATAAAATTTGACTATGAGACCCTAACAGGACATGATAAGATCCCATTGATCACTGGTGATAGGATGTAAAGACTGACACTAACACATAGCACACCCACATCCGTACACCATCAGGTGGCTTCACCAAGTATGGGATCTTCGCTTCATATGGTAGTGTTGCCTTCCCTATAGCATCAAGCCCTTCACAGATGAGGTATTATGTGTCATAGCTCCTCTTGATGTTTCTAATGTATTATTAGGCCAACCATACTTGTGGAAGCGACATGTTGTGTATGAGTCTCGTCCTCATGCTGTTATTATTACTTTGGGAAATAATTTTTATAAGATACCATAGGTAGCACTGCCTACCGCCATCTCTTTGGTTACTACAAAACAATGTAGTAAGCTCATTTCCAAAATTGGGAAATTTGTTTTCCTGATAATTTTCCCTCAGGGAAAGAAGAATAATATGGCCACGACCTCTAGACAGAGCTCCTCTGCATGAAAACAATAGATGGACAAGGTTGTGGAGGAGTACGGGGACATATTCACCTCACCCGCTGGGGTTCTCTGCACTATCAGGTTAATCACCCCATCAATCTAACCCCAGGTGCGTTTTTGCCCAATGGGCCAATATATCAGCGCTTTGTTCTAGAGAATGGCGAAATAAAGAGGCATATTCAGGAGTTGCTACAGAAAGGTCACATTCGGCCAAGTTCATGGCCCTGTGGGAACCCGATCGTGTTGGTGCAGAAGAAGGATGGGGCTTGGAGACTCTGTATTTACTATCGGGTGCTAAAAAAGATCATTGTTTGGAATAGGTACCTGATCCCATAGATTGGTGACCTTCTGGACCAACTCAAGGGAAAAAAATATTTCAGTAAGATCGACTTGAAGTCTGGATATCACCAGTTACCAATTAAACCCTCTGATGTGTGGAAAATTTCCTTCAAAGCCAAGAAGGGCCTTTTTGAGTGGTTGGTCATTCCTTGCGGGTTGACAAATGCTCCCACAACCTTCATGAGGTTGATGGATGACATCATGTAGCCATGCACCAATTAATTTGTATTAGTGTACTTGGATGACATCTCATCTTCAGCCAGACTTGGCAAGAGCACCTCCACCACATCCGAAAGGTCCTCCAAACACTTCGGAAACACAAGTTGTGTGCCAATTTGGAGAAGTGAACTTTTGGTAGGACCTAGGTTCAGTATCTCGGATACATTATTGATGAGTAGGGGGTGCATGTGGATCCAAACAAGATCCAAGTCATTCAGGATTTTTCGCCCCAACCACTCTAACAAAGCTCAGCGGCTTTCTGGGTCTTGCCAATTTCTACCACAGGTTCGTGTCATATTCTCTTATGTCACTTGGCCCTTGAGCTGAGTCACCAAGGGAGGAATGAAAGAAAAATTATTTTAGTCTAAATATCAATAGAAGGCATTCGTCGAGTTGAAACATTGCCTCTTCTCTACCTCAGTGTTCACATTACCAAACTTGCAACAACCATTTGAGATCGAGACAGATGCCTCAGACTATGCTATTGGGGCAGTCCTTACTCAAAAGGGGCATCCAGTGGCATATCACAGTGAGACAGTGTCCAACAAAGTATGGAAGTATCCCACTTATGCAAAAGAGATGTATTCCATTGTGTAGGCTTGCCGACAATAGAAGCATTACATTTTCGAGAAGGAAATGGTCATCCACACAGACCACCGACCCCTGCAGTTCATACAGACACAAGGAAAGTTTCAGAACAATCGCCATAAGAATTTTTCCACATATCTGCAAAAATTTCATTTGAACATCAAGTGCAAAAAAGGAAGAACCAATAATGTTGCAGACTACCTCAGCCGACTACCGATCATGGTGCTAACCATCGTGCTCAACTCTTGTGGGCACGAAACTTTTGATTGGCCGCTTCTCAATAATAGCAATCTAAAATTCAGCCACACATACAAGACGCTCTTAGAGGGTAAGCAAATTCCAAATTTTCACCTCCAAGATGCATTGTTATGTCACCTGGGACACCTTTGTGTTCCTTCAAGCGAGCATGCCAAGATGATTTGGAGATCTCACTACAGTCGGGTCGTTGGGAATTTCAAGGTCAAGAAAACAATGGCAGTACTACAGAAGTATTTCTATCGGCCATACCTTCGACTGGATGTCAAGAATTACATCATATCCTACAGTGTCTGCGCCAATTCCAAACCGACCATCAAGAAGCAATGCCTCTATATTCTGCTGCCTACCCCTAGTCGACCTTTGGAATACATATCCATGGATTACATGTTGGGCCTTCCTTCTACTAAGCATGTCAATGACTGTGTTTTCATGGTCATCGATAGATTCTCAAAGATGGCCATTATGGCAACCTGCAAGAAGAATATCACAGCAGAAACCACTGCTAAACTCTTCTTTGAACGAGTGTGGGTACACTTTGGGATCCCACAGTCTATCATCTCATATCAGCACAGTAGGTTCCTCTGTATATTTTGGTCTATCCTTCGTTCAATCTTGGACACCAAGCTCACCAAGTCCATATCTTTCCATCCCCAAATTGATGGTCAGACAGAGGTCGTAAACAAGATGATCATACACATTACGCGCATATACAACTCAAAGCATCCATGCACATGGGATAAGAGCCTCCCCTACATATAAGAGAGCTATAATTGGGCTCTCCATAGCTCAACCAGCCACAGCCCCTTTCATGTGGGCTTGGGATTCCAGCCATTATGTCCCATTGACGTAGCCATGCCATTTTCGGCTACTCAGATCGATTTGACTCATGTCTATTCGGAATCTCACAAGGCGAACAGCTTCATTGAGCGCATTCATCACGTCTTCTGATAGGTTCATGACATATTGGACAGAGCCAGTGTCAAGTACAAGCAACAACATGATCAGCATCGGTGCCACACAACTTCCAGGTGGGCAACGAAGTGTGGCTACATTTGCAGAAAGAGCGCCTCGTTGGACCCCATTGTAACCTTCGCCTGCTCCAATATGGGCCATACACCGTCACCAAGGTTATATGGAACAATTCCTTTGAGCTCAGTATTCCACCATTCCTTGGTCTACACCCAGTGTTCAATGTGGACCGCCTTCAACCCTACTTTCCACCTCTACTAGACACCTTCGGCATTGTAGAACAACTAACACCAACAGAGTTAAACCCATACTGCATGGAACAGGTCACCACGGATCACATCATGGACATGAAAATAAAGAACACGTGCCAGTAGGAGATCCAACTGTATAGGGTTGTCAAATCTAGCCAACTCCTGCACCAAGGCAAGTGGCTCACCAGGGACCAAGTTCAGCAGAAGTTTCCTCATCTCATGGAGAAACTCAACGCAATGGTGACCATTGCTTCCTAAGGGGGGAGGAATGATCCAGTTGGATATTGGTGACCAACCACCTATTCCACTTGGGGCGCCACCATATTTTCTTTCACTTTTTCAATATCCTTAATTGTAGCATAGTTTACTATTTTTAGTATTTTTTTCAGGTACTGAAATTCCGGAGCCGTTCTAAGGCCCTAAACGACGTTTTTTGGGAAAATTATGAGAATAATGGGTATATGACCAATGTTTCTCACCTAAAAAGTTGTATTCCTTGGATAGATCTTTCTAACGAGGTATTGTGCGCGTCAAACAGAGATAATATGCCAAAGTTACGTCCCCGGGAAGTTGATGTACCAATTTACCCAAACGAGGCCCACAGTTTTGGCACTTCATCTCCTATGGTTAGATTTTTGGATGTTTAGGGTTTTCCATTGTTTCTTAATAATAAATATGCCTTCGATACTCATTGTAACACATTTCAGAGGCCTATAGCTGCCACATCTCTTCTCATAGATAAGCTACCAACGCCCTAGCTAGTTTTTTTCCATTCTGTTTGTAAGCATATTTCAGTTATGTGATATTAATGAAATGAAGTCTTATTTCTGCTGCATCTCTACATTTTTTTACATTTCTGTATTTTATTACGTTCCTACATAATTCCATATCACAATTTCAATTTTCATATCATTTTATCATTGAAGTTAAATATGTATTGAATAATTGCAAGGCATACACATTATGGTGCATCTAGGGATTGGATAATGTACCCAACACCCTAAATTTTCCAACCAATGATCCTAAAATTATTGTTTTAATATCTTAATGTGTGAAAAATTTTCATGTAACATGAAAAAAGAGAAAATGGAGATCGTGCACTAACTTAGGGTATCAGGGATTAGCAAATTCTATAATTACACTGCCACTAATCAAGGTATTGACATAGGACATTCACCCTTTCGAAAAAACACAGTAGCCTAGTGGTTTTAGTTATGGAACACCTTACGATTATTTATGAAATGGACCTCCTTCTATGATTTCACACAATGGATGCAAGAGAATGATAGGTATAGGAATATGTATTCTGTGAATGATGCAAGAAATAAATCGCTGCATGGCAAGAAGAAAACATTTCTACCTGACTTGATCCCAAAGGTAGGGTGGAAGATGTGGAATTATTTTAATATCTTTCATATTCCTGATCGGGAAGTTTTCTTTGGTTATGGGTTTTCTTACAAAGTGTTTTACAAATCTCTCGAGCCAATGGAGGCTACTCCTTTTCCTATGGAGGATGAGCAAGATCTAATCCTAACAAGTAGAGGTCCTAGAAAATTGGTTTCAAACATTGTCCCAATTTTTGTCGTATATTTATCCGGGGAATCCCTTTGCATAATCATTGAATAAGAGAGTTCAGTATTTTCGCTTGCTTCTAGCATCCAAAAGTGCACAGGAACTCTTGTGGGGTGATGAGGCTCCTTTTTTAAGGGATACAACTTAAAATGGAGAAATTCCTCATAGATTATGGCATCAAGAGATATGCTTACATCTCCCTCGTTGCATGTATAATTGGAGGTGCAAAGGGTAGGGGGGATCCTTGGATTCAAAATCCTAAATCCTTAAAGGATGCCCTTAACCCTAGTTCCATCTCTCAAACTTTAGAAGTATTCTCAAGTCAATATTTTGTGGTGGATCAATCTAAGGACACTCCAAAGCTATCAATGAAATTCTCTCAAATATCAGGGTAGTAGATTACAAATGTAGGGCGATTATATGTTGCTTTAAAGGGATTTTTCCATCATCATCGGCCCTTTGGGATTAGGTTGACCAAAGATGGTCCCAGAATGTGGATTTATTTTTTTTGAAAGTTTTTTTCGTGGTTGTCTTCAAGGATATGGAATATCACCAAAATCTGACTAGGGATCCTGGTTTTGGGGCTGAGTTGGCCTTTCAATTCAGCCATGGTTTCTAGAAATTAACCCGAATACTATGAAATATTTGGACACTCTAGTTTGGGTAAGGCTCCCAAACTTACCTCTTCATTGGATTTGGTCAGAGATCCTAGCATATATTAGAGACTCAATAGGTCACTTCATCAAGATGGACAACGATATATTGGATCAAGAGATAATCACTTTTGTATGAATTTGCATAGAAGTGGATCTTAGTGAAGGTATACCACACAAAATTATCCTCATGTGTGAGGGTAAAAAATTTCACCAACCATTGTACTACGAAAACATCTCTTTCAGGTGTAAAACATGTCAACAACCTAGGCACCTTCAGATCTCATGTGCTTCAACAATAGGGACATTTGGCACCCAAGAGCCAAAGAAATATGGTTGAGATGGAGGGATCCAAAAGTTTCTTTCGGCCCCAAGAATGTTGTGGATCATAAGAAGAGTGATGATAAACAATAGAAGTCACCCCCCTAAAACATAACATCTTCAGATCTAGTGCAGCATTCAGTGGCATTGTTTCACTCCTCAATAGAGGGTTTCGTGACAATAAAGATCAATGATAAGGATTCAATGATGAAAATGTCGAAACCTAATGGGTAAAAGCGTACCCATGAGTCATATCACTAAGGCAATGAGAAAGAGGTAGTAGTTAGAGCATATTCATCAACTTTTTAGCTTTCTCAAAATATCATGGAAACAACTCCACCTTCAGATATGTCTGATAGCTTTGGAGGTTGGTCTGATGTAAGAAAGAGAAACGGTAAAAAGGAAAATCCCATGAGTCAATATGGTATGTAACACCATAAATATAAAGAGTCTTAGTGCTAAAATGTTATCTTGAGATATTTGGTTAGAGCTTTGCACTCCCAGATTATTATTTTTTATAAGCATGCTCTCAATGTAAATCTTTCTTTTATTAATGGAAAATTTGAACTTCCTTACAAAAAAACATAAAAAAGAGAACAAGTTTTTTGTTTTCACAGTAACTAATTTATATTGTATACGTAATTTATCTACATAATCTATCAATGGAATTAGAGATGTATTGAATAATTGGAAGGCATACACATCATGGTGCATCCATGGATTGGACAATGTACTCAACAGTCTTAATATTCTAGCCTATGATCTTATGATGATGTTTTTAATGTGTCAATGTGTGAACAATTTGCTTGCAACATGACAATAGAGAGAAAGTTTTGTGTTGTCATAATAATAAATTGATGTTATTGATGATGATGATGATTAACGTCCACTGACACTAAAATCAGTGTATTAGACCTTAAGAAGTAACAGATTACTCATAATTATTTTGAAATTTATTTCTATACTCGAAAAGCATTAAGAGAAGTGTGTTGGTCGCATGGTGTTGCCATTGATGTCAACCATAGAGATCCAGTGGAGCTAAACGGGTGCATTGGGAACTTGCATGGTGATATGATATTTGGTTCAGGTATTTTTGTGTTCCATGAGGTTGGCAAGTGCTACAGGACTCCAATTATCGAATTGTTTGTGTTTGTAAACAGAATTCCATACTTTGGTAATTCACCAATGTTGGAACATGTTAATGTTTGGCTATGGTTGATATGGCTATCATGGATCTGGGAAAACTCTAGTAGATCGATCTGGTCATGGAACGTAATGAACGTGTTTATCTGGTTAAGAGAAAGTGTGTTGGGTATTATTGTTAAATGGCCAAGCGATGGACATAGATCTAATTCAATGCCTCTAATGGTGTAAACACATTGACAAACTAATTATGGAGTTAGTAGAGTCGTTTTGGTCCTCCAATTGGTGTAAACACAATTAATTATTAGTTATCATGTTAGTGGCATGAGATCTAGACGTTGGTACGATGGATAAATTAAATGGTATAACCATAGTTAAATAATAATTTCATGAAACGGTATAGTCCAAGGAAGTTAACATTTGATCCATTAATATTGGTTTGAAAACATTCCACAAGTCGCTCTTTCTCGTGGTAATTATTGAGCTTACAGGATCAAGTCAATACTCCAAAGTTATAAATACAGGGTGCGATAGAGAATTTTGGTGTGTGCGTCTAAGGATTAATTATACAGATTGTTTTAGAATTGGCGCACATCAAATGTATTTTCTGTATTTTTATTTTCTATGGTATAGGTTTGAAGGCGATTTAATAAGTGGAGGTGTCGAGATGGTAATAAAGGCCATGTCCAATGTGTGATGATTGATCATAAGCACATGATTATCTAGATTTTTACGTTGAACTGATCTCGATTGAATATTCAATTGATGAACGCAATATTAATCTATCTTTTGCATGGATTGTGGTGTATCTGAAGTACACAAGGGCATTTTGAATCAGTTAAAGTAGGCCTGAGATGTTTTCCCTCTGGTTCGGTTACATGATAGATGTGAATGGATCTGGTTGTTTTGGTTCAATTTGATGTGTGTATGAATCTCAATTAAGTGGACCGGACTTATGGGAACACATTGGTTATCTAAGTCATGGTATTGCTCCATTAATGTTATGGATTTGGTCATGATTTAATTGATTGATTTGGTCTGTGCGGTTATAAATCAAATTTATTATGAATGGGTCTAGTCATGAAGGTAATGATCATAGTTAATATCATGGCATATATATACTTCTGTTTATGGATATTTTTATAGGTGACAAAGTATAATTTCTGTGAGTTTCATATGGAGTAACGTTGAAGTGTTTTGTGCGCATTTTCCTTTCATGACTATCATATATCAAAAGAGTTCAATGACATGAACCTGTAACATAGCCTGAGCGTTTTGGAACGTAGTTTTAATTCATTGTAAGTGTGTTCTGAAGAAACAATATGATGAGGGAGTATGATCTTATGTCTCTGCATAATATGAGGTATGCAGAGTAGTGTGAGGAGATCATTTTACAAGTATATAGTGATCTGGGAAGAGGAGTGCGAATGGAAAATGTTCTAGTGCACTTATGAAGGGAAGAAGTGCATATAGACAAAGCTTTGACACTTGTAGCAGTGTATTATTTTGATAGTATACAAGGTAGCTACGATAGTGAAGTGCACGAGGAGAATTGAATATTAATGGTGTCAGTAACAATATTGTAGTGAGGTTTCCTGCATTGGAATAAATATATAAATGGAATATATAGAGTCTATATATGGTTATACTTACATGTTTTGTTTGTAGGGGTTGTTATAGTGTAGCTACTATGTTTTGTAAGGATACAAGACAGTGAATTTGTTGATGAATTACATAAGCTTAATGCATGTGACTGAGGGAATTTTGTGTAATATTCCCAAATGGGAAAAGAAAAAATATAGTGCAAAATGTTGGAACAAGAGCGTAAATAATCATTTAAAAGTAAGAGGCCAATATAGAGACCTTTAATATGTTATAACAGCAGCAAAATATGAATAAGAAATGGGACATAAGATACATAACAAGAAATTACAAGCCTCTAATGGACAAAATCCTCAAGATGAGGTGCTGCAACTATATATAAAAGCTGGAAGACCCTTATAGTGTTATTTTATTAGCTCTTCTACAGCAAATGATTATACATTAGATCTAGGGCTGATATGTGCCTCAAAATATAGATCTATTTCAGATCTGAGCACTATACAACCTCCTTTGAAGAACCCCTTAAGGGTTTTCAGCAAAACACCATGTACAAGTTGTAGATCTAAGATTTAAGGCTACAGATATACTCCAAAATATAGATCTGGAAAGTGTGGCTGATCTTATATGATCAATACAATAGCCTCCTCCAATAGATCCTCTAAGTGAAAGGCAGATCCCCTTCACTAGAAAATCATCTCTCCAAATGGTGTACTAAACCACCCTGCAACTCCTCCTACACAAATAACGCAAATCTGGAAGTAAACTGTGATGTAGGGATGAATAACCAGTTGTCCTAATGCCAAGATCTGAAAATAAGCACAAAGCCCTTCAATATTTTCCTCCCAATGGAAAGGAAGCCTCCTCCATTGAAAATGAGCAATGAAATGGCCTAGATATAGAGATCTAGTCTCCACTTGCTGCAACCTGCAAAACAACCAAACCCTCAACAGAATCTGCTCTGTAAATGAAAGATGAAGCTTGGCCTTAAGACTGATGGTGGACAATGTAGTAAAAAACTCTTCCAAGAGGCCTCTCAAGGAAAGAGGTGGGATTCCCGATCAAGAACACCCTGTGCTAAACAACACTCTATCTCAGCTAAACAGCAAGAGAAAGATATATGTCTAAAGAGACCATATATTTAGAAATATAATAAACCCAAACATAATGAATATGGCTTCCATCCTCTTCCTTAAATAAGATATGAGCTTGTAAACCCTAAGCCCCATCCAATAAAAGCACTACTTCCACACAATGCATCTCCATCTAAACCTGCATTGTCTTTCATTGATGACCACTCCTCCATGACAGTGTTGTTGATTTTGTCAAGGTTGACCTAGTCAAAGTGATCCAGCCCCTTTTCACACCAAGGGTGCTTAACTAAGCTGCCAAGATATATCTCTTTCACATTTGGCATTGATTTATTCATTATTAAGGAGAATTATGGACCTCCTTTGTCCTCTTATTCATCAAACAAAGTAGCAAAACAAAATTTAATATTTCAACTAGCTCATGGCTAATTTAGGAATATTACATTTTGTATGGTGTTGTTGAGCTTAACCTAATTCAAAGTGTTGGCTACTAGATTTATGACCAGAGTATTGTCTTATTGAGAGAGGGTTGAGTGAGAGATAACTTTGTACTATGTAATATTTTTGAGTGATTATATGAGAGAGATTATTTGCAATGAGGTGAATTGTATTGAGTTATTGTGATTGAGGTTGAAATAATTTTGCTGGTGATTTTATTGAGTTGGAATCTATGTCAAATTCATGAGAGATTTGTGATATGCTAATGTATTATGAGCATATTTTCATAGTTGTTGTGTTTTGTATGCAAAAATTATATTTACTACAGAGAGGTTTTTGAGAGGAGAGTTTGAGACAGAGCTTTATATTTAGTTGATTCTACTGATCTTGGTTTGATTTGGTATAAGTGATCAGAGCTTTTGTATTCCATTGAGAATTTTTATTAAGCTATAAATTTTAAGTGGGTGTTGTTTAAAAATGGATGAAACGTGGCCTATCGTATTTTGAGTTTGTTGCAGGTGGATCCAGTGTGAAATATTCTGAAATGATGTCCACAAGATATTTCAGGTTGGATCCTTCAGTAGGGGAGTGGTAGCTTCCTTCTGGTGGTGGCCAGAGAACTTTCTCACGGAGTGGTACCTTCCTTCCAATGTCGTAGTCAAATAACTTGATCAAAGAGTGGTGGGTTCCTTCCAATGGTAGCTAAAGAAACAATTGTAGGTGGTAGCCTCCAGGAGGTAGGAGCCTGTGCATTGGTAGAAGCTTGTGCCAATGTAAGATGTAAAAGAATATTTTCTTAATAATAATAAGAAGTAGAAAAATATGACAACAACAGTGGTTTTTCCCAGTTGGGTTTTCCACCTAATATTTGGTGTCCATGTGTGCTTGACTATGTGATTGCAGATGTTTATTTTTCATAGTTCACGATTGATAATATTCATGTATATAATTTCACATTATTTTTATGCATATTATGTTAATGTTTTGTAAAGAAGATTATATTAGGATAAAATTTGATTCATCGTGAAATATTGATTCACCCCCCCCCCCATTTCAGTATTTCTAACAATTGGTATCAGAACAAGTCCTCCAAGAAATATTTTGATCTCTAGAAGAAAGATCTTGCAAAATGGGCGGTCAGGACAAAGTATTCTCAACTGAGCCTCATTTATACAATGGAACAATCTTCACATTCTGGAAAATAAGAATGATATTTTATCTAAAGTCTCTTGGAATTAATGTCTTGGAAGCAGTACAAAATGGGTATCAATACCTTGGATCCAATCCATTAGATCAAGATGGAAAGAATAAATACAAAAATCATTCCAAAGTGATTAATGTTATCCTAGGAGATCTCGTAGAATCAGAATTAGTAAAGGTGATTTAGTATGAAACCGATAAATAAATGTGGGACAAATTAGTAAATAACTATTTTTCTATAGGCAAATCCCCTCTGCAGATAGAGGTGATCCCTCTAGCCCTAGGGTGTGTCTAGAAACAAGAGAACACGCTGAAATCATAAATTCCTAGTTTGTAAATGAAATATGGACTGGAAGAGATATCCTACCTCAATCCAATGCTCTCCTCGTAGCATGTTGCAGCGATCCTTCGATCCTCGTTCTTCAAGTCTCACGCTCCTTTGATAGTGACGCTTACACCAGCACAAAGATCAAACAAATGCTGACAACATACAAAAATATATATTCATCTACAACTATCCAACTAGTCAAGGAGAGTTAGACACTTCGAATATAAATGGAAACAAAGTTGGAACCAGAAAGGAGTCATGTAATATTGACATATGAAAAATGAGCTTATAATCTACGCCTTGACATTGTAGACCCCCTTTGACGGGTTCAGTCAAGCACGTCTCCAAGAATTTTTTCATTGTTCAGATCAATGAGGCAGTGGGCTTAAACTCTCCCTCGCGACAATGGACACTTCTCTGCTCTCTTCAACACACCAGCTACAACTATTAAATGCTTGTCTAGCTGAATCAATCTGAGGAAGAAGAATTTATAGGAGAGGAGGAGGAGGTTTGGGATCCACATAAGGTGGAGGATAGGTCTATCCCTTTGGGGAGTTTCACATTTGTAGGAACCAATAGGCCAAAGGGAGAAACTCGACTTGATCCAGTCGAACAAACAACGATGACTCTGACCATGAAGTTGTTAAATCATGGAAGCTTCATTTCTGTTTTCAAAAAGTTTCCAAACACAGCTCGGCACGGGTGCCCTTCATAGATCGAGCGACCACGGTGCTAGGCTCAATGTAAATTTTTCCATGGGCGCGAGGACATAACTACCTACCAGCGCCAACCCAAAAGCATAGGTTTTTGAGGGTCTACACAAGGAATGATCAACAGAGATTGTGTTCCTGACATGTCAAGGGATGAAATGATATTCATGGAAATTAATGACAGTACATAGGGGTCGCTGAAATGGTCCTCCAATGTTAGAAATGGGGATTGCAGGGACGGTGACAAAATTCTATGTAACAACTATGAAGGAGATACATGTGTAAAAAGTGCAAAGTTACAGTCATATCGAATTCAATAGAAACTCCTAAGATGCATGAAGATGAAAGTGTTTCTAACTTTTTCCTCAAAGTAGATGATTAGTGAATAATATGAAAGGTCTTGGTGATAAGTTTCATGATTCTGCAATTGTTTAGAAGATATTAACTAACACCCAAGTTTGATTCCAAATTTTCAGCGATTGAATAAATGTAGGACTTGAACCAAATATCCCAATAAAGGCTCCATAGTATTCTAAAAACTTATGAAATGAGGACAAAAGAGGACCAGTCCAAAGTCAGAGAAACTGATTTCAAGGATACAAGCAAAGGAAAACAAAAACAAGAATCAAGAAAGCACCAACCATATCTCAAATAATAAGGAAAACTACATCAGAAAAGTACAAAAGGGAACTGGAAAGTACAAAATTACCATTTAAGTGTTTTAATTATGGAAAAATAGGCCATTTTGCAGCTAAATGCCCATAAATAGATAATGTTGATAAGGAAGCGAAGGGAAAGAACATATCTAAGAAAAAATGAAAAAGGGATTTTTGTAATAAGAAAATATTTTATTCTCATGAAGATAGTGAAGGTACATATGATGAAGAGGTAGATGAAGACTCATACTCTAACTTTGATTACAAACTTATCATGGATCCTGATGATCAATTGGCTATTGAATCAAATAATTGTAAAATAGATGATTTGATGAATCCATTGAAACAAATTGACAGACTCCAAAAATGTAAACAAATACTAGGAAATCAAAGAGCATAGTATTGTTGAAGAAATAAATTTACTAAAGACTCACCTATAATAAGCTAACAAAGTAGAAGAGTCTCTAATGAAAAAAATTCAAGAGAGAGAGGTATTGCGAGAAGTTGGAACCAGAAATTGTGGCCCTAAGGAAAGCTCTTGAGAAAACAAAGTCTCAACTAGGTTTGAATCTTAAGTGTGTATAGTTAGATAAAATTGTTAATGATCGACACGGTACAACTAAGAATCAAAACAACAAAGATTCATGTCTCATAGTTCCAACATGCACAAATCCAAAAGGTTATGTCAATGCTTTGAAGGGAATTAATGGTCAACTTAATATAGGAATAAATAAGAATAAAAAAATGTATGATGAATCAAGCCACACACAAGAAAGGAAGAAAGCAAGATCATAGATAATACCAATATTCAGGTATATAATTTTGTGTAATGGTTATTATTTTTCTTAAAAAATTATTGGCCATAAGGCCACTGGTTGAATATCCAGCAAATGCAGTGGACGAAAAAGTTATCCAAGGAAAAGAACTAGCAAGAGAAACAAATGATCAGACCCTCTAGTCTCTTATCTTGGACATATGAGGTGTTGTGTGTGCCACAACCTTGGGTGCCTTGGAATGAAAGTGGTCCAGATCCTTCAGGTCATCCAGTCAAAAGGAGCAGCAAATTTAGAGTAGGCTAGCAAAGGAAAATTCTCAAGAAAAGAAGAATTCTATCAATATTTGGAGGAAGAAGGAAAAATAGACAAAGTAGGGCAATATAGTCCCCACTGCATTCTATTTTACTTGAGAAATATTTATAAAATGGTTGCATAAGTGAATGATAGGTGCATATCCTCAAGGGGAGAGCATAACAGCAACATAGAAGCTTGATGATGGTCATGTTCGGCCTTTTAGAAGGAAGTGCATGAGCTTAGGGGGAGTTGTGCATGGAAAAGAAGGTGTGGTGATGATGAAGAGATGACATGTGTCCAGGGGGAGCATCTCATATTCTTATAATGTTTCAATTATTCATTATTGACATTATGATCTCTTCTTGGCGAAAAAATGAAAAGACACAACTAGAGGGTTTTAACAGGCATTGGCATGTATTATCTGACATTGTCTTATTGCAGGTGTATGATGATAGAGATATATGATTTTTCATGCATGTGAGTTGAAGGTTTCAAAACCAAGGTTTTCATAACTCATGTTCTATCTCATGGTATTGTAAGAGTTCATGTAGTTACCTCGTATCGTTCCAAAGTTATATGGGGTATTAATGTTCCATGTAGTTGAGTACATACTAATAGGAATAGCTATGCATATCATTGATGATGCTACAATTGGTCAAGTTAGAGAGGTCGCATCTATGTCATATATTGTTGTTCATGTCATGTACATGTATGTTGTGGTCAGAATGATTGCTATGTTAATGTAGTTGGATATTTGATCACATTGTATGAACATAGAGTGTGTTTACATTAACAACTTGAGGTTAAATATTATGATTATTGTAGGGTTATATATTGTTGTTGGTGTACAAATCAGGGTCTCTATTGCTACTCATTTGATACATTCTTTGGCCACTCACAGATGTTATTGTTTGTTGAAATCCACCTATGGTTTCAATATTGTTGGTGCCATAAGAGAAGACCTTCTCATAGAATGAACGAGTGGCAAAGAATTTTTTGCTTCATTTTCTTATTGTCTGAGTATATGTGATGTTGAAGAAGTGGAGTTATGCTTTTTGACTTGTTTTCCAAAGAAACAACAAAAATATTGCATAACAACAAGACAAAGAAGTTTGTAGCTTATAATAGCTACACTACATGCTCAGGGGGATCTTGTTCCATAAAATTTCAAGCATAGTGTTGGAAGGATATTCTTTGGTCTCTCATATCTCTTTTTCACGTTGATATGATTTCATTAGAAAAAAATTTTAGACCAACCTTCGCTATGAGACTCAACATGTTTATTCAACATAGTGTTTTTCACTGGTGATTATTCCACCCTTTTCCATTTATGTCGAAGGGGGAGAGTGATACAGCCACTTGAGAGAGATTTAAGATCAGCCAATTGGTAGTGAATAAAATTATATTTGCGTTTGTAGTTGTACATTTACATCAATTCCAAAGGGGGATATTTTTGGCCGCATGGTGTTGGCATTGATGTTAAGCACAATGAGCCAATGAATCTTGGCATTAATGTCAATAGGTGCATTGGGAGCTAGAATGGTGATATAATATCTGGTTCAGGTATTTTGGTGTTGCAGGAGGTTGGAAAGTGCTACAAGACTCCAATTACCAAATTTTCTATGTTTGCTACAAGAATCCCATACTATAGTAATTCACCATTGTTGGAACATGTTAATGTGTGGTTATGGATGATATAGTTATCATGGATCTGGGGAAAATCTAGTGGATTGATATGGTCTTGGAACACAATGAATGCAATGATCAGTTCAAGAGAAAGTACGCTAGGTATTATTATTAAATTGCCAAGTAATGGAAAAATATCTGGTTTGATGCTTCTATGTAGGTTTTAAACCTGTACATAAATTACCTGCAAAGGAATTCTTAAAATAGAAAAATATACAATGGTCAGAACATAAAACAAATATACAGAGATATTTTCCCTTGGATCCAAAAACCAGGACTACCAGATTAACTTTTCATTATATTCATTTCAATGTTACAATACATAGATATACATATCGAAGCATTCATAAAACCCAATCCACTAACCCTGGATTAGAACAAAAATTGTAGTTCCCTTGACCAGATCTACAAGATACCATGGGAAGAAAACCATCATGCTCAAAACCATGGGTAGGTTCACCCACCATCTTTGGGTTCACCCCCCATCCTTGGGTCTACATAAAACAAAAATTCTTGGGGTGTTGTCCCGGACCCCGCGCAGGGGGGCTACCACCCCCCTACTAACATCTCGACATGGGGGGCCTTCCGCCCCCCCTGTGACCTCCCCTATTGTGCCCGATGAAACATACAACACATTACACTAGTCATTGAAATAATATAACACATACCCAACACTCTAATGGTGTAAATTCATTGATAAAATTATTATGGAGTTAATGGAGTCAGTTTTATCCTCCAATTGATGTAAACATAATTTAATATTGGTTATCGAGTTAGTGACCTATTGACAATGCTGGAAATTCGTCAACCAGGGTGATCTCCCCGATGTGAAGTCCTAATTAGACCTCACATTGTTTGGAGTAGGAGCCCCATCTGAAGTATCGTCCCAGCTACCATAACTCTAAATTTTTCCTTGGTTGGAATGAATAACATAATATCTTACACACATATCCTTTGAAATCATCAAGTATGTTGACATTGTGAAATACCAATTGTAATGTGTAAAAGGAGGCTTTCACGAGAAGGAAGTAAGAGTGAGTCTCTAGGAGGAAAGTAATAGTACTATCCTTAGATAGGCACACGAGAGCAAGGAAATATTTGTTAGTTATCTAGCGAAATAGTTCACATAGACACAACGAATATTAAAGCAAATAAACACACATTCAACAAGATAGTACCAAATCAAATGAAGTAGTTTAATTTCCTTAATACATATGAACAAAACATATACCACAAACATCTAAAGAATAGTCTTACAATATTCATGATACATGCATGGAAATGTGTTGGCTCGGCGAGCTTTTGATTATAAGATGAAAGACCCAAGTACACAGTTACAATGGCGGGCCACTAGCTCCAATAGTGGAACATTAAGTCACTTCTTACTTCTCCAAATAATGATCTTCTCTCCTATGCTAACTTATAGAATCCAAGGCTAACTCTCCAAAGGCTAAGACTCCAAATCCATTGGCTTGAGTTATGAGGTTTCTTTTATAACAAGAGGAATGACCTTTCATATCCCCTATGACTCTTGAGTTTCCCTCATGACTATTGGACTTGTCCATATATAACTATGTGACTTTTTATATTCCAATATGAATCTTGGACTTCCACGCATTACATTTGTCCTTATTTTTTGATAATTACATCATTACAACCACAAATGATGTGGCAAGACACATGGACACACATGACATTGTATTGGAACCGGAAGAAGTCACAATTTGGAAATGGTGACATGGAATCAATGATGAAGTGGAAATGCCAAGTTGTTCCTCTTTCTGCTTTGTCTTCAATATTTACGAGAGGTTTGTTTAGTACTTCATAGTCATGAAAGATATATTTTTTTCTTCATCTTCGCCCTCTAAGGGGGTAGAAATTGGGAGTCTTCATTATGATCTTGATATTCCAACTTCTGTTGCAATCTAGTGTCCCTTCATCTTCTTGTTCAATGATAAACCTATCTTTTCTGCTTCGAAAGTGTCTTTTAGCATTGTCTCCTTATCCCTCTCTTGGATCATCATCCTCTCGTGTCAAGATATAGGACCTCCAACTAAAAATCACTCATGACAAAATGACATCAGTTTGAAAAAATCCTAATATAGATTGCTTCAATAAAATCATCAATTGAATCATAATTGGGTACTGGATAGGGAATAAGGCTCAAGGATTGCGTAGTGTGAAGTTCCAGAGGTCGGGAGTATTATGAAACAAGCTCACAAAATAGAAGAAAATATAGATAAACGACTTATAAATCAGCCTCTTCGAGGGGGAAACCTCCTTTACATTACATAAATGAACAATTATCGGATCATACAAATTAAAAAACCTCCTTTCTATATATAGGAGTCCATGGGGTCACAATATAATTCCATCCAGCCTAACAATAATAATGTAATGGCACAACAATAACAATAGTGGGCTTTTACAGGGAACAACAATAACAATATGGGGACTACAAGGGTACAACAATAACAATAAGGGGGCTACACTAACAACAATAAGGGACTACACCAGTAATATAGGGACCTAACATGCCCCTCTCCTTCAAAAAGTGTTGTCCTCAACGCTTGAGTAGTTATGGATGCTTCTATATAAAATTCTCATCTTCCGATGTGGAATATTTAGTGGGTGAGTTCTTCCTCTTGACGACATACTCTGAAATTGATCGATTTCATAGTTTTCGAGTTCTTGTTTATGTGACTACTTAAGGTTCCAATATGATTTTTCCTTCCTCATCAAGTTCTGGAAATATTGTTTGAACGAGAAGTTTCTCACCTATAACCTTCTTTAAGCATGAAACATGGAAAATTGGGTGCACTCTGGAAGATGCAGGAAGCCCCAATTTTATTTCCATAGTACCACTATTTTGCAACACCTTGTAAGCACCATTGTACTTTGGCGATACTTTATTATCCTTCTTAGATTTCTTGAGGGACATTTGTTTGTATGATTGTAGCCATAAAAATACCCAGCCGCCTACATCAAAAGTTCTCTCACTGTGATGTTGATTTGCCTATTGTTTCATTTGATTATGTGCCAAATTTAGGTTATCCTTTAAGAGTTAGAGAACTTGTTGTTGATGTTCAATGTGATCTTCCACTACTTGAACCTTAGAATTTTATTTTAAAGATGATATGATGGACAGTGGATGATATCCATAAAGTTTCATAAATGGGGTCATTTTTGCTGCAGTGTGAAAGGAAGTGTTATACCACCAATCAACCAGATGTAACCACTTGACCCATTGTGTTTATTTACCAGATACAAAGCAACGAAGATATCCTTCCAAAAATTTGTTCACTATCTCAGTTTTCCCATCAGATTTAGGATGATATGATTAGCTATGAGCTAGTTGAGTACCCAAACAAGAAAATAATTTGGTCCAAACATTTCCGATGAAAATGGGATCTTTGTCACATACAATAATATTTGGGTTTCCATGTAGCTTTTGAATTGTTTCCATAAATGCAGTAGCAATTGTACTCACTTTAAATGGATGAGATAATGCACAAGAGTGTGCATACTTGGTAATTCTATCAACTACCACCATTATGACACTCTTTCCTTTAGACTTAGGTAAACCTGTGATAAAATCCATTGAAACCTCCTCCCAACGTTGGCTTGGAATGGATAAAGGTTGTAGCAGACCCGAGGTCTTAATTGTCTCAACTTTATTTTGTTGGAAAACCAAACATTACACCACAAAATTTTGAATATCATATTTAAGGCCATCCCAAAAAAAATATTTCTTCACCCTGTGGTAAGTTTTTAAAAATCCTGAGGGTCCTCCTAAGGGAGAGGTGTGCAATTCCAAAAGAATATTTTGTTTTATTTGGGAATTCTTACAAATATATAAGCAATATTTGTACCATAAGGAATCATTTTTCTAGCTAAATGTATCAGATGTACTAGGATATTGCTGCAAATTTTGAATGAGTGTCCACACTTCTTCATTATTCTTCCATTCCTCCCTTGCTTCGGTTATCCAATCTAGTTGGATAATAGAAATGGCGCAAAGCAATGCTTCCACCTCCTCATCCTTTCTTGAGAGTGCATCTGCAACAAAATTTAGCTTCACTTTTTTGTAGATGATCTCAAAGTCACAACCAAACATCTTTGTGACCCATTTTTACTGCTCTTCTGAAGATAGTCTTTGTTCCAAAAAGTATTTAAGACTATCATGATCAGTTTTTACCTTGAAGTGTCTCCCCATTAGGTAAGGTCGCTATTTCTTTAGTGCATTTAGTATTGCCAACATTTCCTTCTCATAAATAGCTTTCTGTAAATACTTTCCTTTGATTGGATGACTTTCAAAAGAAATGGGTCTTCATTCTTGCATTAAAGCAGCACCAATTCTATTTCCTAAGGCATCACGTTCCACAATAAAGCTTTTTGTGAATTTTGGCATTGCTAAGACCGGTGCTTGGCACATTTCCTCTTTAAGATGTTCAAATGCCTTATTTTCTTCCGGAGTCCATGAAAATGCATCGTTATTCAATAATGTTGTTAGAGGTGTTGTTGTCCTCCCATAATTCTTAACAACCTTGTGATAATACCCTGTTAGCCCGAGAAATCCTCGCAACTTCTTTATGGTTGTGGGAAATTTCCATCCCTTAATGGATTTAATTTTGTTAGGGTCTACCTTACACCCTCCTGAGATACAATATGACCCAGATATTCCACCTCTTGTACTCTAAAGAAACATTTGGAGGTTTTTTCATATAATTGTTTCTCCTCCAATATTTTGAGCACCCTGTCAACATGTTCAACATGATCCTTCCAAGACCTATTGTAGATCAGTATATCATCAAAAAATACTAACGCAAATTTTCTAAGTAAGAGTTTGAAAATGGAATTCATCAACCCTTGAAATGTAGAAGGTGCATAGGTAAGGCCAAAAGGCATGACCAAAAATTCCTAATGACCCTCATGAGTTATAAATGTTGTTTTCAGAATGTCTTCAGTCTTCATTCTAATTTGATGATATCCTAAATGGAGATCCAACTTGGTGAAATAAATTTCTCCATGTAATTCATCTAATGATTCATCAATCACAGGAATGGGAAATTTATCTTTAATAGTGAGCTTATTGAGCTCCCTATAATCTGGACACATGCGCCATGATCCATCCTTCTTATGAACCAATACTACTGGAGCAAAGAAATAACTTTGACTAGGTTGAATTATACCAGCCTCTAGCATTTCTGCAATCATACGTTCAATCTCACTCTTTTGAGCATAAGGATATATGTAAGGCTTCATGTTTGGAGGAACACTTCCTGGAATCAAATGAATAGCATGATCATGATCACTAATAGGTGGGAGTCCTTTGGGAGTATCAATCACCTCGGAATGATTGTCCAATACTTTTTGGAGATCTAGAGAAATAGATTATTTTGATATTTGAACCTATAGTGAGCATAATTGTGCAATCACGCCTCGTTTTTATTTATTCATAAGCTTTGTAATGACATTAGAGTTGATTATCTTTCCTGGATTCCCTGCGATACACCTTAGTTCAACTTCCTTTCCTTCCAAAAAACATTTCAAGAAAATTTTGTTGAAAAATAAAAGCTATTGTCCCCAAATATTGTAACCATTGTACTCCTAGTACAACATCAGCACCACCTATTGGAATGGAGAACATTATACTATTCAATACATCTTACTCCATGGTTAACTTGATATTATGGCACTTTCCAGAGAAATTTATAGTTCCTCCATTTGCAAGCATCACTTGACACTCTGGTGTTGGGTATAGGTCGCAATTTAATTCCTTGACCACCTTACAATGAATAAAATTATGGGTACTACCCGAATCAGTCAGCACTATTACATTTTTCTTCTTGATATGTCCTTCTATATTGATATTTTGAGGAGTGGTAATTCATGCCAATTCATTACATGAGTAATAACACTTCCATATTTATAGTTATGAGTGCTAAGCTTCATTATCGCCATAATTTTTCTTTAAATTTTTCTTTCCAACCTAAATGCCTAATCCCATGAATCAGGTCCCCAAAGGCGAACCTCATGTTGGATGTTATCCTTTAAAGTCCCTATGAAGACATCAATCATGTTCTCCTATGGAATATCCTTTACCCTTATATTCAATATTTGGAAGTACTCAATGTGCTCCACCATCGAACCCTTTTGTTTGAGATTTATCAATTGGCTAAAGAAGGTGTTGCTCTTTGTATCCTCATAATGTGCTATCATTTCCTTCATAAAAATTGACCAAGTGGCAATTTTTTTATGAGAGCAAAGACATCAATGCCATAAAAATGTATTGGGTTCTAAATATAAAGTTGGAATGCGTACCTTTTGCGTGTTTTGCACATTCTAGAGATCAAATTATTGCTCCATCTGTAGTATCTATGTTACAGGATCCTTGCCATCAAACTTCCTCATATTGATTCTTGGAATATGGTGGGTCTTAAATCCAAAATTAGAGTATATGAAATCACGATTAACATTTATTTTATTCTCATCATGAGTTTCCTCTACTACCTTTTCGCCATTAGGAAGCTTTTCTTGTAGAAACTTTACCAAACCTTCCTTCAAACCTTCCATGTCTTTCTTCAAATCTTACATGTCAACTTCTATACCATCGATCTTAGATTCCATGCCATTCTTAAAACCATCCATTCCATTCTTCGAACCATCCATATCAGCTTCTATTCCATTCATCTTAGCTTCCATTCCATTCTTCAAACCATCCATTTTAGCTTCCATTTCATTTTTGGTTACTTTTTGCGAGAGCGACATTTGTTGCACGTGGTCTCGTAATTTTGATATATCATGTTGCACGTCTTCCTCTTCATGTGTCATAGTAGAGTTTTATGAGAGTTTAATGGGTGTCTAATTATTTTTGGGAGGCATTCTAGAACCCAAAAATGATATCTATGCTTCAATACGCCCTTAAAATGAATTCAAATTGATTTTTCAAACAAAAGTTATGCAATTTAAAAAAAAAAAAAGATATACACCTTTTTCTTGCTTTGGAGAAGCTCAATATTGAAACTATTGTATCTTTGTGATTTCAGATCCCCAATATTTTAGCTTCGATCCTATAGTATCCCTCTAAGTCTTCTTTCTAATGTCATATTTCATACCTAATTTGGATTATTCAATGCAAAGTTATGCCCAATCTCCCACAATGACCTAATTATGGACTAGTTCAGTAGAGAAAACTTGTACAGAATGCCACGCATCACTGTTTCGTCCTTTGGCTATAAAATCGATACATATGAAACTAAATTCCATGAAATTTTGGCCACTTTTTCTATAATTCCAATCCGATGTTTGAAACAAAATTTATGATGATTTTCCCTTGGCCACCTGTTTGAGATGAAAATTTGGAGCCTACAAAAACCCTAACTCCCTCACATCATATCTCCGCAAATATAGAGAATCAAGATATGAATTTTTTATATAAAGTTTCTTAGGATTCCACTCAAATGGGTTTGTTTTATAGCTTCTGAACCATCTTAGAAAAAACATTATATCAAAAATGCCACGATGACCTATTTGTAGCACTGAAACCCTAGAATCCAAAGCTCTGATACCAAATGTTATGAAACCAACTCAAAAAATAGAAGAAAAGATAGATAAACACCTTAGAAATTAGCCTCTTATAGGGGGCAACCTCCTTTACATTACATAAATGAACAATTCTTGGATGATAAAAATGACAAAAGCTCCTTCTATATATAGGAGTCCATGGGGTCACAATATAATCCTAGCCGACCTAACAATAATAATGTGAGGGCACAACAATAAAAATAGTGGGATTATATGGGGACTACAGGGGTACAAGAATAACAATAAGGGGGCTACACTAACAAAAATAAGGGACTACACTAGTAATATAGGGACCTAATAGGGAGTGAGGTATTGATGCTTGTGATTGTGCAATGCACAACACTGGAGGCCTAGGAGACAATTCTACACAGTCAAGTGTCACAATGTGGCAAGATTTCCCACTGTAACTAGGTAATGCGCAGTTCAAGGGAGAGAGAGGGCCATAGCATTTTTCAATTTAGGAATGCAAAGAGACATATTGTTTCTTGCAATTATGCAATGTAATTGAGGATACTGGTTGGGAGGCAGGATTGCATAGTTTTGGGGAGCAAGAGGAAATCCTTGAGCACTCTGACTATGTGATGCATAGTCCTTGGAGGAAATAACAGTGCATCATGAAATTCCATGAGGAAGGGATGCATGCTTGAGGCTTGCAACTGTCTAATGTGAAATTCAGAGGGGCAGGGTGAGTCCAGGTTGGTCGAGCATGTGACTTTACAGAATTTGACTAAGTGTCAGATCAATGAGGCAGAGATGAAACTAAGGTAGGACTTGAAAATGATCACATACTCAGAAAAATTGATGACACAACATTGAAGACTCAGTGCTTAGAATCAACATGATCCCCTTAATGCTACAGAAAAACAACATTCTCCCCCAAGTGCAACACTTAAGATATACTTTGCGACAACAGTGACGGCACTAGTAAGATAGTGCATAAAAATTTTGAAATACATATCTACATGATAGATAGGACCCATTAGTACCAAATTTTCCACTTTAAATGAACCATAACTCCGCTTTTACAACATGTGACACTTCCCATGCCAAAATACGACACTTGCGAAGGTAAGAGAAAAGTGAAAATGACACTTGCAAAGGCTTAAATAAACTGAAAATGACACATGCCAGAGCAAATATAAGCTAAAAATGACACTTATTAAAGTGAATGCAATAAAAAATGGTAGTCGCAAATGTGAAAGCAACACTTGCGAAAACAAAGGGGTGCCATAGCGATAGTTGAGAAAAATCATTGAAATAGAAGTACAATTGCAATCAAAGTGAGGGAGACTATAAATGGAGAGTGTGCACTTACTGTCGACATATGTTTCATAATACACTATGCTTATGGATTATACAGTCACTCTCACTAGTGATTGTGCAAGCCTTACCTTTAAGAGTTGGGTGGTGCCTATGTAAGCTTGCAATGAAAGAAGTGTACTTGTGAATTCTTCAAGAACTAAGCATGCATAAGAAAATGACTTTGACACTTAGAATATGAGGGAACATCAACTAACCATTAATAAAATTTGAACGATCATGAAACGACATACCCTAGGATCACAAGTAGGCACAAAAATTCAAGTGTTAGCAAAATTTTAGAGGATGTCGTTGCAGCAACAACGCTTTGCGACATACTGGTAGAACTCAAACTTCTCTGCTTAGGTTTTACCTTTAAGTTCATGGTCTTAGTATTTCAAGAAGCATTGATTTTCTGCGAAGATTACCCCGACTTTTCTACTTATCCCAGACAAAGATATAGTCTCTTATTTTCCTTCCATAAGACTAGCCACGCCTCAATTGTTTTGATATGGGAGAAGGATAATAAGTATACCGAGATTTTAAGAACATTCCATAGTGTTGCTCCACTGCCAGCTAGCCTGTTCAGTACCCAGCGGATTCACCTCGGCCTTTCTCTTCTTCACCTCTTTATTTAGTCACTAATAGAATGTGAAAAGGCACTTATTTATCTTGAATGTGGAAGAGGGATCCCATCTTATTTGTTTTCAAGAGGGATTGTTCCTTTTTTAATGGATTTGAAAGATAATTGAGTTAATATGCTTGCTTAATTTTTTTCTCGTTTCCATTCTATACTTGGTTGAGTAGACATGTCGAGACAACATTAATGCAATGCTGAGTCAGAATGAAGATCCTAATAAAGATACGGGCTTCGTAGTTCGACCAAAGGTTTTTCGTCTGGAACGAATCGTATTTTCCATTTAGACATCACCGACTTTAAAGATATGTAAACCCCAAATAGAGAATAGGATGATAGATAATCCAAGCATTGTTCTTCATAAAAATTTCCCTTTTCAAGTTTCACCACATTGTATTTTGATATAAAAAGGAGTATCTTTCATATAAAGTCTATTGTGAAACCAGCTCCAAAAATAGAAGAAAAGAGATATCAATGCCTTAGAAATAAGCCACTTCGAGGGGGCAACCTCCAATACATTACATGAATGAACAATTCTTCGATGATACAAATCACAAAACCTTCTTTCTATATATAGGAGTCCATGGGGCTACAATGTAATCCTAGCCGACCTAACAGTAATATTTTAAGGGTAGAATAATAACAATATGAGGGTTACAAGGGTACAATAATAACAATAAGGGGGTTACACTAATAAACAATAAGGGACTATACTAGTAATATAGGGACCTAACATGCCCCTGTCCTTCAAAAAAGTGTTTTCCTCAACGCTTAAGTAGCTCAGGGTGCTTCTGTATAAAATTCTCATCCTCTCATGTAGAATCTTCAGTGGGTAAGTTCTTCCACTTGATGAGATACTCTGAAATTGATCGATTCCGTAGCTGTCGAGTTCTTGTTTCCGTGACTGCTTCAGGTTCCAATATAATTTTTCCTTCCTCATCAAGTTTTGGCAATGTTCTTTGAACTGGAATATTTTCACCTATAACCTTCTTTAAGCATGAAACATGGAAAACTAGATGCACTCGTGAAGAAGCAGGAAGCTCCAATTTGTATGCCATAGTACCAATATTTTTCAACACCTTGTAAGGACCATAGTAGCTTGGCAATAATTTATTATCCTTATTAGCTTGCTTGAGGGACATTTGTTTGTATGGTTTTAGCCGTAAAAATACCTAGCCTCCTAAATCAAAACTTCTCTCGCTGCAATGTTGATCTGCCTGTTGTTTCATTCGATTTTGTGCCAAATTCAAGTTATCCTTTAAGAGTTGGAGAACTTCTTGTTGATTCTCGATTTGATCTTCCACTGCTTGAACCTTCGAATTTTCTCTTAAAGATGATGTGATGGATGTTGGATGATATCCATAAAGTGCCATAAGTGGGGTCATTTTTGCTGCAGTATGGAAGGAAGTGTTATACCACCATTCAGCAAGAGGTAACCACTTGACCCATTGTGTTTGCTTATCAAATACAAAACAACGAAGATATCCTTCCAAACATTTATTTACTATCTCAGTTTGACCATCAGATTGAGGATGATAAGATGAGCTATGAGCTAATTGAGTACCCAAACAATAAAATAACTCCGTCCAAAAATTTCCAATAAAAATGGGATCTCTGTCGCTCACAATAACCCTTGGGCTTCCATGTAGCTTTTGAATTCTGTCCATAAATGTAGTAGCAATTGTACTTGCTTTAAATGGATGAGATAATGCACAAAAGTGTGCATACTTGGTAAGTCTATCAACTACCACCATGATGACACTCTTCCTTCGGACTTAGGTAAACCTGTGATAAAATCCATTGAAATCTCCTCCCAACGTTGACTTGGAATGGATAAAGGTTGTAGAAGTCCCGGGGTCTTAATTGTTTCCACTTTATTCTGCTGGCAAACCAAACATTCCGCCACAAACTTTCGAATATCAGATTTAAGGCCATCCCAAAAAAATTCCTTCTTCACCCTGTGGTAAGTTTTTAAAAATCCTGAGTGTCCTCCTAAAGGAGAAGTGTGCAATTCCAGAAGAATCTTTTGTTTTAGTTGGGAATTCTTACAAAGATATAAGCGATCTTTGTACCATAAGGAATCATTTTTCCAACTAAATGTATCAGATGTACTAGGATCTTGCCGCAACTTTTGAATGAGTGTCCATACTTCTTTTTCCTTCTTCCATTCATCTCTTGCTTCAGTTATCCAATCTGGTTGGATAATAGAAATGGCACAAAGCAATGCTTCCACCTCTTCATTCTTTCTTGAGAGTGCATCTGCAACAACATTAAGCTTTCCTTTTTTGTAGATTATTTCAAAGTCATAACCCAACAACTTTGTGACCCATTTTTGCTGCTCTTCTGATGATAGTCTTTGTTCCAAAAAGTGTTTAAGACTATCATGATCAGTTTTTACCTTGAAGTGTCTTCCCATTAGGTAAGTTCGCCATTTCTTTAGTGCATGGAGTATTGCTAACATTTCCTTCTCATAAATAGGTTTTTGTAAATACTTTCCTTTGATTGGACCACTTTCAAAAGCAATGGGTCTTCCTTCCTGCATTAAAACTGCACCAATTCCATTTCCTAAGGCATCACATTCCACAATAAAGGTTTTTGTGAAGTCTGGCGTAGCTAAGACCGGTGCTAGGCACATTGCCTCTTTAAGATGTTCAAAGGCCTTAGTTGCTTCAGGGATCCATGAAAATGCATCTTTATTAATGTTGTTAGAGGTTCTGCTATTCTCCCATAATTCTTAAAAAACTTGTGATAATACCCTGTTAACTTGAGAAATCCTCGCAGTTTCTTTATGGTTGTGGGGACGTTCCATTCCTTAATGGAATTAATTTTGTTAGGGTCTACCTTAACACCCTCGTGAGATACAATATGACCTTGATATTCCACCTCTTGTACTCCAAAGAAACATTTGGATGTTTTTGCATATAATTGTTTCTCCTGCAATAGTTTGAGCACCCTGTCAACATGTTGAACATGATCCTTCCAAGACCTACTGTAGATTAGTATATCATCAAAAAATACTAGCACAAATTTTCTAAGGAATTCATCAACCCTTGAAATGTAGAAGGTGCATTGGTAAGGCCAAAAGGCATGACCAAAAATTCATAATGACCCTCATGAGTTTGAAATGTTGTTTTCAGAATATCTTCAGTCTTCATCCTAATTTGATGATATCCTGAACGAAGATCCAACTTGGTAAAATAAATTTCTCCATGTAATTCATCCAATAATTCATCAATCACAAGAATGGGAAATGTATCTTTAATGTTGAGCTTATTGAGCTCCCTATAATTTGGACACATGCACCATGATCCAACCTTCTTTTGTACCAATACTACAGGAGCAGAGAAAGAACTTTGACTAGGTTGAATTATACTCACCTCTAACATTTCTGCAATCATACGTTTAATTTCACTCTTTTGGACATAAGGATATCTATAAAGCCTGATGTTTGGAGGAAAACTTCCTGGAATCAAATAAATAGCATGATCATGATCACGAATAGGTGGGAGTCCTTTGGGAGTTTCAAACACCTTGGAATGATTGTCCAATAATTTTTGGAGATCTGCAGAAATAGATGATTTTGATGTTGGAACTTCTAGTGAGCATAATTATGCAATTACGCCACGTTGTTCTTTCTTTAGAAGCTTTGTCATAACATTAGAGCTTATTATCTTTCCCGGCTTCCCTGCAATACCCCGTAATTCGACTTCCTTTCCTTCTAAAAAAAATTCAAGAAAATTTCTTCAAAATTAAAAGCTACCGTCCCCAAATATTGTAATCATTGTACTCCTAGTACAACATCAGCACCTCCCATAGGAATGGAAAGCATTGGACTATTCAATACATATTCCCCCATGTTTAGCTTGATATTATGGCATTTTCCAGAGCAATTTATAGTTCCTCCATTTGCAACCATCACTTGACATTCTGGTGCTGGGTATAGGAAACAATTCAATTCCTTGGCTACCTTACAATCAATAAAATTATGGGTGCTACCTGAATATCAACACTATTACCTTTTTCTTCTTGATATTTCCTTCTATCTTGAGATTTTAAGGAGTGGTAATTCTTGCCAATGCATTACACAATATTGTCGGACTCATTTCTTCCTCTTCTAGGGCTAGTTCTTAATGTATATCCTCTTCTTTTGAAGATTCTTGTTCATTTTATTCTTCCTCTTCACAATCTATGTAAAATAATTTCTTATCAGCACACTTATGATCTTTAGTGTATTTTCTATCACAACTGTAGCAAAGCCCTTTTGCTCTTTTTTCTTCCAGTTTTTGTGGTGTTAACCTTGTATGTTGTGGAAATCTAGGAGTAGCAACACTTCCATCTTTATAGAATTGAGTGGCAGGGTTCCTTGTCGCCATAATTTTACATTCAATTTTTCTTGCCAACCTGAATGCCTTCTCCAATGAATCAGGTTCCAAAACGCGAACTTCATGTTGGATGTTATCCTTTAAAGTACCTATGAAGAGATCAATCTTGTGTTCCTCTGGAATATCAGTTACCCTTATATTCAATTTTTGGAAGTCCTCAATGTGCTCCCCCATTGAAAAATTTTGTTTGAGATTTATCAATTGGCTAAAGAAAGTGTTGCTCTTTGTATCCTCATAATGTGATATCATTTCCTCCGTAAAAATTGACCAAGTGACAATTTTTTTACGGGAGAAAAGCCATTGATACCGTACAAATGTATTTTGTTCTAAATGTAAAGTTGCAATCCGTACCTTTTGTGTGTTTTGCACATTATTGAGATCAAAATATTGCTCCATCTGTAGTATCCATGTTACAGGATCCTTTCCATCAAACTTCCTCATATCCATTTTTGGAATATGGTGTTTCTTCCCTCCAACATTAGATTTTATGAAATCACGGTTAACATTTATTTTTTTCTCATCATGAGTTTCCTCTACTATCTTTTCACTATTAGGAAACATTTCTTGTATCAACTTTGTCAAACATTCCATGTCTGCTTTTAGATCATTCTTCATGTTTTCCATCTTAGCTTCCATGTCATCCATCTTAGATTCCATGCCAGCTTCCATGCCATCCATCTTAGCTTCCATGCCATTCTTCAAACCATATATCTTAGATTCCACGCCTTTCTTCAAACCGTCCATCTTAGTTTCCACACCTTTCTTCAAAACTTCCATGTCATTTTTTGTTTCTCTTTGCGAGAGCGAAATCTGTTGCACTTGCTCTTGTAGTTTTGATATGTCATGTTGCCATTCTTAGTCTTCATGAGTCATAGTAGAGCCTTCTAAAGGCTTAATGGGTGTTGAATTATTTTTAGGGGCCATTTTAGAATACAATATTGATATCTATTCTACAGTATGCCCTTGGAATCAATTCAGCTTTATTCTTCAAACAAGACTTATGGAATTTGGAAAAAAAAAAATACACACATTTTACTTTATTTTGAGGAGCTCGATATTGAAATTGACTTATCTCTACACTTTCAGATCCTCAATATCTAAAATTTGGCCCTGTAGTATTCCTCTGAAGCTTCTTTCAAATGGCATAGGTCTGACTTGATTTGGATTCTTCAAGACAAAGTTATGTCCAATCTCCCACAATGACCTAATTATGGACTAGTTCAGTAGAGAAAACTTGTACGACTTGCCACGTGTCACTAGTTGCTCCTTTGGCTCTGAAATTTATAGATAGGAAACTACAGTCTTTGTACTTCCAGTCATTTTTTACAGAATTCAAATCCTATGCTCAGAGAGAGAGTTATGAATATTTTCCCATGATCACCTATTTTAGATGAAATTAGGGAGCCTGAAAATGACCTAACTTCAATAGATCATATCTCCGAAAATATTTCGAACCAATATTTGAAATTTTGTGATAATTTTCCTTAAGATTTCTGCTTTGCGCTCTAAAACTTTCAGCTTTTGAACCTTCGTATAAAAAAAATTATTGCGAAAATTCTGCAATGACCTTTTTAAGTGAAATTCAGGAGCCTGCAAAAATCCCTAACTTCCACAGATCATATCTTCGAAAATATTGTGAACCAAGCTTTGAAATTTTGCGACGAAGTTCCTCGAGATGTTAGCTGCGCACTCTAAAAATTTCAGCTTCTAAACCTTCATAGAAAAGAAATTATAGCGAAAATTCCACGATGACCTATTTGGAGCAGCGAAACCCTAGAATCCAAAGCTCTGATACCAAATGTTGTGAAACCAGCTCCAAAAATAGAAGAAAAGAGATATCAACACCTTATAAATAAGCCAGTTTGAGGGGGAAACCTCCAATACATTACATGAATGAACAATTCTTCGATGATACGAATCACAAAACCTCCTTTCTATATATAGGAGTCCATGGGGCCACAATGTAATCCTAGCCGACCTAACAATAATAATTTAAGGGTACAATAATAACAATATGGGGGTTACAAGGGTACAATAATAACAATAAGGGGGTTACACTAACAACAATAAGGGACTATACTAGTAATATAGGGACCTACCAAAGTCTTATTAATAAAATAATGAAAAAGAAAAAACAATATAAGACCAAAAAGGCAAGAAAATCGAGGTTGAAGATAAAGCAATATGAAGACAGAAGTAAGAAAACAAAATAAATTCAGAGGCTAGATGGAGAGAAAATGCAGGATGAGTGAAAAAAGGAAACTAGAATACAACTAGACCTATTACTAACCTAACCAGCTAAAAGGTCAGGGTCAAGTGTAATGAGGTTTCCATTGTAACCACCATAACTACTCCTGATATGCAAACACAAAGATACCAACAATTAAAACTGATATATAATTATGTGCAACAGAAAAGCTAATAACTTGAATAGCTTGCATAATATATTGAATGTACCTACATCTATGTTGTCCTCCTTAGAAAACATCCAAAAAAGTTGGAATTTATTTTTATCATAAGGGCTTGCTAAGTAAGGTGCTTTCATCCAATCATAAATTAGGTCATGAAATCCAAAACCATCCTTTTGAAATCCTTGATACTCTCAGGGAATGAACTTCGAATTATAACATCTGAATCGTGGGAAGAATCTTGCAAGGGAAAGAAAACTTGATCGGGTTCAGATACTTTGTCGAAATAGTGAGAACCTAACACAACCATCAAAAAATATTGAAGTGCCTCAACTGTTTGACAAATATCTGAACAATGAAATGATCAATCATAAGGACCACTGGATTAAACTAGATCAAATGATGTAAAACAACCATCATCAGATATACTAGTGGGAAAATGGTTATTGAAATGATAGTTTTTACATTCAGTGTTATGATCAGATCAGTAGTTTAACATATAAGACTCTTGATTGTTGATCGATTCACTTTGTTTCCAATTCCCTACTAGACCAATAATATGACAAATTGTGCAATCAAAAGAAATGGTTGGCCTGAGAAACCAATAACATGCTAACAAAATATTAGAAGGATATATAAAATCATATCTAGAATCCATATCAGCATTGGGGTTTTGATACATAGAATGGTTTAATACTTGAATTCTGCTCAAAAGGATTGATTGGGCTAAAAAAAAAAATGATTTGATCAATTACATTCATAATGAATATTAGGAGTTGTTTGTTCACCACAAGACTCAACAAATATGAATTATTTGACCAAAGATAATCTTTAAATTAATCAGCTTCACAATTTTGTGCATCCATGAAAGACATACATTCCAATCCTGAGTTAGATACAATATCTATACATGAAGATGAACTCACTACATTATTATCCTCTATCTGATCAGAAAATCGATCTCGAGAGATAGAATAATTATAACGAGAAATCCCAAAATCCATCAAGGATTATTTTTCATCCAGTTAAACAATACAAAGTAAATAATTTTGTGAGGAAATACAAATATGACATGGTTTGGGGATCTTACTAGGATTATGAGAACCTAACATAACCATCAACGAGATTTGAAGTGCCTCAACTTCCTGACAAGTTCTTGAACTTTGAAAATATGGATAACAACATTTTAAGAATTGAGTCAGATCGCAAATTGCATGTGAACAACTAATATCAGTTAAATTTAAAAAATCAACCTTATTTGGATGGAAACCATCTACATCATTGGTTTTATCATATTCTACAACTTCAACAAACAGAGTACTCAAGTCATAATATTCTTCTAATCGCAAATCTAGAAATGTATGAATCAGATAAATCTCATGAGAAAACGTATTTGAAGATTTGTCCTCATGCAAAACAGGAGATAATAAGGGATGGAATGGATGGTCTATGATTTCATTACTTCCTTCTTCATCGTTGATAATCTCACTATCATGGTCATTTCAAGATTCAACTCATCATACTGTGAATCTGGAGAGCATGGAATATTTTCATTACAAGAAATAGGACACAAGTAATAGTGAGTTGAAGAGGAATAAGTATTCATAAGAGAATCTTCTTTGACAGAATCAGATTTAAGATCTAAATCTTTGGAAACAAAATCTACCTGAGAAACTGAAAGATCAGTTGGTGCACTTGGGTTTCCATCATCATATACATCAACATAGTCATCCTCATCAGAATGATGGTTTCCCAATACTTTAGTTTAATTAGGAAAATTTATTTCATTTGATTGGCTACCAAATTCAATATCAACCAAGAATGAGGAAACACCATCTTCACATGGAGGACTTTGAAAAAGAGAAGAAATGTTGAAAGAATCTTCACCTTCTTGCTCCTCTATCTACGAAATGTGACTACCTTGCATCTGTTCACTGCTTGGATTTGAAATAGATTAAACAGGCAGATCAAAGGACAAGGGATCATTAGAAATAAGTGATAGAGGTTGACAGGTATCCAACCCATATTCAAGACTGAATTTATAATGTTTGTACCGTCTTGAGGAAAGTAGGTATTAATATTCACCTTAGGCTTCAATAACCATTCCAATGTTTCCTCCACCAGATCTGATTCATTGAAATTATATGAAAATTGAAGAGACAAATTAGTAGTTTAATTTTCATATTTCCCAAATTTGACATGATCAAAAGGAGGCACCCACTTCGGGACTGAAAAAGGAGGAGGACAAGGAAAAAAATGAATAGTATGTTCCTCCTCTAAAATTAGAGGTGACTCATGATTTAAAAAAGTTGGGGAAGTATAAATATCAGAGGGTTTATATTCACCATGAAAAGATATATGAACCAAACTCTCAAATTTTTGTTTAAAGAAATCTCAATTTGTATCTTCTTCAGGAAACTCATAACAAAGGTGAAGGAATCTGTTAGAAAAATCCTCTATTGATTCATTAGGGTTCATTATTAGTTTATTAATCCTTTTAAGGACATCCCAATAATCATACTTATTGAAGGCTAAATGAAGCTCCTTGATGAATTGTTCAAAAGAATGAATGGAAGTGGGCGGTAGGGTATGACACCATCAGTTAACTCGACCTTCAAGTGTGAGAAAGAAAAGAACACAAGCCACATCTTCACAATCGATTTCATAATTTTGACAAAACTTGATAAAAATATATGCATGCATGGCTATGGATGTCTCACCCTCGATATCGAACTTGAATTGAGACAAGTCATAAATAGGTTCATCAGGGATAAAAATTTTACCATTGGATCTATTCGAAAAACACCGCGGGAGTATGATTTTTGGAAGAGCCATTTAAGTTAAAAGGTTCAAATCAGACTCAACGGAAACAACTTTTCATCTATTCCTCCTTCTAGCACTAACTGTTGACACTGTTGGAAATCCTTCAACCAAGGGGTTCTCCCCGATGTGAAGTCCCAATTAGACCTCACATTGTTTGGAGTAGGAGCCCCATCCAGAGTATCGATCTGACTACCATAACTCTAAGGCTTTCCTTGGTTTCAATGAATAACAAAATATATTACACACATATCCTTTAAAATCATCAAGTAAGTTGATGTTGTGAAACACCAATTGCAATGTGTAAAAGGAGGCGTTCACAAAATGGAAGTAAGAGTAACTCTTTAGAAGGAAATTAATAGTACTATCCTAAGAGAGGCACACGAGAGAAAGAAAATATTTGTTAGTTATCTAGCGTAATATTTCAAATAAAAAAAAACGAACATGAAAGCAACTCAACACACATTCAACAAGATAAGTACCAAATCCAATGAATCAGATCAATTTCCTTAGTACATATGAACAAAACATATACCACAAATATCTAAAGAATAGTATTACAATATTCATGATACATGCATGAAAATGTGTTGGCTTAGTGAGCTTCATATTATAAGGTTAAAGATCAAAGTACACAGCTACAATGGCGAGCCACTAGCTCCAATAGTGTAACATTAAGTCACGTATTGATTCACTAAATAATCATCTTATATCGTATGCTAAGCTAGAGAATCCAAGGCTAGCTCTCCAAAGGCTAAGCCTCCAAAATACCTTTGCTTGAGTTACGGGAATTTTTTTATAACACGAGGAAAGACCTTTCATATCCCTTATGACTCTTGAGTTACCCTCATGAATATTAGACTTCTAATGTGACCTTTGGACTTCTATATGGCTTTTGGACTTTTCCTAAAGACTTTTTTTTCCATATATGACTATGTGACTTTTCATATTACACATATGAATATTAGACTTCCACACATTACAATTTTCCTTCTATTTTTATAATTTCATCATTAAAACTACAAATGATGTGGCAAGAAACTTGGACACACATGAAATTGTGATGGCATTGGTACAAGTCACAACTTGACAATGATGAGATGGACTCCATGATGAAGTGGCAATGCCAAGATATTCCTATTTCTTATTTTTACTAAATCTTCGTGAGAGGTTTGTTCAGTACTTCATCTTCGTGAAATATCTTCTTTCTTCTTCATATTAACCCTCCAAGGGGCTAAAAATAGGGAGTCTTCACTATGATCTTGATATTCCAACTTATGTCACAATCTAGTGTCTCTCCATCTTCTTGTTCAATAATCAACCTATCTTTACCATTTCACAAGTGTCTTCTAACATTGTCTCCTTCTCCTTCTCTTCGCTCATCATCCTATCATGTCAAGATATAGTACCTGAAACTGAAAATCACTCATGAAAAGACAACATCAGTTCGGAAAAATCCTAGTCTATCATGCTTCATGAAAATCATTGATTGAGATGGAACTTGGTACTAGAAGGGGAAGAAGGCTCAAGGATTGTGCAGTGCACAGTTCCAGAGGGCAAGAGTGAGGCATTGATGCTTGTGACTGTGCAATGTGCAACACTAGAGGCTCATGAGACAAGATTGTGTAGTTGAGGGTCATAGTGAGGCATGTTTTCCCACTATAATTATGCAATGTGCAGTTCAGGAGAAAGGGAGAGAGGGCCAGAGGATTGCACAATTGAGGAGTTCATGAATGCAAGGAGATAGATTGTTGCTTGAAATTACGTAATGCGCAGAAGGAGACTGGATGGGAGGCAATATTCTGCAATTTTGGGGAGCAAGAGGCAATCCTTGAGCATTGTGATTGTGCAATGCATAGTCCTTAGAGGTAGTAACTATGCATTGTGCAGTTACAGAGGCAAGGATGTAGGCTTGAGGATTTCAATTCTGCAATGCCCACATTAGAGAGGCAGGGTGAGTCCAGGTTGGTCAGGCATGAGACTTTTCGGAATTTGACTTAGTGTGGGATCAGTGAGGAAAATATGAAACTAAGGTAGGAATTGAACATGATCACAGAATCAGAAAAATTGATGACACAACATTGAACACTCAGTACTTAGAATCAACATGACCCCCTTAATGCAATGACAAAACAACATTCTCCCTGAAGTGTGACACTTAAGATATAATTTTCAACGAAAATAACGACACTATTACAAAAATGCATGAAACTTTTGGAATGAGTCCAATACATGTCTAAATGATATATAATATCCATTTGTACCAAATTTTCCTCTTTAAATGAACCATAGCTCTACTTTTACAATGTGCGACACTTCCCATGCCAAAAGACGACACTTGCGAAAGTAAGAGAAAAGTGTAAATGACACTTGTAAAGGCTTAAATAAAGTGAAAATGACACATGCTAGAGTGAATATAACCTAAAAATGGCACTTTTTAAAGTGAATTAAATAAAAAACTACAGTCGCGAATGTGAAAGCGACACTTGCGAAAATAAATGGGCGCTAGAGAACCAGTTAAGAAAACTCACCAAAATAGAATTACAATTGCAATTAATGTGAGGGGTCAATGGAGAGTGCGCACTGACTGTCGACATATGTTGCATAGTAAACTATGCTTATAGATTGCACATTCACTGTCACTAGTGATTGCACAAGCCTTAGCTTTAAGTGTTGTGCAGTGCCTATGTAAGCTTACATCGAAAGATGTGTAATTGTGAATTATTAGAGAACTGAGCATGCATAAGAAAGTGAATTTGACACTTAGAATATGAGGGGACATTATCTGAACATGAATCAAATATGAATGATCATGGAATGGCATATCCAAGGATCACAAGTAGGCTCCAAAATTAAAGTGTAAGCAAAACTTTGGAGGGTGTTGTCGCAGTGACAACATGGCCTATGATATGGTCATTGGTGGGATGGAATAAATTAAATGGTCCAACCATAGTTAAATAATAGTTTCATAGAATGGTTTTGTCCATGGAATTAACATTCATTCCATGAATATTGGTTTGAACACATTCCAAGGTCGACTTGGAAATCCATCAAATTTTACAATGGCTCTTGCCTATGGTAACTGTCGAGCCGACTGGATCAATTCAATACTCCAAATCTATAAATATAGGGTGTGATAAATCATTTTGGTGTGTGCATCTAAGGATTAATTGTTTTGATAGTTTTGGTGATGGAGAACATCAAATGTATTTTTTGTATTTTTCGTTGTTCTGACACAGGTTCGAAGGCAACTTAATAAATGGAGGTGTTGAGATGGTAACAAAAGTCATGTCCAATGTGTGATGATCGATCATAAGCACACGACTGTCGACATTTTTATGTTGATCTGATCCTGATTGAATATGCAATTGATGAAAGCAATCTTAATCTATGTTTGGCATGGATGGTGGTGGATCTGAAGTACGCAATGCTATTTTCACTCAGTCAACGTAGATATAAGATGTCTGCCATTTGGTTTGATTACTTGACAAATGTGAATTGATCTAGTTAATTTGGTCCAATTTTATGTGTGGATGGATCTCAATTAAGTGGATCAAACTAATGGGAACACATTGAATATCTGAGTCATGGTGTTGGTCCATTAATGTTATGGATTTGGTAATGAGTTATTTTTTTTATTTGGTTTACACGTTTATATATCAAATATATTGTGGACGGATCTATTCATGAAGGTAGTGATCATAGTTAATATTGTGGCGTATATGTACTTCTAGTTATGGATCGTTGTAGAGGTGACAAAGTCTAATTTTTCTCAGCTACGTACGGAATAATGTTTAAGTGTCTTGTGTGCAATTTCCTTGCATGAGTATCATATATCAGAAGATTTCAATTAAATAAACTTGTAGCAGAGCTTTATCATTTTGGAACGTAGTGTTAATGCATTGTAAGTGTGTTATGAAGCAACATTATGATGAGGGAGTATGATCCTGTGCCTTTGCATAATCTGTGGTATGAAGAGTAGTGTGAGGAGGTAAATTTACAAGTATTGTGTGATATGGTTAGAGGAGTGTGAATTACATAGGTTCTAATGCGCTTATGAAGTTAAGAAGTATGTATAGACACATATTTGGACACTTGCAGTAGTGTATTCTTTTGACAGTATGCAGGGTAGCTACGACGGTGAAGTGCATGAAGAGAATTGAAGATTGATGGTGTTAGTAACAATATTAGAGTGAGGTTTCCTGCATTGGAACATAGATCTAAATGGTAGAGATAGATTATATATACTATTAGACTGACATGTTGTGTTTGCATGGATTGTTATAGTGTAGTTATTATTTTTTGTATGGCTACAATGTCTTGTATTGCAGAGTGAATTTGTTGATGAATTGCATAAGCATAATGCATGCAGATGAGTGCATTTTGTATGGTGCTATTGAGATTAAGTTTGAGTTAGAGTGTTGCCTACTATAGTTATTAGTAGAGTATTGTATCATTGAGATAAGGTCGAGTCAGAGATAAATTTGTACTATGTAATGTTGCTAAGTGATTGTATGAGAGACATTATTTGCAGTGAGGTGATTTGTATTGAGTTATTATGATTGAGGTTGAGATCATTGTGTTGGTGATTATATTGAGTCAGAATCTATGGAAGAGTAATGAGATTTTTTTATATGTTAATGTATTCTTAGCAAATCTAGATATTTTTGTGTTTTGTATGCAAATATCATATTTACTATAGAGAGGATTTTGAGAAGAGGGTTTGATACAAATATTTATATTCAATTGATGTTACTGAGATTTGTTTGATTTGGTATTGATGAGAAGAGGTTTTTTATTATGCTGAGAATTTTTATTGAGCTATAAATTCTAAGTGAGTCCAGTTTTAAAATGGAATAAATGTGGCATATGGTATTTTGAGTTCGTTGTAGGTGGATCCAGTGTGAAATTTTATGAAATGACATCCACAAGTGTTTGATGGTTATAGCTTTCAGTAAGGTAGTGGTAGCTTCATTCTGGTGGTGGCCAGAGAACTTCTACAGGAAGTGGTTGCTGAAGAACTTGACCATGGAGTGGTGGATTCCTTCTAGTGGTAGCTAGAGAAATAATTGGAGGTGGTAGCCTCTAGCAGGTAAGAGCCTATGCATTGGTAGAATCTTGTGTCATTGTAAGATGTAAAAGAATATTTTCTTTATAAGAAGAAGAAGAAGATATAGAGAACAAGAACAATGGTTTGTTAAAGTTTGCAACAAGAAACAGTGAAATTGGCATCTAGAAACAACATGACAACACCTACACTAGTGTGGGACCACAATGCATGTAGTGATGGGTCCTAGCTATACATTAGTGTGAAATTCAATTTATTTAATAAATTGGAAATGTGTCTAATTTAATTATCCCTTAATTAAATTGGACAATCAAATGTAATCTTATCTCATAATCACATGTAATAGTTAGCTGAATGTGATAAAATCAGTTAGCTCATGTATTTCGAGTTGAGGGTGCTTGGTGAGGCATGCATAGTGATTCTATCTGTTTTATAGTTCAAGTTGCAATTAAGTGCATGAGTTTAATGCATGAGAAATCAGTTAATTGAGTTAAGTGAGTTAAAGTTAGTTGAAATAGTTGTAACAGTTTTTTTCACTGGTGAGAGCTCAAGTGAATTAAATCAGATTTAATTCACATGCAGTGATGTACCATGAAACTAATGATTACTATTAATAGTTGCATGCATGTCAGTTCCAGTGGAGACCCAGTTGAGACAAAGGTTAAAGGGAAGTTAACTATCAGTTGTGTTATTAGAAAACTTCTCAGATGCAGTTAAAACACCATAGGATTTCCCATGATACTTGCGCAATTAAGAAAGGCTGAAATTCCTAACGAAGAGGGATTGCATTCCTCGTGAATTGCGTGAGCAAGGCAGGCTGAAGACAGACCGAGAATTGGCTAAGTACTATCCGAATTTTGTCCATATCAGTGTGAGACAGTTAGCAGAGTGTAGCAGACTCTCGTGAGAAGAGTGAATTGTAATTGTTTCATGATTAATTGGTTCATTATACAATATAGATAGAGGGGTTTTGAGCAGCAAGATTTCCCCAAGAAAAAATATCTATGTTGTGGATTGATTTGCTTCTTTCTTTTACTTGGTTTGATTGTCCGATCATGTTTATTTTCATCAATTAATTTGTAGAAGGATTCAGTATCTTGCTTTAGCATATCGCGTGATTGGATTGAATCCATTGGAATACATATTGTTTGTAAAATTTATACATGGTATCAGAGCACAGGAAATCACTATAGTGGAGAATAAATTGAGTTTGTGACTGACTAACACTCGAATTTCCAAAAGTATTCTTGGTGAAACAGGCGGATCAGGACCATGATGGATTTCAATGGCTTGATATTGGAGTATGCACTCAAGGGCAGCTCTAATTATATTGCATGGAAAGATATAATGTTGGAATTACTGGAGGACAACGGGTTGAAATAATTCATTGAGAATGATATTCCCAAGCCCGTAGCAGTAGACGTCGCTCTTCTTGATGCTTGGAAAAAGAAGGTAGCAAGGGTGAGGAGGAGCTTATTGGAGGGAGTATGAGACCAAAAACTCTTGGTTCCTAAGGATGAACCTCAAGATGTGGAGCAACCACTGGATGAGGATCATGGATTGGCAGAAACCATTCAAGCAGAGACCTCCAGAAGGGGGGAATTTCGAGCCAGATGGGCAGAGGGAGTACATGATGTTATACCTCCAGGTGTGAGGTGGGGCGATGTGTAAGATTAATCCCAAGAAGAAATTTGGGCAGGGTCCTAAAGATGTTTGTCTCATGGAACGAACCTGGGTACGAGGAGCCCATAGTATAGCAGTAGTAGGAAGGATCAGTTATATTGATGCAGTCAGATGTCAGGAAGACAGAAATCAGATTGACAGGTGTCAGAGATTGGAGCGCAGATCAGAGATGGCAGCAGTGCAAGGTGCATGGATGCATATGTCAGCAGCGTTGAGAATCCAGTAGACATGTGTAGTATCTAGCAGCAGTCAGAAGACTCTGATGGAAGATGCATTATAGTGATTCATTTGTTTGGAGGCTATTCAGTTTCATAAGTGTTGCATGCAAAAGTTCCATGTGCGAGAAACACTAGAGAAGTGTTGCATGCAAGAGTTTCATGTGCGAGAAACACTAGAGAAGTGTTGCATGTCGCATGCAAGAGTTGCATGTCGCATGCAAGAGGTGCATGTGTGCATGCAGGGACATTCCAAGGTTCCAGATTGGAACATATTGATTCCTTTCTTGTTGAGAGGGAGTGTTGAAGTTTGCAACAAGAAATAATGAAATTGGTGTTAGCACTCTATAATTTAGAATATTAGCAAAAATAAGCTATAAAGCACAACATCAAACCACTTTGGAGTCCAGGACCTAGCCTTCCCAGACTCAGAGAGGGCTCTCTTTGTTTTATGATTTAAATCAATTTAACTTGTTGGTTATAGTTGCAAATTTTAGGCTAGTAACAGTGATGGGGTTGTTTGTTTGATTGATTGTGTGGTTGGAAAGATAGGGTTGTAGAGGCTATTCCATTGGGCGATGGAGTCAGAGGGTGGAAAGGCACATCAAAGTCAAGAGCAAATCGCAGGGCAAGCTAACTGTGCGAAATGGATCTGAAGAGCTGTATGAATTAGGTGGTGGAAGAAACAGTAAGGTTCAGTGACTAAAGACAAATTAAGAATTATTTAATCAGGCTTCAGCAGAAAACATTCATATTGTAAATGTAGACATAATTAAGGTGCTCCGACAGTGAATTTTAATCTAAAATTTCTGATTTACAATTAGATGAGCATATACACAGCAGAGAAAACAACAAAAACATTTAAACAAAGAAGAAACATGTCACCATTTTAACACAGCTCAAGAATATTGTAACCGGTCTTTGATTATCGATGTCCAGCTTCAAAAATTATAGTGCTCCAATAGTATTTCTTACAATACAGTTGCTAAAATATCCAACACTTGCTAATGAGAATTCTAGCAGTATTTAACTAACAGCTAAGTCGGTTTGCCATAATCTACTCTGGAAACCTTTATTTATTACAAACAAACTGAAATTAGATAAGTGTGGCCATGCAAGGCCTGAATAAATAAAATCTCTAACGAACACCGCCTGTAGAATTTATTATGCTAACTCTTCAAGAATGCAAAACTCAGGCAGCTCTTCGTGAATCAAGAAAGTGGCTTGTAGGCGGTTGTGATGGTTTCGAAGAGGTAACCAATGGAGGCTCTGACATCTGGCTCTTTTCTACAGAAAAATAGCATTTAGTAACTAATCTGGTACAGTGATTGCCACTTCTCATTGATTGGTGTCAGTGCTGGTGCATCCTGCTGTCCCTTTAGTCTATGTTGTTCGTCTCTACATAAATGCTCGACTCGACTTTTACCGTCTTTTTCTTTATGACGTTCAGCCTCACCCTACATTTTACCATCCTTGTTGGGTTTGTCCCGAGTATTTTTTCCGTGCGTAACCTTTTTCCTCATAAATGGCGCACAAACCTTATATGCCCAGTTGTGGAGGGATGGTGGTTGGCGGACGTGGTACAACAGCAGTGGTAGTGGCCAAATGAATATGACGGCGGTTTGGAGAAGTGCAAAAGCAACTTTTCGGAGGGGGTCTTAGGTGGTAAGCGGTAATATAGAAGTGGGGTGTGAAATAATGGAAGGGCGACACGTAGCAGGGAGGGGGTAAGTGATACCACCCATTTCATACCCCCCCCCCCTTATGGTTAAATCCCGGAAGCTGAGGGGGGGTGCGAAATGCACCAGGACCGACGGATGAGCAGGGGCTTCTTTGAGATGGAGAAAAGATGGAGGGCAAGGAGGAGAAGGTAATGACGTGGCGGTAAGGTGGGACCAGCCTCGACCCTTTCTGTCTTTTTGCTACCCGAGCCCTTTCGACCGTTTTCAATCCTTTTTTAAAGTGAAACAGTGTAAAAAACCATTCACAGGGACTTGAAATCCTTTAGGCCTTTGCTCTGAAATACATCGAATCTACGCCAACATCACACTTCGCACAATGCAGGACTTAACATTTACCCTTAGCAATTTAATCTTTAAAACTTGCGATGCGCGATTTGCGATCGGGCCTCACCGCATTGCATATCGCACTTCGGCATTTTTAACATTTATCTTTGCATCTAATTTATAAAAATTATGATGTGAGATCTGCGATTGGGTCCCACCGGGTATCACACATGACACGTCAACATTTTTAACATTTAACTCGATGGCTAACTTGTAAGACTTGCAATGTGCGATTGGGTCCCACTGGGTATCGCACATCGCACGTCGACATTTTTAACATTTAACTCGGCGGCTAACTTGTAAGATTTGTGATGCGCAATCTGAGAAGGGCGATGCGCGGGGGAGGAGATGAGTAACGTGGCAGGGCGGAAGTGGGACCACGACTGCAGTGCAAATTGCAATGTATAGCGCTTAATTATAAGCTGCGAGGGTTAAATTTTAAACTTTGTGAAATGCGGGGAAAGAGGGACCCACTGGCGATGCATCAGAGTTTCTATGAATCGGCGGAAAGTTTAAAGTGGTAAGTATTATGGAATTTATATGGTATTCATATGTATTGCAACGGCTTATGAAGCGAGAGCAGAGCTGCGGAGGTGGGGCTCACTTATCGCATCGCAAAACTAAATGAATAGACTTTCGGGCGCGCACAATGGTAAGTCAAATGCGATGTGATAGTGCAATCGCAAATCGGCGATCACAACATTTATAGTTTAGTTTCCATGCCAAAAAGTTAAAGATTGTGAAATGCGATGAGGGCCCACTTTTGTTCGCGATCGGGAATGAAAAGCAATGAATTGGTGAAGAGGGAAGGGTAGAGCGAAAAGGTAAAAAAGGTAAGGTTTCAATGTATTTCAAAGGAAAATGAACTGGAAAAAGGAAGCACGGCAGGGATTGGGTCCCACATCATATCGCATCGACGATTTTATAAGTTTGGCGTTTGATTGTTATAAAAAAACTTTGCGATGGCGATATGCAATGAGGCATAAGGGGTCCCAGCAAAGTTTTTAAATGGGTCTTGCTATATATATATATATATATATATATATAATGATAAGGTTTAATATAACACGGTTGTTCATGGGTGGCGGAGCTTATAATTATAAAGTCTGAAACTTTATAATAAAAGGGTTTATAAAGCAATAAGCCCCGAAAAGTTATCTTGTGGGTTTTTGGGGGTTTTGAATGGGATTCAGAGCATGGGAGAATATGGAGTAATGAAGGGGGGGAAAGAGGGTGAATGAAATTAAATGAAACGAGGGAAAAAATGAAGTTTCATCCCCATTACACCTTGTCAGCAACACTTCCTTCCTTCAACTGGATGGAGAGGCAGATTGATTCCTTTGAAGCTCTTTACAGTCAGGAGTTCCCTTTATTTTTCTGAAAATAAATGATAGCCATAGAATTTTATTTTCAGTAATGAAAAATCTAATAAATAATCAGTGACCTTGTGATATTGTGAAATACAAGAGTCTAACAGTGGCTCCAACTAGGGATGGCAGCTTCTTCAGGAGGTATCAAGAACATCATAGACTAGTGGCCTAATCCATTGGGCTGATCCCAACCTTGCAGCCCGATCTGCTGCAATTTCTGCAGCTGAGACCTTCGGGCTAATGTTGATTCTTTCTACAAACTGAGGTCTGAAACACACTTAATCCTGAGACTGAAAAAGCAACCTGAAACTAAAAACTGGAGACATGCTCATAGCATTAATATCTCATTTGCACACCTACCTACCCAACCTATGATTCTAATCATTTTTCTTCCTTTTAGGGTGCATTTAGACTTGCAAACCCTGACATCCTTTTTCTTTTGAATTGCTAACATATTACCTATCCCTTGTTTCTCCTATTGGTTCAGATTAGGTTGTTGAACCAATGTCATTTTATACCTACCTACTGATAATCCAAGATTAGATGGTTTGGAAAATCTTCATTTTCTAACCTATCAGCAAAAAATTCAAAATTTGAACAATCATGCTTAAGTTATATGACTGCACACAAAACGTTTTTCAATAGTAATGGCAATTTAATTTGCAACACTTTCAAAAAAAAATTTATATACATCGTTGCTTATCAAACTAAGCTTATGGCCTTCACTTCGGGCTTCAACCTGGTCCAATGGATTACTAAAATTTGTAATTCTATGGTAATTACAATGATGAAAGTCTTATCTGTTTTAGCATAGATAGTGTTTTAGCATCCTGCCATTGGCGGGACCTCCAAACAACTCTGTTCCATCCATTTCTTGCAAGAAAAATGCATTGTCGCCTCTGAAAGAATGAATAGTGTATGGCCCTTTCCATAAGTTGTCAAATTTGCATGCATACCTTTATCTTCTCGCCTGGAGTCCCATTTCAGCTCTTTATCTCTTATTTTGAAATCATTGGCCTTTGTCCTCTTGTCAAAAATCTTCTTCATATTTTCTTGCACAACCTGGGTTCTGTGGTACACCTCTTCATTGGACTGCTGCAGCTGAATGGTCTGGATTATTCTTCTTTTCACATCATTTTCTTCAGCCTGCGCTTCTTGAATGAGCTTCATGGCTGGCACTTCTAGGGATGTTGGGAAAACTGAATCCATTCCATAGACTAACTGTTATGGTGACATGCCAATTGATTTCTTGGTGGTTAATCTATCAACCCACAATGCATGTATCAGCTTTTTATGCCAATATTTCTTATTATCCTCAAACAAATTTTTGATGATATTGACTAGGCTCTTGTTGGAAGACTCAGCTAACCCATTTCCTTAAGGGTAATAATTTTTTGAATGCCCCAAAGAAATGTGATACTTGTGGCAAAAAACTGTCATCTTCTTGGACTTAAAAGCAGCAGCATTATCTGTAATGATTTTCCTCGGACAAGCAAATATGGACAGGATGTTGGTTTCAAGGAATTTGATGATCATTGAATTAGCAGAATTTCTAGAAGGGATTGCCTCTATCCATTTGGTAAAATAGTCTGTGGTAGTGAGGATCCATTTGTGCTAGCCAGAGGAGGGAGGGTGTATTTCTCTAATGAAGTCTAAACCCCATTGTTGGAAAGGAGCTTCAACAGAGATAGGTTGTAAACGTAGAGGTAGCAACTTTCTTTTTCCCTCAAAGATTTGGCATTTATGACAGGTGGCTATCATTTTGTGGGTGTCTAGGAAAAGGGTAGGCCAATAGAAACTAGCTCTAAGGATCTTATTAGCAATGGTTTTCCAAGAGAGATGACCTCCACAATCCCCTTCATGGAATTATTTTGTAACTCTATCTGCATCTTCTTGAAGAAAACATTTAAGTGATAAGCTCCTAGAATATTTCTAGTACAAAAAATTTTCTAGGATGCAAAATTTTACAGCCTTTAATTTCAAGAATCTAGCTTTTGTTTTGGATAAACTAGGAGGAGAATTTAAATAGAACAGAACATATAGTATATCTGCATACCAAGGAGAATTCAGGTATTCTTCCTCAATAGGTGGAGTCACCAACTCCGCTTGTTCATCCATTGAATGAATCATGTTAATATACAGTGCTTGAAATTTTGTTTCAACCATTAATTTACTTAGTCCTTGTCCCTTGATTAGTTTGGTGGGCCTAATCTCTAAATCATACTCCAAGATGACAGCAATCCACTTGCCTCTTTTTCCATCTGGATCCTGTGTTAGGATGTCTTTGACAATGGTATTGGGCATAAATGCAATGATGTGCGAATGCAGAATGTAAACTCTGAAATCCTTCAGCGCTTTGATCAAGGCAAAAGCCTGCTTCTCCATGATCTTGTACTTCAACCGTGCATCTCTTAAAGCTTGACTAAAAATTTCTATGGGCTGCTCTTGTCCATCCTTATTTTTATGCAGCAACACAACAGCAATCGTGTGCATTGATGCAAAGGAGAAAATGTTGAAATCCTTCGTGAAATCAGGGATGATGAGAATCGGTGTTGTAGTAAGTGTTTGCTTTACCAGGTCGAAGGACTGCTTACCCTCTCTGGTCCACTTGACTCCTGAATCTTTCTTGAGCATGTTAGTGATATTCCTTAAGAGTTCTGCAAGGTTTGGTATAAACCTCCTGTTGAAGCCTAGCAAATCTCTGCTTCAAACATCGGGGAAAACCACCCGTTCGGGACCTTAAGACAGCTCCTTTTCCGTTTGGTATGGTGGCTCCGACTGGATTTAAAGGACCAGTTTCCTTATAACTAAATGGATTGGTTTGGATGGGTGGAAATGGGACTAAATTAACTGAAATAAAATTATCTAATTTAAACTAAATACTGGTAAAGAAATTCTAACACTAACCCGGGTAATTATATGTGAATACAACTTAAGATTGTTCCAATTTAACAATAACCATGAAAATGTATTATTATTTAAATTGAAATGTGCAGAAACAAATAAAGATAACTCTGTTTAAGAAATTAAACAAAGTTGTATTAACGTATTGCATTCATTATACCATCTATATATACTTATGAAAGATAACGTTTCAATTATACTCAGAAATGATATATAAAAGGAAACGTTGTGAAAACAAATATATATAAATGATAGCAATTTTAAAGCGAATATCATAAGACAAAAGAAATCAACAGTGAAAGGATAGAAATACCTCATTCATCTTGAAGACTTTCAAATGCAATGTGATACTCTAATCCAGTAACTTTGATGCAAAATCAAATTCCAAGGTACAGAAATGCAACACTTCAAAGATAATTATGAAAATCACCAGATGTGATCCTTTTTAAAAATATATAAGACAATGGAGTACAGAAATGCAATCTCCAAGTCAAAAATATTAAGATCCAGGACCCTTCTCTAAATGCATGAGAAGGGTTTAAATACTACTTAGCTAAATCTAAAAATAGTCTTATTAAAAAAATTAAGGATTCGGTTCAATGACCGTCCTTTTCCTAGGCTAAAATACAGTAAAATTAAAACTAAATCTAACTATCCATGAACTTGTTCTTTAAACTTGCAGGCATCTAGCATAGTTTTGAGAAGATGCGGTTGACCGACTTCAGAATTCATCTGTCCTGAAAAGACAGAGTCGGCAAGCGTAGGAGAAATCTTCTCTGTAGCATTGATGATACAATTAAGCGCATTGTGCTGACTGTGTGGCTTCACCAAGTACATCCAGTATGAGTCCCAATTCAATCTTGTCAGCCCTTGGATAGATTTTTCTCTTTCTTCTGCCTTTTGCCTCCATTTTGTTTGCAGTTGATTTGCCTGTGGGAGATATCCTGGAACAGTTTCAGGAATCAAATTAGCTTTGTGTAAATTGTCATTTACACAATCAGTAAGAATGTTTGCCGCTGTAGCCGCCTCCTCTGCTGCCTTTTCTGCCCTTCTGATTTGTGCATTTTCCTTTATTTGAGCTTATTTCTCTGTTACTAATTTTGCAATTTTATCTTGATTTTGCTTCGCCATTTTCTCATATCATACTTTAGCCAAAGTAGTTTCGTTTTTATCGATTTGACCTTTCGCAGTAATTTTCCTCTGCGCCGAACACGCTCCACATCTTTTTCCTTACTCAGCATGAAGTGCCTTGAATTTGGTCAATGTTTCCTCATTTTGTCTTACAGATATTTCAAGTCTTCTTCAACTCCCGATTTTTCTCAAGAAGAGCTTTATGTTTCTCTGAGAACTTTTGACCTCCAATAGCTTCTTCAGTGACTTCTAAAAGCTCTATAGAGGATAAATTTTGGAAAACTTACATACCTTATCTTGTGGTAGAAACTGCGTCAATTTTCCCACTTGGATGTTTGAACTTGTGAACAGCGTCTAAAACATCCTTTTTTGGTACTGTCCACTCGTGTTTATTTTTCTTCAATGGCTCATCTCTTTTGGTCCATTCTTGTGTGCATTCTAACAAATTTGTATGTTCTCTGGCAAATTCTTTCATAACTTGCTTATTATAAGGCGCATGAGGTTCCGGCAACTTATACATCAGCCTCACGTCTTCCGTGGAGAATGACCCGATTAGCTCTTTAGATGGAGTTTTAAATTGCCTGTCTGAAATATCGGTGCTGTCCAGCACCCATCTCACCATGTCTGTATATGGGAGAATCCTTGGCCTTGCCGCTATTCTATGCAGAAATGAGCAAGCCAGTTCTCTAAGGGTTTCATTAGACGTATTACTGGAACCTGCTGTAGCTACAACTTTCATCACCACAGGATTTTCTTCCTCTAACAGATTATACATTCCTTCCCAAGTGGATATACCGGCATCCTTATTACAAGCGGTGTCTGCATATAGCGAAGCCATTTCTCTGTTTTCAGAACTCGAGCTCTTCTCCTTCTTACCCATAGTGTTTCATGAAAGCTTTGTATAGACGTTTGCTCCTTCGTGCCTGCGTTTTACGAGTAAATGAGAGTAATGGCATAAGAAAGGTGATGAGACTGTTTTAAATGTGAAAGTGGATGAAATATAATATTTTAATCGTGAAACGACTTTCAATCTAAACACAATCTCATTTACCATTAATAATCAATCCAATCATTTAATTTAATCATTAAAGCGCATAACAGATTTGATATATGGGAAGATTGTCTTTGGACAACACGCCTACATGAATCTGCGACATTGCGATCTGCGATTTGCTGCGCAATATCGCAATATCGCAATATTGCAAAATGAAGCCGTCGCAGTTATGTAAAATAGCGCAAAAGCGGAAATTGCGCAATAGCGCACATCGCAAATCCCGCAAAAGCGCAAAATTGAAAATAGAGCAAAAGGTATCCATTAATCACTTCTGTTTTCTACGCTATGCGATCTGCGACCAATAATTTTATTGTATAAGCTTTTGGGATCGCATTATCGCAAAAGTGCAAAATCGCATTTTCAGTTTTATAAAAGATATATACCATTTTGCTATGGATGCGCTATTTTGCTTAAAGAGCAATTTTATCGTAATCTATCATAAACTTAAGTGTTTCTTAATGTTCTTTCTAAGGGATTTCTATAATTTTATGATAGAAAGTTTTATTTGAAAAGGAAAACAAATCCTAATTGATTTTTTTGGATTTTTTAACTAAGGGTCCCCATTTATTTAGTATTATTACTAATATTAAATAAAAAGGGGGGTTGTTGCTGGTCACAACAATTGGCGATTCACTGAAAGAAACAGTTATCTCTGAAAAAATAAAATGAACACTATATCTTTAGTAATTAAAGATTTTTAAAGATAATGAAAACTATCTTAGGATAATTCAAATAAAATGTAACTATGAAAAAAAAAAAAAATCATGTCATAATTTCTTTCTAATTCCTTAAGAATAAAAACATTTTGGGTTATATCAAGCTTTGATTGGTGTTAATAATGAAGTAAGTGGTTCTCTCCAAGTTTTGGTTTTATAATATACTCTATTGTCATAGGTATTGCCTCTGCTGCCAGCAAACGTTCATAGTCTCGACAGGGTTACCTTTAAACCATTAACCATTCATTGTCCCATCTAATTAAAATTATGACTTTTTAAAAGATAAATTCATAAGACCTATTATCTCATGTTTTTGTCTTTTATTTATTTTTATTTTAATAGCCATTGTTCTGGTTTGGTAGCCAGTTAATAACAATGCCATTCACTAGTTATAATTAAACTGAACAAGCTGGCTCGTGATGAGACCCTTTGTCTTACATTTATAAGCCATTACCCTGTTTTGGTATGCAGTATTGGTAATGTCAGTTTTATTACTCCTTATGAACATGGTAAGTCGGCTCATAATGAGACCTCTTATCTCTTTAAATTTCCAAATTTCTTAGAATTACATTCTAAAAAATCACAACTTAAATGGATGGGGTGAAATAGTTTTATCCTTAAGAATTAATGGATGACAATTTTCAGAGTTTTTTTAAGTTCCAAAACTTTGAAAAAATATTTACTTTGATAGATAACCTTTCTCTGCTTAATAAACTTATGATGATTTACATTCTTCTCAAGTTTTCAAAATATCATGTAAATGATTGAAATAATCTTTCAAAGTTTAACATCTTATTTTAAACTATTCAAAAACTGTGATCATTACTTTAAAAATTCTTATTTACACAAAATAAATATTTATAATATTTTTCCGAAGAAATTTTCTTAAATAGTAATCAGTGAATCAGAGACTTATTAACAACCTTTATTTGCAAAAACAAAAAAAACAATCAAAATTCTGCAAAAAGGAATATGTACAGTTAAGAAGGGGTTACCTCCTTATGAAAAGAATTTCTTCAAGATAAGCCCATTTACAGGAAGAGATTCTCTCTTACCCGTTAGATCTTGGAATATGAATGTATTTGAGCCTATCTTCTCAACGATCTGAAATGGTCCAAGCCACATTTTCTGAAATTTGGTATGTTTACCTTTTTCTTCGTGTGCTTTATCCCATTTCAGAACAAGATCACCAATTGACAAAATTTTTGAGCTGGTAGAACTTGCATCAAAAGAAGATTTTACAAGTTGTTGATGTTTTTCATGAGTAATTTTTGCTTTATTCCTATCTTCTTCTAATTTAAGGATTTGATCATATCTCAATTGAATGGATGAAGAAGGATTTTCTTCAATAAATTGCACTAGGGCTAATGATGGAAGAGTTAAATTTGATGGTATCACAGTTTCTTTTCCATAAACCAGATTGAAAGGTGAAGTCCCTATTGAAGCTTTTTCAGTGATACGATCAGCCCATAACGCAAAGATTAAATATTTGTGCCAATTCTTTTGATTTTGATCAACGGTCCTTTTAATGATTTTGATAAAGTTTTTATTAGTGGATTCAGCCAAACCATTACCTTGTGGATAATAATTTGCTGAATATTTTAATTTAAAACCTCTTTTGACTGCAAATTCAATTAAACTATTTCCAGAGAAGTAAGATGCATTATCAAAAATAAGAGCTTGAGGTACACCAAACCTGGTTATGATGAATTGATCTATGAAATCAATAATTGTATCAGAATTGGCTACCTTCAATGGGATTGCCTCTACCCATTTTGTAAAGTAATCAGTTGCAGTAAGGATGTACTTGTGCTGTTTGGAAGAATGAGGTACTATCTCACCAATAATTTCAAGCCCCCATTGTTCAAATGGTTGCTCAATAGTCACTGGTTGCAAAGGAAAAGCTGGTTTCCTTTGTCTTCCACTTGCAGTTTGACAAATTTGGCACTTCCTTACGTAATCATGCGTATCTTTAAAAAGGGTAGGCCAATAATACCCAACACGAATTATTTTGTGAGCTGTGGTATCACCTCCAAAATGACCTCCTGCTGGTCCATCATGCAATTCCTACAAAACCTTTTCAGCTTCAGTCTTTTCAAGACATCTTAATAAAATTGAATCATAATTTTTTCTAAATAACACATTATCAATGATCTCATATTTAATAGCCTTTAACCTTAAAGCGCGTTTACTCTTATAGTTGAGATTAGAAGGAGCATACCCATTTTTCAAGTAATAGATAAGATCAGCATACTGAGATCCGGAATCTGTAACATTTATCTGACTTACTTGAATATCTTGATTTGACTCTTGATTTTCTGGTATGTTATGAGCTCCTGCCAATAATCTGCAAAAACCTTGTCCTCTAACAATCTTAGCTAGTTTAATATCAATATCATATTCTTGCAACGCTGTTACCCAGTTAGCTCTCTTTTCTCCTACTTCTTTTTGAATTAATAATTGCCTCACTGCAGAGAATGGGACAACAATTTTTGTATGTGTTTTCAAGAGAAAAGGTCTGAAATGTTTAATTGATTTAAACACAGCAAAGGCTTGTTTTTCAACATCGGAATAATTAAGCTCAACTCCTTGCAGATTTGAGCTAAAGAAATAAATTGGTGTTTCGATTTCTTGATCATTGAGATGTGTTAAAATGGTTGCATAGGATGTTTCAGTGGCCAGAGTATACAAAGTAAAATCTTTAGAAAAATCCAGGGTATTCAATACTGGTGCATTAATGATCGCTCGTTTGATTGCCTCAAAAGATTCTTTTTCTTTATGCGTCCATTTGAATATTGAATTCTTCTTGATCATATTTTGCATAGGTAAAACAATAAAAGAAAAATCAGGAATAAATCTTTTAACAAAATTGATCTGTCCAATAAATGATTGCATGGATTTTTTGTTATGAGGTAAAGAAATATCAGAAATTTCTTTTACTCTATCTGGATCAATATATATACCATCTTTTGACACAACAAATCCTAAGATTTTTCCTTCATCTAAAGCAAAGAAATATTTCTTTGGATTTAAGGAAATACCAAACCTTCTACATCTTTCAAATATTTGTTTTAAATCATGTAGATGATTGGCTCTCTTTTTTGAAAATACTATTATGTCATCAAGATAAACAACAACTGATTTATTGATCAGACCTTTGAATGCTATGTCCATGGCTCTTTGAAAAGTTGCTCCTGCATTTATTAGACCAAAAGGTATTTTCTGATAAGCATAAGTTCCCCATTTTGTTCTGAAAGTTGTTTTCAATCTGTCATCTGGATGAACTAAAACTTGATTATAGCCCGAAAATCCATCGAGAAAAGACATAAGTTCAGAACCAGCTACCTTTTGAAGTATCTGTTCCATGGTTGGCAATGGGAAATTATCTTTTAAACATGCCTTATTTAAATTTCTGAAATCAATACAGATTCTTATATCACAATTCTTCTTCCTTACAGGTACCATATTGGAAACCCAATTGGAGTGCCTGACTAGAAAAATGATTTTGGATTTTAAAAGTTTATTAAGTTCTGATTTGATTTGACTTTCGAGATTTGGATGGATCTTTCTCAACTTCTGTTGAACAGGTTTAATATCAGGAAGCATTGGAATTGTATGTTGAATAATCGAAGTATCATACGTTTTTAGATCATCATAATTCCAAGCAAAAACGTTTTTATACTTGTTGAGAAGTTTAATGAATGCATTCCTTTCCTCTGGTGTTAAATTGAGTCCTAAGTTAACGTTTTGAGGTTTAGAATTAGAACCAAGATTTACTAATTCAAACTTCAAGGTAGAGCTTTGAATTTTAGTATTAGTGACTTTCTTGAATCTGTCTTTAATGTCATATAAATCCTCTAATTTAACAACATATTTTGGAATGGGGTTTTCATTATCTTTTGAAGCAATTTGTAAATCATGATCATCTTCGTCAATAATTTGCTCATCATATGATTTCTCTGAGGTCATGAAATTTAGAATATCTTGATCATGATAGAATACTCTCCAATTTGTAACATTATCTGGGACAGATGGACGAAAAATCAATTCTACATAAAACCTATCAGGACTGCAATCTTCAGCGGGTAGGAGTTTAGATGCAACATTAGCTAACAAGTCAGCTGATGTATTCTGATTCCTAGGAATAGGAGAAATATTGAATGCTAAAAAATGAGTGGTGAGATCTTGTACTAGGGTTTGATAGTGTTTAAGATGTCCTGAAATGCAATGAATAGTATTCCTAACTTGTTTTATGACAATTTCGGAATCACCAAAGACTTTCAAGTATTTAACATCTAACCCTATAGCTTTATAAAGTCCTTGAACCAAGGCTTCATATTCTGCGGTATTGTTAGTACACTCAAATTCTAACCTACATGAAAGCATGGTTTTCTCCCCATCTGGATCAATTAAGATGCATCCAGCACCAGCTCCATCACTAGACTTCGATCCATCAAAATATAACGACCAAAATAAAGATTTGTCTATTGGCTTATCTACAATTACAATTCTGGAAGAATCAGATTGTGAAAAATTTTCTATCTGAGAAACAAAAGTATTTACAGAAAAAAGTGATTGAGGAGCTTCGAAGTTTCCAAGAAATGATTCAGCAGAATAACCTGCAAGAATATTGTTGTTGAATGCCACAGGCTCATTAGGTTGTTCGAATTCAATGACAGTGTGCGTCATATGTTTTTCTCGTTCAATTTTAATTTGATTTGGTTTCCCTTTGTAGGGAAGCCACATATGCAAATAATCAATCGAGATATAACCATTAAGTTTCGCAGACCAGTCCCTGCTCAAGATTAATCCATAGAATTTAGGAATATCAGCAATCAAAATATCAATTCTTTGGCCAATCCTAGGATCGGAGGCTAATCTGATAGTAACTGAATTGATTTCTCCTACCACTTGGACTTTAGAGCGATCCAATTGAACGATATGAACTGCTGATTTCTGTGGTTCGATATTCAATTTAGCACAGACAGAAGTAGGCATTATATTGGAGGAAGCTCCAGAATCAATCAAACAATTGTGGAGATTTTTATTGTACATCTCATAAGTCAAAAGAAAAGGAGGAGTTTGAGAATTTGAATTTTCCCCAATGAGCACAATATCAGTAGCATCTACATTATCTGGTGGCTTACCAGTTCCTCTCACTGCTTTTGCAACTACACCGCTTGGTAAAGGAGCAATTGGTGTAGTGTTTAATTCTTTCAATAACAACTTTTGCTGGTGTTTTAGTTTGCTGAGTTCATGTAAGGAAATATTAGCTTTGATCTTTTTCATGTCCTCGACAATGTTGTATTCCATAGGATCTGACACTACTAAAGTCTTTGTTGTTGATGTAGGAGGATTAGAAGAGGATGGCTGATTTTGAGTAGGTAATGGAGAAGTTTTCTTTACAGGGGATTTGTCTTTGGTACTTGGAGTTGTAATTTTCTTTTTAAGAACTGTTTGCACTGGTTCCGCTGTGGATTTACTCCTAGTACTTACAGGCATAGCTTCTTCACTATCAGAATTAGGGAGAATAAAATCCCACATTCCATTCAATTCAGCTATTTCTTCATTTTCATTTTCCTCATCTGATACTATAGATATATCTTCTTCCTCTTCCTCTTCTTCTGATTCTGCATTAGAAATTGCATTAGGAGGTTTAGATTCAACTTGGTTTCTTCTGAAATTTCGGAATGGTTTCTTGGTAGAAGTTTCGGCCACTTGTTTTTTAATTTCAACCATTTCATTTGACATGGTTTTAAGAACTTTCTGTAAACCTTCCATGTCATATGGATCTTTGGCCTTTTTCTTTGAATCATCTCTGAAGCTGACCTTCTTTGATTTCCTTTCTTCAATAGCATTTTTCTTTTCCAGAGAAGTAATACATTTTTCCACTGCAATAGCTTCTTTCATATTCTCGTCTAATGTAGGCTTTCGCTATCCACGAGGAGTACTTTATGTTGAAAATCATGAGTTATACCATTCAATTCGACTTGTTCTTTAAATTTGTGAATGCATGTGAATTTTATTCAGAGTTTGTTGAATCTAGCATTGAATTCATCTTTAATGGGTTACAGTAGCAACTCCTAGAGACAGCCTAGAGTTGTTATAGACCAGTGCCTAGGACATCTTATGAGGTGTAGAGAGCAGGATATTTAAGACAACGTTTCATCCCTTCACATGACAGAGCTCTTACACTACTTCCTTTAAGCAAGAGACAGAACTAAAAATGGAACCGGAACTTACATATTGGGCTCAGTGTTTGAATAACAACCGAACAAATCAAATGCTAATATTCAGATACTACTGCATCAGACAATTTTAAGACAGGTCACCATAATCAGGGCCAGATTCACGATATATGGCAGAGAAGGTATATATAAACGATTGCGGAGATGTATAGCAAGAAGGAGATATCGGCTGTCAAATAAATGATATTAAGAAGAACTTCATGGTATACAATGGGCTTAAATATCTAAGAATCCATACATACCAAGAACTCCCGTCAATAACATTTCAATACAACCAACATAGTAGAAATACGAGTGAAATGCAAGTGGAACAATATATTACTCCTGAGCCATTTAAAGTATCAAGCCGCTACTGATATAAGTATCAACACGATAAATTCATATCAAGAGACGAAAGACACTCGCATTCCAGGATGTAATACAAGAGACATGAGCATAGATGAAACGAACAATAGAGAAACACACACTACCATACAACCATGTCCAGAATCCTTATTAAGGTGAAGCTTCTTATTATTGAGACCCGACGGGCTCTTCCGGGCAGTATCTGAATTTTTCACAAAGCATACACACAGGAAATTCTTACACAATCAATTTTCTGAAGAAGTGGAACCTTGTTTTCTTCTTTTTCCTGTATTATATAGGATCTCTTCTGCCTTTCAGCGAGAAGATATTTTCTGAAAATATCTCTCTCGCGTGAACAAAATTGTTAACAGTCATTGTCAAAACCACAAAATGGCATGATGGGGAAAACAGCCCTTCCATCATGCGTAACAGGCCCCGGGCCAAACTTAAAACAAAAACGTAGGCCAATGTGTGATGTAAAAGTAAAAAATGCAAGAGTGGGGGGGAAGAACCACCCACTCGGAAATTTAAACAAAACATAACTGAAATGAAAGTAAAAGGCCGTTTCAGGCCATGTCATGAGTAAACATGAGGTGTCATGAGTGCTGCTGGGTCGAGGTTGTAGTAGACGCTGGAGGAGGTACATCGGTTTCGAGTTAAGTTTCTTCTTGGGCGTTGCTCTCCCCATGGCAGTTATTCAACAAATCGGAAAAGAGAGAAAGGGAAAAACAATGAAAAAACGGAAAATGGATTACCTGAGCAGAGGGTGACAATGCTTGGGAAAGCGACGAGGGGAACCGTGACAGTGACTTGGACAAACCCGGCGTTCTTCCCTACTTGGTATTCGCCGTAGAAAACTACCTGAAAATGATTTACCAGAGAGGAATACGAGAGTTTTTACCATTCGGGAGGACTATTTAGGCTGAAAGGTGAAAATGTAAGAGAACAGAGGGCAAGTGTCGTAAGGACACTGACACTGAGACACGTGGCGCGTGGAGATTGGGTAATTCAGGATGTAGGTGGGCGCCTCGTGTCGGGTTAAAAGCTGGTACGGGCCTTAGTACCAGCCAGCCTAATGGACTTACCTTACCGTTGTTCCATATGCGCTATCCAATTCTTAACACGTAGGACTTCCCCTTTGTCGGACCAACACTTATCTTCCTCACCTGAGCGGGCCCATCTTAACTCCACCACGAGACAGAGTCCCACGGCCCAACCTTGTCATTCTATTTCTGCTATGAAGTTTTACCCTGCCACGTGTCGCAAGTCCGCGGGGGTAAGGGCCTCGTCCCTTCCCCACGGCTTGACCCCCTCGGACTTGCTACGTATGCCGTCATGTATAATCCGAGGCCTTTTCCCATATATGAGTTGACACATAACGCCGTATCTCCATTACCTTTGTGTTAGATGTTCATCATCGTCCCACCTTTCAACACTTAGTGCTATTTATCCATTGGTTTAAATATACGTGCGCTTCACCCCCTTTTCCCTTCTCGGCCTGATTTGATTTAACACTTGCCACTTGGTATACAACTTTACTGTGACCTGTTCGTCTTTTAGGTACTTCTAGGATAAGCAAACGAAAAACAACAACTAATATACAATATAATACAGTCAGGCTTTTTCAGCCTTCTTTAGAATTGGAAATATGGTTTGAGGAATTGCCCGTTCACAGGGGCTTCCAACAGATCCCCCTGTAAATTCTCCAGCTTAAACGTATTGTTTCCTCCCTGCTCTGCAATCTTGAAGGGACCGAACCAAAGGGGGTCAAATTTACCATGTTTGCCCTTGTCAGCTCTGCGTACATCCCACCTGAGCACTAAATCCCCCACCTGCAGCTTCCTATATTTTGTGTGCTGGTCAAACAATTCTTTCATCCTCTCCTGATAGTCCACCAGCTTCTGATTCACCTGAATACGCGTTTCTTCCAGTTCGATCAACTGATTGATTCTTCTGGTCATGCCATCTGATTCATCCTGAGTCTCCTGCATGAAACGAGCCACAGGTAGAGCCAACTGTATGGGTAATACAGCTGCTCGCCCGTATACTAGTTCATAAGGGGACTTTCCTGTTGCCCTTTTACTGGTTATCCTGTTTGCCCATAGAGCAAACTTCAGTTGAGTGTCCCAATTTCTCTGGTTCTCATTTATTGTCTTCTTCAGTGCTCTGACCAGTGTTTTGTTTGATGATTCGGCAAGACCATTTCCCTGGGGGTAGTAAGCTGTGGAGTGACCTAGAGTGATGTTGTATTGTTGACAGAAATTCACCATCTTAGCAGATTTGAAAGCTTGAGCATTGTCTGTGACTATTCTGGCAGGACATCCAAACCTTGAGATGATGTTCTCTTCTAGGAATTTTATGACCACTGTATCTGTGGCGTTTCGTGCGGGGATGGCCTCAACCCACTTAGTGAAGTAATCTGTAGCAGTCAAAATCCATTTGTGCTGCCCACTGGAGGATGGGTGGATCTCACCTATGAGATCAATACCCCATTGCTTGAAAGGTTCATCCACATGCACAGGAATCAGGGGTAGGGCTGCTAGCTTCTGTTTTTCAGCAAACTTTTGGCATTTGTCACATGCTCTGACCCAAGTGAAGACATCTCCAAATAGTTTAGGCCAGTAGAAACCAGCCTTCAAAATTTTCTGAGCTGTGCTCCTCCAGCTATAATGCCCTCCACATATCCCCTCATGGAATTCGGTTATGATATTCCCTACCTCCCCTTCGATGAGACATAACAGCAGTATGCCTGAAGGATCTCTCCAATATAATTGACCATTAGCTACGGCATACTTCTGAGATTTAAGCCTCAAGGCTCTGTATTTGGACTTATCACAGCTGGGTGGGCAGCTGAGTGTCAGGAGGTATTCCACAATTTCTTTGTACCAGAGGCTAGTGAGGTACTTCATCTGTATTTTTTGAGTAGCCATTTCCACCTCTTGTCTTCCTGTCTGTTCCTCAGATGCTTCACCTGCGATCGTGGATAAGTGGATGCCCAGAGCTTGGTGGTTCGATTCTGATAAAATCTTCGCTAGCCCCTGTCCTTTAACTAACTTGGTGGGTCTTATGTCCAGGTCATATTCTTGTATCTTCGCAATCCACCTGCCCCTTCTGCCTTCACTGTCTCCCTGCACGAGGATGTCCTTAACTGCTGCTGTGGGTACAAAAGCAGTCACATGAGATTGTAAAATGTACATGCGAAATGCCTTTAAGGACTTTACCAGGGCATAAGCTTGCTTCTCAAGTATGTTGTATTTTAGCTCTGCGTCATGAAGGACTTGACTAAAGAAAGCAATGGGTTGCTCATACCCATCTCCATTCTTCTGTAGGAGGACCCCTGCCACCGTGTGAGGTGATGCAAAAGAGAAAATCATGAAGGGCTCAGTGAAGTCGGGCTTTGCCAACACGGGAGCCTCAGCAAATGCAGTTTTGATCCTGGAAAAGGCCTGCCTTGAATCCGGTGCCCACTTTACCTCATTATCCTTCTTTAACATATCTGTAATGTGTCTGACTATTTCGGCATAGTTGGGAATGAATCTTCTGAGGAAATTGATCCGTCCTAGGAACACCTGGACTTCTTTCTTGTTTCTGGGGAGGGATATACTGTTTATAGCTTCTACCCTTTTAGGATCGATCTTGACCCCATCTTTAGTTACTATATGTCCTAGGAGTTTACCCTCCTCTAATGCAAAGAAAGATTTTTGAGGGTTAAGAGAGAGTCCATACCTCCTGCATTTCTCAAAGGTCTTCTACAAGTGCTGAACATGCTCGACATCATCCTTTGAAAAGACTGTTATATCATCTAGGTACACCACCAGAAACTTATCCTGTTCTCCAACAAAGGTTATGTCCATCGCTCTCTGAAACGTAGCCCCTGCATTGATCAGTCCGAATGGCATCCTGGCATACATAAATGTTCCCCAGGGCGTGGTGAAAGCTGTCTTTTCCTGGTCCTCTGGGAATACGGCCACTTGATTATAGCCCGAGAACCCATCCATCATGGACATTCTAGAGGCCCCTACCACCTTTTGCAGAATATGATCCATCTTTGGTAGTGGATAGTTGTCTTTTAGAGATGCCCTGTTCAGGTTTCTGAAATCCACACACAACCTGATCTCACCATTCTTCTTGCGTACCAGGACTAAATTGGCTACCCATTCAGAATACCTTAGTGGCACTATAATTTTAGCCTTCAGTAACTTTTTTATTTCTTGCTCGATCGAGGGTAGCAACAGGGGATTAATCTGCCGGAGCTTTTGCTTGTGGGGTTTTGCATCTGTCTTCAATGGAATTTTATGCTGCATCACACGGACATCAAATGTTTTCAAATCTTGATATGACCAAGCAAAGACGTATTTGTAGGTTTGAAACAGCTTTTGGTACGACTGTCTGTATTCATCTGGGACTTTCTTTGACAGCTTCACAATCTTTGGATCTTCTTTCGTGCCCAGATTTAGATCTTCAACCTGGTCCTCAGTCACCATTTTGTTTGGCTGTAACGGGACATCATCCTTATTGAACAGTCTCTCCAAAGGTACCAGCCCTCGGGGAATGACATTCCCCTTTAGCTGCAGGAATCTGTGACCAGCTATCTTCTCTTCTAGCTTGTCCCCTGGAATGTCTCCGAATTCTTCTTCTTCACCATTGTCAATCTCTAAATTTGAAAACTCCCCCACGGTCTCTAAGAACCTCTTTACCTGCTCCTCGTCTTCAAAGACCTGCCAGTGCTTGACATTATCAGGGATTGAAGGACGGTATCTTACTTCAATTTCGTATCTCAGAAGAGGGTTCTGAGGTGGGCGGAATGTACTAGCTGCCACGGCCAAGGAGTCGGCCATTCTGTTCTGTTCTCTGGGCATAAACTGAATGTTAAATGCCAGAAAGGAATTTTCCACAAGATCCCAAACTTCGTTTCTGTAGGCCTTTAGCCTCGGATGCTTCGCTTGACACTGATTTCTCACTTGCCTCACCACCAACTCTGAGTCTCCCATCACCTTTAGACTCAGGATCTTCATGCTTCTTGCTGTTTGCAACCCCAGTATAAGTGCCTCATATTCAGCCACATTATTCGTGGCCTCATATTCTAATTTGAAGGAGAGGGGGACCCATTGGCCCATAGGTGAAATAAGTAACACTCCAGCCCCGTTTCCTTCTCTGGAATTTGCTCCATCAAAGTGGAGAGTCCAGATGTCAGATTCCTGGTCCTGCTCTGATAGCTCAGTCTTTATCTGGAAAAATGAAGGTTCATGAGCATATTCCTGATCTTCCTCCAACATTAGACAGGAAAAATCTCCATCTCTACTGTAAACTGGGGAGTTCACTGAATCTCCTGCTTTTGTGATTGTCTTGACAAACCTAGTCTCTCGGTACAATCTCCTTTCTTGACCACCAAAGACAGGGATGGTGGCGTACGACAGATCCAGCTTGATTGACCCTCCAATTCTAGTCCCCCAGGACCTAGACAACAGCATGCCGAAGCGGGCTGGGATGTCAGCCACTACGATATCCATTACCACACTCTTGGCAGGAATCTGAGCCAAGGTGACTGCTAGGTCCTTGATCATGCCCAAGCACTTCACTCTTTTGGAGTCAAAGGAGTAGAGATCTTTATATGGGCGAGTGATTTGGAGCCCCAATTTCTCCATGACAGACAGGGGCATCAAATTGTGGGATGCTCCTGAATCCAACATACAGTTATGCAATAGTAAATCGTGGATTACTAGAGATACATAGAAAGGGGGAGTGGAGGGGTCCAATTCCTCGACATGGGGGCCAAACACTACCATAGGCCTTTCTTCTTGTAAGTTAAGACTGTCCGGAATGTGTGGGACTTCAGGAGCTGAAATGAAAGAGGAGACTTGTGACTGATATGCAGGCTGCTTCAATAATTCAGACAGAGGGACAGGGATTTTAACTTTTTCAAGTTCCTTTTGCAAACTGAAGGCAGACGAGGGCTTTTCTATTTGGACTTCCTTTTCTTTGGATTCTTTGTTTGGGACGGTAGACTTAACTTCTTTAACAGGAGTTTTATTTACAGGAGACACAGCTACTTGAGAGGAGGAAGGCATATGACTATCATCTTGCATAGGTTGGTAAAGGGGCTTCTTACCTCTGTCGGGAGATTCTTGGGTATTGGCCTCTTTCTGTGCAGGTGCTGGCCTCTGGGGTGCATCTTCCTCTTCATCTTGAGTGCGGGTCCTTTTCCTGGAGGACCTGAGGTCATATTTCCTGTTGAACTGAGCTTGCATGAAATCAACAAACTGTTTGCAGTAGTCATCGATTTCTGGCTCTTCGGCATCCTCATTATCCTTCGCTTCTGAGTGAGGTTGCAATGCATCCTCCTCACTTCCTTGGACAGGACACTCTATTTCATCGCTGTCTGAGAAAACCGGACATGTTTCATCTTGCTCATAAGAGGAGTCTTCGGGGGAAGCCTCCATTTGTCCTTCCAAGTACAAAGGGTGCGGTACTTGGTCTTGTGGCTCCTTCTGCCCCCTCTGCAGTATCTGCAAGGGAGGTTTCCTGTATTGAGGGTTGAACCCTCTGTTTGGAGCATTCTGAAAGTTCTTTGGTGGAGAACTTTTAGCTTCCATCTCTAGCTTGACCAACTTGCTAGAGAGGTTCTTGATCATTTTATTCATCTCTTCGATCTTATCACTTGCTGAGTCTCTGTCTTGACTTGAAGTAGACACTTCTTCTTTGCCTCTTCTTCTTGTATCATGTTCTTGCTTTACTTTGGTCTTACCCGTCGAGACAAAGTTTGCTTCTATTTCTAATGCATCAGTCTGTGCATCATCTAGAGTGGCTGGCTTTCTCTCCCTTAGCGAGAAACCAAACTCGGAATCAAATGCTGCCACAAAAACGACCTTGGCAGCGGTCTGATGGGGCTTCATCTCAGCTGGGAGGCTGTAATACAATTTGTTAAATCTTCTGATGAATTCTGATACCCCTTCATTGTGTTTCTTTTTAAGGGTGTTGAACTCGGTTAAGGTATCCCCATGATCTTTCCTATCTCCCCACTTTTTCACGAAAGCTTCTTCCATAGCCTCCCATGTGTTGATGGAATTAGCTGCAAGAGACTTAAACCACTTTCTAGCCTCTCCATCAAGGGACTGCACGAACAATCTCAGAACCACATCCAAATGTTCCACATTAAAGTTCTCTGCGAAAGAGCAGAAGATTTCAACATGCTTGTGAGCATCAACACCGTTCTCCCCATTGAATCTGGGTAGAATCTTCAAATAGTCCTGTGGCATATCATTTAAAACTGCAGGCAGCTGTAAAGGGGCATACCTGTTTTGTAAAAAGCCAGGTACATTCGCCATCGGGGGAGGCGGAGGTAGGATAAGAGCTTGAGCAGTGCGAGGTGGAGGAGGTGGTGGGAGTTGAGTATGAATAATGATGGGAATGTAGTGGACAGCAGCTTGAGGACTTGATGAGAAGGTAGGGCCGTCGACAACAGACACTTCAGTGACCTCTTTGACCTCTTCAACTTCAGGGGTAGGGTGAAAAGAATAATGTGGAGTATAACTAGACTCAGCTTCGTCTTTGATACGGGCACCTTCTCGGTAAGGGCTATCAGAGTAATAACCAGTATCTCTTATAATGGGGTTAGAGCTTTGTATTTGGGCGACCTGAGAAGAGGAGGGCTGAAGATATGGAAAGTTTTCAAGGGAAAACTCTGGAATATCAGTATGAACTGGTGGCCTTTCTCTCCAGCCTCTTCTATGTAGGATTCGCTCTGGGTCAGACACAGAGGGTGTCCTTGACTGAGACGTATCTGACCTTAGGTGTGGCTTACGGGGAGCCAGGACTGCAAATATGTTTATCTGAAATATGAATGTGGAGTCGCCAAGGTGAGGTATGCACAACTCACAACTCTTCGTGCTCACCTAACTGAAGAGTGGACGGGTTTTGTCGAGGCCCAGGGATTTAAATTTCTTCAACTTCGCTCCCCGGCAACGGCGCCAAAAAGATGTTGTAACTCCTAGAGACAGTCTAGAGTTGTTATAGACCAGTGCCTAGGACATCTTATGAGGTGTAAAGAGCAGGATATTTACGACAGCGTTTCATCCCTTAACATGACAGAGCTCTTACACTACTTCCTTTGAAACAGAGAATAGACTAAAATGGAACCAGAACTTCGGACAGTTTAAAGTGTTTGGAATAACACTGAACAAATGAAATGCTAATATTCAGATACTACTGCATCAGACAATTTTAAGACAGGTCACCATAATCAGGGCCAGATTCACGATATATGGCAGAGAAGGTATATATAAACGATTGCGGAGATGTATAGCAAGAAGGAGATATCGGCTGTCAAATAGATGATATTAAGAAGAACTTCATGGTATACAATGGGCTTAAATATCTAAGAATCCATACATACCAAGAACTCCCGTCAATAACATTTCAATACAACCAACATAGTAGAAATACGAGTGAAATGCAAGTGGAACAATATATTACTCCTGAGCCATTTAAAGTATCAAGCCGCTACTGATATAACTATCAACACGATAAATTCATATCAAAAGACGAAAGACACTCGCATTCCAGGATGTAATAAAAGAGACATGAGCATAGATGAAACGAACAATAGAGAAACACACACTACCATACAACCATGTCCAGAATCCTTATTACGGTGAAGCTTCTTATTATTGAGACCCGACGGGCTCTTCCGGGCAGTATCTGAATTTTTCACAAAGCATACACACAGGAAATTCTTATACAATCAATTTTTCTGAAGAAGTGGAACCTTGTTTTCTTCTTTTTCCTGTATTATATAGGATCTCTTCTGCCTTTCAGCGAGAAGATATTTTCTGAAAATATCTCTCTCGCGTGAAAAAAATTGTTAACAGTCATTGTCAAAACCACAAAATGGCATGATGGGGAAAACAACCCTTCCATCATGCGTAACAGGCCCCGGGCCAAACTTAAAACAAAAACGTAGGCGAATGTGTGATGTAAAAGTAAAAAATGCAAGAGTGGGGGGGAAGAACCACCCACTCGGAAATTTAAACAAAACATAACTGAAATGAAAGTAAAAGGCCGTTTCAGGCCATATCATGAGTAAACATGAGGTGTCATGAGTGCTGCTGGGTCGAGGCTGTAGTAGACGCTGGAGGAGGTACATCGGTTTCAGGTTCGTTCTTCTTGGGCGTTCCTCTCCCCATGGCAGTTATTCAACAAATCGGAAAAGAGAGAAAGGGAAAAACAATGAAAAAAACGGAAAATGGATTACCTGAGCAGAGGGTGACAATGCTTGGGAAAGCGACGAGGGGAACCGTGAGAGTGACTTGGACAAACCCGGCGTTCTTCCCTACTTGGTATTCGCCGTAGAAAACTACCTGAAATGATTTACCAGAGAGAAATACGGGAGTTTTTACCATTCGGGAGGACTGTTTAGGTTAAAAGGTGAAAATGTAAGAGAACAGAGGGAAAGTGTCGTAAGGACACTGACACTGAGACACGTGGCGCGTGGGGATTGGGTAAATCAGGGTGTAGGTGAGCGCCTCGTGTCGGGTTAAAAGCTGGTACGGGCCTTAGTACCAGCTGTCCTAATAGACTTACCTTACCGTTATTCCATATGCGCTATCCAATCTTTATCATGTAGGACTTCCCCTTTGCCGGACCTGCACTCATCTTCCTCACCTGCGCGGGCCCACCTTAACTCCGCCACGAGACAGCGTCCCGCGGCCTATCCTCGTCATTCTATCTCTACCTTGAAGTCTTACCATGCCACGTGTCAGAAGTCCGCGGGGGTAAGGGCCTCGTCCCTTCCCCACGGCTTGACCCCCTCGGACTTACTACGTATGCTGTCATGTATAATCCGAGGCCTTTTCCAATATATGAGTTGACATGTAACGCCACGTCTCCATTACCTTTGTGTTAGATGTTCACTATTGTTCCGCCTTTCATCACTTAGTGCTCTTTATCCATTGGTTTCAATATATGTGCGCTTCACCACCTTTTCTCTTTTCGGCCTGATTTGATTTAACACTTGCCACTTGATATACAACTTTAATGTGACATGTTCGTCCTTTAGGTACTTCCGTGGCTATTGCTAAGATTTGAACAACAGGTTCCTTGGGTTCTATCTTCAAATTTGAGAGGTCATTGAGTAAAGTTGCTATTGATCGGTCATCTCCAAATTTGGTTAAAAAATGATCTGCAAAAATGTCCCAACTTGTTATGGATCCTGATGGTAATGAAAAGTACCATGATCCTGCTACTCCCTGGAGAGTATAAGGGAATAATCTAACTACAACATCTTCATGTATGACTCCATTCAAATTAATAGCCAGCATAAAGTTATTTATATGTTCTTCAGCTTGAATGTTAAGATCTGGGCTAAACTTTGGAAGCCATTTTCCAGGATTGTCTGGTAAATCATGTAAAGGTGCAGCCATGTTGACTGCCCCTGGAGTAGACCATGGTCTCTGTGCCATTATTGGAACAACTATCGGAAGGATAGTAGAAACTGGTGGTGTTTGAATAGAAATTGTTGGAATAGATGATGTTGAGATTAATGATGATTGAGGAGATGATGTGGAAACTACTGTACTTTGTTGAGAAGGGATTTCGGAAATAGGTATTTGAATATTAGATGTTGAACTTATATCACTTACTGATTCCGATTGAGTTTTTCTTGTCTTGACTCTACTAGGTAAAGGAAATTCTTTCGGAGAAATACCAAGTTTTTCACTTTGAAGCCTAGTAAGAGGTTTCGAAGAAACAAATTTTGAAGTTACACTACCTTCAGATATTTCAGACTCTTCTAGAGATAATGAGAATCCTTTCAATTTATGAATTAAATCTTGAACTTCGGGAGACTCGGGATGTTGATTGTCTGAATGTTTTGAGATTTTGGTAGTGGGTGTCTGAATATTTTCTGCAATTTCTTCTCTAGGATTTTGAATTTTAGAAGAAATTGAAGAAGTTAATGAGGGTGTTTTGCTCTCGGAATGGCTTGTGGATAAAGATTTACTTGCCATTCATAGCTCAGGCCCTCCTTCTAGCGCCAAAAATGTTGAAGCCTAGAAAATATCTGCTTCAAACATCGGGGAAAACCACCCGGTCGGGACCTTAAGACAACTCCTTTTTCGTTTGGTATGGTGGCTCCGACTGGATTTAAAGGACCAGTTTCCTTATAACTAAATGGATTGGTTTGGATGGGTGGAAATGGGACTAAATTAACTGAAATAAAATTATTTAATTTAAACTAAATACTGGTAAAGAAATTCTAACACTAACCCGGGTAATTATATGTGAATACAACTTAAGATTGTTCCAATTTAACAATAACCATGAAAATGTATTATTATTTAAATTGAAATGTGCAGAAACAAATAAAGATAACTCTGTTTAAGAAATTAAACAGATTTGTATTAACGTATTGCATTCATCATTGTATACCATCTATATACACTTATGAAAGATAATGTTTCAATTATACTCAGAAATGATATATAAAAGGAAGCGTTGTGAAAACAAATATATATAAATGATAGCAATTTTAAAGCGAATATCATAAGACAAAAGAAATCAACAGTGAAAGGATAGAAATACCTCATTCATCTTGAAGACTTTCAAATGCAATGTGATACTCTAATCCAGTAACTTTGATGCAAAATCAAATTCCAAGGTACAGAAATGCGACACTTCAAAGATAATTCCGCATGAAAATCATTAGATGTGATCCTTTTTTAAAAATATATAAGACAATGGAGTACAGAAATGCAATCTCCAAGTAAAAAATATTAAGATCCAGGACCCTTCTCTAAATGCATGAGAAGGGTTTAAATACTACTTAGTTAAATCTAAAAATAGTCTTATTACAAAAATTAAAGATTCGGTTCAATGACCGTCCTTTTCCTAGGCTAAAATACAGTAAAATTAAAACTAAATCTAACTATCTATGAACTTGTTCTTTAAACTTGCAGGCATCTAGCATAGTTTTGAGAAGATGCGGTTGACCGACTTCAGAATTCAACTGTCCTAAAAAGACAAAGTCGGCAAGCGTAGGAGCAATCTTCTCTGTAGCATTGATGATACAATTAAGCGCACTGTGCTGACTGTGTGGCTTCACCAAGTACATCCAGTATGAGTCCCAATTCAATCTTGTCAGCCCTTGGATAGATTTTGCTCTTTCTTCTGCCTTTTTCCTCCATTCTGTTTGCAGTTGATTTTCCTGTGGGAGATATCCTGGAACAGTTTCAGGAATCAAATTAGCTTTGTGTAAATTGTCATTTACACAATCAGTAAGAATGTTTGCCGTTGTAGCCGCCTCCTCTGCTGCCTTTTCTGCCCTTCTGATTTGTGCATTTTCCTTTATTTGAGCTTATTGCTCTGTTATTAATTTTGCAATTTTATCTTGATTTTGCTTCGCCATTTTCTCATATCATACTTTAGCCAAAGTAGTTTCGTTTTTATCGATTTGACCTTTCGCAGTAATTTTCCTCTATGCCGAACACACTCCACATCTTTTTCCTTACTCAGCATGAAGTGCCTTGAATTTGGTCAATGTTTCCTCATTTTGTCTTACAGTTATTTCAAGTCTTCTTCAACTCCCAATTTTTCTCAAGAAGAGCTTTATGTTTCTCTGAGAACTTTTGACCTCCAACAGCTTCTTCAGTGACTTCTAAAAGCTCTATAGAGGATAAATTTTGGCAAACTTACATACCTTATCTTGTGGTAGAAACTGCGTCAATTTGCCCACTTGGATGTTTGAACTTGTGAATAGCGTCTAAAACATCCTTTTTTGGTACTGTCCACTCGTGTTTATTTTTCTTCAATGGCTCATCTCTTTTGGTCCATTCTTGTGTGCATTCTGACAAATTTGTATGTTCTCTGGCAAATTCTTTCATAACTTGCTTATTATAAGGCGCATGAGGGTCCGGCAACTTATACATCAGCCTTACGTCTTCCGTGGAGAATGACCCGATTAGCTCTTTAGATGGAGTTTTAAATTGCCTGTCTGAAATATCGATGCTGTCCAGCACCCATCTCACCATGTCTGTATATGGGAGAATCCTTGGCCTTGCCGCTATTCTATGCAGAAATGAGCAAGCCAGTTCTCTAAGGGTTGCCTCAAACGTATTACTAGAACCTGCTGTAGCTACAACTTTCATCACCACAGGATTTTCTTCCTCTAACAGATTATACATTCCTTCCCAAGTGGATATACCGGCATCCTTATTACAAGCGGTGTCTGCATACAGCGAAGCCATTTCTCTGTTTTCAGAACTCGAGCTCTTCTCCTTCTTACCCATAGTGTTTCGTGAAAGCTTTGTATAGACGTTTGCTCCTTCGTGCCTGTGTTTTACGAGTAAATGAGAGTAATGGCATAAGAAAGGTGATGAGACTGTTTTAAATGTGAAAGCGGATGAAATAAAATATTTTAATCGTGAAACGACTTTCAATCTAAACACAATCTCATTTACCATTAATAATCAATCCAATCATTTAATTTAATCATTAAAGCGCATAACAGATTTGATATATGGGAAGATTGCCTTTGGACAACACGCCTACATGAATCTGCGACATTGCGATCTGCGATTTGCTGCGCAATATCGCAATATCGCAATGTCGCAATATCGCAATATCGCAAAATGAAGCCATCGCAGTTATGTAAAATAGCGCAAAAGCGGAAATTGCGCAATAGCGCAAAAGCGCACATCGCAAATCTCGCAAAAGCGCAAAATTGAAAATAGCGCAAAAGGTATTCATTAATCACTTCTGTTTTCTGCGCTATGCGATCTGCGACCAATACGTTTATTGTATAGGCTTTTGGGATCGCATTATCGCAAAAGCGCAAAATCACATTTTCAGTTTTATAAAAGATATATACCATTTTGCTATGGATGCGCTATTTTGTTTAAAGAGAAATTTTATCATAATCTATCATAAAATTAAGTGTTTCTTAATGTTCTTTCTAAGGGATTTCTATAAGTTTATGATAGAAAGTTTTATTTGAAAAGGCAAACAAATCCTAATTGATTTTTTTGGATTTTTTAACTAAGGGTCCCCATTTATTTAGTATTATTACTAATATTAAATAAAAAGGGGGGTTGTTGCTGGTCACAACACCTCCTCAAAAAAATTATCTTTCCAATGAAGGATTGCAATTCTTTGATGTTTCTGGGATGACCGATTTTTAGAATGCCTTCAATCCTACTGGGGTCAATCTTGATCCCTTCTTCAGATATGATGTGGCCTAGAAGCTTTCCTTCTTCAAGAACAAATAATGATTTCTTAGGATTCAGATATAGGCCAAAATTTCTGCATTTCTCAAACACTCTTCTCAAATGGGCTAGATGCTCTTCATCAGCCTTCGCATATTCTATAATATCATCAAGATATATCACAATGAAGAGACCAATTTCTTCTGAAAAAAATAATATCCATTGCTCTTTGAAAAGTGGCACTAGCGTTTATTAATCAAAATGGCATTTTTACATACATGAAGGTTCCCCATGGGATGGTAAAATTCATTTTGTGTTGATCATATCGGTGTACTAGCACTTGATTGTACTCTGAAAAACCATCTAGCGGAGAGATTCTTTTGGAGCCCACTACCTTTTGTAATATGTGGTCCATCTTTGGTAAAGGGTAGTTGTCCTTGAGATATGCCTTGTTCATATTTTTGAAGTCAATGCAAAGCCTGATCTCACATGTCTTCTTTCTTACAGGTACAAGATTGGAAACCCATTCGGAATATCTGATCGGGACTATTATCTTTGCATCATACATCTTCTTGATCTCCTTATCCACCAGAGGCATTTGGATAGGATTTATCCGGCGCAGTTTCTGTTTGAAAGGCTTATGATTCTCCTTGAGTGGAATTTTATGTTGGATAATATCCATATCATAAACTTTCAGGTCTTCATAACTCCAGGAAAACACCTTAATAAACTCTTTGAACAAAGAGATGTATTTATGTTTTATAGCTGCAGGCAGTGTTCTTGACAATTTTACCACCTTGGGCTCCTGCTCACTTCCCAGATTGCATTCTTCGATATTTTCTTCTGTAGATTCCATTTTTGGTTTTTTAGACACATCATTGAAATCAAATAACTCCTCAAGAGGGACCAGCCCTCTTGGCAGGGTGTTGTCTCTGAATTCCAGTACTTCAAATTCTTCCTTTTCTGGATCTTCGTGCACCTCTATTATACGTTTATCTTCACTCACTGAAAAATTAACATCAGAATGGTGAGGGAGCTCCTCCCTACACATTTGTTCTCTAGTGGAAAAATCTTCTTCACCGTCTCGGTCCAAATCAGAATCTTCAAACTCACCCTTATATTGGAGGAAATTCTCAATATGTTTGTCATCTTCAAAGACTTTCCAATATCTCATATTGTCAGGGACTGTTGGGTGATGTTTAACCTGCACTGTATATTACTTATTGGGGTGAGGCAATTGACAAGTGTTGGCTGAAAATGCTAACCCATTATCCAGGACATTCGGATTCCTTGGAACTGCAACAAGGTCATATTCTTCAAATGTTTTCACGATGTCAAGGGCAGAATTCTTGTATGCTCTCAATCTGGGATGCTTGGTTGAATATTCTCCCATGATTTTTTTAATGACCAGCTTAGAATCCCCATTGACAGAGATTCTCTTGGCTCCTAGTTTCTTGAGCAATTGTAAACCCAAAAGGAGTGCCTCGTACTCTGCTATATTGTTGGTACACTGAAAGTTTAGCTTGTAAGAGTGCCCTTCTATGTAGTTATTGTCAATATTTCATATCCACACACCTACTCCAGAGCCAGCTTTGCCACACGAACCATCAAAACTCATATTCCAAAAGGGTACATTTTTAGACTTGTGTTGCAAAATTTCCATTTGGACTGACTGTTCTTTCTTATGGTATTCTTCTTCTTCAATTACTTTTTCATCAATATTTACATCATTTTAAAGAAAAAATGAATCAAGGTGAGAGTGGATAGAGTACAAGGGGTAATTATGAGGCTTTTCCTAACTGCTCACCATGTATTTCATTAGATTCTCCCTATGCAATCTCCTTTGTTGGCCAAAAACTGGTATGGTAGCATAAGTCATATCCATTTGGAGAGTGCCTGAAAGCTTGGCTCCCCATGTGCGTGATAAAAGCATACCATATTTAGGAGGGATGTCAGGCACCACTATATCCATCACTAGACTTTTGGGTGGTATCACGGCTAATGCAATACAGAGATATTTGATGAGGCCCAAACATTTAACTTCACTGGAGTCAAATGAGTACAGGTCTTTGTAGGGTCTAGTGATCTCTAGGCCGAGTTTCTCCATAACATCCTTTGGCATGAGATTATGAGATGCACTTGAGTCTATCATGGCATTCTGGAGAATTTTATCATGAATATTCAAACTGAGATAAAATGGGGGAACACCTCCCTCTTGGAATTTTCCCTCTACTTCCTGTCCAAACAAAAGTTCAGTTTTGTCATCATTTAGATTGACAGTATCAATGATTTCTCCTATGTTCAGCGCTTTTAGGATTTGAGACCTATATACATCTTGGTTTACCAATTTAGTGAGAGGGACAAAGATTTTTATTTTAGCAATTTCATTCTCAATGCTAAATGGTGTCTGTGTCTTTTACAAATTTGAATCACTCTTCTCAAGCACTATTTTTGTAGCCATTTCAGATTGTTGACATGTATTAGGGATATCAACTGGAACAATTTTTCTAGGGTTGATTGTTGGTTTGCTAGTGTTGCTTTCTAGATCATTATTTCCAGTTATTTTAGTAATTTTATTTGAACTTTCTGTTGCTTTCTTGGCATCAACTTCAGGCGCCTTAGTGGTAGAGTTTTGAGAATTCTTTCTCTTGGGGATATCTGAATTTTTCTTGCTTTGGAGGTTATATTGTCTATGAACCTCCATGATGGCATTCTTAATCCTTATTTATAATCCTCGGACTCTTCAAATTCTACTGCAGTTTGAGTCGAAGAAAATACATCTTGTTATTCTTTGGTGAGGAAAACAATATCTTCATCATTAATTCCCATCAAATTAATTTGAATTTCCTCTAGCTCCTCTTTGTTCTCTTTGTCGTATTTGAAGGGGGTTTCTTCTAAATTTTTGGTTTCTATTTTGAGGAGCTGACTGATTTTCCCTAGGGACAACTCTCTCATTCAAGTTGATTCTCTCCATCATTCTCATCAGACTATCGATCTTCGCATCGGAAGTGGAAGCTATATTCTCTTCCCTAATCATGACTCTTTTCTCACTTCTCATTCTAGCCCTTTTTGCAATCAGATTTGCTTCCACACCTACAGCACTCCTCTGTATCTCTTCCAGTGTAGCAGGATATTTTTCTCTCAGCTGATAAGCCATCTCTGGGTTGAAACCATCTGAAAATTTCATTAGGGCTAAGCCTTGTGGGGGTTTCATGTGAGGAGGGAGGGCATTGTATATGTTTTTGAATCTAGTGCAATAATCTTGGACACTCTCTACAGCGTTTCTCTTGATGTTTTCATATTTTGATAGGATTTGGAGAGGATTTTCTTAACTTCCCATTTATTTATGAACAACTGGTGAAGGGCAGGGAGGTCACGGACACTGTTAGGGGTTAAGACTTTGAACCATTATTTTACTTCTCCCCCTAAAATTTGAGTAAAAAATCTCATTTGGATAGTTTTATCCTCTATCTCTTGGTAGTCAAAAGCATCATTCATCTTGTCCACATGTTGTTGAGCAGTTTCGGGACAAGTTACATCAAGATGCGGGATCTTGGATTAACAATCTTGTGGCATCGGCACCATATGTCATGGTAGCACTAATGGAGCATACCAGGCTGCCATGATTGGTGGTGAGGGAACCCAAGGAGGTTTGATAAGAGGAGGTTTTACCAAGGGGGGTGGGGGGTTAAATGGAGGAAGACGGACAATGGGTGTATGAGTTTAGGTTTGGCACTCTGGGGGGAAAGGTAGGAGCTGAAGCTACACTTGAGTAATTGAGTTGAGGATGAGAAAAATTGGAAACAACAGAAGGAGCTGTTGTAGTCAAAGCGGATAATTTTACAGACTGTTGAAGATAAGCATCATCAATAGTTGAGGTGATCTCTGTTACCAGACCTTTAAGGGATTAAAAGTGTTGGAGAAGTTGAAGATTAGTTTGATTGGAGGTAGAGGCTTCCCCACATGAATTTTGTTGTAAGATGGCTGGATCAAAAGCTGCTTGGTCTATCCAATTCTGAGATTTGGTTCTGAACAAGATTTGCTCAAAGTGTAGGTTGAACTAGATATCTTGTAAGGTTGCAAGGTTTTCAGGGAGGGAACTTGCTTTGTGAATAGGCCAGCTAATAGTTGGATTTTCAGATCTGGGATTTTTTCTTTGGATTTTCTCTGGATTTTCAACTATTGCTGGAGGATTTGGGTCAGGATGGGATCTGGTAAAGATTCTTCTGGAAGCCAAAATTCAGACCCGAGGCACAAACATGCTTAGTATTTTTCAAAAACCAATCTGTAGTCATTACTTAAAACACATAGTATTTCAACTGGGATTTTTGAGTTCAGATGAAATATTAAGCTTCTCGATAAGTCCCCAGTATGGTCGCCATTATGTTAGCACTCTATAATTTAGAAGATTGGCAAAACTAAACTATAAAGCACAACATCAAACCGTTATGGAGTCCACAACCTAGCCTTCCCAGACTCAGAGAGGGCTCTCTCTGTTTTATGATTTAAATCAATTTAACTTGCTAGTTATAGTTGCAGATGTTAGGCTAGTTACAGTGATGGGGTTGTTTGTTTGATTGATTGTGTGGTTGGATAGATAGGGCTGCAGAGGCTATTCCACTGGGCGATGGAGTCAGAAGCTGGAAAGGCAATCAAAATCAAGAGCAAATCGCAGGGAAAGCTAACTGTGTGAAATGGATCTTAAGAGTTGTATGAATTAGGAGGTGGAAGAAATAGTAAGGTTCAGTAGTGACTAAAGATCAATTAAGAATTCTTTAATCAGACTTCAGCAAAAAACATCCAGATTGTAAATGCAGACAAAATTAAGGTGCTCCGACAGCGAATCTTAATCTAAAATTTCTGATTTACAATTAGATGAGCAGATTCACAGGAGAGAAAACAACGAAAACATTTAAACAAAGAAGAAACACGTCACCATTTTCGGAGGGGGTATTAGGTGGTAAGTGGTAATATAGAAGAGGGGTGTGAAATAATGGAAGGGCGACACGTACCATGGAGGGGGTAAGTGATACCACCCATTCCGTATCCCCCCTATGGTTAAATCTCGGAAGCTGGGGGGGGGTGCGAAATGCACCAGGACCAACGGATGAGGAGGGGCTGCTTTGAGATGGAGGAAATATGAAGGGCGAGGAGGAGAAGGTAATTATGTGGCAGTAAGGTGGTACCAGACTTGACCCTTTCTGTCATTTTTGTACCCGAGCCCTTTCGGCCGTTTTCAACCCTTTTTTGAAGCGAAACAACGTAAAAAACCATTCACCTGGACTTGAAATCCTTTAGGCCTTTGCTCTGAAATACATCGCATCTGTGCCAACATCGCACTTCGCACGACGCGGGACTTAACATTTACCCTTAGCACACAGCATCGCATATCGCACTTCAGCATTTTTAACATTTATCTTTGCGACTAATTTATAAAATTTGCGATGTGAGATTTGAAATTGGGTCCCATTGGGTATCGCACATCGCATGTCAGCATTTTTAACATTTAACTCGGCAGCTAACTTGTAATACTTGGGATGTGTGATCTGCGATTGGGTCCCATTGGGTATCGCACATCGCACGTCGGCATTTTTAACATTTAACTCGACGGCTAACTTGTAAGATTTTCGATGCACGATCTGATAAGGGCGATGCATGGGGGAGGAGATGAGTGACGTGGTAGGGCAGAAGTGGGACCGCGACCACAATGCACATCACAATGTATAGTGCTTAATTTTAAGCTGTGGGGGTTAAGTTTTAAACTTTGCGAAATGCAGGGAAAGAGGGACCCACTAGCGATGTAGCGGAGTTTTTTATGAATCGGAAAAAATTTTAAGGTGGTAAGTATTATGGAATTTATATGGTATTCATATATATTTCAACAGCTTATGAAGCGAGAGCGGAGATGCGGAGGTGGGGTCGTCTTATTGCATCGCAAAACTAAATGAATAGACTTGCGGGAGCGCACAATGGTAAGTCAAATGCAATGTGATAGCGCAATCACAAATCGGCGAACACAACATTTATAGTTTAGTTTCCATGCCAAAAGTTAAATATTGTGAAATGCGATGAGGGCCCACTTTTGATCACGATCAGGAATGAAAAGCAATGAAATGGTGAAGAGGGAAGGGTAGAGCGAAAAGGTCAAAAAGGTAAGGTTTCAATGTATTTCAAAGGAAAATTAAATGGAAAAGGGAATCACGGTAGGGAATGGATCCTACATCATATCACATCAGTGATTTTGTAAGTTTGGCGTTTGATTGTTATAACAAAACTTTGCGATGGCAATATGCGATGAGGCATAAGGGGTCCCACCAAAGGTTCTAAACGGGTCTTGTTATATATATATATATATATATATATGATATAACGATAAGGTTTAATATAACATGGTTGTTCATGGGTGGCGGAGCTTATAATTATAAAGTCTGAAACTTTATAATAAAAGGGTTTATAAATTAATAAGCCCCGAAAAGTTATCTTGTGGGTTTTTGGGGGTTTTGAATGGGATTCACAGCATGGGAGAATATGGAGGAATGGAGGGGGGGGAAGAGGGTGAATGAAATGAAATGAAATGAAGGCAGAAATGAAGTTTGATCCCCATTACACCTTGTCAGCAACACTTCCTTCCTTCAACTGGACGAAGAGGCAGATTGATTCCTTTGAAGCTCTTTACAGTCAAGAGTTCCCTTTATTTCTCTGAAAATAAATGATAGCCATAGAATTTTATTTTCAGTAATGACAAAACTAATCAATAATCAGTCACCTTTTGATACTGTGAAATACAGGAGTCTAACAATTGGCATCCAAAAATAACATGACAACACCTACACTAGTGTGGGACCACATGTCATGTATTGATGGGTCCTAGTGATACATTAGTGTGAAATTCAATTTATTTAATAAATTGGAAATGTGTCTAATTTAATTATCCCTTAATTAGATTGGACAATAAAATGTAATCTTATGTCATAATCACTTGTAATAGTTAACTGAGTGTGATAAACTTAGTTAGCTCATGTATTTTGAGTTGAGGGTGGTTGGTGAGGCATGTAGAGTGATTCTATGTGTTTTAGAGTTCAAGTTGTAGTTAAGTGCATGAGTTTAATGCATGAGAAATCAATTAACTCAGTTAAGTGAGTTAAAGTCAGGTGAACTAGTTGTAGTTGTTTGTTGCACTAGTGAGAGGTAAATTGAATTAAATCAAATTTAATTCACATGCAGTGATCTACCATGCAACTGATGATTTACTATTAATATATGCATGCATGTCAGTTCCAGTGGATACCCAGTTGAAACAAAGGTTAAGGGAAGTTAACTATCAGTTGTGTTATTATAAAACTTCCCAGATGAAGTTAAAACACCACAGGATTTCCCTTGATACTTGCGCAATTGAGAAAGGTTGAAATTCCTAAGGAATAGGGATTGTATTCCTGATGAATTGCATGAGCAAGGCAGGTTGAAGATAGGATGAGAATTGGCTAATTTTTTTCTAGATCAGTGTGAGACAGTTAGGAGAGTGCATCAGACTCTTGTGAGAAGAGTGCATTGTAATTGTTTCATGATTCCTTAGTTCATTATACAATAGAGATAGAGGGGTTTTGAGCAGCAATCTTTCCCAAGGAAAAAAATCTATGTTGTGGATTGATTTTCTTCTTTCTTTTACTTGGTGCGGTTGTGTGATCATGTTTATTTTCCACAATTAATTTGTAGAAGGATTCAGTATCTTTCTTTAGCATATCGCATGATTGGATTGAATCCATTGATCTACATATTGTTTGTATAATTTCTACATGGTTTTTCCCAGTTTGGTTTTCAACCTAGTATCTGGTGTCCATGTGTGCTTGATGATGTTCTTATTGATGTTTATTGTTCATGCCTCATGATTGATAATGTTCATGTATAAATATGTTCATTATGTTTATGCATATCCTACTAATGCCTTGCAAAGAAGAGTAAAATACGATAAAAATTGATTCATCATGAAATAATGATTCACCAACCCCCCCTACTCTTAGTATTTCTAATAAATTATTCGAATATCACCATAGTTTTGTTGAGTTAAGGAGTCATGAAGCTTCGTAGTGTGAAAATTATTTTGAAATTTAGATCTAATATAAGTATAATCGAGAAAATCTAAGAGAAAGTGATTTTCATCTTCAACTCTCTTAGTATCACAAAGGTGACAGACTCTTTCATCTGATGATGTTTTGAGAATTAACCAATGCGCAATTTCACTATTGAACTCATGATATTTTTTTATTATTTCGTAAATGTTTATTTTCTTCCTTCCACTAGTCAAGATATAGTGGTACTTTTGATTTTCGAGATTTGGATTGATCGTGTCCTTATAATATCTTAGTTTCCTTATCCCGTATAACTCTTTATCACCCCACAATTTCTTCTTAAATTTTGATGTAATAATATTTATAATATTATCCTTATTCTACACAATGGTTTGCTCACTTATCCCCCAATGTTCTAGCCAATACTGGGCATACTTATGCCATCCCCACTTTAGTTGAAGGTTATTTTGGATAGAGTTAGAAGAAATTTCAAGAAACCTCTTATCTTGCATGTTGTCTAACCTCTTCATGTACATAAGATACCTAGCCATAGCCATGTTACAATGGGGGGAAGGCTTCCTTTAATGAGGAGGATAGGATAGGGTGTATGTACTTTAATATTAATATTGTAGGTTATAAAACACTTTTGGATATCTTCTATATTTCTCAAAAACTATCTAGAGATATTTCATCCCCAAACCTCACATTCATATAAAATAAAAGGGTGATGAGAGTCTCAAAGAGGTGTTTTTTTTAATCCCATACCTAAATATATGTTGACTTACGATTGTTTTCAAGTCCATATTAAGCTTTTGTTCCTCAATTTTTAATTTCCTTTTTGATATAATTCCAATTGATCTTGTGATGGATATCCATTTCTGAATATTTGTATGAAGGAGCATCCTCCAAGTTTTTGTTGTCATATATGAAGGTATCATATGTGATCTTTTTTTATTTAATTATCATGACTTTCATTTTGTCACTATTAACAATCATAACCATCTCAACAAAAATCTTCAGGGATTATTAGATGCATGCCAAGATCATAAGGACTCCTCCCCAAGATAACAAGATCATCAACTGATTTGAGTGGAAAGTGGTATCTACCCATGGTGTTTTGATCTAAGTGGAAAGTGTTATTTACCCTTGGTATTTTGATTTGAGTGGAAAGTGGTATTATCCAATGGTACCCACCCAAGGTATCCACCTATTATATTCACCCATGATAAAAGGATGTAACTCAAGGAGGCACCAAAAACTCTATAAATATCGAGATTCACCTTTCAAAAGGAGATATTCTTCTTCATGTGTTAGTAGTAAAAGATTATTTTTCCAAATCAATAAAGAATTTGGTTTTTATTGTATTGTCGTGTTATCTCTCTTTCTTTTTAGTGGTATTTAGTGTTTTGTTGGGGATGTATTCAGTCCACACAGTTTGTTATCACTATTCTCGTGTTTAGTTTCATGGTAGGAATTTCAACATTTGAGCCTTTTTGAACATTATCCCTCAAGATTTGGATCAGTGGTAACAAAGCGGGTTGTTCTCATATTCGAATCTCCTATTGTATTGAGTTGCTAGGGTTTTCCAAGATTAATAACCCGGTCATCCTTAAACTCATCCCTAGGAACGATATCAATCAAGAAATCGAATATATCAGTCCTCAACTCTTCCTGAGCCTCATATTTTTGCTTTCCAGAAGCAAAAGTGTGATTGGATTGAGAATATCACCCCATGCTTAAATCTTGAAAGTCTTGTTTCATGAGATGGGTGTTGCGTTAGGGTTTGAAATTTTCATTTGAAATATGGAGTTGAAAACACTAAAAAGAATAGGATTCACCTTTCATAAGGATACATTCTTCTTCATAATGTAGCAACAAAAGGTTATTTTTCCCAGCTAATAAGGAATTGGGCTATCATATTGTCTTGTTCTCTCTCTTTCTTGTCATTTTTGTTCAATGTTTTGGTAGGGATTTATTTATTTCACATAATCTTTTACCATTGTTCTCATGCTTGGTTTCATGGCAAGCACCTAAGAATTCAAGACTTCCATATCTTATCCCTCAAGATTCAAATCATCAACACAAATAAGAAGAGTGATGACTATATTAGTGATACTAGGGTCAACACAACTTGCTTCTTCCAAACACTCTTATAATGTATCAACCTATGTGCCAAAAAGGGTATGGGGGAAAGGACACTCTTCTTTGATTCTAATATTGCAACTAATTTCTTATAAATAAGCCTCAATGGTCCTAAATTTTGAAATAAAATTCTCATACAATCTCATCACAACAATCCTCAGCTCAACAAGAAACTTTAACTCTTCCAACCTCTTCCAAAGTTTTGTCTTGGGAACAATATCAAAAGCTTTTTTGAAGTCAATAAATCAACAAAGGAGATAAATTTTATTATTGTAGCATTACTTTGTAATGATCCTGAGAGTAACTGAGTGGTCAATAGTATAATGGTATCTCTTAAACTCAGGTTGGCCTTTAGCTCTTTTATCGTGGCTTTCCAGACATAGGCTAATATTTTTTTTCTAAACTAATTCCATACAACTTGGCTAAAATGAGATTAATAATAATGGTCCTATAACTAAATGGAGTGTTCTTATCCCCACTTTTAAATATAGGTACAATGAATCTCAATGTCCAAGTCCTAGGGAAGCCTCACTTTATTGCCAAAATTAAGAGCTTCTATATGTGAGGGATGAGAATATGCCCTCCTATTTTAAAAATTTCAGCGTATGAGTCTTTAATTTCCTTGGCTTTCCTAGTTGTGAGTCACTTAAACCCAAAACTCTTTTCCTTATAGAGAATATATTTCATCTTCTATATGAACATTCAAAATATTTTCCATGGTGTTAGTGGATTCATAAATATTTTTGAGATAGGAATTCAAGTTCTTTAAGGAAAACATATTATTTTCTTTAGTTTTACAAATTAGAATTTTCCTCCAAAACTTCCTAGGATAGGATTTAGATAACTACTATACTTCACACATCACTTATCTTTAAAATTAAAGATATTGAATAATTGTAAGGCATACAGATCATGGTACATCTAGAGATTGGACAATGTACTCATCAACCTAAATTTTCGAGCCAATGATATTAAGATGATGTTTTTAATGTGTCAATGTGTAATCAATTTTCCTGTAACATGGCAATAGAGAAGACATTTTTTTTTCTAAATCACAATAACCAATTATAACTCACACGTAACTTATCATTAGAGTTAAATATGTATCAAATAATTGCAATGGATATATCACGATGCATCTAGGGATTGGAAAATGTACTCAAAAATCTTAATTTTCTAACCAATAATATTATAACAATGTTTCTAATGTGTCAATATATGACGAATTTGAATGTAACATGACAATAAAGAGGAATTTGTTTGTTCTCATGATAACTAATTGTACTCCACACGTCACTTATCATTAGCGCTAAAGATGTATCGAACATTTAAAGCATACACATCATGATGCATTTAGGAATTGAAAAATATATTCAACATCCTAAAATGTTTGATTAATTATTTTAAAATAATGTTTTTAATATGTTAATGTGTGACCAATTTAATGAATTTAAAATAATGTTTTTAATATGTTAATGTGTGAAAAAATTGCGTGCAAATTTGATGTGGAAAAATGATTACTTAGGATAATAATCTTCCTTTTTAATAATGATTATAAAAAAAATCCAAATGACAAGATCTAGTATCTGCCTTGAGCCTAACCTCTGTTTGGGCTTCATAATATTTCGGTATAGTTCTGTGAAGGAAGACAGGTTAAGGTCTGAACACAGTACGAAGAAGAAAGGGGTAATACAGTGCAAGGATTGAAGCTCCAACACAGTGCAAGGAAGTCAGTGTGAAGATAGAAGCTCCAGCATATGTCATAAGTAATACATACAGTGCAAAGGTCTTCATCTATGGAGCAAGTGCAGATTATGGTGTAGATCTTAGTGCAGTAATTAGAAGAAGGTACAGTATAAAGGAACAAGGTGATGCAGTAGGAGACAAGGTTATATAATGTAGAAGTGTTGGAGAGAGGCCGAAGAAGAAGAGATAGATTATCAAGGATTGTGAAGTTGATCAAGTCTCTCTAAGAGACTGAGTTCTCTAGCCCTGGTGCAGAACGGTGCACATTTAAAGCTAAGAAACTTTGGCTCAAACAATATACTTGTTTTTCAACCTGGTAGACGCATTTGGCAACACATAGATGCATAGCCTGATGTGTTTTCGATTATCATGGACGTAGGCACATGTCTAGACAATTTGTTGTCCTTAACAAGTGGGCTTTCCTTGATCAAACTATTTCCCATAGAACATTTATGCAAGGCGAAACGTTCTGATAGCATTCTAATAATGGAATTCTCTGCACTGGGAGGAAGTATGATAACATATTTTCGACAAGTTATATTCCTATGAGAGTCACTTACTGCTTACATATTAAACTAGTTGGCTAGCTACAGAGGCTACAGAACCTAGGTGGCTAGTATTCGTGGATATACTTATGCTTATGGTGCTGGTACCGGTGCTTAAACAACTAGAAATAGCTCTTCTACTGAATCTATGACTGGATAACCAATAGCTCAATTAGTAACTGGTTCTTTGCTCAATATTCCTCTCCTTCAATCTTGCGAAATATGACAAAGTGACAGTTATTTATTTACTTAGTCAATTTCATCATGTTATTTTCCCCTTATTTTCAATATTACATAGTTTTTTCTAGATTTGGTTCTGTGAACAAGAATGAGTGTTTGTCAACAGTTTCAAATTTTCTTGTCCCAACACCAGTTGTGTATACAAGGGTGAAAAGTGTGTGAGACAATAATGTTACTCGTAATACTAACTGCAAGCTAAATTGTATTACATGGACACAATTAATTGAATCAATGCAGAAAAGGACTAGAAGAATTAGATATTTGCACCTTTTCTTTGACATATACTATTATGAAATTGTACTCTTGACAAGGCATAAGAGGCCACTTTCCTCCACTGTGTTCATTACTCTATTTCCAACGACCAAGCTACCTGCAATCCGATCATTAATAACTTTGTTAGAAAATTTTGTTTGGTAGAAAAACTTCAAGTTCTAAATCGATACATTAATAACTTTGCTAGATTATCCACACACAAATCTACATCGGATATGGCACTTCTAGAAGTTAAACAAGCCAACCTTGAAATAGACATGTATTATCTAAACGTGTTGCGTTATTCTCTTTTACCATTATTACTGCGATCTTCAGGTAGTTTATAAATATAACTAATGCAACATCAACTTTGAAGCGTTGGAAATCTTGAATCCTGTAAAATATTGGATTGTTGGATATCTCTAACCCTATCAAAAACTTGGGTTTGTTGCATATTTTGGAACGCATAGTTGTTTAGGTATAGAAACAACAAAAAGGCAATAAATATTGATACTCAAAAACATGAAAATCATGGATATAAATCTATATTGTAGAAATGTCTAGTGGGATCTCACCATATGGTTTCAAGTATTCAGGCTAGAGAGTATGGGAGATAGTGGTTTGAAATAGCCACGACGCTCTATGTAAATTCCAAAACTTGAAAACTATTGTTAAACAAACTCTCTCTTTTCACAACCATAACTTTTTTTTATCCTAATCTAAAGATTGAATGTGCATTATTAGCATTTGTTGTTTTCAATGTTGATTCAAATTCTTATAAAAACGTCGTGGAAGTAAAGAAAGATGTAATCATAGTATATGTAAATATAAAGATCTAAATTAGGAGGATATGGATACAAACCTACCATATTTTTGAAAATATGAGATCTAGGTACATGAGAGAAACACCAAGTATAAATAAAAATATTCATGACCAGACAAATTATGTTTTTCCAATGCTTCAAACAAGTTGACGTCAAACAATATTCTTATGGTTTCTTTCTCCAAAAGACCATGCTTTTTCTTAGCGATAACATACAAGGTGACCCATTCGAGCTCTGTTGCGGCCCTGGGGCAGCCCAAAAACTCAAATGTCATGACCACATTATTTCACTATCTATGGGTCTTCACACAGGGAAAAAAATAAATGAAAAAAAAATGAAAAAAACCATCAGGTACTGGAGCTTACCATCCAAGAAAGTCATTTAAATTCCTATTTCCTTTAAGCATGCACTGGATATCTGAGAATGTGAGTTTGTCTTGATGTTTTATAGTGTATTTCCTTCCAATATATTTAAATTGTTGTGAAGTTCCAAAGCAGTTTAAACATAAACACACACTTTGAAAAGCAAGCTATCATATAGAAGAGAGAATTAGACAATAAAGTATACTATTGTTCCATAGTGGAAACATTATACTATAAATGTAAGAAAAATTAAAACATATTGAAATAAGGAGAGTACATTGTGTCTACTATTTTATATGTCATGCTTTGCAATGAAAAATATGATGAACTCTATATTCAACAAACATAATGATAAGCGTGATTTTTATTTTACACGTTACATAAGATTTCTCTTTAATAGAGTAGTAACTTACTAAAAAAGAACAAACAATTTCAAGCCCATTCAGATATTGATTGGGAGAATACACATCCTAATTCAACCATTCCATGTGGAAAAGGCCAATCACCAAACCAACTTTGAAATAAAGCTAAAAGCCATGTTTGCAGTAAAAATCCTTAAAATCATTAAAATCGTTGGTAAAAATAATCAAAGTTTATTTCACTAAATTAAATCGAAAAAAAATTGTGTGCCTAAAGTTGGGGATCTTACAATCAAAAGAATTGTAAGCAAAATTACAAAATAAAACCTGCAGCTTTAGCACAACTTTAGCAGAAAAGACAACCATCAAGCTTGGAACCTAAGCAAAAGGAAGTATTTGTTTTGTAGTTAGACCTCGAACTTGAGGAATGATTCTCAAAACTTCTAAAAAAAGTCGACAAAGATAAGCACATGCGTGGGGATGCTATATTGATGTGATATGTCGGTGTAAACAAGTGGTCTAAAGATGGGCCCACATCGAGATTTATTTTTCACCACTTCTCCCACTTTTAACATATCGTGGCAATTTTAACAACCAATTTTAAACTATCATGTCATTTTTTTCATAATAGTGATAAAAAATTATTCCTAGGTGATGACCCCATTTGAGAGCTCGCAACGCAAATGAATAGTTTTAACAAGATCGTGTAGAGGTAGAAGATGCCCAAATTGAAGGTTTCAATATTTCCCTGGAAAACTGCAAAATTTCTTGCTTTTTTGGTAGAAATTTTGTGCCATAAAGAAGATCTTTTAGCGTAAACTCTGCCAATCTGTAACTGCTTATGCTTAGGACTGAATTGGAGCTTGTGGGCTATGTGGGTAAGTGACTGAATATTGATTGAATGTCTGAAAATCCATTGTTTTCTTCCATGAGCAGCAGTTAGTTCGTTGAGTCATCTTTTCAATAGAGGAAGTTTTTCAAAATTCTATGAGATTTGGTGAGAATAGTTTGAATTTATTTCCAAAAATTCGTATTCAGGCTTACTTCAATCTGGGTATTTTGTCACACATCCAATGTCAAACACGGGGTGGTCATACACATCTAATTTTGGCACTCTGACACACTGCTAATACCATAATTCATCTACTTGGTCTTTTATTGGACTCACTGTAAATTAAGATAAAATCAAGGTATCCGGGGTCTATGGGTTTGTCTAATATATCATAGTTTGAGCTGAGATGATACTGAAATTTTTTCCATAGCTTCTTGCCTATTAACTTTACTTATTTAAGCATTCCATTTTCTTTCTGTAAAATATTGAATTGAAACAGATGGATACATAGTAGCAGAAAATTTTTACAGTAAGAAAATATGTTATTGACATTGCTTGTGATTTAATTTTCCTTCATTCATTGCGAAGTTGGTAACAATATGGATGCCCAATGGAATTTTGTTTATGTGCATTACATGGAAGGGAATTTTATAACTCTGTCTTTTCACAGCACATCATGAAAGCCCTCATATTGGTCAGCAGTTTCGGAACAAAGTTGCGCCCTTTGACACTGAGTGTCCCTAAGCCTCTACTTGACTTTGCGAATAAGCCAATGATTTTGCATCAGGTAAAGTTAATAAACCTAATAAACTTGTAACAGTAGAATTTATGAAGGAGGTTTTATGTTTCTTGTATATAAAATTAAACAAATTGGATTTTAATTTTTGAGCAGATTGAAGCACTCAAAGCTATCGGTGTTGATGAAGTTGTGCTAGTTATTAACTATTAGCCCAAGTTGTGCTAGTTATTAACTATTAGCCTGAGGTAAGTTACAAACTCTTTCTCATATCTAGGTACATTCAGTTTCTTCCCCTGAAAACCAAGTTCAAGGACGACAGTAGGATATTTATAAGGTCATTTTATTTGAAGGCGTTTGAAACGAAACTTAGGATTAAGATTACCTATTCTCAGGAAATAGATCCATGGGCACTGTTGGGCCTTTAGCTCTTGCAAGGGACAAATTGGTCTTTGCTTGCTAACCATCTACCAAGTTTATGCATTTCTTTATTTGCTTCTTAACCATCTGCCTAGTTTCTGCTCATATGTTGCTTGCTTGGTTTCTACTCATCTATTTGCTAACCATATGCCTAGTTTAGAGCCTGGTTCCTAGTTGAGGGTTTAGGTGGAAGTGGTGAAAGCGTTGTCAGTTTTCAAGTGTATAACCTGCCTACACGTAAACAAAAGTGGTGGTAGGCGTACATGGATGGGTGGGCAGTATGACATTGTGTCTAAATTACTCTGGGATGGTTTATACATCGCATAGCATTTAATGACTTAAACTAATGCCAGTATTAGTTTACCTCTCTTAAAATGTGAAAGGGAAAAACTAATATAAGATATGCTTTTAGCCTCCCCGTCTTGGGAAGAGGCCAATAAGGTGGCAAATATATTGTCTCATGAAAATGCTTTGCGATCCACTGTTATCCATTAAAAATTTTGGTAAAATTTAGTTATCCATAATACTGACAGGCGGAAACTAATGTTACAATATATTTTCGATTACTATAGTTCTCGTCGTGCTTGCGGCAGGGACTAATAAGGTAAAGACATAATTTATATTAATTATAATATCATTGGAAAAGCATGAAAGGTTCAAAGAAATCTAATATAAAGGATGAATAGTTCATCTTCTTCATAGGAATAAGGTAAAGTTTATAAAGGCATAATTTATATGAATTAGTTGTTTCATCGAAAAAGCATGGAAGGTTAAGAGAAAACTACTATAAATGATGAAATGTTTATTGTGAACAAGGTACTTAAAATATCATTTTTTTAAGTCGTAAGAGAACTTGAATCAACTAATAGAGGAGAAACATTAGTTGAACGTTATTTCAACTAGTCGGACGATAACTTTGAATCAATGAATAGAGAATCGACATTATTTCAACTAGTTATCAATTTAACAATAATAAAATTCATACGAATAAAATATGAATCATTCGGCTATAAATTCTCGCATAAGTTCAAGTAACCATGCACAATATCTAAATTATAAATAGTGACAATGTGAGTTGTTATCTTAAAAATTGACATGGGAAAATAACTCGTGAGAAAATTAATAAACTTTCAAAACCAATAATATGATGCAATCATGTAGATGTGGATACAATACTACTAAGTTATGTCAATATCAAATCAATTAGTATGTATACTAAACAAGGACTGCATGCATTCGGGACTCCCTGCCTCTCCATAAGTTTGTTTTGACATTTTTCAAGCACATAAAGTATGTTATTTTTCAATGTCCTTCTGTGTAAGTTTGTTTTGAAATTTTTAAGCACATAAAGGTTAATTTGATTCATATTAAGTATATTATTTTGCAATGTCACGGTCCAAATATTTTTGTATACCACAGTGTGAGCAATATATACTATATGAGCAAAAAAAAAAAAATCGATTATCTATAAATAAGGTTATGTATATGGGTCTAGGTGCTCTGTATATGAGTATGGGTCAAATCTGTTTCGATTAACTATAAATAAGGTTTTGTATATGGGTCTAGGGGCTCTGTATATGAGTATGGATGTGGATATCAATCTTGATTTGATTCATCGATTGAATCAACTGGATGACTGGCATAATCAACTGGATGTGGCTATCAATCTTGATTTGCTTCATCTACTGGATGTTATCAATCTCGATTTTCTTCATCTACTATATCAACTAGATGACGCTAGATGACTAGCATAATCAACTGGCACATTCACTCTAGATTTTCTCTTATAGGGTGGTCTAGTCCTGTGAGATATGGTCCAGATAGATTTGGTTCGGTAAGGTCTGGTGAATCAATATAAGATTTCAAAATATGTTTGAAAGAACCCCTCTGCACTTTGTTGCTGCACAAATCTGCTATATTGTACGACTGTATGAAACTTCTCTAAAACTTGCTTAACAAATCAAGCCAACATAAAAGGATTAGTTTTAACACTGCATAATTTTTCGTATAGGAGTATATAAGGGAGGCTTATGCAGGGCACAAGTTATTCGTGGAATTCAACATGTCAAATATTTGAGAATAAATGTAACTCGAATAAAAATAATTAAATTATTTATTTAAAATTTAAAGAATTATAATCACATTTTTTAATAATAAAATTTATAAATTTTAACATTGCATTATTCAAATCTTAAACCCAAAAGATCGAAATTTTCAATAAAGATATCATAAATATTTTGAGTATATTACTGACAGAGTTAAAATTTTCAATAAAAATATCATAAATATTATGAGTATAATTGAAGTTACTAGATAAGCTTGGAGCCCTCCGATTGTACAAGTCAAAATAAAAATAAAAGCTCAATATCAAATCTGAAGGTGCACATCATCTACATGGGCAGGTTCTTCTAATAATAGTGTGTGGGAGCCACTGTGACAAATTAAATTTTACAAAGAAAACTAAATTTTAATTATATTTTTTAACATACCCCCATGTATAATGGTGATGGTTGCCTAGATATATAAGGTCTGTTGAACATGATTTTGAGCATGATCTTGTTTTGAATAAAAACAATGGTGAATAATAATCAAAACTATAACATATATTTTTTAATACAATTTCTGAGGTTTATGTTTTCATTTCAGTATGAAATCGTTGTGCCTGGATTAGTACTTCACTGTAGAACATACATTATAGATTTTTTAGTGGCAACTTTAAAGCCTTCTTATTCAATTAAGATTTATTTAGTAGGCATTAATGTCATATTCAAAATTAATCGTAGTAAATGTTATTTTTTCCATCTCTATCCCCTTTTTTTTGCATGGTTCGGCTGGGTTCACCCAACGATTCTTCCGTAAAACTAGAACAGTATATAATTATAAGCATTTAAAACTAGACAAGTATATAGTTATAAGCATTTCATTGTGGTTTAAACTCTATTAACCAAATTCTTTGATTTAAGAATGGAATTGAGAGGGAAACAAGAGGAAAACAATTCTTTCTTCAATAAATATTGGAAAAATCTCCTAACAAGGCACATGGACACAGTTCTGTCTCAATTTGTGAGTTGTCCATTATCTTCCATATTTATTCATGTGTGCCACTTGTTATGGTAAAGGTAAAGAGAACCAGCACCCTCAGGTTATGGTATTTCATTCCATCAACTACCCAGACCGAGGAACCTGTTATTTCACCACCTAAATATGCACTTTCCCAGTGATTTAATAATTTCTACAAGTTTTATGTTTTTGTTGCTGTGTGCAGGCACTCAGCTCTGGAAGAAAGAAGCAAAGGCGATCAAAGTTGAGAATTTAATGTAATGAAGATCTCTGCTATTGTGAAGATTAAATTTGAGCATGTAATGTAATGGATCGATGTTATTGTGAAGATGAATCCGACCCAGAAATTGGCATTGTCGCTATGGTTCTTTCTGCTTCATAGAAAGAAAAATATTTTTCATACTAACTCCCATGGAGATATCATTTATGCAATAGGTATTTCCATCTCTTCCGCTACATTTTAGGCCTTGAGGGAGTGCATTGCATTAGTCATTTCATTGTCCTCCAACAGTAACAGTGATCTTCTTTGCCATTTGTTTTTCTTTTAGCGAGGGGACTGTTGATTATTTTTATTTCAAAAGGTATTTCCATCTCTTCTGCTGCATTTTAGGCCTTGAGAGAGCGCATTGCATTGGTCGTTTCATTCTCCTCCAAGAGCAACGACAATCTGCTTTGTCGTTGTTTTTATTTTAGCGAGCTGACTGTTGATTGTTTTTATTTCAGCAGGTATTTCCATCTCTTCCGCTGCATTTTAGGCCTTGAGGGAGCGCATTGCATTGGTCATTTCATTATCCTCCAACAACCACAGCAATCTGCTTTTTCATTTTTTTTCTTTCAGTGAGGGGACTGTTAATTGTTTTTATTTTAGCGAGGGGGATGTTATGAAATTGGGAGCACTCATTGTGAGGTAACAATAGCAGTAATTTACTTTGTTTTTTTTTTTTCTTCAGTGAGGGGATTGTTATTGTTTTTATTTTAGCTAGGAAATTGTTGCGAAATTGGGAGCACTTGATGCCTCTTCTCCCTAGCCTTTCCACACGCTGATTTATCCTTCTCCCCTTACGCTATTACTATGCTCGGCCATAACATAGTGGTGGCCAAAGATGGCGAGGATGAATTTGTGTACTGGGTTCACGTCTGGACCTCCATGCAGTATTTAACAATTAAACTATTAAATAGCAGTATTTAACAATTGAACTATTAGATAGCAGAAAAAAAATTCGTCTAAATGCAGGGCCATTATCTGTACATAAATTTTAAATAATGATTTCAATCTGAATTCTAGAGAAGTGGAATGTTTGTAGCCATCGCTAAACTTCATATTTTGTTGACTACACTAGTAGGCTAAGGGATATGCTTGGTGGTCGGACTATAGACTATGAGAGAAGCGGTCAGGGAAAATCATACAGAAGAAGCGGTCATGTCATGGAATATATTAATAGTGAAAATGAATTCTTTGACAAAGAAAGGTGTATATGGCCTAGAGCATTATCATGAACTTTTGAGAGGTGCTTATTACTCATTCTTTAATGTTGTCTAATTATCCATATATGAAAAAACTCATATATATGTGATATAATACCCATCAACCAGGAGCATTAAAAAACTAACCCAACTCCTTAACAAGGGTGCTTGGAAGACCAATATGTCTACACACTCTAGGTTTATAGTGAAGGCCACAACATTAGCTTCTTCCTTTCTTAGAGGAAGTATCAACCTTGTGTCTATATGATTGATGTTAGCCTTTCTGTTGTCTACTTTATTGATTTTGATTGACCCTTTCAGACATAATTTTTTTCATATAAATTATGGAATAAATAGGTATGTATAGACTCAAGCCAGACTTCCCTCACAAACATCGCCCCAATGAGACATTTGATAGCATTTCACTTCGACATTGAACAAGTTAGAGTGTATCCCCATAAGCACACTTGACCTCCAATTCATCCCTTAAATGGATCCAAATGAAACTAAATCTTTCAAACGAAGTTTGTATTTTATAGAATCACAGTTTCAACCAAGTAGATAATTATATATATGAGTATTTAACTAGATATGTATATGTATTATTCTTGAAATAGCTAATGAAATTTATCATTCATGAAATATCCTGATGACTTGTACAAATTATCGCACACTGACCTGATAGAGGCTGTATATTAGAAAATGATTTCAGCTTCTAATTAAGTCCTTCTTGCAACCTTTTATGTTGTAGTCTTTTATGCTGGAATGCAGTTATCTGCTATCTCACTGGAGTGTAGTTCTTTGTTGTCTCTTGTAGGTCCATATATGCTTGCATATAATAGCAGATATCAAAATTATCGATAGGGGTGAAATTATGGATGCAAGTATACTTGTATTTCATGAGGCGGCTATTATTTCTATTCGGCTTATTTCCTCTTACTCATAGTTTTAAACTCATCGCTGCAATTTGCAAAGTGTCCAAGAACACTATGATGCTCAATCTGGCTGTAGGGCCAGCCAAGTCTACTTATTGTGCAGTTTGGTTGAGAGATAAAACTGTGTTAGCTTAAATCATTATGATTTATGCAGGATTTCAGTGGTTGGCTAAATCATTGTGAGTTATGTAGGATTTCAGTGGCAAAATCGTTATGATTTATGCAGGATTTCAGTGGCAAGGTATTTAGGATTTTAATGGCGAGGTAGAAGAAAGATATAGCTTGTGATGTATACAAGCCACATATTTAGAGTGTGAAGTATTATGTATACAAACCTCATTACGAGAAACCGAAGCTCACGCTATTGAAATATTGGGTTGGAATGAAGAAGGGATAGGAGGATGTTGAAATGTTGCAGTGGAATGAAGAGGGGGCATGATGATGGAAGAGGTGACAGGGGGCGAGAAAAGTGGCAGGTGGCCTACTGCGACAAGGGTGGAAAACTCTCCCCGTAAAAATTTGGATATAAAACTTTAGATACGAAGAAAAGTAAAAGTTCGAATATAAAATGGTTTCCCATAAAAATTTGGATATGAAGAAAAGTAAAGTTCGAAGACTTTGGATAGAGGAAAAACTTTGGGTATAGAGAACAGTTTGGATATAAAAAGAAGTGAATCACCAGAAACTTTGGATATAAAACAAATTTCCGAACCTTCCTACATCGCCACACCTAGACTTTGGTTAAAATACGTTGCGCCAACTTTTTTGCATTGAATACGAGGAAATTTGTTTATTAAAGTTTATTTATCCAACTTTGTGTATCAAATTTCGGCAATAAGACCTCAAACCTTACTGCCCAATCATGTTTAAAATAAATAATTTTATTTTTATTATAATATTCAAATATATTATCAACATAGGTTAAAACACCGATAGCCATGTAATTTTAAAAGTTAGTGTTTAGATTAATAGATAGTTAACGTTCTATCGAACGCTATATTCCACGCAAGGACTAATAAGTCAATAATTTAGGTTTTATAATATACATGTTCCCTAAATTAAACAATGGCATGTAGGTACTATGACCGTTCATATCATGCAACATCCACTCCATTCTATTACAAAATAAATGGGAATATGTTCACAACAAAGGAGAGGATATTTTCTTCAATGTTTTTAATGAAAATTAATATAACATACTTGAAATCATAATGTCAAATAATTTTTAAGTGTGTGATTTTTAAATGATAGTTATTTAATATATATATATATATATATATATATATATATATATTAGTTTTAATTTTATGAGTTTGTTAATGAAAAAAAAAAAAATTAAACACAGTTTCTCTTTTTAGAACGAATTAAAATTTCTTGCAAAGATTATAAGTAATATACAATAGGTTGATATCTACTGTTATTTTTTTTATGGACGATAGGATCTGCCTCTCATCCTAATCTAATATGGAAGGCTTGCATGTTTTAAGATTTTCTACATTCATAACTATGTAAACATGCATGTATAGGGGTAGACTAAGTTTGTAGGCATTGACTCCCACCTTTTCTAATATCTCAAAAGGGCCATACCACAAAGTCTTGATCTTCTTGCTAGGACCCTATATGATTTTATTCGTCAACTATAACCATAATCAATCTCTCATTCTAAATGACTTCTATGTTTTGCGTTGATCATTCATGGCCCTGTATTTTTCATGTGACTTCTTCAATATCTCATGTACTTGCAGATTGATCTGCCTAATATTCTCAATAAATTTCTCTACCCTTAGAGCATATCCTATGAGTTCCTCCCTCACTCCTCCTTACTACCCATATACAACATCCAAGGGTGAAGATAGAAACAATCTAAAATAAGTTTCAAAAGACTCCATACTATTAGAAGTGTGGAATACTATGTTATAAGAGTATTGTGTTGAAAAGTCAACAAGAAATGTGTATCTAATTTAATTTTCCCTTAATAAAATTGGACAATAAATTGTAATCTTATCTCATAATCACTTGTAATAGTTAACTGAGTGTGATAGACTCATTTAGCTCATGAATTTCGAGTTGAGGGTGGTTGGTGACGCATGCAGAGTGATTCTATTAGTTATGGAGTTTGAGTTGCAGTTAGTGCATTAGTTTAATGCATGATAAATCAATTAACTCAATTAAGTGAGTTAAAATCAGTTTAACTAGTTGTAATTGATTGTTTCACTAGTGAGAGTTCAAGTGAATTAAATCAGATTTAATTCACATGCAGTGATTTGTCAAGTGACTGATGATTTACTATTAATAGCTGCATGCATGTCAGTTCCAGTGGAGACCCAGTTGAGACAAAGGTTAAAGGGATGTTAACTATCAGTTGTATCATTAATAGGCTTCCCGCATGCAATAAGACAACCATAGGATTTCCCATGAGCATTGTGCAGTTTTGGAAGGTTGAATTTCCTAAAGAATAAGGATTGCATTCCACATGAATTGCGCAAGCAAGGCAGGTTGAGCAGAGGCTGAAAAATGGCTAAGTGTTGGTCGATTTTGTCTGGATCAGTGTGAGAAAGTTGTGAGAATGCAAGAGACTCTTGTGAGAAGAGTTAATTTTAATTGTTTCACGATTCCTTAGTGAATATACAATAGAAGATAGAGGGGTTTTGAGCAGTAAGCTTTCCTCGGGAAAATATTTGTGTTCTAGTTTGATTTGCTTATTTTTTTACTTGTTGTGATTGGCGATCGTGTCTATTTTCTACAATTGATTTGTAGAAGGATTAAGTATCTTGCTTTAGTATATCGCATGATTGGATTGAATCCATTGGAATACATATTGTTTGTATAATTTCTACATGGTATTAGAGCAGGAATTATTTGGGCGCGCGAATTTGCTGAGAATATCTAAAAAAAATTATGCAAATTTTTCAAAAAAAAAAGTAGCATATTTGGATTCCTTGCGAAAAAATACCCAAATTGAAAAAACAAATCGGTCGAATCGGAGCTCGAATGAGGGAGATATCGCTGATTTAAAATCAACTCTTTTTTTTATAAAATTTTGCGACAGCGAGACACTTACAATGTGTGCATCAGAAAAGGAAAAAAAGATAAGGGAAAGAAGTCCCAAGGCAAAGAGAGCAAGAGTGACTTGTCCAAGATCAAATGTTTTCACTGTCACGAGCATGGGCACTATGCTACAAATTTTCCACAAAAGAAGGCAAGCAAGAATGAGCCTACAGTTGCAGCAAGTGAAGCATTCGCTTCACAGTTCGAGATTGATTTTACTCTCATTGCATGCATGGCCAACGGTGTAATGGGATTCATGTGGTATTTATACAACAACGCCTCGTTCCATATGATGGGAAATAGAGATCTCTTCAGTGACTTGGAGGAGAAGGACCTCTAACAGAAAATACAGTTTGGAGATGACGGGAGGTATAACACGACTAGGATAGGTACAGTTACCTTTCAGAGGGAGAATGGCTCTCATCTCAAACTAGCAGATGTTTTGTATGTTCCAGGGCTAAGGAATAATATTGTCTCTGTAGCGGTATTGGAAGACAGTGGTTATGAAGTGATGTTTAGAAAAGGAAAAGTTTTCCTAAACATATAACCACGGTACAGGTGAAGCAGATCAGTTCAAGACTCAAGAACCTATATGCTCTCGAGGTTGAGGATACATTGCAAGGCTTTGAGGAGAAAAGAAGTCGTTAGTGACTTAGTGGTTGAGAGGGAGCAATTATCTCTCAACATGCAGCCTCAGAAGCAGTCTCAGAAGGTTGTGGAGCAGCCACAATTGGAGATGCGAAGAGGAGATGGAGTGGAAGATTCCACTCAAGCAGAGACCTCCAACAGGGTGAAATTTTGAGCCAGATGGGCAGAGGGAGTACATGCAGCTATACCTCCAAGTGTGAGGTGGGGCGATGTGCAGAATTAATCCCAAAAAAAAATTGGGCAGGATTCATTGAGATAGTGTGTCTCATGGATCGAACCTGGCTATGAGGAGCCCACAATACAACAGTAGCAGGAAGGATAGGTTAGATTGATGCAGTTAGATGTTAGGAGGACAGACATCAGAGTGACAGGTATCGAATACTGGAGCGCAGATCATAGTTGGCAGCAGTGCAGAGTGCATGGACGCAGATGTCAGCAGCGCAAAGAGTCCAGTAGACATGTGTAGTAGCTAGCAGTAGTCAGAAGACTCTGATGACAGATGCATTATACTGATTCATTTTTTTGGAGGTTATTCAGTTTCAGAAGTGTTGCATGCAAGAGTTTCACGTGCAAACAACACTAGAGAATTGTTTCATGCAAGAGTTGCATGTGCAAACAATACTAGAGAAGTGTTGCATGCAAAAGTTGCATGTTGCATGCAAGAGTTGCATGTCTGCATGCAAGAACATTCCAAAGGTACCGAATCAAAACAGATTGATTCCTTTCTTGTTGATAAGGAGTGTTGAAAAGTCAACAAGAAATGTGTGTCTAATTTAATTTTCCCTTAATTAAGTTGGACAATAAATTGTAATATTATCTCATAATCACTTGTAATAGTTAACTGAGTGTGATAGACTAAGTTAGCTCATCAATTTCTAGTTGAGGGTGGTTGGTGAGGCATGCAGAGTGATACTATTAGTTATGGGGTTCGAGTTGCAGTTAGTGCATTAGTTTAATGCATGAGAAATCAATCAACTCAATTAAGTGAGTTAAAATCACCTTAACTAGTTGTAACTGATTGTTGCCCTAATGATAGGTCAAGTGATTTAAATCAGATTTAATTCATATGCAATGATCTGTCAAGTGACTGATGATTTACTATTAATAGTTGCATGCATGTCAGTTCTAGTAGAGACCCAGTTAAGACAACCATTGTTATTTCCCATGAACATTGCACAGTTTTGGAACGCTGGATTTCCTAAAGAATAGGGATTACATTCAGACCAAGTGTCGCTCTTGCACATGACACTCATCTGCAGTTTGTGACGGGTTGGGGATATCCTTGATTCATCATTTTTCCTCTGTGGGTTTGGGAAATCCATTTTCCTCCTATCCGATCACCATTTTTTGTCACCGTGACCTCGAATCCCATTTGATTCAAATGTTGCCACACTCTGGAGTCGTGTCATCAATATGTTCAAGAGAAGTCCTTTTTGTCAAACATCCTTTGCTTATTGTTGATTCTCAAATTTGTCCTCCATATTCATCCATATTTCCATCATTTCATAACCATTTAGCCCTCATTTCATAACTATCTAGCCTAAAACCCTACATCAATTAATCATCTTCATGATCATATGGGTTAGAATAATCATTTTCCAAAGTTATTTATTTTATATATTTGTAAGTGAATTTATGATTAAAAAATAGGAAATTAACATGGTTTCAAATGTGTGTGTGTGTTTTATGACATGTGTAAGCTTATTTTGAGGTTCTAGAAGGGTCTTACTTGGCCTCCCAAGCACAAATCTGAACTTCAACTCAAGAGGTGGACCATATTCCAAGGAGAAATATCATGGAGATCTTGATGTGTCACGGGATTTGTATCTAGTATTTAGGGATAAGTTGAGACAAATATGGATCTAGTAGATATTTAATGGATTTACATTTATTGAGAGTATATCCCTAATTCATGTATAAATAGGAGGAACATCCTTCAAACGAATCTAACAAGTTGTCAATTATTCATTAGCTTCAGCTTTATGATTATTCATTCAACATGAGTAATATCATTTTCTCCAAATCATGAGTTATGAGTGTTGTTTGATTCTTAAGATGTGACAGTTGTTCATGTGTGCTCATTAAGGAATGGACGAATCCCCATCAACCACAATTCGCATACTTCTGTAACATAGTTTGATTTTTGTTATTTCCTTTCATGCAAGCATGCTTTACTTTTTGCAAGTGTGATTTACTTTCCGTAAGTGTGATTTCATTTCCTAGATTCAATTTTATCTTCATTAAACTGCTTGCTTACTAGTTATCTTAGTTTGCTTGCTTGACAATTAAATCACTAGTTTCTATTTACTGCTTTCTAGATTATCATAGTTTGCTTCTAATAGATTTGCACTTTAGTCATTAGTAAGTTTCTCGTACTAGTTCTCATAGTTTGTTTGATTGATAACTAAATCAATAGTTGGTCTAAGTTTACCCACTTTCTAGATTATCATAGTTTGCTTCTTATAATTGTTCCAAGATTAGTTTATAAGTTTTTAGAAAGGCCATGGCATTCATTCATTCCACCTTTAGAATCTAACTCAATTTTCTTGCATGTGATTTCTTTTGCAGTTTTCTTTAATTATACTTGTAATATGCATTTCCTTTCTTTCTTTCCATCCTAAACAAACTTTCTACAACAGTTTCATCTGAGGTCCCATATATTTTGGTTTGCTTCTAAGTTTATGAAACCCCCAGGTTGACATATTTAAATGACAAGGGATTTAACATACCAGTAAATCGCCCTACATTTTGGCGTCGTTGTCGGGGAAGAAAAATTAAATGTAACTAAGTTAGGAGGATTATTTAGGAAGCATTTTTCATTTAGGGTCATCTTCATTTAAGGTTAACTGCATTAAAGGCATTTTCATTTAAGTTTATTTTGCATTTGTATATAGAAAACATAGAAATAAAACAAAAATAAAAAATCCCCATTCACTAAAAAATAAAAAAAATAAAAAAACACAATAACAATCCAATTGCAAAAACAAGATCTAAAGAGCTTTGTGCTATGACAGTTGAAGAAGATCAAAAACCTAAATATCACATTCAAATTTGGTCTCAACTAGTCATTAGGCTGCAATTTTTAACATCAAATATTCATGATCAAGTCCAAGAATTCATTAAGGTTTATTTTTCAAACTTGGATATGAGTTTACTCGTGATTTTGTTATGCAGATGGATGCATTGGAAATTCTCTTATACTTAAGAGAATGTTTAATTTCTTTTTTAGGATAGGGCTAACAAATAAAAACAAGTTTTTGTGATTTTTAGGATAAAATTGAAATTTCGTGGTGCAGTAAGAGCCACCCATTTACTAACCCTTGGCAGGAAAATTTACAATAAAACAAACGATTGTGAACAAGGAGCACGAGCGAAGACCAGGAGCGATAATTTTAGGTATGAGATCAATTATTTTCATATTATTTTCTGCATCCAAATTTAAAAATAAAAATAAAATAATGATTAATGAAAATCTTGAGTATGCTCTCCTCCTATGCTTTGTGTGATCTCGAGAATCATATTTTTTTTTCTTATGTTAGTAATATATATATATATATATATATATATATATATATATATATATAGATCTGTGTGTGTGTGTGTGATAAGACTTGTATTTAGCTACAACATTCATGCAATTTTGCAACTAGCTTCTGTTTTTATCATTTGATTTGATTTTTTTCATCATTTTAAATAAATTGTTTCTTTTTAATTATATATATATATATGGAACAAAACAAAATAGATTTGTTTATTAAAACAAATTTGAAATCTTTAAAAAAAAAATATGTATATATATATATATGAAAAACAATTAAAAACAAACCATGAATAAAGAACTAAACCCCACCCCCCCCAAAAAAAAAAACCTACGCGACAACGAATTGATGGAAACTCTGTTTGGACCTTTGAAAAAAAATAGTTGAGAAATGAACTACTACAATGCTAGAACCATGGAATTGGATCGAAGCTTCCACGATTGGGCTTCGACTTCGACATTTAACCTAGGAATAAAACAAAATTTTCATATTTCGTCGAGATCCCAGCCTTGACACATTGATATACTGTGCATGTCAGTTTAATCATATGCTTTTTCAGCTTCTGCCTGCAATCCAAATATTTGCATCAATGTGTATTTGCACCAAATATTTGTTTTCAAATCCAATATCGATCTCTACATAAAACAATAACGATACTCTTCTTATAATATTATGGATTGTAGTTCAACTTATAAACTAATGATTTGTGTGGGATGAATCCAATGAACAGCTGTTGTTTTTTGGCAAGTAAATAATGGTGAATCCAGATTTTTTTTTCTCCGTTACTCGACTTCATCCACCAGCGAGTATAATTTTGTGAAGAAAGACAAGCCATCCAATTAAAGAAGGTTCATATCTACTGCACGACGAGTAGTGGAGATGAGGATATGGGTGATCCTTGCATTATGTGTTGTTACCATTTTACTTTTGGTCTCCTTAGCATCTGATCAAGAAAGAAGAGAAAGGGAGAGCCTTGAGTAACCAGTAGAGATCGAGTCTCTCTTTCATGGCAGAAATTTTTTTGAGCCTCTGACAGGGACTTTCTTTGAAGAGTTGAACCGAACCCTCCATTGGCTGATAGGTACACCCTAACAGGAAAACCAATCTCAGAAGCGAGTAACGAAGATTTTATCTCAGAAAAAGTAATATTTTTTAACCCATCGTTTTAAAACGTGTTATGTGACCAATTTGAGGTGAATCTAAGAAAAATAAAACATGGGCTTTTCTCAGAACGGGGTGAATTATGTTTATCATGAGATATTTCCTCAAATTCGTAACCAATTGATATATTTTTGCGGTTCTCTTGAGCCTTATTTGCCAGATTTTGTGAAAAAAAAACGGATTTAGAATTTAATGCATGGACAGTTGCGGCCATAATGGAAGGAGAAGATCCGGTTTTCAGGAGGTAGATCTGCCAATATAACACTCCCTGATCTACAGGAGGTGGATCTTCCACATAGACTTAATCCCATTGCTAGATGTTTTGCAGACTGAATAAGACACTAGCAGATCTTACTAGATTATCAATTGATGCACTTGTTCTGTTTATTGGCACTCCAGGTCATCATACTTTAAAAACGGAAAAATATATTCATCTGAGCAAAGTTGGAAGGCCTGCAAAATTACAGAGTCAATCATGGTGGAAAAAATACCTCGATTCATTGGGATTACAAGAAAATGAGATCACGATGATAAAATTTGAGCAGCGTCAGATGCAAAAGTTCTATAAACTTATTTGCAAGAGATTTCATCTGAACCCAGATCTTTCGCTTTGAGAACCATAGCTTGCATTCTTTCCAACTTGGTAAGATACCATCTATCCATGATAGCCAGGAGGTGGAGTTGGGTAGCATTTTTATCTTATATATTTCTAAATTATAGCATTGTAGAGGTTTTGTTTAATGCAATGAAAGATGACCATGATGGAAATCTTCAAAGGTTTTTTCAATTTATTCATTAATATCCTTCAAATGTATTTTTTTGTCTAGATATGATGAATAGGTTTCTTTTTACTAATATTTTTTTTAGGAAATATTGCTTTTTCAAATATATATATATATATATAATATATATATATATATATATATATATATATATATATATATATATATATATATATATATATATTTCCTTTTTAATAAAAATTGTTTACTGCATCAATAAAACAAGTAGTAATTTTCTCGTTTTTCTGGAAAAGGTATTTTCAAAGATTGGGCTGATTACTTTTATAGTTGTGTACACCTAATTGTCCACGCAGGATTTTTAGATGCAGAAACTGCGCAATTCTGCAACTGAAAAACAATTCTGCAACTATGTACTTAATTCAATGATCTATTTTGTGACAAAAAATTCTAATCAAAATTCATGATCATCTTGCCACCTCATCTTCCTATTTCATCTTTCACATCAGCATCATTTTCCCATGCCACACTCACACATGACAATTTTCATTGTTTCATAAAAAATTCAAATAAGCATAACTTTCTCATACGTCATCAATTTTCGACGATTCAAACATCGTTGGAATGATATCGATGAGATCTACACAACGATAAAGCTTTGAGAAAAATTTGAAACAATAAAATAATGAAGTAATTTCTAACAAGACATGACAGGTAACCTAAGCCACTAGTTTCGAAAAAGGTAAAAATTCATTTGATTTTATTTCTTAAATTTTTTTTGTTAGTACCAATTCCCAATTTTTTGTGTGTAAATGTCATAAATAGAGAGATTGATCACCTCTCTCTTTTGATAATCTTGTTATCGCTCCGTAATTCTGAGGCTGAAGACAGAATCCCGAAGGCAACATCAAAACCACTTCAGGCCTAGGAGCTAACCCTCCTAGACCCAAAGAGGGATCTCTCTGTTCGATATAGCTTTGTTATATTGGGAATTTTAGGCTAGCTATTAGATGTCGAATTTGGATTTTGAATTGGTTTGGTGGGAAGAGCAAGGTAAAGCCATTGGGCAATGGAGTCAAAGAGGCTCAGGTGATTAAATGCAAAAATATCAAGCATGAGTGAAGCAAGGAAAGATAGGTGCACTACCATGAATCTTGCAGACTTATGATGGATTATGAAAAGAAGAAATGTAAGGAAAGGTAGAGACTAAGGAGCAGTTAATAATTCCCCAATATATCCTAGGATGTGAAGCTCAACAGAAACCGAGGAGAAATTAAGAATTCCTCGATTTGGCATCAGTCGAAAATATAGACTATTGTAAACATAGCTAGAATAGGGTGCTCTAGATAAAAAAATCCTATTCTTCACACTTTCTATTTTAAAATTAGATTGCAGAAGTATAGGGAGAGAGAAACAATGGAAAACACAAAAAACAGGAGGACACTTCACCATTTCAGACACCACATGAATCTTGAACAGCCAATCTTGTATTACTCTTCAAACAGTCACTTGAAATTCAGTGAACAACATTACAGAATGGATTTTTCCTCAATGTAGATTCCCCCCCCCTCCCCCCCCCTTTAATACTTCGAACAATGAATTATTTGTGCTAATCCTACTGACTGATTACAATCAATGCAGTAACTAACAGTTACTTTCTTGTCAACTACATAACATAGAAGGGCTAACATCATTTGACCGGTGCAAATAAACTAGTTGGAGTTATTTGAGGACATCTGGACTTTGGGCACTGTCTTGAACATCTGGCGCTACTTTGGTTTCTTTGAAACGCTCAATAGGATCGACTCCCCCATCTTCTTTAGAATTTTTTTTATAAAGCTAATGGCACATGTATAACTAATTATTAGTTTTTAAGGAAGTGATTGAAACAGGGGTGACATGCATAAAAATTCCTCCTGCTGCTCAATATGTTGTTATTAACAAGAACTTCTTTGCCCTTCAAGAGACGGACAACATATAACAATAATTATTTGCATTTAGTCGTTGCTTCCTGTGCTATCTTGAGGTCACGTAAGCGCTATGACAGCTGCAAGATACGCCTGTAACAACCTTGAATATGCCCTGTCACCTATTGATATGTACTCTGTAGAGCTTTGCAAACTGGATTGTACTTTTAGTCTTCTACACGCACTCATCAACAAGCCTCAATGTCAGAAGTAGCACCATCTACATACTCCTTTAGTTTCACAGATGGACTATAGCAGAGCCGCGGTGGCGGGAGAAGATAGGTGGTATCAGAGCGGAGGGAAAGCTGATTTCGGGGGTGGTAGAGGAGTGGTAGGCGGTGTTCGGCAAAGCGGGGTGCGAAAAATCGTAGGCGTGACACGTAGCGGAGTGAGTGGTAACGGATACCCATTTTGGACACCCCCCCTATCTTAACGTTCAGCGGTTGAGGGGGGGGGGGGGGGCACCGAAAAGAAACGAGGATCGTCAAATTTGGGGTGAAGAGTGGAGATGGCGGATAAGGTGGAGATCATTTAACATGGAGGGGATGTGTGATATGGCAGCAGGGGGAAAGGGTGACGTGGTAAGGGGGCGGGACCCAACGCATATCGCAAATCACAGGTTGGAAGCTTTTGTTTATGAGCAGCAGAGGTGAAGGTTAAATCTTGCGATGAGCGAAGGGCGATGGAGGGAGGTGATGAGGCAAGGACGGAGACGGGGCTCGCACATCGCAAAGTTTAAGGTTTGTTACGATGAGCGGGAGTTACGGGTTAAACTTCACGAAGTGCGATATGCGATTGGGTCCCACCCATATCACAAATCATGAGTTTTAAGGCATATCGCACATCACAACTTTTAGGTCTTATCGCAAACCGCAAGAAATAACTTACCGCATCGCAACTTGAACTAATTGACCTGCGATGTCTTAATGCACAAACATAAAGAACGCCAATTGAGATGTGCGATAGGTGGTAAGGGGAAAGGGTAACGCGGCGGGCAAAGGCCTGAACCATAATATAAGGATTTCAAATCATTTAGGGCACATAAAAGGGAAATATGGGTCCCACTATATCGCATCAGCGGAGTTTTAAGGTGGCAAACTTAGCTACGAAATGATAAAGAATGCGAAGCTTGGATGCGAAAAAGGTAAGGATGGGGTAAGGTTTCTTCGCGGTTTATAATATGTATGATATATATGTATGTATCAAGTGGCCTAAAGTGGGCGGAGCTGCGAATAAGATAAGTTTTTAGGGGATATATGATACAGCTGTTAGTGGGTGGGTGGAGCTGCGATAAAGTCCCGAAAGGTTATGTAAGGGGGTTTAAAAGGAATGAGGCATAGGACTTTAGAAAATGGAAAAATGAAGGGTAAAAGAGGGTAAATGAAATGAATGAAGTTTTCTCACCATTAAACCTTATCAGCAACACTTTCCCCTTTCCACTGAACTGAAAAGGCATATTGATTCCTTTGATGTTCTAGACAGTTAGGATTTCTCTTCCTTGTCTAGAAGTAAATGACAGCCATGGAATATTATCTTCAATATAAAAGGTCTGAAAAGAATAATCAGTCACCTTATGATACTATAGATTATAGGGTACTAAAAAATCTTATATTTCATTATAGAAAAATTACTAAGTTTTTGCAGTTTCCAGGAAGACAAATAGATGATCATAAGAAAACAGTGTCTCTCAAATACCACATTTCTTAAGAACATGATCAGGGTGACATCAAAGATAAAATATCCAAAGCATGAGCACATTATTTTGGATAAATAATGACAAATCAGATCCATCATACCATTTCAAAACCTTTCAGATATCAGTCTTACCATTTCATTCCTACTTATTTAGTCAATAAAATATTCATCTCATTTTCCTTCACAGTCATTTTCCTGCCCCACTTTCACTAATCCGTAACTCAGCAATAAAACCATTCATCTCCCTTACAAAGCTAATTCATTTCATTTCATTTTTCATTTTGGAAAATAAACCTTGATTTACTGCAAAAAAATTCCATCCATATTCATTCAAAATCATTGTATTATGCTCGCATTAGATGATGGAGGATTCATTAAGGCCTCCCTTCTAACAAGTCTTGGCCTATCGATATCAGCACATAATCTAGGTTCAAGGAAAGAGTTCTATTTCAATTACCGTGAGGCTTGTATGCCTTAACGACAAGTTCTCTTGCTGAAAATCATGGGAATACATCAATGTCCCTTCATCATTGTATCTTGCAACTGGCTCAACATCAACTCATCTATTCGCACTTCGCAAGATGTACTTAGGTACCTTGGCACTCATTAACATTAATGGGGTGTTTGCCTCGCATTGTTTAACGACATTCATTAATGACCGGTAATCCAATGAATTCTCTTCATGCTTGACATCAACACATTTATTTTCATGACTAGAATTGTACCATCGAGTTTTGTAATGATTGAAGACTACATCATTTTAGTAGTTTGTAGCAGGAATAAATTTGTAACAGCAGCAATAAAGATCCCAATATTGTCATTAACACAAAGAGAACAAAGAAGTAGATCAAATTCATTTGTTTATATACTCCATGATCCAACATCGGCAACCACACTCTTCAGTAAACACAAATCATCCACATTGAAGGTAAGTGAAATTATGTTGTTTTCTAATTTTTAGTCATGCAATTCCTTAAAATGATAAAATTGTAATTTTGGAAAAATTCCTCACTCCCTTTCTCATAGTGTCATAAACTAAAAAAACACCTCTAGTTAGGGGGAAGGGACACCAATTCATATTCACATTTCATACACCATCATACATTTTCATTTCATTCTAACTCACATATTCTTCCCAATCAACTATTGTTGCAGTATGATTCCAAAAGATTATATGCTTTGAAAATTATCAATTCATTGATAGTTATTATAGGAATTGAAAATAAAATTCTCAATGTTTTCAGTACTTTGATGCAACAAAAAAATAAAATTATTTTTACACAAGAACCAATGCTCAAAAATTTCGGTTGTCACACAAGAACCAACCATCAAAAATATATGTTGCAATCAAATGTATGTAGAAATTATATAACTTATGTGTTATATATCCAAGATTCTCCTGATCTCACACTATTTTAACTTCATGCAAAATACAGAATCTATTCCACCATTGATCATTTGCAGAAATTAAATCAAGATTGCAATGCACACATGAAACAATAAAAATTCACACACATTAACACGCTTTTATAACGGAAAGCGTAGTTTAAAAAAAAACCCCAACTATCTCAGATATAATATATGTCATATAGATCATGTAACAATCCTCATACAAAGCCGATCATATCAAGCTCTCGGTACAATACAATCGTCATACACTAATCAAGTCTAATCTTGCAAATCCATGCACCGATATTTGCCACCTGCTAGATTGCCTCTACTGCGCAATCCATGCATAAGAATGGTTCTGAATGAGTTTGAATTACTCCAGCCTTGCTCACGCAATCCTCATTGGCATCTCCACTGAGTGTTGGATGCAATCTATGCATCACTATAGTCACAACTGATAGTCACACTTGCTCTTTCACCTATCTCTCCACTGGTCTCCACTGAAACTGCCATGCACTGTAGTTAACTGATGTATTGTTCAGTTGATTAATGAGTTATTATTTGTGAATTAATTAACTAATTAACTCACTCCACTCTCACTAGTGTATCAATCAGTTAGACTAGATACAACTAGCTCAACTGTGTCTAACTGAGTTAAACTGAACACAACTCCACCAACTACTTCTACAACTCCACCAAACTCTGTCACATGAGTTCTAACTGAAGTCCTCCATGAAATAGCTCCATTAAACCCTCAGGAATAACGTAATTCCTTCTGTCAGCTCCTGTGCCACATCTGTGCACTTAACTGAAGTGCTCCAAGAGAATAAGATAATGTTTAGAGTCCAAATATTATTAAGAGCTAATAATATTCGACATATCTATTTTTAGACTGGCAATCTAAAAATAGACTCCGCCCAATATGTCTAAAAATAGAAGTCCATCTATTTTTCCAACTTGACCATCCATCCACAAATAGCATCCTGCATCTCATAGAATATGATCGACATGTCTAAAAATAGACATAGTCTAAAAATAGACTTTGCGCCAAAAATAGCCTGCGGGCCCACTTAGTGAAGGCGACTCTTTTCACTAAGCTCATCATCTTGTTGAATCTCAACACTCCCTTTAAACAAGATAGGGATTATCTGCCACCCCGATCCTGTCTCTATGGTATTCGAATTTTCTCCTGGTGAGCGCCTTCTTCAGAATATCTGCATCCTGATCCTCCGTAGGAATGTAAGAAAGCAACATGATCTTCCGCTGCACACAATCTCTGATATGATGGTACTGGATGTCAATATGTTTAGATCTATCATGAAATACTGGATTAACCAAGAGTTTAATGCAACTCTAATTATCACAATATATCACTATAGGATCTAAATGAGAACTGAACAAACCAACCAGGATCTTCCTCATCCATATAGCCTCGCATGCAGCCAAACTTGCTGCCATGTACTCGGTCTTCGCTGAACTGAGTGCCATGGATCTTTGTTTCCTGCTGTACCAAGAAAATGTTGTAGATCCGATACTGAAAACCCCTCTAGATGTGCTCTTTCTGTCCATTGGGATTCCTACCCAATCTGCATCCGTGAAGCCATGCAGCTTCACCTCATCCGATTGTCTGTACCACAGTTCATACCCAGATGTGCCCCTGAGATACCTCAGGACATGATTGCCTGCCTTCCAAAAGAGCTTGGTAAGCTTCACCATCGTTTGTGAAAGCTGGTTCACAGCATAGCATATGTCCAATCGTGTATTGACTAAATACATGAGCGAACCAACCAACTGTCGATAAACAGTGGCATCCACTACCTCTGCCGATGTAGCATCCTCTTTCCTCCAACTACCAGGAAGAGGAGTGTCGATAGGCTTGCAGCCTTGCATGTGAAACTTCTCCAGTATCTCCTGGGCATACTTGGCCTTGAGACCCAAACAGTTCACCCTTCCGCTGCCAAAATTCCAATCCCAGGAAATAATGAAGGAGGCCCAAGTCCTTCATCTCAAACTCCTTTGCAAGATCTGCCTTGCATGAGTGTATCAATAGTTCATCACCTGTTAGTATTAAATCATCTACATAAAGCAAAATTATCAAAAGATTACCCTCCACCACAATCTGGTATAGGTTAGGATCCACCTCACTCTTGGCGAAACCAAGTCTGGTGAAATAACTGTCTATCCGTGTGTACCAAGCACGAGGTGCTTGTTTCAGCCCATACAGTGCTCTTTTGAGCCTGCACACATGCGACTCGCTGCTGAAGATTTCGAATCCTTCAGGCTGCTCAATGTACACCTCCTCCTTAATGACTCTGTTGAGGAACACAGTCTTCACATCCATCTGATGAATGTGCCAACCCATCTGCGTTGAGAGAGCAAGCATGGTCTGTATGGAAGAATACCTTGCGATACGTGCAAAGGTTTGTTCATATTTGATCCCCTCAATCTGTGAGAAGCCCCGGGCAACAAATCTCGCCTTGTACTTCTTGACACTCCCATCAGCAACTTGCTTCACTTTGTAGATCCATCTCGAACCTACCACTGATTTCCCTTCCGGCCTTGGGACAATCTCCCATGCACTGTTTCTGACAATCGAATCATACTCTTCCACCATGGCATCTACCCATGCGGGATCCTCCACGGCTTCCTTGAAAGAGGATGGATCCGTCACGATACACTTGCTCATCATAGCCATGTATCCAGTAAATTGGTCAGGTGACTGTCTCTGTCTACGTTGTGATGTAAGAACTCCTACATTATGCACTGCATCAAGATTCAGTCGCTCAACTTCTGTAGTGCGCTTCCACCCTCTGATATTTGGCGCTGCATGAGTGGTTTCTTCCACTCCATGAACCTCCTCTTGTGGCTGATCCACATCTAGAGGCTCATATTTAGGAACAAGTAGCTCCTCATCTGCATGTAATTGTAGCTCCCTCTCAAGCGACAACTTCATGGCTTTCTCCTCATGAAATTTGATATCCCGTCGCACAACAGTCATCCGATTGTCTGTCAAATACACACGATAATTGTGGGGTGTTTCTGTGTACCCCACAAATATCCCAACCTCTGTGGTCGGCTCCAACTTCTTCCTGGCATCCTTCGTCACATGAATGTAAACAGGTGAGCCAAAAATCTTCAAATGAGAAATATCAGGCTTCTTACCAGAAAACGCCTCTTCGGGTGTACTCATGCCAAGTACTCTATGAGGACAATGGTTTTTCACATAAATCGCAGTGTTACAAGCTTCATCCCACAAGTGTATGGGAAGGCCGTGATCATGCAACATGTCCAACATCATTGCAAAGACCCATGATTGTTCTCTGTTTTTCTCTCCGACCCCATTTTGTTGTGGTTTATGAGGCGCTATGAGTTCCCCTCGAACCTTCTATGTGTCTTTGAATTCGCTGCTTATGTATTCACCACCATTATCACTCTCAGAGCTTTCACTCTGCTTCCGACTCTTTCCTCAACCAAAGATGCCTTGAACTCACGTAAATTTGAGTATGTCTCGCTCTTCTTCTGCATGAAGAAGATCCAGCACTTATGAGAAAAGTCATCAACAAATATCACATAATACCTGTGCTTTGTTGTTGAAGCAACCGAGAAAGGTCCACACACGTCTGTGTGAATTCTCTCAAGGATCGTCGAGGCACGACTATCCTTCTCATGAAAAGTGGCCTTCACAAATTTTCCCAAAGTACATCCCTTGCACTGATCTGACTGCGCAAGTGTACCCTTGGGAAGCCCGGTAGAAATCTGCTGCAAAATTTTCAAAGCGCCATGGTGAAGATGGCCCAATCTCCTGTGCCACAATTCGCCCTCATCCCGGCTCACCACTCCTTCTTAACTCAAATCCCTATCCTCCTGGTTTGACCAATTGTTTTATGCCGAAGGAAAGCCTTTCCCTCACTGAAAACAACATCATAACCCTTGTCTTCCAACATCGCCACGGAGATCAAATTCTTCTTCAATCCTGGAACATGCATGAAATCCTTCAAGATGAAAGGTTTACCGGACTCCCTCTCAAAGGAAATGGTCCCAATACCAGTCGCACTGTATCTACCATCATCGCCCATCTCGATGTGCACTCCAAGATCCTTTTCATCCAGATCACTAAACAAATATTTGTCTTTGGTCATATGGAAAGACGCACCACTGTCAATAAACCACACTGATCCCATCACACTTGAAACCAAGCATGCGATCAAAGAAAAATCCAACTCAAATTGTGAGGCTAAGGCCTCTCCAGCTGCAGATCCAGAAGCCTGCTTATTCTTCTTCTTCTGTGGACAATTAGTGGCGAAATGCCCGTTCTGGTGACAGCGAAAACACTTCACCTTGGACAAATCCTGCTTCTTACCTTTAGCTTCGGATTTAAAAGATTTCTTCCCTTTTCCTTTTCAAGATTTGGCAGCCAAAGTGAAATTTTCTTCATCTTCATTCTTCGATGAAGATCCATCCCTGGTACCCCGCCTTATCTCCTCCTGCACAAGATCCGACCAAAGTCACTCCCATCCTGACAGTTTCTCCCGTCCATTGACAGATTCTTCGTAGCTATGCCAACTCTTTGGAAGCCCAAGGAGAGCCAAGCTCACCAAGTCTTCTTCATCAATAGTAACCCCCACACTTCCCAGCTCATCCTTGTAGTGGACAAACTTCGTGAGGTATTTTGGAATATTGTCGCCTTTCTCCATTTTTATTTTTCAGAGCTTGTCTTTAAGCGCCAGCTTCCTCTAGTCGCTTCTGCTTTGGAACAAGTCTTTTAAAGCCTTCCACATTAAGAATGGAGTGGATTTACCGTGAAGGCTGGACACAATGTGGTCCTTCACACCTTCCAACATAATCCTTCGACCCTTTGCTACCTGCTTTTGCCATGCGTCAAGTGCGGCTGCATCGCTAGAAGTCAGCTTAGGAACATCGCTATCGATGAACTCCTTCAACCCATTATCATCTAGCACCGCCTCCATCCTATTCTTCCATGCTATGTAATTTGAGCTCCCATCAAGGGCATACTCCAATCGCAATCCGTTGAAAAACATTTCAATGAATGCTCAACTTCGACACCAAGAAAACACTGCAGCAAATTCGAATTCCACCAGCACAAAACTCAACCGCTTCAATAATTGCAATCTCCTCCAATGATCAACTGCTCTGATACCATGTATAAATTATATAACTTATGTGCTATATGTCCAAGATTCTCCTAATCTCACTCTATTTTAACTTCATGCAAAATACAGAATCTATTCCACCATTGATCATTTGCAGAAATTAAATCATGATTGCAATGCACACATGAAACAATAAAAATTCACACACATTAACACATTTGTTTAACGGGAAAGCCTGAAGCTGAAAACCCCAACTATATGTATATAATATATGTCATAGAGATCATGTAACAATCCTCATACAAATCTGATCATATCAAGCTCTCAGTACAATACAATCACTACACACTAATCGAGGCCCGATCTTGCAAGTCCATGCCAATTTTTGCCACTGCTAATACTACCTCTCGCAATCACTGCTTGAATAATGGCCTCGAGAATGATTTCAAATTACTCCCGACCTTATCACCCATGATCCTCTCCATTGGCATCTCCAACGAGTGTTGGATGCAATCAATGCATCACTATAGTCACAATTGATAGTCACACTTGCTCTTTCACCTATCTCTCCATTGGTCTCCACTGAAACTGCCATGCACTGTAGTTAACTGATGTATTCTTCAGTTGATTAATGAGTTATTATTTAGTGAATTAATTAACTAATTAATTCACACCACTCTCACTAGTGTATCAATCAGTTAGACTAGATACAACTAACTCAACTGAGTCTAACTGAGTTAAACTAAATACAACTCCACCAACTACTTCTCCAACTCCACCAAACTCTGTCACATGAGTTCTAACTGAAGTCCTCCATGCAATAGCTCCAGTAAACCCTCAGGAATAGCGTAATTCCTTCTGTCAGTTGTTGTGCCACATTTGTGCACTTAACTGAAGTGCTCCAAGAGAATAAGATAATGTTTATAGTCCAAATATTATTAAGAGCTAATAATATTCGACATATCTATTTTTAGACTGGAAATCTAAAAATAGACTCCGCCCAATATGTCTAAAAATATAAGTCCATCTATTTTTCCAACTTGACAAACCATCCACAAATAGCATCCTGCAACTCATAGAATATGATCGACATGTCTAAAAATAGACTTTGCGCCAAAAATAGCCTGCAGGCCCACTTAGTGAAGGCGACTCTTTTCACTAAGCTCATCATCTTGTTGAATCTCAACAATGTATTACACTTTGCAAAAGATGACACAAAGTTTGAAGAGAATCAATGCAAGTCAAAAGCTCATAAAGAAGAAAATAATTTCAAGAAGATAAACTTATGGACAAATGAATCAATACAATAGTTGCATGAGAACTTGCAACAACTTCAGTTGTGGGGTATGTTGAGTCTCAAAGTTGGCTTCCATATTCATCTATATTTCCATCATTTCATAACCATTTAGCCCTCATTTCATAAATATCTAGCCTAAAGCCCTACATCAAGTAATCATCTTCATGATCATATGGGTTAGAATAATAATTTTCCAAAGTTATTTATTTTATGTATTTTTAAGTGCATTTTTTATTAAAAACTAGAAAGTTAACATGGTTTCATATATATATATATATATATATATATATATATATATATATATATATATATATATTATGAGTTTTGTGACATGTGTAGGCTTATTTGTAGGTTCTAGAAGGGTCTTACTTGGCCTCCCAAGCACGAATTCAAATTTCAACTCAAGAGGTGAACCATATTCCAAGGAGAAAGATCATGGAGATCTTGATGTGTCATGAGATTTGTATCTAGTATTTAGGGATAAGTTGAGACAAATATGGCTCTAGTAGATATTTAAGGGATTTAAATTTATTGAGAAGATATCCCTAATTTATGTATAAATAGGAGGAACATCCTTCAAAGGAAGCTACAAAGTTGTCTATTATTCATTAGTGCCAGATTTATGATTATTCATTAAGCATAAGTAATATCATTTTCTCCAAATCATGAGTTATGAGTGTTGTTTGATTCTTAAGATGTGGAATTTGTTCATGTGTGCTCATTGAGGAATGGATGGATCCCCATAACCCACAATTCTCGTACATCTATAACATAGTTTTATTTTTGTTATTTCCTTTCATGCAAACGTGCTTCACTTTTTGAAAGTGTGATTTAATTTCCACAAGTGTGATTTCATTTCCTAGATTCAATTTTATTGTCATTAAACTACTTTATTACTAGCTATCTTAGTTTTCTTGCTTGAAAATTAAATCACCAGTTGCTATTTACCGCTTTCTAGATTATCATAGTTTGCTTCTAATATATTTTCACTTTAGTTATCATTAAGCTGTTTGTACTAGTTCTTGTAGTTTGCTTGATTGATAACTAAATCAATAGTTGGTCTAAGTTTACCCGCTTTCTAGATTATCATAGTTTGCTTCTTATAGTTGTTCCAAGATTAGTTTATAAGTTTTTAGAAAGGCCATAGCATTCATTCATTCCACCTTTATAATCTAACTAAATTTTCTTGCATGTGATTTATTTTTCAGTTTTCTTTAGTTATACTTGTAATATGCATTTCCTTTCTTTCTTTCCATCCTAAAAAAACTTTCTACAACAGTTTCATCTGAGGTCCCATATATTTTGGTTTGCTTCTAAGTTTACGAACCCCCGGGTTGACATATTTAAATGAAAAGGTATTTGACATACCATTAGATCACCCTACACTTATTTGACCTCCTCTGTTACAATCCCAAATCACTCCTATTATCTTGAGATATCTATTTTTTCGTGTCAATGATGTGGGAATCATTATGGCCCTCCTTCGACGAATCACTTCTTATCGACTTCAGCTCATTATCCGAGAAGGTGGTTTAGAAACTTCCTTTCAATACATTGGAGCTTGCATGCCTCAATGGAAAGTTCTGTGTTTGACAACAAGTTCACATCATTGGCCTTCGATTGAATTATTCTTCAAGTGTTCGACTTCAGCACATTCATCCACACTTGTAGATTGTGTTGTTGTACCTTGAGGGCCATCATCATTATTGGTGGTTTCTCTCGCCCCTGTTAACGGTTTTCATTATTGGTCTGTAATCAAGTGGTTTCTACCATGTTCGACGTCAGCACATCTATTCACATGGCTATATTCATACATTGGGTTGATTGAGATTGCGGTGAAGACCCTGGATCACATCTGATTTTGATCTGGGCTGCAGGGAATTATTGAGTATTCATAATTGTATACATGATCCTATCTATAAGGATGGTTGCGACCGTGCCATGGATCCATTTCTGTGATCTCTTTAGACGGATGTTTGTGACCATGTTGTGGTTTCATGTATTATTTGATGCCTAGTGCATAGTTATGTGGTTAAGCATATTCATACCAGGGATGTCATATATTGTAATTTGTTTTATTTGGCAGGTTTCTTAGTAGTGATCTGAGTTCTTTTCCTTGTTTCATAAAGCATTTTAGCCATCACTTCCCGTTTTGCCTTCATGCTTTAGGGGCATCTGTTACACAGTAATTTTTCACCATGCTCACCTCCCGTCCCTAATCCTGGAGTGCCATGATAGATCTTGTGCAATGTTTCCACCATGGAGAAATATGTAAAGATGTCCCCTGAAGACTCAAAGAAAACTGCCTTGGAAGGTTACTGAAGGAACTCAGTCAAAAACCTAGTTTTTTGGGTCAGCTCATTTTCCAGTTTCATGCTCGTGTTGATGTCAGATTGATAGTTCTGGCTTAGCGTTGCGAGCACCCTTATTTATTGGAAAACCGCGTTGATCCCTTTCTGGCAGTGTTTCCTAAAATGGAGGAGAATCTTCGACCTATAGAAGTTCCTGGGAAACGAGTTGGTTGTTAAACAGTGGTGATAGAGTTGAGCTCTCTGATTTTATAGATTTTCTCTCATCCATGGGGGTTTATCCCTTAGAAAGTGGACCTTCCTCCTCCTTTAATGGGCTCCCAACCTCTTCTCCCTTCCTATGAATTGGTCCCCATCCTTCCACTACCAGTTGGTCATTGTTGGGTTGGTCTGAACTCTCTCTCCCTTTACATTTTTGCATTGTGATAACGCCTAAATTGTTCATGAGAAGGAATGCTTTAGAGCTTCGGTGAAGGACTTAGATTTTCACCAAATGGAGGCCTCTAACATGAAGTCCTAGGTTGTAATATCTCTCTATTATATTCATTAATAAAACACCTGATGTTTTCTTTCTATATTTGTCTAATATTTTATGAAAATATTCTGGTACTCCTTGATCTTCTATATAGCTAATTTTAATGATTATTATTATTGGATTACGTTTGTCGTTGCCTCTTGATAATCTGTAGGTATTCGTATGCCGCCAGTAGCAAGGAGTGAGCCTAAATAGGCTCTTGGATCAAGGTCATCATCAATGGGTTCGAACATAACATCAAGAAAAGGTACCTCTATTTCCTTTCTTGTCGCATTTTGAATATTATCTAAGAAAGCTTTGGATTAGAAATTATCTCAAGTTGTTAGACCCACTCTAGGGCTAGAGAGATCGCCTTTGTCCACAGAGGGGATTTATCTTGACAACAAGCCCTGTTTGGGTAAATTGGTACATCAACTTCCCGGGTATGTAACTTTGGCATATGATCTCCATTTGACGCACACAATACCTTGTTAAAAATATATATCCGAGGAATACAAATTTCGAGTGATCAAAATTAGTCAAGTAATTATGTTGGTCCTATTTTTCCCAAAAAACGTCGTTTAGGTGCTTAAAATAGCTCCGGAAGTTCATGACCCGAAAAACTGTGAAAAATAGTAAATTGTGATACAATTAAGGAAACTAAAAAACTGAAAGAAATAATGGTAGGGGTCCTAGTGGAATAGGTGGGTGTCCACGAATATCCACATATATCAATATTTCCCCCTTAGGAAGATATCGTCCTCATTGCGTGCAGAGCCCCCATGAGGTGAGGAAATTTCTATTGAATCTGGTCCCTGGTGAACCACTTCCCCTGGTGAAGGAGTTGGCCTGCTTTGACAAATCAATATAGTTGGATCCTTTGTTGTCGAGTGTTCTTGATATTTATGTGCATGATCTGATCAGTTGTGGATTATTCCATGCAGCATGGGTTTAACTCTGTTGGGGTGAGTTGTTCTGCAATGTTGGATGTTTCCAACAATGGTGGAAAGTAGGGTCGTAGGCGGTCCACATTGAACATTGGGTGCAGACTAAGGAATGGTGGAATACTGAGCTCGAATTCATTTTCCCCTACCGCCTTGGTGATGGTGTACGACCCATATCGGAGTAGGAAAATCTTGCGGTGGGGCCCAATGACACACTCCTTCTGCAAATGTAGCCAAACGTTTTTTCCCACCTAGAACTTGTGTGGTACCCGATGTTGATCATGCTTATACTTGTACTTAGCATTGGATTTGTCCAATATTTCATAGACCTGTTGGCGGATGTGTTGAATGTGCTCATTGAAGTTGTTTTCCTTTTTGTCTTCGGGATGGACATGAACCGAATCCGCTTGAGTAGCTGCAAATGGTATGGCCACATCAATGGGACATAGTGGCTAGAATCCCAAGCCCACCTGAAAGGGGTTGTGGTCAGTTGATTTGTGGAGAGCCTGGTTATAGTTTTGTTGGACATAGGGGAGGATTTCATCCCATGTGCATGGATGCTTTGAGTTGTACATGCGAAGAATGTGTACGATCATGCTATTCACGACCCCTTTTTGGCCATCAGTTTGGGGGTGGAAAGTTGTGTACTTAGTGATCTTGATGTCTGGCATAGACCAGAGACTTGACAAAAATGTACTGAGGAACTTGCTATCCCGGTCTTAGATAATGGATTGTGGGATCCCAAAATGTACCCACACTCGTTCAAAGAAGAGTTTAGCAGTGGCTTCTTCTGGGATATTCTTCTTGCAGGCTGCCATAATGGACATTTTAGAGAATCTTTCGACGACAAAAAAAAAGCAGTCATTGCCTGACATGTAATCCATGGATATGGATTCCCAAGGTTGATTAGGGGTAGGCAATGGAGTGTACAAGCCTTACTTCTTGAAGGTCGATTTACAAATGGCGTAGGCAGTGCAGGATATGATGTACTTCCCAACATCATGTTGAAGGTTCGGCTAATAGAAATACTTCTATAGTACTGGCGTTGTTTTCTCGACCCTGAAATTTCCAGTGACCTGACTGTAGTGCGTTTCCAAAATCATCTTGGCACGCTCACTTGCAGGAACACTAAGCTGTCCCAGGTGGCATAAAATTTCATCCCGGAGGTGAAAATTTTGAGCTTGCTTACCCTCCAGGAGCGTCTAGTATGTGTTGCCGAATTCTGGATCACTTTTGTAGAGATGCGGCCAACCCGAAGTCTCATGCCCACAAGAGTCGAGCACAGTGGTTAGCGCCATAATCGACGGTCGGCTGAGGCAATCTGCAACATTATTGGTGATGCCCTTCTTGTGCTCGATGTTCAAATAGAATTTTTATAGGCATGTGGACCATTTCTGATGTCGATCATTACAACTTCCCTTATGTCTGTATGAACTGCAGGGGTCAGTGATCTGTGTGGATGATTATTTCCTTCCCCAAAATGAAATGCTTCCATTTTAAACAGACCTGCACAATGGAATACATTTCTTTGTCATAGGTGGGATACTTTCCGACTGTGTCTGAAAGTATCTCACTGTGATATGCCACTAGATGCCCCTGCTGAGTAAGTATTGCCCCAATAGCATAGTCAAAGGCCTCTATCTCGATCTCAAATGGTTGCTGCAAGAATGGTAATGTGAGAACTAGTGCAGAGCAGAGGTGATGCTTCAAATTTATGAATGACTTCTATTGAGATTCAGACCAAAATAATTTTTCTTTCACTCCTCTCTTGGTGACTTGACTTGAAGGCCAAGTGATATGAGAGAACCCCAATACAAACCTGCGGTAGAAATTGACAAGACCCAGAAAGTTGTGGAGCTCTATTAGAGTGGTTAGGGCTGGCCAATCCCAAATGACCTGGATCTTGGTTGGGGTCACATGCACCCCCCACTCATCAATAATGTATCCCATATACTGAACATGGGTCATGCAAAAAGTGCATTTCTCCAAAATGGCACACAACTTTTGTTGTCACAGTGTTTGGAGGACCTTTCGAATGTGGTGGAGGTTCTCTTCAAAAATCTGGTTGAATATTAGGATGTCATCCAAAGATACCACTACAAATGAGTTGGTGAATGGTCGCAAGATGTCTTCCATCAGCCTCATGAAGGTTGCGGGAGCATTCATCAACCCGAAAGGTGTGACCAGCCATTCAAAAAGGCCCTCCTTGGCTTTGAAGGTAGTATTCCACACATCAGAGGATTCTATTGGTACCTAGTGATACCCAGACTTCGATTCGATCTTTCTGAAATATTTGGCCCCCTTGATTTGGTCTAGAAGGTCATAAAATACCTATACTGGACAGTGATCTTGCTCAACGCTCGATACTTAATACAAAGTCTCCAAGTCCCATCCTTCTTCTAATACAACACAATCAAGCTCCCACAAGGCGATGAACTCTGCCATATATGACCTTTCTGCAGCAACTCCTGAATCTTCCAGTTGATTTTGTCGTTCTCCATAACAGAGCGTCGATATATCAGTCCATTAGGTAGCGGCGCACCTAGGGTCAGATCGATGGAGTGCTTGGCGTGACAATGCAGAGGTACCCATGCAGGTGAGGTGAAGATGTCCCCATACTCCTCCATGACCTTATCCATCAGTTTTTTCCATAAGGAGGATCCCTGTCTAGAGGTCGTGACTAGATTCTTCTTCTTTCCCTAAGGGCAGATCACCAAGGAAACAAATTTCCCAGTTTTGGAAATGAGCTTACTGCATTGTTTTTTCGTGACCAAAGAGATGGTGGTAGGCGATGCTACCTCCGGTATCCTGTACAACTCATTTCCCAAAGTAACAATAACAGTGCGAGGCCTAGACTCACACACGACATGTTGCTTCCACAAGTATGGTTGTCCTAATAATACATCACAAACATGAAGAGGAGCAATATCACATAATATGATCAAATTCTAAAAATTATGCTCAAAACGAAAGTTGTCAGAATGGTGTGGAACCTAAAGGACCACATAGATCTTGTCATTCTGAATCTGACACAACTAGTTTTACGGAAAACAGACACCGTATGCGGCGATAAACATGTTCTGTCCACTTTTTCAGGCAAGAAAATTTACAAAAAAAAATGCAGGAAAGCCCATTCAGCAGTCCATGCAGTTGACTGGTCATGCCTACGTGGCATGATGAATGTGCATAGGACTATTTTCCTCTAGCGAATGATATCGTGCCAAGTGGCCCAGCCAAGGGCTGCCACATGGCAGCCTGAGGGCCACCATAATTATGGTAAGGGTCAAACCGCACCCCGTGGGGGTCGAAAAAAAGACCTGACCGCAAATAATGAATCTCTTTACCATTGCACCACACATTTGATACTTAACATATAGTGGAGGCATCATATATTTTATGTGATAAGGTTTGCGTAATGGGGGGAGGGGGTTGGGGTCTAGCCATATCCCTTGTTACCGTCGGGGGCGAGACCATGGGCAGGATGCTAGCCCTGTGCTCCCCCCCCCCCCCATCCCCCCTACCACAATGGTACATAACCCTTAACATTTAATGCCACCCGGACCGCCATGTATCCACTTAATGTTAACGTCGACGATTAATGGAAAAACCGCAGGTTTTTCATTTTAAAAAAAAATTGGTTTTTAAGCCTTATTAGACAAATTAAGGCACCCACAATTTGCGTCGGGATTTGACGGAATTGGTGCCCATTTAGTGGAATTCTGGGCGGATTTCTAGGTTCAGTGCCGGATTTGGAGGAAATTGTGGTGCGGTTAATGCAAAAACTTGGGGAAGTCATAACTAAGCTAGTTTTTTACCAAATTCGATGCAGAAAGAGGCTACATGGGCATTTTTGGGAATTCTGGAGCCATTGGAAAAGGTTTCAAAGTTTTTGAGCATTTTAAACATATGTAATCACACTTTTTAGCATAATAGAAGAGGGTCAAGTCATTGGACGCTGGACCAAGGAGACGTAGCCCAAGTAGGGTGAACTCCATCATGTGTTTTTGTGTTGTTGTTTACGGTGATGTTCATGTCTGTTAGATGCTATTGTTCATATTTTTGTTTAAGTTAATTTGATCAATAAATTCACATAAAAACTCATGGTTAACTTGCAAATTACCTCATTATCCTCAAGCACTTCGTTTATATTCTGAATTGGAATTTAGCACAACAAACACTAATTTTCCCATTCAAATAAAGTTGGTATCAGAGCACTAGGTTTACTTTTTCATGGAGGATTTAATTGTTTTTCAAGTTTTTAAATGCTTACAAGGTTGACGCTCAAGAGAGGAGAATGAAAGCTTGTGGGTGCATGTTCTCAAGTTGGAGCAAGGAGAAGAATGGCACAGTTGCCACAATCTCCACCACAAGATTCACCTCCAGTTGCAGCAGAAGCTTCAGTAAGCATGTTTCATGAAGGGGGAAATGATAACATGACATAGGATGAGAAGGATTTTAGGAATGCTTTCTTTGATATGATAGAGATGGTGAAGGTCCTCTATGAAGAGAGGAATACAAGGTTGCAGGGTGAAAGCTCCAGGCCTACAAGAAGAGAGGGCTCTCAAGGAGGAGGAGGTAATGAAAATGGTGATGAGCCACCATCTACTCCACCATCATCCTCACCACCATATTCACCTTCATCTCCATCCTCTTCCACTACTACAAACCTTACTCATACTCATCAACATACCTCAAAGGGAATTGGTAAACAACCCTTGTTAAAACTTGATATTAAATTTGAGTTGCCTATGTATAAGGGTGAGGCGAATGCAGAGAAGCTTCACAATTGGGTTCGTCAGTTGGATGTCTACTACAGGATTCAAAACCTTCAAGATGATGATACAAATATTTAACTAGTTTCCTTGAGACTGGAGGGCGCAGCACTAGTATGGTGGGAAGCCAAGACACAACATGAGATAAAAAAAAAACATGGTAAAATATCACTTTCTTGGTCTAATTTCATTGCTGCAATTAAAAGAAAATTTTACCCTCTAGCATATATGCAGAAAGGCATCATGAATTGGCAGAACTTTAGACAAATTAAAGGTCAAAGTGTGCAATATTACACCCAAGAATTTAGAATAAGAGCTCTTATGTTAGGTGTTGATTTTCATTCACAAGACATGTTGTTGAAGTATATAGAGGGTTTACATAGCTACCTAAGGCATACTATCCTTACGTTCAATCCCACTAGTCTAGATGAGATTTGTGTGCAAGCCACTCACCTTGAGGCAAGAGGGAAAAATATTCCAGAAGAGGGTAAAAAGAAGCCAATTAAGGGTGGAGAGAAAGGAAAGAGTTTCAAAGGAAAAGGAAAGAAAAATGCATCCATTAAAAAGAAAGGAGAGAAAATGACATGCAAACATTTTTCCAGAGAGTGTCACAATGAAGACCATTGTTGGAAGCTTCATCCACAGATGAGGCCTAAGAAATTCAACAACAAGGGGAAATAAAAAACATATTCAACCACTCAATAGGATTTGGGATCTGATTCAGGTGATGAAACTAAAATTACAGCTATGGGTATGAAAGGAAAAAAATCCACTACTAGCACTAGTTCATCAAATTGTCACACTAGTACTCGAAATGAAGAAACACGGATTGAATTATTTCATGTGAGGGTTATTTCAAAACATATGAAAATTGACAAACTATTTGATAGTCGGTCTCAAGCCAATTTTATATCTAAAGACTTAGTCAAGAAACTTAATCTCGAAACCATTCCACATCCCAAACCATATCCATTGGGTTGGATATGCAAGAACACAAATTTGCAGATTACAAGAAAGTGTATTCTTTGGTTTGCAATCACAACAAACTTCATTGACGAAGTTGAATTAGATGTTGTACCGCTTGATATTTCAGGAATTGTTTTGGGTAGTCCTTACCTCTATGATAGAAAAGGCATCTTCTATCTCCATGAAAATAGGTACCACTTGCTCAAATATGGTGTGGAGTATATTGTGAGATCTCATCACAAGAATCTAAATCTTTCATTAGTTAATACAGGGCGAATGAAAATACTAGTGAATTCAAGAAAGAATTTTGTGCTTCTTATGATTAAACCAAAGAACGATGTTGATTATGAAGCTTTTCAAGGTTGTGATCCAAAGTTGAAATCTGATTTTATTAAAGTGATTAATCAAATTAATGAGATGTTTTAAGAGGGATTACCTTCCAAGAGGGTAATCCAGCATGAAATACAGTTGCAGCAAGATTGTCCTCTTCCTAAAATTGGCATGTATAGGATGTCAGTGATGGAGAGTGCTGAAATCAAAAAGCAAATTCAAGAGTTTTTGGACAAAGGGATCATCCAACCAAGTACTTCTCCATGTGGGTCATCTATTTTTTTGGTGCCAAAGAATGATGGAACAAGGCGCATGTGTGTGGATTTTCGTGCATTGAACAAAATTACAGTAAAGAACCGTTATCCACTTCCTATAATAAATGATTTATTTGATCAATTGAAAGATGAAAATTATTTTACTAAGTTGGACTTAAGGTTGTGATTACCATCAAATTATAATTGTTGAAGGTGACATTTGGAAGACAACATTCAATACAAAACAATGTTTGTTTAAATGGCTAGTTATGCCTTTTGGTTTATGTAATGCTCCTACTACCTTCATGCGTGTGATGAATGATGTGTTGAGGCCATTTCTTGATGCATTTGTCATATTTTACTTAGATGATATCTTGATTTTCTGTAAATAACTTGATGAACATGTCATGCATGTAAGAAAAGTACTTGATGTCTTAAGGAAAGAACAATTTTTTTTGAAGATGTCAAAATGTGAGTTTGGTAAAACTTCTTTGGTGTACTTGGGGCATGTTGTTGGAGGAGGTGAGTTGAATATAGACCCCTTTAAGGTTGATTTCATTGTGAATTGGCCAACGTCCAAGACTTTCATTGAGGTAAGAAGTTTTTTGGGAGCAACCCAATATTGGAGGAAGACTATTGCTAACTTCTCTTCTATCGCAACCCCATTGCATGCATTGACTAGTGTGAAAAAGGTCTTCCAGTGGGGAGGCAAGCAGCAAAAATCATTTGACTCTTTGAAAGAGAATATTAGTTGAACCTCAGTACTTTCACTACCGGACTTGAGACAACCCTTTGAGATTCAAATTGATGCAAACGACTATGCCATGGGCACAATCCTTATGCAACATGGTAATCCCATTTCATTTCATTCAGAAACTTTCATTGGTGCAGTGATTGACTATCCTAATTATGACAAGGAGTGATCCAAATTTATCTAAGAACACAACATAATACACATATAACCATAAATACAAAGATGTAGCAAAAGTAAAACTTCATTTCATTAAAATCAAATGACTGAGATATGCTTACAGACATAATGGAAATAAACTAGCTAGGGCACTGATAGCTTATCTCTGAGAAGATATGTGGCAGCTATAGGCCTCTAAACTGTGCTAAAATGAGGCTCGAGGGACTAATTATTATTGAGAAACAATGGAAAACCCTAAACATCAAAAAACCTAACCCTAGGAGATGAAGCGCCAAAACTATGGGCCCCGTTTTGGTAAATTGGTACATCAACTTCCCAATGACGTAACTTTGGCATATGATCTCCGTTTGACACACTCAATACCTCGTTAGAAATATCTATCTGAGGACTACAAATTTTGAGTGAACAAAATTGATGGAAATTCCATGTTGTTCCTGGTTTTCCCAACAAAAAATCGTTTAGCGCCTCAAAACGGCTCTGGAAGTTCAGGACCCGAAAAAAATTACTAAAAATAGTCAATTGTGCTCAAAGTAAAAAACTGAAAGAAACAATGGTAGGGGTCCAAGTGGAATAGGCGGGTGGCCACCAATATCCACTTGGATCATTCCCCCCCCCCCAAGGGAGAAATGGCCCCCATTGCGTTGAGTTCCTCCATGAGATGAGGAAAATTCTGCTGAACTTGGTCCCTGGTGAGCCACTTGCCTTGGTGATGGTGTATGGACCATATCGGAGCAGGCGAAGCTTGCGATGGGGTCTAGCGAGGCACTCCTCTTGTAAATTTAGCCACACTTTGTCTCCCACCTAGAATTTGTGTGGCACCTGATGCTGATCATGACGCTCCTTGTACTTGGCATTGGATTTGTCCAAGATGTTGTGGACCTGTTGGCGGTCATGTTGGATGTGTTCAATAAAATTGGTTGATTTATTAGCCTCAGATGGTACATGTGTGGATTCTATCCGAGTGGTCACATGAGGTAGGGCAACATCAGGTGGCAACGCTTCTGGGGTTAGATCAATGGAGTGCTTGACCCGACAGTGTAGAGGAACCTCTGTGGGTGAGGAGAAAATATCCTCCTATTCCTCCACTACTTTTTCCATCTACAGTTGTCATGCAGGGGAGCCTGTTTCGAGGTTGTGGCCATAATCTTCTTCTTGCCTTGTGTGCGAATTGTAATGAAAAATAAATTTCCTAGTTTGGGAAACAATCTTACTGCGTTGTTTTGCAGTATTCAAAGAGATGGCAGGAGGCAGTACAACCTCTGGTATCATGTACAATTTATTTCCCAAAGTAATAACAACAGAACAAGGGCTAGACTCATACACAACATGTCGCTTCCATAAGTACGTTTGGCCCAATAATACATCATACACATCAAGAGGAGAAACATCACATAGTAACTCATCCGTGAATGGCTTGACATTGTATGGAAGGCGGCATTGCTGGCAGACGAAAAGATCTCTTCCTTGGTGAAGCCACCTAATGGTATACAACTGCGGGTGTGCTGTGGTCAGTAGGCCGAGCTGCTTCATGACCTCTGCTGAAATGAGGTTCTTTGGCTTCCTCTATCAACAAAAAATTGGAGTGGAGAACCCTTCACCCACGTCTGCGAGTGGAAGAGGCACTCCCCCTCCTCTAGATCCTCGAGATCCTCCCTCTGGAACTTGGTGGTGGCAATAGTGGCACTGGGTTCCACATCAATGATTTGATTCCCTTTGTCATCGCCCTTGTCTGGTTCTGACTTAGGATCAGAACATGCATTTGATTCGGTGCCTTTATTTCGGCCACTAGCGATTGTTTGGCCCGACACTCGTTTGTGCTGTGAGTGGGGCTGTTATGAAATTCACACCACTTCCCTGTGTCTTTCTTTGGATTTTTGGTGTTGTTCTGAGTCACCCCACATTGGATATTGGTGGTCACCTGCCTATTCCACTTGGATCAAGGAGCTTTATGCATTGGTTCAAAGTGTGAAAAAGTGGAAACACTACTTTATGGGAAAGGAAACCACCATACACCTCGACCACCAACCATTGCAATACTTGCAATCACAAATTAAATTTCAACAGTCAAGGCACTTTCGATGGATGGGTTTCCTGCAACAATTCTACTTGGTCATTAGGTATAAGAAAGGTATATACAACAAGGTTGTTGATATGCTTTCTAGGCTTATTATTAGTGCAGCTACTTTACTCAAGCATAATTTTGTTTTTCATGAAAGTTATGTTGATCAATATGCATTTGATAATGACTTTCAAGATGTTTATGAAAACTTGAGTCAAGGAAACCAAGTAGAGGAATTGGATTACCATGTACATAATAACTTGTTGTATCATTTGGGCAAGCTTTGTATTCCACAGGGGGAGAGAGTGAATGTCATAAGGGAAACACACACTTCTCTTATTGCTAGACATTTCGGTGTAAGAAAAACAGTGGCACATCTACAAAGGTATTGTTATTGGCCTCATATGCTTAAAAGTGTGTTACGTTTCATTAAAGGTTGTTCATTATGTGCAGTCATTAAGCCTAGCAATAGGAAGTTAGGATTGTACACACCACTTCTTGTACCTTCATGTCCATGGGAGAGTGTTTCTATGGATTTTGTGGGAGGCATTCCATTGTCAAAAAGAGGTCATGATTATTTGTATGTAGTTGTGGATAAGTTCAAGAAGATGTGTATTTTAATGCCATGTAAAAAGAAAATCAAAGCTGAACAAACAACTCACTTATTCCTTTAGCATATTTGGGTTCATTCTAGATTGCCCACATCCATTGTTAGTGATCGATATTCTCGATTTGTTGGGAATTTTTGGTCAAGTTTCTGGGACTTGATGGATACCAAGTTGAAAAAGAGTACAACCTTTCATCCACAAACATATGGTCAAACCGAGGTGGTCAATCAAACAATCATACATCTTCTTTGAGGATACTGCAACAATCATCCTAAGTTGTGGGATGAAAAATTGCACTACATTCAACATGCTTACAACCACGCAAAACACTCCTCTACACAAACATCGCCATTTGAGGCATGTCTTGGATACTTGCCTAGATCGCTATTGGATTTCATTTTTGTGAAGGATGTTTCTATTGATGGCCATAACGACATAGAAAAATCCAAGAAGTTCATAGAACAAATCCAATTGATACATCAAATTGTTCAAGATTAGCTTGAAAAGAGCTAAGGCAAGTACAAAGCAAGGCACGACAAGCATCGTGTAGATCACAAGTTCCAAGTTGGTGACCAAGTTCGGCTTCACATTAGCAAAGAGAGGCTTCAAGGGGAAAGTAAAAAACTGAAACCAATCCGTTATGGTCCTTTTAGAATTTTGGAAATATTGGTGACAATACATTCAAGTTAGACTTGCCTACATACATGCAAATTTACTATGTTGTTAATGTTGAGAACTTTAGGTTGTATGAGCCTCCTTTGATTGAAGATCAAGGAGAATAGGTTCAGATTCCTTCCATTGAGGATTTTTCTCCAGAATACCTTGATGAGATTCAGCAAGATACCATTCTTGACAGAAGAACAAGGACATTAAAACGAGGGAGTGTAGACTTCGTGTGGGGATCAAAGGCACAAATCCATGCAAGGAGAAATGGATTGAGATTGGAAAGGAGAGGGAACTATACCCTCATCTGTTGAACAACTGAAAGTTATCATTTGGGGTCCAAAAGCTTCCAGTGGGGAGGAGTGATCAGGTGTTCAAAATTATGCTAAAAAATAAAATTTGTCGGAATGGTGTGGAACCTGAATGACCGCGTAGATCTCGTCATTTTGAATTTGGCGCAAATCGTTTTGCGGAAAACTGACACCGTATGCTCCTAGAAATGCGTTCTGTCCACTTTATCAAACATGCTTTTTTTTTAAATGCAAGAAAACCTAGTCAGTAATCCATACACTTGACTGGGCATGCCTACGTGGTAGGGTGCCTATGTATATGACTGTTTTCCTCTAGCGAATGAGATCTTGCCAAGTGGCACTGTCTGGTTGGGTTGAATTGGCGAATTGTAATTGGTTGTTTGGGTGGCCAATCACAGGTTGCCACGTGGTAGCCCGAGGGCCACCAAAATTATGGTAAGGGTCAAACTGCACCCCGTGGGGGTCAAACACAAGACCTCACCGCCAATAACGAACCACTTTAACATTGCACCATGCATTTGATACTTAACATATAGTGGTGGCGACATATATTTGATGTGATAAGGTTTGCGCAATGGGGGGAGGGGGGTTGGGGTCTAGCACCATCTATAGTCACCGTCGGGGGTGGGCGAAGCAAAGCCCACCCCCCCCCCCTCCCCCCAACATTCCACAACCCTTAACATTTAATGCAAACCGCCATGTTTCCACTTAACGTTAACGCCAACGGTTAGCAGAAAACATCGTCATATTTTTCATTAAATATATATATATATATATATATATAACATCGTCAGATTTTTCATTATATATATATATATATTTAAGCCTTATTCGACAAATTATGACGCCCACAATTTGCGCCGAGATTTGATAGAATTGGCGCCCATTTAGCTAAATTCCAGGCGGATTTGTAGGTTCGGTGCCAGATTTGGAGGAAATTGTGGAGCGGCTAGTGTTGAAACTTGGGGAAGTCATAACTAAGTCAGTTTTTGACCAAATTCGATACAGAAAGAGGCTACATGGGAATTTTTGGGCATTATGGATCCATTGGAATAGGTTTCATAGTTGTTTGAGCATTGTAAACATATGTAATCACACTTTTGAGCATAATAGAAGAGGGCCAAGCCATTGTAAGCTGGACCAAGGAGACATAGCCCAAGTGAGGTGAACTCCTTCGTCATGTGCTGTTTTGTTACTGTTTATGGTGATGTTCATGTCTATTAGATGCTGTTGTTCAGTGTTTTTTTTTTTTTTTTTTTTTTTTTGCTCATTAAATTTACGTAAAAACTCATGGTTAACTTGCAATTTACCTCATAATCCTCAAGCACTTTGTTTATATTCTGAATTGGAATTTTCCCATTCATATCATGATACCTCGTCCGTGAAGGGATTGATGTTGTAGGGAAGACGACACTGCTGACTGAAACAAAGATCCCTCCCTTGGTGAATCCACCCGATGGTGTATGACTATGGGTGTGCTATGGTCGGCAGGCCCAACCGCTTCACAACCTCTGCTGAAATGAGGTTATTCTGGTTCCTGCAGTCGACAATGAACTGCAACGAGGAACCCTTCGCCCACATCTTGGAATGGAAGAGGCACTCCCCCTCCTCTGGATCTTCGGGTTCCTCCTTTTGGATCTTGGTGGTGGCAACAATGGCGTTGGGCTCCGCATCGATAATATACTTCCCTTTATCATTCCCCTTGTCAGGTTCTGACCTAAGAGTTAGAACATGCATATGATTCAAAAGCCTTCATCTCGGGCACCAATGACTGCTTGGCCCGACACTCACTTATTTTGTGAGTGGAGATCTTATAGAACTCACGCCACCTTCCCATGTCCTTATTTGGCTTTATGGTGTTGTTCTTCGTTTGTGGCTTTGGCAAGTTGTCTTGGAGCGCCCTGCCTTGGCTTTGTCCTTTTTTATACGATTTAGGGGTGCCTTTCGCTTGCATCTTCTGTTTGAATTTATTCTCAATCTTGGCAGCATACCTGTATGTTGCACCAAGCGAGGATATGTCGAGGAACTCAATTTCCTCCTAAATGTATATGTGCAGTCAACTGCGATACTTCACCACCAAATGTTTCTCTAAATCTTTGATACCCAACTTTATGCACAAAGTATGGAACAAATTCGTTAGCTCATGCACATATTGATCCCTGTGCTGCCGCAACGTAGTCCATTATATGTACTTTTCCTCATAGCCACGGGATAATATTGTTCCTTAATGGTATCTCGAAAATAATTTCAAGTGGGTTCAGCCAAGAATAGGGAGGTTTCCCTCTCGTCCTTTTGCTCACAATAGGTTTCTCCCCAGTCCTTGACATGGGGGGTGGCTTTAAGGAGTGCAAAAGTAATATTTTCCCGATTGGAAAAGTCATGAATCGAGAAATATCCTTCAAGTAGATTCAACCATCTATCTACGACATATGCATCTATTTGGCCCTCAAATATGGGAATGTCAAAGTTTACTTGTATCTTAAAAGGATTGGCGCCTCCAGAGTGGTTGCTAAATGGAGGTGTGCTGTCAATGGGTAGCCATTGAAGGATATGGGAAAATTTATCCATCATCATGTTCCTTTGTTTCTCAAGGGCCTCCTCGAGCAATATTTTGATAAGATCTCCTGCTCTCTCATCTTTCTTTTCTTCCGCCATGGGAAGTCATCGGGGTTTGCGAGGCTAATCTTGCAAGGGTTCAACCAGATCAAGCCCTAACTCCTTATACCCCGAACTTGTTGGGGACATGCAAATCAATAAAGATTAGATCACTTTGATACCACTGATCCATAATTATGCAGGAGCGTAATAAAATACATAAATAAACATAAACGTAGAGATGCACTAGGAATAACACTTCATTTCATTAATATCAAATTTGAAATACTTAATAATGCTTAAAGGCAAAATGGAAAATAAACTAGCTCGGACGATGATAGCTTATCTCTAAGAAGAGGTGTGTCAGCTACATACCTTTGAATTGTGTTACAATGAGGCTCGAAGGCCTATATATTATTGGGAAACAATGGAAAACCTTAAACATCAAAAAACCTAACCCTAGGAGATGAAGCACCAAAATTATGGACCTTGTTTGGGTAAATTGGTATATCACCTTCCCGGGGACGTAACTTTGGCATACGATCTCCATTTTGCACACACAATACCTTGTTAGAAATATCTATATGAGGAATACAAATTATGAGGGATAAATATAGATGAAATAATGGCCGAAGTGTCCTCAGACACGTAATTTTATTAATCAGAAAAGCAATTACATTTGGAATTATGCAAGAGTTTACACCCAAACAACAAAAAAACTCTTGCAATGAGCTATTTATATGCTCAGTGTCCTAACTTCCACTAATTATGGATCACTTATTAAATAACAAGTGTCCACTTACATTAAATGACCTTCTAACTATTCTACTAACTTTATTCCTAACTTAGAGCCTGGGAAACGCCTCTATTCTAGAGTCCTATTTTTAATAACAAAATTCTATTTCTAAGTATCTCAAATATTTATCAAATATTTCAATTTAATAAATATTTTTATTCTCTAATATTTATTAAATATCTAATTTAATAAATATTTTATCCTAAGTTTATATTAACATATTTGGATCATCCATTTTGGCATACCAAGCTCGGGGAGCTTGTTTTAACCCATATAAAGCCTTTATCAGTTTGCAGACTTTATGTTCTTGTCCTTCAATTTCAAAACCTGGTGGTTGTGTCATGTACACTTCTTCCTGTAAGTCTCCGTTGAGAAAAGCACTTTTTACATCCATTTGATGAACTTTCCATCCTTGTTGAGCTGCTAAGGCAAGTGTGAGGCGGATGGTGTTCCATTTAGCTGTAGGAGCAAACGTTTCCTCATAATCTATCCCTTCATGTTGCGCAAAACCTTTAGCAACAAGTCTTGCTTTATACTTGTCAATATCACCATTTTTCTTGTACTTAATTCGATAAACCCATTTGCATCCAATAGGTTTAACATGTTGAGGACAATCAACAAGTTGCCAAGTGTTGTTGTCTTGAACTGCCTGATATTCATCAACCATTGCTTGTTGCCATGCTTTATGTTTTACTGCCTCTTGATAAGAAGAAGGTTCAGTAAATTCATTTGCTATTAAAGAAAAATTTCCTTCATTTTGTTTTGATCCCCTTGTTCCTGTTTTATTTTGTTCATTAGGCCTTACATCTTTCAATATTTGAACTGCCCATTTCGGCAATTGATGTTCACTGGTTTGGGCTTGAGCAACCGCAGGTTCTGGGGGCGGAGAGTCATTTCCAGAAGAACTGCTGCTGCTAGGAGAGTTGGATGAACTACTAGAAGACCTGGATGGCGCTGATGAATAAGCCGGACTGGATGAATCATCGTCAGATGAAGGAAAGTCAAGTTCATACCATATTGGTGAATTTGGTTGACTTTGTAAATTTCCATGTCTTTTATCAGTTTTTGTTTCTAACTTTTAAAGAAGACTTTCAACTTCTTCAGCACTCTTACTCTCATTTTCATCAAAGATCACATCTCTGCTTACAATAAATTTCCCATTCGACAAAAGTCGGTACCCTTTCTTCTCATCAGAATACCCGATCATTGTGCACTTTAAGCTTCGTGCATCAAGCTTAGTTCGTTTTTCCTTGGGAACTAAGGCATAATAGATAGAACCGAAAACTATGAGATTCTTAACCCGTGGTTTGAATCCAAACCATGCTTCATAAGGTGTGATTTTGTCTAAATAAGCTGTGGGAGATCTGTTTCGCAAGTAGACAGCGGTATGAACTGCTTCAACCCAATATGAAGGACTTAACTTTTTGAAAGTTAACATAGATCGCGCCATTCCTAACAAGGTACGATTCATTCTTTCTACTACCCCATTTTGCTGCGGAGTGTAGACATTGGTAAGATGTCATTTTATTCCATTTTCCATGCAATACTTTTTGAATTCATTTGAAGTGAATTCTCCGCCATTGTCAATTCGAAGAGTGCCAATATTCTCCTTTACTTCATTTTCAATAAGATTATGAAAAGTTTTGAACTTTTCAAATGCTTTTGACTTTTGCTTCAAGAAATATACCCATGTCATCCTGCTAAAATCGTCAATAAAAAGTAAAAAATATCTGCAACTTCCAAGTGAAGTTGGGAAGGGTCCACAAATATCACTGTGAACCAATTGCAAATGCCTGTCTGCTCACCAGGAACTGGTGGGAAAAGTCTCTCGATGTTGCTTTCCAAAAATGCAAGATTCACACTTTGCATTTTCCCTTTTGAAGGTTGGAAGTCCTTTAACCATGCCATGTTTTTGTAACTGAGAGAGACTGTCAAAGTTGAGATGGCCATATCTGACATGCCATAATCTGATTGGTGAAATATATGTACTTGTTGCGCCTGCAAAGTCAGAATGTCTTGGAATAACTGTCCCTTCCATCCTTAACAGTTTTCCATCTTCATAACCTGTCATTACTGTTTGCATGTTTTGTTTGACTGAGTTGATTTTAACTGAGCCATCTTGCATAATCATTGTGTGCCCTGTTTGTCGAATTGTGACTAAGGACAACAAATTTTGCTTGAATGTTGGTGTAGAAATTTGCTAAATAATAATTAATTATCCACCGAGACTATCCTGATCACATACAATTCGAATTTATATGCAACACATAATCTCTTCCACTCAGATCATCAAACATGCGGAAATAAAATCAAGCGATAACACATCAAATCATCATACACATTAACACAAGATGTATGGGGAAAGATTATAGCCGAAAACCCGGGCACTATTGTGTATATTATAATGGAGAACTATGTAACAACCCGGGAAGACAATACTCCTCACAAGTACCCGAGATTTTATCCACAAAGTTGCTATTATTGAATTCAGCTCGCCTTTGAACAAAGTACTCGGTTCAAAACTCACCGCCAATTGCCTTATTTCTATCACAATCCAAAGCCGACTATATAGAGATCCAAGGTTCGAATCTCCTTGGCTTCGATCGCGCAATTGTCGTGGGAAAATCCCCCCCATGTGGTAACCATGCACAATCGATGTTCCACCGATAGCTAACTCCACCCTTTCATCTACCGTCAATCGGTCTCCACTGAACCGATCATGCACCGTAGTGAACTGATGTGTTCTTGAGTTGAATAATGAGTTACTAATTAATGAATTAAATAATATTTAATTCACTCCACTCATTACTAGTTGATTAGCTAGTTAAACTAATCTCAACTAGCTCAACTAAGTTAAACCGAACACAACTCCACTATCTGTCTCATTAACTCCACCAAACTTCTGCCACTTAAGTCCTAACTGAAGTCAACCATGCATGTGCTCACCAAACCCTTAGGAATAGTGTAATTCCTCTATCGGATGCATGAGCCACTTCCAAGGCTCGAACTGAAGTGCTCCAAGAGAGTAAACTGAAGTTTACAGTCCAAATATTATTAAGGGTAAATAATATTTGACTTCCCTATTTTTAGGAGAGTATGGGGCTTCAAAAATAGCCTTCTCGACCCTCTTCGACCTAAAAACAGAGTCTCATCTATTTTTACCAACATGACCAATGCTCCAAGAATCTCAAACCGAAACCCCGAACCATGCTCCATATGTCTAAAAATACAAGTCTAAAAATAGACTTTGTGCTGCAATGGATTTTTGCGCCAGAATTTGCTCGCGGGCCCACTTAGTGAAGCGCACTTCATTTCACTAAGCTCCATCATCTTGCTGCATTTTCAACACTCTCCTTAAAGAAGATATGGATTATCTAACCCTATCCTCATTTCTTGGACCCGAACTTGCTCCCCGGTGTAGGCGCTCGCCAGATGTTTATCCCGATCCTAGGTGGAACATTTGGTGCATCAAAATTTTCCGACGAACACTCCGATATGATGGTACCCGATGTCGATGTGCTTGGATCTATCATGAAATATTGAATTATCCGAGAGTTTAATGCAACTCTGGTTATCACAATAAATCATTGTAGGCTCCAAATGCAACCCGAACAATCCAACGAGGATCTTCCTCATCCAAATAGCCTCGCATGCAGCCAAGCTTGCTGCCATGTACTCGGCCTCTGCTGAACTGAGTGCCACGGATCTCTGCTTCCTGCTGTACCAGGAAACTGCTGTCGACCCAATGTTGAAAACTCCTCCAGAAGTGCTCTTTCGGTCCGTTGGACTCCCTGCCCAATCTGCATCAGTGAAGCCAGAAAGCTTCACTCCATCCTCCTGTCTGTACCATAGACCATATCCCGATGTGCCTCTGATATAGCGCAATACATGCTTGCCCGCCTTCCAAAAGAGCTTGGTAGGCTTAACCATAGCTTGCGAAAGCCGGTTAACTGCATAGCATATATCGGGTCGTGTATTGACCAGATACATAAGCGACCCCACCAACTGTCGATAGACAGTGGCATCCACTACCTCCGCTGAAGTAGCATCCTCCTTCCTCCAACCATCAGGAAGAGGAGTGTCAACAGGCTTGCAGCCTTGCATGTTGAACCTCTTCAAAATCTCCCGGGCATACTTGCCCTGAGAAACAAACAGTCCTCCGCTGCGCTGCCAAATCTCCAATCCCAGGAAATAATGAAGGATGCCCAAGTCCTTCATCTAAAACTCTCGTGCAAGATCCTCCTTGCATGAAAGTATCAACTGCTCATCGCCAGTCAAAATTAGATCATCTACATACAGTACGATGATCAACAGCTTCCCCTCCACCACAATCTGGTACAGGTTTGGATCCGCCTCACTCTTGGAGAATCCAAGCTCGGTGAAGTAGCTGTTTATCCGAGTGTACTAAGCACAAGGTGCTTGCTTCAGCCCGTACAGTGCTCTCTTGAGTTGGCACACATGCGACTCACTGCTGAAGATCTCAAAACCTTCAGGCTGCTCTATGTACACCTCTTCCTCAATAACTCCATTGAGGAACGCAGTCTTCACATCCATCTGATGAATGTGCCACCCCATCTGCGCTGAGAGAGCAGGGATCGTCCGTATGGAAGAGTACCTTGCGACAGGTGCAAAAGTCTCCTCATAGTCAATCCCCTCGATCTGTGAGAAGCCACGGGCGACAAATCTCGCCTTGTACTTCTCCACACTCCCGTCAGCCGCCTGCTTCACCTTGTAGATCCATCGCGAATCTACAACTGATTTCCCAACCGATCTTGGGACAATCTCCCATGCACTGTTCCTGATGATCGAATCATATTCTTCGATCATGGCATCAACCCATGCGGGTTCCTCCACAGCTTCCTCAAAAGAGGATGGCTCCGTCACAACACATTGACTCACAAGAGCCATGTATCCAATGTACCAATTCGGTGACTGTCTCTGTCTGCGCTGTGCTGTAGGTGGTCCTACAACCTTCTCTGCATCCCGAGCCAGTCGCTCAGCTTCTGTAGTGCGCATGCGCCCTCTGATGGTTGGCGCTGCCTGGGTGGTTTCTTCCACCTCCTGAACCTCCTCTTGTGGCTGATCCACATCCGGAAGCTCCTCCTTAGGAACTAACAGCTCCTCATCTGCATGCAAGTGTAGCTCCCTCTCAAGCGAACACCGCATGGCTTTCTCCTCCTGAAATTTTATATCCCGTCGCACAACAGTCTTGCGACTGTCTGGCACATACACCCGATAGTTGTGAGGTGTATCAGTGTACCCCACAAATATTCCAACTTCAGCAGTTGGATCCAGCTTCCTTCTTGCATCCTTCGTCACATGCAGGTAGACAGGAGATCCGAAAATCCGCAAATGGGAAATATCAGGCCTCTTGCCAGAATAAGCCTCCTCTGGTGTACTCATGCCAAGAACCTTGTGAGGACAACGGTTCTGCACATACACTGCTGTATTGCATGCCTCACCCCACAAGTGAAGGGGTAGGCCCTGATCATGCAACATCGCCCGTGCAGCACCCACGATCGTTCTGTTCTTCCGCTCAGCCACCCCGTTCTGCTGTGGGTTATGGGGTGCGATGAGCTCTTTCCGAATCCCTTCTGCGCTGCAGAACTCCTTGAATTCAGCCGAGATGAATTCACCACCGTTATCACTCCTTAGAGCAATCACCTTCTTCCCCGACCCCTTCTCGACCAGTGCTTTAAACTCACAGAACTTCGCGAATGTATCGCTCTTCTTCTGCATGAAGAAGATCCAGCACTTTCGAGAGAAATCATCAACAAAGATCACATAATACTTGTGCTTTGCTGTCGAAGCAACTGAGAAAGGGCCACACACGTCTATGTGAACTCTCTCAAGGATCGTCGTGGCACGACTATCCTTCTCGTGAAAGGTGGCTTTCACATACTTCCCCAAAGTACACCCCTTGCACTGATCTGACTGCGCAAGAGTGCCCTTAGGAAGCCCAGTAGAAATCTGCTGCAGGATCTTCAAAGCTCCATGGTGAAGGTGGCCCAATCTCCTGTGCCACAGTTCGCCCTCATCATCCCGACTCACCACTTCTCCCGCCTTGCATAGCCATCTACCTGCAACTGATAAAGGTTCTTGGTTCGAACCCCTATCTTCCGGGTCTCTCCAGTAGTCTTACTGCACAGGAAGGCTTTTCCTTCGCTGAAGACCACATCATACCCCTTATCCTCCAACATCACCACAGAGATCAAGTTCTTCTTCAATCCAGGTACATGCATGACATCCTTTAGTACAAAGGGTTTACCAGACTCCCTCTGAAAGGATATGGTACCGATACCAGTCGCATTGTATCTACCATCATCGCCCATTTCGATGTGCACACCCAAATATTTGTCCTCCAGATCTGAGAACAAATCCTGATCTCCCGTCATATGAAATGACGCACCGCTGTCCAAGAACCATACCGATCCCATCACACTTGAAACCAAGCATGCGATCAGTGAAAAGTCAAGCTCAAACTATGAAGCCAAAGCTTCTCCATCTGCAGATCTTCCCGCTTGCTTGTTCTTCTTCTTCTTTGGACAATTGGTAGCATAATGTCCGTGATCATGGCAGTGAAAACACTTCACTTTTTCCATATCCTGCTTCTTGCCCTTAGCTCCATAATGAGAGGTTTTCTTACCCTTCCCTTTCTTAGCTTTGGACACCAAAGCGCAGTTTTCTTCATCAGCTCCCTTTGATGAAGATCCATCTCGAGTAGTCCTCCTTATCTCCTCCGGCATGAGATCCGCCCAAAGGCGCTCCCATCCCGGCAGCTTCTCCCGACCATTGACACTATCTTGATATGAGTGCCAAGCCTTCGGAAGACCAAGGAGAGCCAGGTCGACCATGTCCTCTTCATCGACAGTAACCCCCACACTTCCCAGCTCATCTTTGCATTGAGTGAACTTCGTGAGGTATTTGGCGATACTGTCGCCCTTCTCCATCTTGATGTTCCTGAGCTTATCTTTGAGTGCCAGCTTCCTTTGGTCACTCTTACTCTGGAATAGATCCGTCAAAGCTTTCCACATTAAATATGGAGTAGCCTTTCCATGCAGGCTGGATACAATATGATCCTTGATGCCCTCCAACAAGATCCTTCGACACTTCGCCATCTTCTTTTGCCATGCATCGACTTCAGCAGGATCAGTGGGCTTTTGGACATCCGTATCTACGAACTCCTTCAGACCATTATCTTCTAATACTGCCTCCATGCGATCCTTCCATGCAACATAATTCGAATTGCCTTCAAGAGCATATTCGAGTCGCAAACCGTTGAAAGACATTTTCAACACCGGCACCAAGAAAACAAAACTGCTGCAAAATTCGAATTCCACCTCAAAGCTCAACCGCTCTAGATCCGTGAGAACAAATTATTTCTAGCACAGAGATCGACTGCAAGGGGCGTTTACCAGACCTTTCACTTTCCGAAGAAAGATGAATCGGGAGGCTACCTGGCCCGCATGCAGACTCTGTCTACCGAAATAAGTTTGTAATCACTGTGATGATCAATCTGAACTTCAACAGCTCCGATACCATGTAGAAATTTGTTGAATAATAATTAATTATCCACCGAGATTATCCCCGATCACATACGATTCGAATTTACAGCAACACACAATCTCTTCCACTCGCATCATCAAACATGCGGAAATAAAATCAAGCGATAACACATCAAATCATCATACACATTAACACAAAGATGTATGGGGAAAGCTTATAGCTGAAAACCCCAGAACATCGGTATATTATGTTTTATAGAAATCATAACAAACTCATGACAATACTCCTCACAAGTACTCAGTACTTTCTCATAAAGTTACACACAAACTAGCTCAGTTTTGAACAGGTTACTGGTTCAAAACTCACCGCCAATTGCCTTGCCTCTATTGCGCAATCATGGCCTATCTATATAGAGATCCAAGGTTCGAATCTCCTTGGCTTGACAGCGCAATCATCATGGGCAATTCCTCCAAGTGTGGTGCAAATCTCATGCACAACCGATGTCGCCACTGATAGCTAACTCCACCCTTTCATCTACCTCTTTCACTGGTCTCCACTGAACTGATCATGCACTGTAGTGAACTGATGTGTTCTTGAGTTAAATAATGAGTTACTAATTAATGAATTAAATAATATTTAATTCACTCCACTCATAACTAATTGATTAGCTAGTTAAACTAATCTCAACTAGTTCAACTAAAATAAACAGAACACAACTCCACTATCTGTCTCATTAACTCCACCAAACTTCTGCCACTGAAGTCCAACTGAAGTCAACCATGCATGATGCCATCAAACCCTAGGGAACCACGTGATTCCTCTGTCAGATTCATGAGCCACTTCTGCAGCTCGAACTGAAGTGCTCCAAGAGAGTAAACTAAAGTTTATAGTCCAAATATTATTAAGGGTAAATAATATTTGACTTCCCTATTTTTAGGAGAGGCAGTCTAAAAATAGCCTTCGACCTCTTCGACCTAAAAAATAGAGTCTCATCTATTTTTACCAACATGACCAATGCTCCAAGAATCTCAAACTGGAATCCCGGAACCATGCTCCATATGTCTAAAAATAGACATAGTCTAAAAATAGACTTTGCGCCAGAATTTGCCTGCGGGCCCACTTAGTGAAGGCGACTTCATTTCACTAAGCTCCATCATCTTGCTGCATTTTCAACAGTTGGGACATACCATACATTAGAAATCATTCTTTCTTCGATGCTTGGTAAAAAAACTTTAACTACACCTTTGCCTGAAGAAGTATGTTTGGTTTTGTCAGCAAGATATATTGAATTCAGATGACATTCTTTGAAACTCCAGAAGAAGTCACGTTGAAATGTCATGTGTTGAGTTGCGCCTGTATCAAGAATCCATGCATCTTCATAATCACTGCGGAGAAAGCTTGAAACCTGTAAAGCTGTTGCTTCTGTGTTTTTGAAAACATATTTGGAACTATCAGGATCATCTTCATCATTTGCAAACTGTGCTGAGTTTGGATGAAACTTAGAAATTTTCTCAATAAAAGTTCTACAATCTCCTGCATAATGACCAACTCTTTTACATTGCCTGCAAACAATTTGACTCAAATTGGTGCCTCTTCCCTGAGACTGTCCTCTGCCTTGAGGTTGTCCTCGACCTCTGCTTTGTCCTTTGTTTTGAGATTTTCCTCTTCCTAGACTCTGTCCTGTGCCTTGATGATATCCTCTGTTTTGATTGTTTCCTCTGCCTTGAAAATTGTTTTTTGCCTGATTTGGAGCCTCTGTTGGAATTGTTTCCTTTGTGTTGACTGCGACCACGACCTTGTGCTGCTTGATTTGGATTGAAATTACCTCTTCCTTTGTTTCTGGAATTGTCAGCTGAGGAGTTTCTTGAACGGGCTTCGGTGAGGAAGACATCTTCCCCAATCTGCTTCTTCTTCCCGAAATTTTTATCATGTTGTGCTAACATGTCACTCATTTCATCAAATTTGATCTTCTCTAACTTTCCAGTGACTTGAAAAGTTTCCAAAAAATGAGTAGATGATGATGGCAATCCAGAAATTAAAATTGTAGTTAAGAAGCTTTCATCAACAACTTGAAAACCAAAATTGATGATTTCTTGCTTAATGTTTTTAAGTCGTGAAATGTACTCAAGGACATCACTACCTTCATTTAATTTCTGTTGAAGCAATTTTAATTGAAGATCAACCTTCTTTGATTCAGGTTGTGTATCAAAGAGATCTTTGAATGTATGTAAAGCAGCCCATGCATCTGAAGAATTCTCAATGTGTATGTACATTTCATTACTAACTGAAGCTTTTATAAGAGCTAATGCCTTGGCATCTTTTATTTCCCATTTTGCAAGTGAATCTGGATCTGTTGGTTTATTTGGCTTAATGTTGCCATCACAAATTCCATGCCATAATTCATTAAAAATAAGAGTGCTTTCAATTAGACGTCACCATGTCTTATAGGATTTCACTCCTTCTAGCTTATCAGTTTCAGAGAACAGATTAATTAATTTCGACATTGGAGTGTTGAAGCAGTGCACCAAAAGAATCAAGCACGAAAAATTGAGCAACTTGTCAGACGAAACACACCACGCAAAAAACGAGCTACCGGGGCTTGGCCTTGACCCTCGTATAGTCGTTGAAACAAGAGAAAAATGACTGAGCTTTGCACTTGGCTCTAGTCAATTTCTCAAATATTTACAAGGTAACTTTCAAAATTTGACTTTTACAATGATACTCTTGCACAATGTGGTAAAAAAAACTGTTACCCCTCCTAAAAGTAAAATTACTTTGAGTCACACTTATCTTTCCAGAAACAAATTACAAAAAAAATCACCTTATTACTCCAATAAAAATTACAAATAACCTTATTGCTCCATAAATATTACAAAATCCTTATTACTCCAATAAAAAAATATTACAATGTTCTTCAAAAAATACAAAGTGCTACTTCACCTTATTGCTCCAACAAAAAATAAAAATAAAAAAAATGTCAATTTGCATCATTTATAAACCAATCAACTTTTGGTGCTCAACTGCATTAAATATTCAAGTTTCATTCGAACATCAACTTGCTTCTCCACGGCCTTTGCATATTTCTCACAGGCCTCCCTTAAGCCAGGTGGGTTCTGCGGCCATTGATTTGTCGCTGTTAGAATCTCATCGAATTCTCCTTCGTAATCGCAGGAAGACGAAATTCGCCTCGGCATGTAAAATCGAAAACCATCAATAGCAGCAGAAATATCTATAAGCGGAATTTGATCAAGAGTGAATTCACAGTAATTGGCCTTTGGACAGTGCTCTGGAGAGAGGATGAAAACTAGATCAATGTCTAAACGCGCTTGGGAATCGATCTTCCTTCGTTTGTTGGTCGGATATCTAGAGAGAAGCCGACACATAATGTGGAGACCGCATTCAACATAGGAGGGCCGCAGGCACAACCAACAGTCAAGAGAATGCAACTGGTTAGAATGGATCAGGCTCGAATTTTATGCAGAGTAGTGTGAAAGATTTACAACGTTAGTGGGTAGCAATTTCCCTTATGGCATGCAGGCATACTTTTTTCGGCTGAGGTCCTCATCATGGGATTCAGAGAGGAGTTTAAGTAGACATGGTTTCTCTGCTCAAAATGGCAACAATAATCATGGAAGCAGTGATTTTGATGATTTGTGTGATCTATATGAGGACGGAAACAACTCAAGTGGAGGTTTGGATGTAGCATCACAGATTCCTATGGATGGTGGCGTTCCACGCATGGCCTTATTCACATTGATCTGCGTCTTAACAGAAACGATCTGCTTGTACAACTATAAAATGGTATGGCATCTAGAAAAACTGTGCGTTCCCTTATTTTTCATTGCTACAACACTCTTACAAACACAGTCACCTCAACAATTTGAAACAACAAATGAAAAAATTGTCTTCAAAATGGCATTGAGCGATACGCATGAGATCTCAATGTTGACTCCTCATTATGAACATGAACAAAATTCACATAGATTTTGCATTTGTTCTTGATAATAAAAAATGATTTTAGAATTTACAAATCTAAAATCAATAATAAAATTTATGTTCCTTTTACAAAAAAAAACTTGACAAATTCCATACCAATTATTTGTTGATCAATTCAATGGAGTTTTCCAAGAACTTGTAGAGCTGGAATCTCCTCCTCATATTCACTGCAGCATTACCGTAGCTCTGATACCACAACAATGGCCGAAGTGTCCTCAGACACGTAGTTTTATTAATAAAAAAAACAATTACATTTGGAATTATGCAAGAGTTTACACCCGAACAACAAAAACACTCTTGCAATGAGCTATTTATATGCTCAATGTCCTAACTTCCACTAATTATGGATCACTTATTAAATAACAAGTGTCCACTTACATTAAATGACCTTCTAACTATTCTACTAACTTTATTCCTAGCTTAGAGCCTAGGAAACGACTCTATTCTAGAGTCCTATTTTTAATAACAAAATTCTATTTCTAAGTATCTCAAATATTTATTAAATATTTCAATTTAATAAATATTTTTATTCTCTAATATTTATTAAATATCTAATTTATTAAATATTTTATCCTAAGTTTATATTAACATATTTGGATCATCTAACATGAAAGACATATGTTGGCCCCTATTTTCCCAAAAATATCGTTTAGGGCTCAAACTGCTCCTTGTGAGTTCAGGACCTGAAAAACTTCCAAAAATAGTAAACTGTGCTACAATTAAGGAAACTGAAAAACTGAAAGAAACAATGGTGGGGGTCCTAATGGAATAGGTGGGTGGCCACCAATATCCACCTGAATCATATTGATGGTATGGATTTCTAAATTTACCAATATATATAAGAATTCAAGATGATTAATATGAGATACACACACACACACATGATCAACTTCAATGTAAATGGTTTCTTACTACAAATTTAACAAAATATAAGTGGCTTACTCTTTATCGTGCTCCTTTTTCCATTTGTTTGGAGTAGTTTCCCTTCCCTTTTGTCACCATCCAAATGGTCATCCCAACCCACTTCCCCTAGTGTGTCATTAATTTGCTTGATGTACTCTCTAGCATAACAAAATGACCATATAATTTGTACCTTATTATTGAATATTCTGCAATTAGTGGGTAATATAAATGTACACTACCATCAAGCATGCATAAAATCAACCATTTCAATGTTAATCGTGTGAGATGATTCCTCTAAAATTAGGAGACTTAATGGTTAATTTCCTCAAAAGTACCGAGAAACACATATCTGACATACCATAAATTAATTTCAAGTTATACAATAACATTTTTGTCCCTATTTGGGTAGACCTTCCCAGCCCATGTCCAAATAAATGGGTGGTGGAAATATTGCAACCTTTTAAATAAGGTATCAACAATATCAAAATCATTCCCTAGTTAATTCTGCTTGAATGAATGTAGTAACATTACCTCCATGACATGACTATCTTATAAAAAATCATCCATACCAACCTATATATCATTACGTGCATCCCCAACATGTGAAGAACTAGCGTTATTGTAGAAGTTTTGAATTAGTGACTCAGGATGTAATGGGAATTGAATAGGTGGTTAATTCAACCATTATTAGTATGCTTCCTCTTTGAGTTGTTCTTGTTTAATTTGTTTCTTCGCTTTTGACATCTTGTTCAAGTGTAATGGTAGATGGTAGATAGGTTGCTCATTATCAGAATATTGATTGTAAAAATATCGAACATTACATAGATACTATTTGTAACATAATGCATTTAGTATCCTAAAACATTATACCAAAAATTTATTGGAATCATGGAATTTTTTTCCCATTAATAAACTTGCTACTTGGGTGTCAAAAAAGAGATCCAATTCATAGTGTAATACCATTGGCCCAGGTTGGTTGTTGGAATACGACATGTTACAATTGGTAGGATAAAGTAGTTTTCCATTTTAGTCAACTGTATACAATATCTTTCTTATAATAAAAAATTGCGACATTTTGGGACTAGTGGAATATCATGCACATATGAACTTGATCTTGAATCTTGATCCCAAAAATTCAATAAAAAATTATTCATATGCACATGCATAAATAACATAAATTCAACTGTATAGATGAATCATAAATAAAATCTATACTTACTACAATTGATGGGGAGAAATTAAAGGACTTGCAACGATATGAAATGAGTTGGAATTTGAAGAATTGGTTGTTTGATATTGTGTGACAATCTTTTCTCTACGTTTGATCCAAACCCATCATCAATACTTCTGAAATGAAATCTTGTCAAACATCAAACAATATAATTCAAACATAATTTCAATTGGCATATAAAAATTTATTTGCACACCAAATAATTTTTTTAACACCTCGATGTTTCTTAGTACAATGAATGCATTGGTGTGTGTATTAATGAAGCACATTGAATGGTTCCATATGTTTTAACATCCACATAGCAAAACATCCACTAAATTTTAATTGCGGAAGTTTTCATTTCTATTTTTTCAATAAAATATTTTAACAGTGTATTTTTTACGTATACACATTGGTATCCTTTTTCTATAAAGCATACTAAAAAGTTAAGTTGACAAAAATTGTGTATGCTTTTATCATTTATGAACAAAAAATATATCAAAAAAATTATCGGGAAGTTTTAATTTTTTATCTTTTAAATGTGTTCCTATGCCAAGTCTACTTATGATAAGGAAATGTTGTCTATCATTCATGCTTTACTAAAATGGAAACAATACCTATTGGGAGCCACGTTTTTGGTCAAGACAAACCAAACTAATTTTAGAAAAATTTAAACTAAAAGAGCCTATCAACAAAATCACAACAATGGGTAAGAAGAATCTAAGTTTTTTACTTCAAGATTCTTTAAGAAATGCAAGGAAAATCTAGTTGTCGATAGCTTATCAAGGAAACATGAGAGTGATGTGACACTATGTGTTATTTCAATAGTTACCCATGAATGGATCTTAGATGTTCAAGCTAAGTATGTGAAAAACACAAAGATAATTAAGTTAATTGAGGAGGTTGAAACTAACAATGACATAAGCCCAAATTTTACATGGGAGAATGTCATACTTTGGTGCATAGGAAGGATATATTTACCTACTTATTTCAAGTATAAATTCCAAATATTAAAAAAAAATCATGATTCTCCATCTATGGGAAAATTGTAGGAATTTTCAAAACTTAGTACAATGTATGAAAATCTTCCTTTTGGAAAGGGATGATCAATGATGTCCAAAATTACGTGATAGAATGTGACATCTACAAATGCCAAAAGTTTGAATTAGCCTCTTCTCCAGGTCTCCTTCATTTCCTTCATATTTGTAATAAAAAAATCATAGAAATATCTATGGATTTTATCACAGGTCTTCCCCACCTCGAATGGGAATTTTACCATATTTTTAATTGTAGAGAAATTAACCAAATATGTTCACTTCATTGGAATATTGTAAAAATCCATGGCCAATCAAGTTGTCAAAATCAAGTTGTTGACAAATTTGTAAAATAAATCTATAGACGCCATAGATTACCTAAGGTTTTTGTTAGTGATAAGGGACCAATTTTACTAGTAACTTTTGGAAGGAATTATTTTTTCAAGTTGGGACCACCTTAGCCATGAGTACTTCTTACCATCCCCAAATAGAAGAGCATAATGAAATTGTAAATAAATGCCTTGCATGGTACCTAAGAAAATTTGTAAATGATTGTAAGTCACAATGGCACAATTGGCTGCAACTTACAAAATGGTGGTATAAGAATACATATCACACTTTGGAAAAAATACTCCCTTTGACGCCTTATGTAGCTATGATCCTCCATTCGTAAAAGTGTATGTTGTCACCAATTTCAAAGCACTTACAATGAAAATTTACCTAGCTAATTTTGATAAAATCCTTTGATCCTAAAGAATAATCTTGAATGGGAAAATAATTGAATTAAACAAGCAACAAACCTAAAGAGAAGTGATCATGAATTTGGGGTAGGATATTGGGTGCTTGTCTAACTTTAACCATACAAATTAAGCTTTCTCAAAATTTGCAAAAAACATAAACTTGGGCCCAAGTTTTTGGGCCCTATCGAAATTTAGAAGAGGGTGGACTAAGTAGCCCATGCCCTAAATATACCCAACAAGAAGAAATTACAAGATGTTTTCCATTTTCATATTTGAAGGAAAATTTGGGCTCAACAACTAATGTATATACAAAATTGCCTTTATTGGGTGAAGAGAGGAAGTTAGTTATGGAGCTTAAGTGCATCTTAAAGGAGAATCAATTCCTTCATTCTAGAAGTGTCGATAAATACATATTAAATAAAGGAGTCTTCCAAAAGATAAAGCAACATAAGAAAAATGAAGAATTTAGATCAAAATACTCTTCATTACATTCTTTCATGGATGAAGCATTTTAAATAGTGGATGATTTTTAATATGCCAAAAAATAGTTTTCAATAATAATAATTAATAAATAATAGTGGTAGGTTACATCTTTGGTCATGTCCTTCTACCTATACTTATATATAATGCTAACTAGTGATCATTATAAATATATACTTGAATAAAAAATTATTATGGTGCCCTCCATTTCTCATTTTAATCTACATGCAAAGTGATGGACCATGGCATATTACCATTGGGTAAGGTAAACAAAAGATAGGAGATAAAAAAAGAAGAAGCCATATCAACATCAGATTGAAACACCCATTAAATTTCTAGTTTTATAGGTGAACAACAGTAGATTAGAGCACCAACTAAATCTCTAGTCTCGTAAAAGAATAAGAATAATTTGGAACATTAATCAAAAAAATTTCTTGTAAAAGAATTAATAATTTCAAAAATTTACGAAATGCTTAAAAATATGAGTCTTTGTTATGATTAGAGCGTTGACATTGTTTGGAAGACCAAGACACTAAAGTTATGATATCTTGTAACGTTAATCAACGTTTGTTTCTAAAACACAAGTGGGATTACAATTATATGTCTTAGAATGTTTGCAACAAATTCCATGTTTCATCTCAACCAATAATTATATCTAATAGAGAATAATGAACCTATAAAGTGAAATACATTGTATTATTAGTATTTTTTTCTTAATGTTTAAGAATAATTTTTTTAAGAGACCAATTTGTAGAGTGTTTTGGATTCATGTGCACACACATTATTTGGATTCATTAGCACACCCATTATTTCAACTCTTTGTATTTTTTTTTTGGTTACTTCTATACTTGTCTAGCAATAATCATGAACTTTAGATAATTTTACAATTAAAATAAAAGCTTTAATTTCAATTTAAAATAACTCATAGATTTTCAACATTTACAACCAAAACTATGGAATAGCTAATAATGTAAGAAAATCTCATTTATATTTAGGAGTGCACAAATTAATTAGTGGTGTAGAAAAATCTACATAAGAAACAAAATTAAATAGATTTTCATTCATAATAGGAAGAAAACAATGCATTCATATATGAAATAGATTATTTTTATAATAAGAGGAGAATGGTGTTATTTAATAAGGCTTACCAAGAGTAAGATTTTCAAATATGATATCAACGAAGGCTCTTTGTTACTAGGCATGGCACTGTTCTTGGTTTCCTTTTATTTGATGTTATTGTTTTGGAGTGCAACAAAGATTCAAGGCCAATGTTCACTGAGTCACTTTTTTCACAAGACCATGTTGTCAGTTCAAAAATTCTTTAGGAAAATCCTGATTCCTCTCAAAGCCTTTTTTTTTTCTAAGGGTAGAGAGATCCCCACTTCATGTAGTGGGGAAAAATGTTGATAGGGATGAGGTTGACAACATGATGGATTTTCAAACTAGGTAGTTTGAGTAATTGAGTAACCTCCTCTCTAAAATTCTTGGGGATGGGGAAGAAGTCTTGTGAAGATAAAGGGATTTGTAGGTATTATGCTTTGCGTCATTTGTAATACATGAATTTAATAATAGTAGGACAAGATCCTAGACATCCATGAAAAAGACATATCCATCTTGGAGAATTAATCTTGAGTAGAGGGGAAAACAAACCTTTTTCTCAAAACCATCTAGACTAAATCCATAGGAGAATAAATGAATTTAACTATCATTCATAATTCCATTCCATTCCATTTCACGTGGCATCTTATAATTTTTGTTTTTATTTTTTAAATATGACATTTCCTTGTATATTATTATTATTATTTTTTGCTAGTTTATGTGAGTCATGAGATGACTTCACTACTAATTTGTGGCTGAAATAGTTGTAACATAGAGGCATCTAAGTCATCAAAATCACTTGAGGATCAGACTCGACCTAGGCCACACCAACCCTTCCTATGGTTGGATTTTTGCCCACAGAGTTTCGAAAGAGTAACTTTTACTTCATGAAATGCCTTATGTGTGCATATTAATATTATTTTGTTATATTATACTTTTTACAAATAAAAAATATAAAAAATATACACAATCTAATAACATTATTATTATTATCCAATATTAAGGTTAGTGCCAAGCAAGACACCAAATTGGTGTATGAGACCCCCTTGTTTGTGGGACAAGGGACCCACCTCTGCGCAACTTTTACTTCATGAAATGCTTTCCGTGTGCATATTAAAATTATTTTGTTATATTATACTTTTTACAAATAAAAAATATAAATAATATACAATCTAATAACATTGTTATTATTATCCAATTTTAAGGTCACTGCCAAGAGAGACACCAAATTGGTGTATGAGACCCCCTTGTTTGTGAGACAAGGGACCCACCTCCACGCAACTATTTGACAAGTCTACAAAAACATACATACTCTGCCCCTCTCATTTTGAACCTATGACGTTGTTTTGAAACTTAATAATATGATGATAATTTAAATTTATATACATATGTTAATTTATTTTAATTATAAAACAAAAATTGTATTTCTTATAAACATTAATTAATAATATTAATATTTTTATAATATAAAAATTAATATTAGTAATATTAATATTTTATTAAATAAAAATTAATATACAAATGAAAATTTAAAGAATACACACCTTCTTTATAATACTTCTGTTTATAATACTAATATCTTTATATTTTAAAGAGACACAAATTAGTATGTTTTAAAGAGACAGAAATTAATATGCACTTTATATTGTTGAAAATTTATTTTAAATTGTATATACATTCTATATAATATAAAATAATATTATTAATATTTTTATTAAATAAAATTTAATATACATATGAAAGTATAAAATTTATACGCCTTTTATATAATTACCGACCCAGTTTCGTCTGTTTTTAAGAGTCAAGTTTCTGCTCATATTGTTAGTGAAGCCTTAGCTCTCACTGTGCAGGTGGTCAAGGCCTCACTGGATGAGGCCTTGAAGTTTTCTGAAAGTGCCTTAATCTGCCGGTTTAATGGATTTTGGCCGCGGTTGACAGCTCTCCACAGTTGGATCTCGGAGGTATGGAAGCCTGTCATCTCTGATGAAATTAATATCTACCCCTGTGCTAAGGGTTTCTTTATAGTAGATTTTGAAAACTTTGAAAGTAGACAATGTATTTTAGATTCCAGCCCTTGGTTTTGGGAAAATTCGGGCCTATTCATGAAGCCATGGAACGCATCATTCGATCCCTCAACAACAATCATAACCTCAACACAAGTTTGGGTCAGATTGCCAAACCTACCTTTGCATCTCTGGAATCTCTCCTCACTAAAAGCCATTGGAAATGCAATTGGGAAATTTTACTGCAGGTGCCCAGAAACAGAGGAATATGTCAGAACCACCTTTGCACGCATCTGTGTAGAAATGGACTTCAGCACCAGATTCCCTGCTAAAATAATCCTAACAAGCAAAGACTATGTATGGAACCATAAACTCGACTATGAAAGTGTCATCTTCAGATGTCGATCCCGCTTTAAGACATGCCATCTAGCCAAAAATTGCCCAAAAGTCTCCGAGAAAAATTCTGCTAGAAAGAATTACCATAGATTTACATGGTGGGAAGGAGCACAAAAGGAACATTATACTGTCATCAAGGAAGAATACTCTCCAGAAAACTCTGAATCGCAAGAAATCAGGCAAGAAAGAAACAACCCTTAAGACAAGCAGGGGGAAAACCCCGCCCAACAACAAAAAAACGAACTCGACAACCCCTCAAGCACCAACAATTATGAGGATCCGAATACTGCGCAAAATAAATCTTCATTTAACAGCAAAGCAGATCTTCCAGATCTTGAAGATAAGACACCAGTGTCCCAAGAATCAGAAGAGACGAAGGAGGTGCAAGATAAAGGAAGTTGGAAGACCATAGAGAAGAAAAAGAAAGCTACAACACCAATCTCGCCAAGAAAAATTAGAAGCGAGACAATTAAGAACTAAGAAAATTATAGGTCTGATAGACCAAAGTTTGGTCTCAGTGGACGTTAACTATCATCATCATCATCATCATAATACTAATATCTATATATTTTAAAGAGACATCTATAACAATTAATATAAGATGATAATATAATTTAAATTGTATACACAGTCTATATATACTATTAACGAAGTTAAAAATATATTTAATATAAAAGAAAATATATATATATATATATATATATATATGAAAAGTTATATTTTTTCAAGGTTTATAATTTTTTTTTGTTAGTAGAAACTATATTAGAAAAATCATATTAGATGTTTTAAATGTCGATCAAATCCTAATGATTTTAATGATGTGATTAATAAGAAAGACATTTTTTTTGTTAGAGGTTAAAATATATTAATAAAAAAAATATGAAAAATTATATTTTTTTTAAGATTTATAATTTTTTTTTGTTGATACAATTTATTTTTAAATTAAAAAATATTTATAAAATTATGCATTATATTTTGGTGAATATTTAAATTATGTATACGATGTACATAAAAAAAAAAAAAATTATAAATATTTTTCAATTTCCAAAATTATTTTTTAATATAATTTAAAAAAAAACTTAAAAGCAACTTCTTTATATTTATAGATGGGGACTTCAATTTTTAAGGAAAACTTAAAAGACACTCCTTTAAGATTTCAATTTTTTTAAAAACACTTAAAAGATACTCCATCAGTATTTCAATTAAAGAAGTACTTTAACAATACTGACGAGGATGCCAGTTTTTTTACAGAACTTAAAAGAGACTTCTTTACATTTATGGATGGGCATTCCAAAAATGATACTACAGGAACAACACACGTGTATATTCATGTATATTATGTTCAAGGAAATTCAAAAAAACACACAACCTGCCCGAAATTAGTTTAATACCCAACACCAAGAGTCTGACCAAACCCCACCTTTGGGCGGATTAGATTACATAAATTTCATAGGTGGAGGTGCCTTGGGGGTGAATTGAATTGGAGATTGCATTGCATTAATTGCAATCCTGTCGGAACCAGTGAATTTGATAAGAGGATACACAAACACACCAGAGTGTCCATGGCATTACCTCAACCATTACGATTGACATCCCCTCCTTTTCTCAATTTCCATGGACCATCCTGTGGGAAATCTGCGCACGCTATCTCAATTCCATACTCCCCGAAATTACATTCTCTCAGGCGCGGGAAAAATTCGTGTCTGTCAAGACCTGGTTGGGTGGAAATTCGAACTCGCAACTTTAGAGGAGTAGGGGCTGTCAGACAGTATCCTATGCGCATCCAGGCGGCTTACATTTCTCCGCCGGCTGCAGATCCTCAGATTGAATTGGGGAGCTCTAAAAATTCGTTAGAAAATAATGGTATCGAGGGTGCGAAAACGGTACCAATAAGGTGGAGCCACATTGGGGCTCTGGTATTCAGGCACAAGCTGCGCGTCGCTCTATCTGCCTTCGCCCTCGTTGGTTCTACAGCTTGTACACTTACTATGCCCATTTTTTCGGGTATGGTTTCATGTCCTCCCCTTCATTTAATTTGGCAATAAGCTATTTGATTTTATGTTATACAATATTACATGCCTAAAGCTTAATTTCAGACCAGAAGATCGGTTGAGATAAGAAAAACTAATGCTATTAGACATTGCATCAGACATGAGTTAATGGTGGTGTTAAGTACAGATTTATTGAAACACACAGGTTATGCAATAACTTGATCGAATTTATCACAATATAACATATCTCACACGGTTTGTTGGATGTCACAAGTCCTTACTAATATGTTCTCTGATGGCTTATCTGAAGTACGGGTATCTGGAAAGTTTTATTGCATTAACATTTTTGTGTTATCTGTATATATGACCAATTTACGGTTTCCAAGTTGAACTGAATTCTTTTAGGTGTAACTTAGATTTGCATGGGAGATCTTGGAACTCTACCATCTTTTTGATGTATTCAGTTGTATTTGTGAAGAACATAAATTTAGCAAATTAAAATGTTTTAGTTTATCTGTACATGTTTTTAGAGGTTTTTTTTTAGTAGAATTTGTGCAGAATCCTACAGAGATTTGTTGAAATTAAAAGTTTGAGTTGGGAACTCTCCACAGTTCAAGTTGCGAGTTTCCCAGGGTTTTTTAGGGTGTTGAATCCATAAGTGTAGTCAAAATGCATTTTAAACAGCAAAAGTTCACAATTTGACCAAAAATTGTTTCATTTGGATTTCTACCAAAAACTCCAAAACATATAATACTTAGACAACTCCAATTAAAATGATCTTGTTGTTTTTTTAGTGTAACTAAGCATTTCACTTTCCAACTTACAGGCAAGAGGAATAAGACACTCTTCAGTGTTCAATGTTAAGATTCAAAGCCATTATAACAATATATTCAATATGAATTCAACATGTTACTTGTAGTTTTTGAATTTTACAAGAAGGATAACAATCAATCCTTCCAAACACCTGATATAAGTACAATTAACCAAATGATCTCATAGCTTACCATAAATTTCACTTTGAAACAATTAATTAACATTAATTAAACTAATTGTTATCCCCTTCACCTGTTTGCAAGTCTCATGGGGGACATCTTTGGCCTATTGTGATTAGGCTCAAGGAGTAGGCTCCCCCACCCTTGTGGAGTCTAGACTCTTGCTAAGTCATAAATTCCTGGTATAACTAGCTTACGGGCTGTTAGATATACTCTTGGTGTTATAGTGGCAGCTGCTAGATTTAATATTGGGTCTCGGCCAAATTACTCCAACAAGTTATATATATATATATATATATATATATATATATATATATAGTTTTAACAAAGTCGGTTGCTATTGATATTCAAAAAAAGGGAGACGGAGCTGCAATGGTTACAAGAGGTGTAATAGAAGAAGGAGAGATAGGAGTGACAGAGAAGCGTGCTGTCACTCTTTTGCTTCTAACATTCAAAAAAACCTGAACTGCAGAGAGTGCGTAGATACGGATGAACTGAGACAAAAGGAGGATAAACTTGCAAGTCATAATTAATCTATGTTAATATGGCGGATCTGGCGAGCGGTGGAGTCTTCAGGATTGACATCTGCACCTTGGTTTCTTGCATTTGTGGAGCTAGAGCTTGGTGCTGTATTTTTTTCCAGCATGTACTTCAAAATTTCGATGGATTCTTGAGCATGGGCGCACTTATTAGAGAGTTCTTTGAACTGTTCCTGAAGGGAGGTGACCCTCTGATGGAAGAAGTTTAGATCAGCTTCGTGTCTCTCTTTCGCCAGCTTGGCCTGAAAGTGCAGCTTATCATCCATGATCTTCTGGTGGGCTTGGATTTGCTCCAACTCTGCTTGGAGGTCGGCACAATGTAGACAATCTTCTCTCCTGGCCATTCTTAACAGAGATAACCTGATTCCAGAGGTCTGAGGCAGAGGCGAGAGGTAGGAAGTGGAAAAGGATAAGGATTCAAGTAGCCAGGGAAATGCAAATGAGAATGGGAGAGGAGAGACAGGAGTTGCAGGCAGGTGGCGGGCGCAAGGATCAATGGTCTCACTCCCAAAGGAGCAAATGCTGCAGCGAAGGAGCAGAGGATTGTTCAATAGAGCAGCGAAAGGAAAATGGTAACCGAGAGGTAGGGAAGGCAAATAAATAGACTAAGGCGAAAGGTAGACCACGGATGATCACGGGGAAGCGGAGGGTGGAGTCGAGCGCGGGAGAGGAGGGTGCAACTGCCTCGAAAGGGGAAAAAATACAGAGAGGGCTAAGGATCATGAGTGAAGAGACATGAAATCAATACAATGATGGAGGGAGGACAATACTCATGATCCAGAGGCCCGTGAATACGCCTCCAATTTTAAAATCTGCTGACTGAAGCTTTCCGAGGCCATTGGGAGATGGGCCAAATGTTGGGAATCCAAAGCTGATTGGACCTAGTCATGGCAGGTGGATTTGATGCTCGATCTCATTGCAGGAGAGGACTCCTACGGATCTGAGACAGGCCCTGTTGGCGCGGAGGTCCGCCTCTTTGTTGAGGGTGCGGAGAATATGAAAGAAATTGACCCCCTTCATGTCTTCAATAAGAAGTTGGCATCTAGTTGTGGTTTGCTGAAGAGCCACATTTGCTGCCGATCAATTATGAACCATAAGGCTAATGATGATAGCTGAATCTCCAAAAATCATGGCATTGTTTATGCCTAGCTTTTGCAATTGAAGGATGCCTTGAAAAAGAGCGAGGGCTTCAGCTCTATTATTGGAGAGAGCACCCAAACCCCATTCGAAAGAAGAGATGATAATATCCTCCTCGTTGCAGATAATTCCACCAGCTCCTGCCACGCCCGGATTGGATTTGGACACTCCATCAAAGAACAGAGAGGGTCTTTTGCAGTTCCTTAACCATATGTTGAAATCCTCCTCGCTTAGTCGAATTTTCCAACTGTTGTTGGTGATGTTCAACTGATTGTTGAGGGTGTTACTGCGTTTGATGATGTTATTTTTATCCAACAAGTAGCTTATGAAGTTGTGCTCTTCCACACATAGATCGTTGCAATCAATTTGATAGGCATGCTTCTTAATAGAAATAGCTTCCAGAGTAAGGCTTCTAGCTTTACTGCACAGCTTCTTGAAATCAGTTGTTTTATATTTGAAAACTTTACGGTTTCGGGCCAGCCAAATATTCCAAAGAGTTGTGAGGGGGAGAGTATCCCATACTCTTTTAGCTAAGCTGTTCTTTGTACATTTCCAGGGGTAACTTTTCTTCCATAGGCCCAAGGCTTCGATGATGGTGCTATGTAAGCCCCATGGAAGATTGGAGTTTGGGATGAGCTCCTTCCAACAACTGATGGCAAAGGGGCATTCAATGAAAAGATGACGGATGGTTTCTTCAGCAGCTTGACATTTAGGACAATGGGAGGGCCCAATTATGCCTCTCTTTTTTAGATTCTCAGAGGTTAAGATTTTCCCTTTGAGTAAGGTCCAAGTGAAGAATTTCATCTTGGGGAGGGCCTCTGATCTCCAAACTAATTTCCACGAAGACCATGTGGGCGCAGGGTAGTCCTTATTGCAGAGAGCTTGATAACCAGCTTTAATAGAGTAGATCAATCCAGTTGGATCCCAACGAAAGCCATCTTCACAGTCCTGCTTTAAAGGTGCAATGCCATGGAGATGAGTTTGAAGAGTTGCAAGGCTTGCTTCTAAATGAGCAGGAACCTTGGGGAATTGCCACCCGGTACAGATCAAAGATTGAGAATCTCAGGTGGATATTTGATTTAAGTTGTGCAGCCCCATGTTGCTTAGATAGGCCAAAATATTATGAGTTCCCTGAACGCTATTGATGGGGGCCTGTCCCATAATTCTGTCTGCTCCTATGCTTGTGTTGCTGCCTCCCTTAGGCACTTTGGATATGTTGTGAGCTAGGGAGGAAATAGCTTTTTTACAAAGCCCCCAGATTCTTGAGCAAGGCTTGTTGGGGATAGCTTGATCAAGCAGATGTTGTCTAGAAGTATGCAGGTATTTGATTTCTAGGACTTGTTTCCACCAGGCAATCTTGCCACTGATAAGTCTCCAGATTATCTTTCCACCAAAAGCCAGATTCATAAGCTTTGGTGAGCGGATACCCAAGCCTCCGCGTTCTTGGTCTTGAATGACTTGCTTCCAGCTTATGAGATTGAATTTTTTTTTTTTTCTTTTTCTTTTTCTCAGATTTCCCACCTTGCTAAAGGAATTGACGAATAATGGTCTCCATTTTGTGATGGAAGGAGGCAGGGGCATGAAGGAGGGAGAATTGATAAAGGGGCAGGGAGGAGAGGCCCGATTTGAGAAGAATAAGGTGGCCAGCTAGATTCAGCCAAGTGGCTCCCCAAAGCTGCACTTTCCTTTTCATTTTGTCGATGATGATGTCCCACACCGCAGCTTTCAAGGGTCCTGTGTTTACAGGCATGCCCAGATAAGAAAAGTGTCCCTAATCCAACTTATAAGGGACCTCAAAAATACTGGCAATGTTATGCAAAAACTGACCTGAAGAACTCCAACCATAAATACAACTTTTGAGATGATTGATCGGGCCTCCAGAATAGCTCATAAATTTATCCAAGAGAGACTTGAAACGATGAGCTATGATGTTGGAGGCTCCTCCCATTAATAGAGTATCGTCAGCAAATTGGGAGTGATTTAGATTTTTGACTCCATTGCCAAACTTGATGCCAGCGATGAGTCCAACCCGGCGCTTGTGATCTAGGGCCTTACTGAAGGATTCAACCATTAATATGAAGAGATAGGGGGACAAGGGGCAGCCTTGTCTTAGACCACGAGAACACTGGAAGAAGGGAGCTGGCCTGCCATTTATGAGGGGGGAGATCCAAGGGCCGGTTATGCAGGCTTTAATAAGATCAAGGAAGGAGGAATCAAATCCCATTTTTTTAAGAACTGCAAAGAGGAAGGAGTGCTGGACATGGTCAAAGGCATTGGCTAAGTCAAGTTTTAGGATAAAGCCTTTTTCATTGCGAGAGAGGCTGGAGTGAATAGCTTCTTGGACAAGAAGGATGGAATTAGAGATTTGTCTATTAGACAGAAATCCTCCTTGGTTTTCGGAAATGAGAGAGTGAAGATGGGGTTTCAGGTGAAGGGCTAAGATTTTGGTCAATATTTTATAAGAGGCATTACAAAGGGAAATGGGTCGAAATCTGGAGAAGGAGGAGGGTCGGTTTTCTTTAGGAATGAGGGCGAGATGAGTAGCATTGGTATAGCCTCCAACTTTGCATTTGCATTGGGTCCAATGTATCAGCTTGATCAAATCTTTTTTTATTATTTCCCAATAGGTCCTGTAAAAGCTAATGGAAAAGCCATTTGGTCCCAGAGCTTTATCTGGATGCAGGGTCCATATTTCTCTTTGGATCTCAGTTTCATCAATTCCTCTGGTGAGCAAGTTATTGATGTCCTCTTTGACAGTAGTGGGAAGATACTGGAGAAGATCAGAGTAGTCCTCTTCACTTTTGGTCTCAGTGAGAAGAGTTTGAAAGTGAGCAGAAGCGGCTGTTTTGATTGCTTCTTGGTCTGTGTGAAGAGTGCCCTCAGCATCTGTGATGGTACTTATGTTGTTACGAATTCTCCTGACAGTAGCCTGTTTGTGGAAATAAGCAGTGTTTTTATCGCCATCTTGAAGCCATAGTTGTCTTGATTTAATGCGCCATTTTTGCTCCTCTTCTTTGTTGGAACAATAGAGCTGATAATAAAGATCGTTTTCCAGCACACGATGCTCTGGGGTGAGCCCATTTGTTTTGATTTGTTCATGAACTCCTTCCAGTCTTTGTTTTATAACAGTTTGTCTCCTCTCTGGTTCTTTGTAGTGGGATTTCACCCATTCCTTGAGGGCAATTTTGGTATTCTTCAACTTTCTTTCCCATATGAAAACCGGAGACCCTTCTATATGCTGGTTCCAGACAGCCCGAACAATATTATTGGCTTCAGGGATATTGTTCCATAGGAGACTGTATTTAAAAGGCATAGGCCCTAAAGGGCGATGCTCTTGGAGGTTAAGCGTAACAGGATAGTGGTCGGAGGCAGAGAAGGAGAGGACGAGGGCAGAGACTGTGGAGAAGGAGGCAAGGAGGGTGATGTCCACGAGAATTTTATCTAACCGCTCCATAATATTATCTTTCTCAATTCTGCGGTTGCTCCATGTAAATTTACGATTTTTGGGAACAATGTCAACCAACTCATGCTCTTGCATGATGTCTTCTAACTGAGCACTAGAAGGATCTTGGGTGAAAGTTCCTCCTCTTTTTTCATTTGAATGGAGGATGAGGTTAAAATCTCCTCCTATTATTATATTCCTGTTCTCCTCTTCGTCTATGTCAGCCTTGATAGAGTTCCAACACTGTTCTTTATCTATGTAGTGATTAGGTCCGTAGACATTGTAGATGAAAATTTTTTTGTTGTCTTTTTTGTATTCTAATTTGACTTTGATCCAATTCTGATTAATAATGCTGCTGTTGAGTGTCCATTCGCTGTTGTTCCAAAGGGTGACAATACCCCTAGAAGCCCCTCTAGATTTAGTGAGGAGGCCATCATACTGCCTAAACTTATCAATAATGTCTTTCATTTTTGATTTCCCTTGTTTGGTCTCTTGCAGAAGAAGGATGCCTGGTTTCTCCTGGGTTATCAGATCTTTAAGAGCAACAATTTTAGAGGGGTGCCCCAATCCCCTGCTGTTCCAAGAAAGTACTTTCATCATTGAGTGCCAATGTTACGAAGGGTTGCTCTCCCTCCTTGTTCCTTGGCTCCCATCTCTTTGCTGTTTTGCCCCAAGATGTAGGTTTCGACAGGGTTTTGGGTGCCCATTGCTATGTCTTTTTGCGCATTTTCATCTCTTTGTTGCTTGAAGGATCTCCTGCCAGGCCCTTGCTTTTTTTGGGGTTCAAGGTTTGCACCATGTTCTTTCGAAGAGTTTCTAGTAGCACGGATGGAGGGGGGATCAGGGGCAGAAGGGGAGGAACTAGGGCCATCGGTTTGGGAGAGGGGAATGGTAAGAGGAGGATCGTCCTCAGGAGGGGATAAGGAGGAGAAGGGGTTGGAGGATTCCAAGTTGGAGATTGGAGGAGGGCAGGGGGGGGGGCTGAGCAGAGGAAGCAGAAGGCTGAATAGGGCGTTCCTGGGAAGAGGGAGTGGAGGTGGAGGCTAAGGGTTTGGAATGGGAAGGAGCAGAGGATGGCCTAGCTTTAGGGTTAGAGGCAGATTTCTTCTTTTTGACTGGCTCCCATTGGGCTTCTTGTTCAGGGTTTTCAGCATCAATAACTTTAGAACAATGATTTGCAAAATGACCATATTCGTGGCATACCTTGCATTTGAAGGGGATCTGCTCGTAGTCAAGTTGCTGAATGTGAGTCCAATCATCCACCTTGAGCTTAATGGCCTCTGGGAGCCCTTTACCAAGATCGACCTCAACGCAGATCCTAGCACAAGCTTGCATGTTGTCCTTTGGTTCGCTGCGGTCGATGAATTTGCCGACGACATTCCCAATGGCGCGAACCGATTCGTCCCCCCAACAGTGAAGAGGGAGATGAGGAAGACGGACCCAAACCGGAACCGCACTGGGCACATCAAGCTCAGGATCGAAGTCTGGGGTCCATTTGTTAAGATATAAACCTCTCGAATCCATGAAGTAAGGCCTGTTCCTAAAGATTAAATCCTTGTCCTCCTTGGATTCGAAATGAAAGGTGAAATATCCTTTTTCACAGAAGCGAATGGAGATTTTACCATTTATTTTGTCGGCCCAGTTTCGTTCAACCCAACGCTGAACCGTTCTCGGAGAGGGCCAAAGGCCAGTGAGCTGGTGTAAAGTTTTGTAGATGTTCTATGCTAGTAGCAATTTCACTTTTATTTCAGCAATCATACAAGTAGTTAAGCAAAATGCAGATAGAACATATAAGAAGATCTTACAGAAGACAAATCAGAAACAGGAAAAATGTGTATGTTCGTTTCCGCGTCAATGTGATGCTTCAACCAAGAAAGTCTCCTTTTGGTCATCAAAACTTATGAAGATGTGTCACAACAACCCTTCAATCAGATGAGTCAACCCAAGTCAATCACAAAGTCAACGCCGTCCCCCGAAAGTCAACGCAGGGCAGCAAGCTAAAAGTCAACGCAAGAAGAAATCTATTAACCCTTTGACTCGATTTTTGTGCTGTGTAGTACGGCTTCATAAAATCGAACCTTCCAAAAGTTTTCACGAGTTTAGACTCAAGAAGTCCCAAAGTCAACGCTCGGTCAAAGTTTCGCGAAAACTTAGCAAAGAACAGTCCAGATTTTCCGTGCTCCTCGCCCGCATGGGGCTTGTCCTCTTCTCGTCCTTCACACGTGTGGCTGAAACTCGTCCTTCTTGGTAGCTCGTACTCTAAGATGAGAGAGGAATATGTGAGTTGTGATGATGATGATAATCTCTCCAACTTTTCCTGTATCTATATCCATCATGAGGGTGTGTGACACATCTGTTGGGCATGCGAGCCTACATTACAAAACTGGCCGACCTTGCACATATAATTTATTAAAAATAATAAATTAAAAATATAAGTTCTGCTCATCGGATTAAGACATATTTTATATGGATTTTACACCTCTCAGAAAGAGGAATCCAACAAAAATATTAGCCTCTTAATCTGAGCATCTTAATATGGAGTTTGGACTTAGTTGTCCAAATTTAACACTCCCTCTCAACTAGGGAGAACTCCATCTATTAGTGCAATCAACATCGTGCGTCATCCCGCCGAAACTTGCTTTGCTGGCTTCTTTATTTCAGAACAGAAGTGGGTCAGTCACAAAGACATCATCCCCCGACCGACATAGTCAGTCCAGAGGTCCCAGACCTCACAAATCTTGATCCCAGATCAAGTGGTTGGACCGTGCCATCCTAGATAGAGAGTACGGCAATCTCTGATGCGTCCATCAGTCTTTGCTAATAGTCTCTAACTTTTCCACACCTCATTGGCCAAATGAGAGGTACTTCCTATGAGCCCTGAACTCAATGGGTAGGATGCATACGGGGCACAGAAAATGAGAGGTGAACCAACTCAAAATCACAACGGTGGGGTCCAAGCACACCACCAAGGTTGGCAAGCCTAGCCTTGTGGTTGCCCATAGCTCCAAGAAGCTCTCCCCAAAGCCCCCCAGAGCTCCCAGAGCTCATCGTCCAACAAGACCCACATCATAGGGTCTTTCCACGACACCAAGACTCTCACGGAAGGTTAGGAACTTGACCTTCCCCAGGGGCTTAGTGAGAATATCCGCGACCTGCTCATCAGTTCCTATATGATCGAGCCTTACGGCGCCTCGCTGTACCATATCCCGGATAAAGTGGTACCCGATATCAATATGCTTGGATCGGTCGTGGAACACAGGATTCTCAGTCATACGAATCCCACTCTGATTATCACAGAGTATCACAGTGGTATCTAGCACATGTCCAAACAGCTCACTAAAGAGCTTCCGCAACCAAACTGCTTCACAACAGGCCTTACTAGCAGCAATGTATTCGGCCTCCGCGGTGCTCAAAGCCACCGACTTCTGCTTCCTGCTCATCCATGAGATCGAGGCAGAACCAAGATTGAAGCAGCATCCAGGTGTGCTCTTACGATCCACCACACTGCCAGCCCAATCGGCATCAGTATATCCACGGAGTATCACACTCCCGGCAGTGTATCTCAGCCCATGGTTTATCGTGCCCCGAAGATATCTCAAAAGATTCTTGGCACCAACCCAGTGAAAATGATGAGGCTCAACCATCTGTTGACTCAAAGTGTTCACCGCAAAACATATGTCCGGACGGGTGTTCACTAAGAACATCAAAGCTCCTATGAGTTGACGATACTCAGTAGGATTGGCCAAGATAGGCCCAGCAGCGCTGCCACTCAACTTTTTAAAGTTGAGTTCCATTGGTGTCGACACGGACTTACAGTCCACCATCCCAAATCTTTCCAGAAGCTTCACAATATATTTTCCTTGAGAAAGGAAAATCTCTCCAGGTCTCTGCCAGACCTCCAGGCCTAGGAAGTAGTGCATCAGTCCTAGGTCCTTCATCTCGAATTCAGCAGCGAGCTCCCTCTTACATTGATGAATGAGAGGGTCAGCACCTGTCAGGAAGAGGTCGTCCACATACAGCACTAGAATGAGAGGCTTCTCCTGCACAACCTTGAAGTAAAGGTTCGGATCAGCATTACTTCGAGTGAAGCCCAGCTTCATCAAGTAACTATCCATCCTCTCGTACCAAGCTCCGGGTGCTTGCTTTAACCCGTAGAGGGCTTTCTTCAATCTGCAGACATGAGTGTCTCGATCCTGAACTTCAAATCCCAGAGGTTGTTCCACATACACCTCTTCCTTTATTGCACCATGCAGAAAAGCGGTCTTGACATCCATCCGATGAAGACTCCATCCTTGCGTAGCAGCAAGGGCTATGATTGATCGAATGGTGGTATATCGTGCCACAGGTGCAAATATGTCATCATAGTCAATTCCTTCCTTTTGAGAGAAGCCACGAGCAACAAACCTTGCCTTAAACTTTTCAGCACTCCCATCAGATCCATGTTTGATCTTGTAGAGCCATTTTGCGGTGACAACAGATTTGTCCTTCGGTCTCGGGACCACATCCCAGACATCATTCTTCATTATGGACTCATATTCTTCGTGCATAGCAGCCTTCCAGACTTGATGCTTTACGGCTTCCTCAAAAGATCCAGGTTCAGATTGTACAATAGTACTCATGGCAGCTAGATACCCTTGGTATCTACACGGCTTCTTGCTTTCTCGGAATGTCCCCCTTGGGGCAGCATGACCCTCAGCATCTTCGATGGTGTCCCTGAGCCATGATGGTCTCTTTCCTAGTGAAGGGGTTGGATCAATAGGGTCCATTGGCCCTTCAATATCAGGCATAGTCTCATCCTGGGGTTCTTCCAGATTTCCAGGTCTTTCTTCATGATTTTCTTCAGATCTAGGAAGAGCTACTACTTTCTTCAGGGAAGCATCTTCGTCAAAAGTGACATCATGGCTTATCTCTACTTCCCTTTGACCAGGTACATAGACTCTATATGCCTTAGAAGTCTCACCGTAGCCCACAAACATTCCTTTCTTCCCAGTAGCATCCAGCTTACTTCTCTTTTCTTTCGGCACATGAAAATAGACAGGACATCCAAAAATTCTAAAATGTGAGACATCGGGTTTCTTACCAGAGAAAACCTCTTCGGGAGTTTTGGAGTCCAGAGCGGAATGAGGGCATCGGTTTTGAATGTACACAGCAGTATTTGCAGCTTCTCCCCACAGAAACTTTGGTAGACCCTGGTCACATAGCATGGCACGGGCAGCTTCCACAATAGTTCTATTCTTGCGTTCAGCAACACCATTCTGCTCAGGAGTATATGTAGTGGTAGTCTCCCTCTTAATGCCAGCTTCTCTGCAAAAGTCTTTGAACTCATTTGACTCATATTCAGTGCCATTGTCAGTCCTCAAAATCTTGATCTTCTTTCCGGTCATATTTTCCACCAAGGTTTTGAAGGTACGGAACCACATGAAAGCCTCATCCTTCTTCTTCAAGAAGTATATCCAGGTTTTGCGAGAGAAGTCATCAGTAAATGTCATATAGTAAGAGCATCCCCCCAGGGATGTTACGGGCAACATACCAGATAGATCAGAATGGACCAGTTGCAATATATCAGATGTCTTTGTGACACTTGAGGGGAAAGGTCCCCTTGTATGTTTTCCTTCAGCACAGCCCTTACATACACCTTCATGATTATTTCCAAAGTCAGGCATTCCTGTCACCACCTTCCTTGCTTCGGGAAGGGCCTTGTAATGAAGGTGTCCAAATCTTCGGTGCCATAGTTCGGTTTGTCGAATAGTATCACAAGTCATAGCTCCCAACGGACTCCCTCCAACCTGGTAGAGTGTACCAACTCTAAAACCAATAGAGATAGCTTCCTTGAAGCTCTTCTTCCACATGAGCACCTTTCCATCAGAGAAAGTTACATTGAATCCTTTGTCTTCCATGGCAGATACAGACACAAGGTTCTTCTTCAATTTGGGCACATAGAGTACATCTTGTAGACGGAGGACTTGTCCTTGAGACAAGTGGAGGGTCACAGTCCCGGTCCCTTTCACAGGATAAGTGGCATTATCCCCAAGGATAATTTCTAGATTAGTATCCCTTTCAACCATGTCAGAAAGTGCTTCCTTGAATCCGGTGATGTGTCTTGAGGCACCACTATCAATTAGCCAGACATCCATAGTGTCGGGCGGAGATGCAGCTGAGAGAGCAGATACCAGAATATACTCATTTCTTTTATCAACAACATTAGACTCTTCATACCTGGTATTTTTGGACCTCTTAGAAGGTTGATGGTTTCCTCCAAAGTGTGCCTTCCTCTTTCCTTTGGATTTGTCATTTCTTCGATTCCCATTTCTTCGGTTGTTGTTGTTATCGTCACTATCGGGAGAATCCTTCTTGAAGGGGCATTCTCTAGCATAGTGTCCAGGCCTATGGCAGGTGAAACATTTACCCTTCTTCTCTTGAGTCTTTGTCCTTCTTTTATCCTTAGAACCACCAGAGTTCTTCTTTCGGGAATGAGCACCATAGGCAGCATTTCTTTCATTATCAAATTCCTTCATCCTTGTTTCTTCTTGCATACATCTTGACAGAAGCTCATCAAAGTTAGGAATGGTATTATTGTTGAGAATAGTAGTTGTGAATACTTGCCATTAATATGGAAGTCCTCCAAGTGCGGTGAGAACCATCTCACGATCAGCTATTATTTCCCCAATAGCTAGCAGATTGTTCCTGGTTTCGGTCAACTTCAGAAAGAAAGTTTGAACAGACTCATCTCGGCCCTTCTTCATATTCTTCAACTTGTTCTTGAGGAATAGCACTTGGTTCACATCGTTTACTTGAAACATAAGTATCAATTTGTCATACATCTCCTTGGATGTGCCTAGTTCAGATATGTAGGCAACCAGACTCTTATTTATGGATTCCCTGATCAACAGCTTTGCTTTGATTTCTCCCTTCTTATACTTGTTTCTAACAGTAGCAGAGGCATTGGATGGAGGTTCTTGAATCCTCCCTGTCACATGATCCAGGAGATCATGATCTTCTAATTTAAGATCTAATATCATCTTCCAGGGATGGAAGTCATCACTTCCAGTCAGCTTGTCATTCTCGTTGAATTCAAGACTAGTGGAACCCATTTCCTCCGATGATGATTGCTATAGATTGAGTTTGTCTTCACCTCAGCTCCGATACCATGTAAAGTTTTGTAGATGTTCTATGCTAGTAGCAATTTCACTTTTATTTCAGCAATCATACAAGTAGTTAAGCAAAATGCAGATAGAACATATAAGAAGATCTTACAGAAGACAACTCAGAAACAGGAAAAATGTGTATGTTCGTTTCGGCGGTCAACAGGATGCTTCAACCAGCAAAGTCTCCTTTGGTCAGCCAGCCCAGCATGTGTCACAACAACCCTTCAATCTGTAGATGAGTCAACCCAAGTCAACTCTGCAAAAGTCAACGCCGTCCTGAAAAGTCAACGCAGGGGCAGCAAGCTAAAAGTCAACGCAGCAGCAAAACGGTCAACCCTTTGACCTCGATTTTTGTGCCAGGTAGTACGGCCTTCATAAATCGAACCTTCCACAAGTTTTCAGCTTGTTTGGACCAAGCGTTGACCAAAGTCAACGCTGGTCAAAGTTTCTGCGAAACCCTAGCAGCAGCAAATCCGTACTTCAGCTTAGCCGTACAGTTTGTCCTCTTCGTCCTTCACACGTGTGGCTGAAACTCGTCGTTCTTGGTAGCTCGTACTCTAAGATGAGAGAGGAATATGTGAGTTGTGATGATGATGAAAATCTCTCCAACTTTTCCTGTATATATATCCATCATGAGGGTGTGTGACACATCTGTTGGGCATCCGAGCCTACATTACAAAACTGGCCGACCTTACACATATAATTTATTAAAAATAATAAATTCAAAATATAAGTTCTGCTCATCGGATTAAGACATATTTTATATGGATTTTACACCTCTCAGAAAGAGGAATCCAACAAAAATATTAGCCTCTTAATCTGAGCATCTTAATATGGAGTTTGGACCTAGTTGTCCAAATTTAACAGCTGGCCTATCAGACCCTTTTCAGCTAACGAAAAAGCGGCCATTCGAGGAAGAAAAGGAGGAAGAACGACTTCTTGAAGGCCCTCAAGTTTCTTAACAAATTTGGAGATTGCAGGGCGTGGCCTCTGAGGCGGCAGAGATTTAACCAGATCAGAGAAGGCAAGCTGGGCGGCATCAGCGTCTGGGGAGGAGCCCAGAGGGGCCATCTGGAGAAGAGAGGGAGCAGAGCCAAAAGGCCAAGGCAGGCCAGGCGTGGCTGCAGCAGCAGCGCGACCTAGAGAGCACCAGATTGCAGCGTTCGGAAGCTGAGCGCACAACTTTCAAGATTTATTAACAAGTTACAGATTTACTATGGTTAAAAATAAATAAATTAATTAAGCTAATTCATTTGGATCAAAGAGTTTATACATATAAGTAACTTTATAAAACTAAAAGTTTAAAAAATACAAATTAATTGAATAAAAACCTAAAAATTAAAATTTAAAAATATTAAATAATATTAAGTATGTCAATGTCACAACTACAATTCAGTTTGATGTTCATGATTCAATTTTCAAAATTTCAAATATAGTCATTCAAATTTAAATATTTAATCATAAAATTTATATTATTCAAATTTAAATACTTCATCATAAATTTTATATTTATAAAAAAAACTGCAAGATAGGTTTAATAACAAATAAATCTAAATACCTCATCATGGTTTTACGATTATAACTAACAGCAAAACATGTTCAATTACATGTATTGATAAAAAATATGTGATTAGTGATTTGTCACCAAATATTAAAATTTAGCGATGTTAACAACTCAATCTTCATGCTCTGCATCTTTTAGAGCCTTGGATGCTATGCAGATACGTGTCCCTCTTTTTTTTTTTTAACTGAAGCGGTTATATTTTTTATTTAGTAGTAAAATCAGGTTGGGCCAGGGCCAAATCAACCATCGATACAAGACGACAAACAAGCTTCCTATTACATGATGAGCAACCTTTCAAGGGATGCAGATTTGTGAAGGATTTCCATCGTTTATGCTGAAATCACCTTGCAGGAGTAGGCAACCTTTGTTTGCATAGCTATCTACTTCTTTGTTTGAGTCCCTGAGAATGTGGAAGCATTGGAAAGAAGAGAAGTCCAGCATGATGAACTTCAGTCTATGGAGGATCTCGTTTAGGACTGCATCATTGAATTGATCTTTCGAGTGTAGATTTTTATCAAGATTTCAGAGTCTCCAAAGGCTTGCAAATCTCTGATGCCTTTCTCTCGAGCGATTTGGCAAGCTTTTAACAGACCAAGGATTTCTGCTTGGTTATTTGTTCACTGCCCTAGACCCCAACTGAAACTGTCTCTTCTTGTGTCGTCCAGAGAGTAAAGTATGCCTCCTGCTCCCGCTGTCCCGGGGTTTCCTTTGGGGTTTCCTCCGCCAACTTTGAAATATTTCACCCGTATCCCTTAACTGCCAACTTGGATTGGTTGAAGGTTTCGCTGTGGATTGAATTCTGTCCCGGAAGACAAAAGTCCCCATCCATTTCCTTTCCTCGAGGAGGAGAGAGATGTCAGATATGAGGTTTTGGTTACTCATTGTTTCAAAGAGGAGGGCTTTGGCTTTGGTAGCTACTGTAGAGGGAGGCCATGAAGAGTTGTTGAAGATTTGATCGTTCCTAGCAAGATAGATTTTCCAGCAGACATACTTGGGGATGGTGTGCCAAACACGAGACCAAAGGACCTTGTTGGAGATGGCCGGAGGGTAACGCTCCTTCCATGAGGAATAAAGATCCACAACAGAGATTTGGGAAGGAGCATCAACATTGAGACCATGCAGGGTAAGATTCCAAACTTCCTTGGCGAAAGAATAATTCACAAAGAGATGGTCAGAGGTTTCAAGAGCATTCCTACAGAGAGCACATCTATGAGGGCCTGCAATACTTCTTTTCAAGAGATTTTCCCCTGTTAAGATCTTCTTGTGCATTAGCTTCCAGAAGAAGAAATTTATTTTGGGGAGGCCCATGGGATCCCACACCTGAAGCCAAAAGCTAGCTGGGAGGAGCCTTTCACGCTGTGGTTGCAGAAGAAGAAATCCCCTTGCAGCAGAGTAGGTACCAGAGGAGCCCCAACCCCATGAATCAACAGCAAGCTTGTGAACCGGGGCAGCATCCCTTAACTTTGTTTTGAGAATATCCGGTTGCTGTAGCAAGTGCTTCGGGATTCTGGGAAAGACCCATGAGATCCAGTTTCCTGTCTCGTCCCACTCGGAAATTTCATCAATTGTATTGATTCCGCACTGAGTCATCCATTCCTGAATCTCATTGAGAGCAGCAAAATTGGCAAGAGGCGGATGGCCCATAATACTGTCTGTCCACAATTTGACTTTTTTGCCATTGTTAGGGATGCGATAAAGATGACTCTGAAAAAATTCGATACCTCTCTTGCATAGGTTCCAAATCAACGTTCCTCTCTTATTGCTGTCCGCCTGCAATTGCCTGAGGGATGCTCCTTTTATATATTTTTTTCTAAGCATACGACTGACAGGGTGACTTGGATCAATGTGGAGCTTCCACAGAATTTTGCATCCGAGAGAGATGTTGGCGTGAGCGGGATCCCAAATCTGAAGCCCACCGTTACGAATAGAGCATTTCGCAGTGTGCCAGCTGACTAAGTGAAATTTCAACTGATTCCCTTTGCCACCTTGCCAGAGAAAATTGTGCAACATCTTGGAGATTTGTTCAGTAATAGACTTGGGCGACAACAGGAAAGAAGCTTGATATATTGGAAGAGCTGAAAGCACATATTTAATAAGGGTGAGCTTTCCACCATTCGTAAGCCATTGGCCACCCCAAAAATCGATTTTTGATTTGATTTTGCTAATCACTTCGCCCCACAGAGAGCCCCTGTTGTTTCCAAGAGTAATTGGCATTCCTAGATAATTGATTTTGTCCCATCTAGCATATCCTGTGAAGCCCAGGGTTTGTGCCACTCTCTGAATTTCGTGCTCTTTAGCATTCCAACTGTAGACAACACTCTTATTGTCGTTTATGAGTGCGCCAGAGACACTACAGTATCTGTGAAGGGTGGCTTTGAAAGAGATGGAAATTCTGTTGGAGACTCCACCAAGCAGCAAGGAGTCATCAGCAAAGAGTGCGTGGTTGATTGGCTCCAGCCCATTTGAGATTTTAAGTCCAGGAGCAGTCCCAACTGCCTTATTAATTGCCAGCTTCCTATTGAGTGTATCAGCCGTGAGGATATACATGAAAGGGGAGAGAGGGCAGCCTTGCCTCAATCCCCTCATGGCTTGGAAATAACTGGTTGGTCTCCCCTTGGCTAGCGGAGCAATCCATGGCTTGTCAGTGCAAGCTTTGATCAAATTGACGAATTCTTGGGAAAATCCATAGGAGAGAAGGACCCTGTAGAGGAAGGACAGGTTGACCCTGTCAAAGGCGTTAGCCATGTACAACTTGACCAACATTCCTTTCTCCTTCCTTTGATTGCTAGAATGCATAGTTTCCTGCACCTGGATGACATTGTCCAATATATGTCTGCCTTTAACAAACCCCCCTCGAGTGATGGAGATGAGGCTTCCGAGGAGCGGTTTGATTCTATTGGCAAGGATCTTAGCAATGATTTTATACGAGGCATTACAGAGGGAGATGGGCCTGAATCTCCCAAAGGAGCCAGGATTCGTTTCTTTCGGAATTAGTGCAAGGAAGGTGGAGTTGGTGTTACCCCCCACCTTTGCTTTTTGCAGAAACCCTTTGATCATTCTTACCAAATCAACTTTGATGATGTCCCAACAAATCCTGTAGAAGTGGATTGAGAACCCATCAGGTCCAGGGGCCTTATCGGGTTCCATTGACCATATAACATTGATGATTTCTTCCTCAGAAAATTGTTTTGTGAGAGCTGTGTTGTCATCTCTGTTTACCAGTGTGGGAATGTGGGAGAGAAATTCCAAAATGTCCTCTTCACTGCCTTCATTCCCTTTGCTGTAAAGGTTTTGGAAATGAGAGGCAACAACAGCTTTAATTTGATCATTGCCTTTGTAGATCACCCCATCAGAGGTCATTATTTCCGAGATATGGTTACGGGAGAGGCGAGCTCTGAATTGGCAATGGAAATAGGAAGTGTTTCTATCTCCAGATTTCAACCAGAGGCTGCGAGACTTAATTCTCCAGTAGTCCTCTTCAATGCGGAAGCAACGATAATAGTTGCATTGGGTTGTTTGTTCTTTTGCCAGTTCTGCAGAGGTAATGTCTTTGGTATCCAATTCCATTTGCAGGACCTCCAGCAGCTGGACTGCTTCCTTTCTCTGGCTGTTAGGTGTGATAGAAGGTTTTTTGATGCACACCTTCAGAGCTTGCTTTGTGGCCTTTAACTTCTGCTCCCACACATAACTTGGGGAACCAGCGACAGAGGTGGACCAAGCCATTCAGACAGTGTCATGGAACGCGTCTTTGCTACTCCATAGAGTACTGAACCTAAAAGGGATTGGGCCCAAGTTTTCTTCCTCTTCCAATAGATGAAGAATGGACTTATGATCCGAGGTTAGCTTGGGGAGAATTTTGGAGGAGATGAGCCTCCTTTCCAACAACATTGAACTCTGAACAAGGAATCTATCCAATTTGGCAGAAATGTGCTCTTCCTCGACTTTGTTATTGGACCAAGTGTATAGTCCTTTCCTAGGTTTGAAATCCATGAGGTCCCGTTAATGGACTAGGTTTTCAACCACATGGAGCATTTGATCCCTGTTGCTACTTCTTCCTCTTTTTTCTTTTGTATTCAACACTATATTTAAGTCTTCGACTATAATGATGTTGTTTGGAGAGTGGAGTTCTAAAAAAGCATAAAGAGATTGCCAACATTATTTCTTCTCTGCATATATTACCGGAACGTAAAGATTGAAAAGAGCGAGGGTTAACTTACTTGTGCAATGCCTTAGCTCGGTAAAAATCTAGTGCTGGGTCTTGAAGGAGTTTTCCAGTTGAAATTGGTCTTCCTTCCTCAAGGTGGCAATTCCTCCTGAGGAGCCCCTTGAACTTACTGCCTTACCTGCATTCTTCTGCCATTTCTTCTTGCTGATGTCAAGAAGGGTTTCCCCTTCAATTTTAGTCTTTTGGAGCATGAGGATATCTGTAGGTTCCATTTTCAAAATATCCTTGACAACTTCGGATTTTGATGGGTTCCCCAAGCCTCTACAGTTCCAAGAGACTAGACGCATTACTTACTATTGGAGGGGTTTGGAGCTCCTCCCTTTGGAGGCCTTGTTCTGGTGCTCCTGCCAATGGACATCTCGATTGTGGGTTGACTTCCTTGTGTTTTTTGTCTTTCTGCCTTTTCCTCCCTTGCTTCTTTGTGGGACTTTCTTCCTGCTCTTTTTGAGGGCCTTTCAAAAGTCTCATCCTCCGAGGAGCAGGAGGTGTCTGCTGTTTTCTTTCTGGCTATATCTGCATACGAGGGGGAGGAGGAGATTTCAGGGTTTGCTTCAGGATGGACTACTTCTTCGTTGTCTTTTTCGATGGAGGGGAGCTTGGGCTATTCCTTGCTGTCCATAGTTGTTTCTGGAGGGTCTGCTACGTTATTGCCCTCTTCACTCTGCTTGTTTGCTACCAATGAGGGGATGGAGCTCCCTGCCCCGAGAGCCTGCCCTACTGATGGAGCTTTGTTCCCTTTTGCTGCCCCTTTTCCTCTGGGCTTTGATGGGGCTGTTTTTTGTACTGTGGTCCATTGTTCTGCTTTCTTTAGCAGCCTTCTTTTTTGCAATGCCTTGCAAAATGGCCATAGCCATGACAATGCCTGCATTTAAACGAGAGCTATTCGTAGAGCAATTCCTGGATATGGGTCCAATATTCCATTGTTAGTTTTATGGCTTCCGACTGCCCGACTTCCAAGTCAACCTCTACGCATATCCGTGCACAAGAGTACTGATCTTTTCTTACTGCCTGATCGAGGTATCTTCCAAGAGTGTTGCCGATGATTTGTAGGGACTTCTAGTTCCAGCAGTGCAAGGGAGGGTGAGGAAGGCGCACCCACACTGGGACAGCTGAAGGCACATCTTGGGCAGGGTAGAAATCGAGCGTCCATTTATTTAGATATAACCCTTGAGGACCCATGAAGTATGGCCCATTTCTAAATATGAGGCTTTTGTCTTCTGCATTCTCAAACACAAAAACGAAGAATCCTTTCCCTACAAAATGGCTTTTGATGCCTTTCGAGACGAGGGGAGTCCAGTTTCTCTGCACCCAATCCTCCACGGCTTTGGGGGAAGGCCAGAGGCTGGTGAACTGCCTAATGAGCCCTCTTTCAGCGAGATTCAAAGCGGATCTGCAAGTTTCCTCGACTGGCAGCGCCACAGATGGGATATTGTCCATCTTTTTTACGAACTTTTGCTGCGTATCAGATAAAGGCCTCTTGTTGCCTCCAGCGACCAGCTTCCTGAAAGCGATGACATCCAGCGGGCGAGGAAGGGGGTCGGGCCCCCCTTTTGCGTCCATGGCGGCAAAGGCCGCAACAAGAAAATTGTGCACAGTCAGGGCTACGCAGCGCGGCAAAAAAAAAAAAACTAAACTTAGATTCTCAGATACGTGTCCCTCTTAAGCTATGAGCAAAAACTCAGATTCTCAGATATGTGTCCCTCTTAAGGTATGAGCAAAAACTCAGATTCTCAGATAGGTGTCCCTCTTAAGCTATGAGCTATGGTTATGTTTTTGGGTTTCTCACTGTTATTTAATTAAATCTCATCATCCACACATAATGTCATGTATGAATTGATCCCAATTCTTACGAGAAGAGAAAGGGTATTGTTGTGACCAAATCCTATCCCCCTCTTTTTCTTGAATTAGATTCTCAATTTCTTGGCGGATGGGATGGTTGACTGTCATCAGAAATCTTCCGTTGACAGAGGTTATTTTTTTTTCAAAGACATCGTTTTCTTACTATGATCATGCTCTAGTCTGTTATGTATTCTGAGGTCCTAGATATTCGTCTCTTTATTTTAATCCAACAAATACACTTTGGCATAAACCCTTTATCCTAACTCCAGTGTGCAATTCATGCTTGTTGTAGCCACCATGCATCTTCAAAAAGGGTTATTTTCGCGCCATTGATTATAGAATTATTGGACGGTGTGACTTTCTATAGGGTCCTAAAAACTTTCTCCCTCGAACATGCAACTTCTAACCCCAACGTTAATTGAGTGACGGTCCATCCTTATATGTGGAGCAAGTTTCAATCGTAGATTTTTCATGTTGATCATATGAATGGATGATTGAGGATTATTCCAAATTCAAAGACCTTCCCACCAAATTATGCATCTTTCAACCTTGCGCAAATTAGAAGTTTTAACATGTCTCTGCTATTGTCATGGTTTGTTTGCCCTTATTGCCAACCATTGCATGTATTTCTTGCATATATTCTATGCTCCTTTGATCGTCTATGATCCAATGGCCAAGGGTTATGCAGGCTATGAAGCCCTCTAGCCTTAATAGGAAACTTCTAACTCTGCACAAATGAGATTCAGCCATGCATGCCATGTCAACACAAGATCCTCTGGAGCTCGTATAATTATCAAAGGTTCTACCCAAATCAACTCGATAACCTGAGGTTGCCAAGTGTCGAATTTTCATTGGATTGCATGTATTTTAAAGTGTTTTCCTGCATATTATCCCCCTCAGATGTCAAAGTTTATTGTATGTGCATGCAAAAGAAGTGAAATTACTCTACAACCCGAGCTCTCTACAACCAGATTCCAAGAAAGCCACCCATCCAATTGCCTCTAGCAAATTTTACCGTTTGGGTCTTGTTACCCATCACTTCGTGGGTGGTATTCCTAGGAGAAATTTTCTCCATGATGGATCTCAGCTGATAGCTAGCAGCCCCTTGCAACCTCCTACTAGCTCATTATTGTTGATTTTTGTAGCATCAGAAAGTGTTCCAAGTCTCAAAATTGTAAGGAGGCTTGGACATCAGTATTCCAAGGAACCCAGAAACCGTTTGTGGAAATTCCACTCAATTTATGTTTTATTAAAATAATTAATTATTTTAACTTAGGGAAATTAATTAATTAATGAGTATTAATAAAACAGAGTGTGAATCTTCTAGAGAACGAAGATCAAGTCAAGTTTTAATCTTGGCCATTGATTAGACTTCTAATCTGGGCCGTTGATTCGTCAATGAGAAGATTATAAAAGAAGGCTTGAGGGTCATTTGGAAAGCAAGCCGGACATACACTCAGTAACTCGAAGGAAGTCAATTATGAAGGAATAGAATTCCTATTTCAGAGGGAGAGTTGTAGGGCAGAGTTGCAGAGGCAGAAGAAGGAGAGGGAATCAACAGTGACAAAGGTCGAGGAGAGAAGGATGTAGAGGGCCACAGAAGGCAGCACAAAGCAACAACGTAGTGAGCCTACGTAGAGTGATGTAGTTTGATGCAGGGACTGCATAGAGAGACATGCAAAGTGACGCAGAGGGAGGCAGTGGGTCTTCCGAGTGTCAGAAAATCTCCAGAGGGAACCAGAGAATTTATCTCAGGTGTTTTCTAAAGAAGTCTGCCAGTCTTTTCCTTGTAAAGAATTTCATTGCTGAAGAATAATATATAAACCCTCATCTGCTGCACCGGTTTTCCTGCATTGGGTTTTTCCGGGGACAATTGTCTAAAAATAAGTGTGTACAAGTGATTGATTCTTATGCTTATATTTCTTACTGTTCCTTTCTCTGCATATGCTTAAGTGAATGCTGCAGTAGTATTTATTTCAAAATTTACTGGGAGAATTCTGTAAATAACTTATTGAATTAATAAGTAGGAGAAATAAATCTATCACTGCAGAAATATTTTCTGGATTGAAATTTTCACATGGTATCAAAGCCAAATATGAGTAACAGGAGTAGAGAACCGACAATTGAACGTAGATCAGACGCTGTTGCAACAACAACTCGGAAGGGTTCACGCAGTTCTCTAGAGAAGAAGGGAAGCATGGAAGAACAAATGGATCACGATGTTTCTATTCTGGCATCGAGATTGGAAGAAGAATTTGCTTGTGTGTCAATAGAGTATAAGTCAAACACCCAATTTGGAAGAAGAAAGCACAAATCGGAGTTAGGAGCAATAAAATCTACAAGTTACAACTCGAATCCCCAATGGCACTGATAAGCAACACTGATAAGAAGGACTTGAATGAGCTATGGCACAAGAGAATGGGGCACTTGCATCATGGGGCGTTAAGAATTCTCAAGAAGACTGTCATGGGAGTTCTAGAACTGAGCACCAAGCGAGACGATGTCTGCAAAGGGTGCGTATTGGAAAAGTATGCCAAGGCAGCATACCATAGAAGCAACAATAGGGCTAAGAGCGTGTTGAGCTTAATACACTTAGACATCTGCAGGACAATGTCCACTAGAGCTCTTAGTGGTGCAAATAACCATTCCAGGAAGACCTAGATCTACTTTTTGAAGACCAGGGACGAAGTCTTTGGTCGATTCAAGGAGTTTAAAGCTCTGGTAGAGAATCTGACAGGAAAGCGGATCAAAACATTGCGATGAGACAATGGTGGAGAGTACACGGATAAAAACTTCACAGAGTTTTGCGTAAGGGAAGGCATTAGAAGAGAGTGGACTGCTCCATATAATCCGGAGCATAATGGTATTGCGGAGCGGAAGAATAGAACTATTGTCGAAGCTGCAAGGGAAATGCTGTATGATCAAGACATGCCCAAATTTCTGTGGGCTGAAGCTTGTAATACAACTGTCTACGTACAAAACAGAATTCCTCATAATGCATTGGGTAAGATCACTCCAGAAAGCGTCTTCACTGGCAGCAAGCCTGAAGTGAGCCACTTTAGGATCTTTGGCAGTGCAACATATTGTCATGTGCCCAAAGAGAAGAGGAAGAAGTTGGATAAGACTGCGGAAAAGGGATATTTGGTGGGATATAGTGAGAACGCAAAGACTTACCGTATATACATTCCCGAGAGCAAGAAGATTGTGGTACGATGAGATATAAAATTCATGGAGGAAAGGGCCTTCAGAAAATCCCGGGAGATGTCTTCTGCTACGTAGTCTGAGGAGGATCCGCTGGTCCAGCCACAACGACTTGCGGAGGAATACGAGTGCCTCTTCAAGGCATGGGGATCTAAGGGATACATCTCCCAAGGACTTGCAGGAAGGAGAGCAAGTGGATCCACCCACTACCAGTGGTAATATGAGCAGGGAATTGCGACAAATTCTGAGGGATGCAGAAGAGTTTGTTGGAGCCCCCCGAAATGAGAAGAGGTAACATAGACAACCTGAAAGGTACCAAGCTTTGGTAGCGCAAGTTGGGGAACCATCTAGTTTTCGGGAGGCAGCTCAACACTAGGTATGGGTCGATGCGATGGTGGAGGAGTATAACTCCATCATGACGAATGATGTCTGGGAAGTGGTTCCCAGGCCTTAGGACAAATCAGTTGTAGGTTCGAGATGGATCTACAAGATCAAATATGCTACAGATGGCAGGATCGAGAAATTTAAAGCTAGGTTTGTGGCTAAGGGGTACATTCAGAAGGAAGGGATAGATTATGAAGAGACCTTCACCCCGGTAGCCCGATATACTTCTATTAAGTCCATGATATCCCTTGCTGCGCAGATGGGATGGGAAATTCACCAGATGGACATCAAGACTGTGTTCCTGAATGGGGTGATAGAAGAAGAAGTATATATTGAACAACCAGAGGGCTTTGAGACGCATGAGCAGAAAACTCATGTGTGCAGGCTCAAGAGGGCCTTGTATGGACTGAAGCAAACTCCTAGAGCTTGGTATGGTCGAATTGAAAGCTACTTGTAGAAAATGGGATTTGTCAAGTGTAATGACCCAACTCGAGTTATAGGGAACATAGAAATATTAGCATGCATATGAGACATGCATATGATAGCTATATACGTATGTATCACGTGTACTGCACTAGCATATGCACTAATCAATTATGAAAAGTTTCAATGTAGGGTAATGAGTGAATTATTGAAGTATTGAGTAAATACCTAACTCACCAAAATATAATGAATGTATTGTGAGGTAAAAGTTATACCTACCACTATCATAGTATAACTAATATATTGTTCAAAGGAAAGTAAAAGCATTGACTTATGCAAATAAAAGATATTTACTAAATGATGATATTTAATAATAAATCCAAGATATTTTAGGAATCCAAGATATGTTGAAATTGGTTATCGGAGGACAGGTGGTTCCCCAAGGCTCTAATCTTTGGCCTAGGGAAAAATGTCCAAAAGAATTTAATTTTTCTCCTAAAGTGACTTTATAAAGTTATAAAGTCAAATCTAATTTAAAAGTGACTTAAAGTGATAAAGTTACTTAGTTTAATTTTAAAGTGACTTTAATAAAGTCAATGTGAAATTAGAAAGTGCAAAATGTCTTTGGAAATAAATGACTAAGAGGGTCTTTATTAAAGTGGGGTGAATTAAAAAATAGAAAGTGAGATTTAAATGAGCATTTAATCTTAGCCCTAGATCTAAAGCTATCTTAGCCATTGGATTTAGGGATTCTCCAAAAGTCACTTAGGGTTAGGTTAAAGGAGGAAAAGGAGAGAAAAGATCATTTAGTCTTTCATGAGCAGATTGAGAGAAGGAGAAGAAGAGAGCAAAGGAGATTTCTGAGTAGTGAGAAGGAGGGCAGCAACACTTATATTCAGCAAATCCGTACAGCAAGGACAGAGCACGAAGTTCAAGGCAAGTGGGCACAAATTTCGAGGGAGGAAAATCAACATTTATTGTAGCATATTTTTCGAGGTTTATACAATAGCAAGGAGGTACGAAAATCGAGGTCCGTACAACAGAGAGAGAAAGCTAGATGTCTGGAATCCGTATAGTAGCAAACAACACGCAAAATGAGGTCCGTACAATGGTCGTACAACACGGAAATCGAGGCAGCATTTGCACAAATTTTGAGAGAGGCCGTACAGCTGTTTCGACACTTTTTGCACAAAAAATCTGTTTGTGTTTGGCATGAAAATCGAGGCGGAGTTTGTGCATGGTTTTCGAGATAAGTACATTTATGAGGTTGCTGTAATTTTTGTTGTGTAATTTCTGTCTCACTGTAAAAGCTATTTATCAGAAATAAAGAGAAGCTTTCGAGCTGGTTTTCCACAAGAGTTGTAGGGGGTTTTTCCAGGGTCATCTTGACAAAAAATCAACGTGTCAAAGTTCTGTGTGTGGCTGATTTATTTTTCTGAATTTTATTTCTGCATTTCAGCACTGTGAAATTTCCAGAATTTGTGTTTTCAGAAAATATTTATTTTTCCAGCTTGTTGAATGTATGGCTATGAGAATGGGATTTAACTTTATGGGTGAAATAAGGAGAAACTGAAAACCGGGGTTGGGAACAAAATTTCTACAAGATATTTATTGAATAATAATATTTTAATATCAATCTAAGATATTTATTTAAAAGAGAATATTTTAATAAATATCTTGAAAGGGGATTTGACTAAGATATTTATTAAAAGAAGATATTTTAATAAATATCTTGAAAGGAGATTTGACTAAGATATTTATTAAAAGAGGATATTTTAATAAATATCTTGAAAGGGGATTTGTGTATAAAAGGAGAAGGGGGGGGAACTTGATGGGCATGGGTGAGTGAGGTGGGAAAACTGACCCGGATGCTGTCGGAGGATTTCTAACTGCGGGAGACCTAAGTAGTGAGTTCTAATAGAGTCATAGAGTGATCTTGATTGTTATTGGAGTTTTGGGCACGGGGGCCAGAAGACTTGTCTTCTATATCTGGGGACCAGAGAGGTTGACCCCAAATAGGCTGGGAGGAAAATGGCAGTTTGGTAATGGGAGTGGGAGCCATGGCGGGTCAGGAACATCTTCAAACACGGTTTCAGGTAAGTATTCAATAGTGAATTGATATATTCTGCTTCAAAAATTTCACGTTGGATTTTGTAGTATCAATTTTGTTAATGATTGTTAATCGAGAAAATTTAGGGCTTTACACATGGTATCAGAGCACCGTTTTAAACTCTGCGGGACCTTATTGGCCATGCACAAGTATTGACAGTCCCCAGTCCTTGACTTAAAACCATGAACAACATAGAATCAGAATGACATACTCATAAAAAAATGCAGGAATTGTTTAACCACTAAGCCAGACCAAATATGAGAAGTCATGCCGGTCGCTGTTTCCAACAGTGGGTAGTGAATATAAGAGTCAGTTTGTTAACAGTGAAATTCCCTTAGGCATATTCAGTGTTAAAGTTTCTACACGTTCATTAGTATATCTTTTGGTTCCAGAATTTGATATCACGACAAGTTCTATTTCAGAAATTTTCAGATTAGTATGCAGTGGGCACCATGTTTAGTGCTTCTACAGGAGCTTTTAGTCTGACCTCAATGCTTATTTTATCAAGTATCACATGCATACATGTTACAAGCAATCTGCCAAGATGCTTCAAATTAAGAGATACCCAATGCTTCAAGTAATCCAATGACAATCAATTACTTCACTGACGATTATTTAAACAATGTAGCCAATTGTCAAATTAGGGAGTGCCATTGACCATTCAAAAAGAGCAATGATAATTACATCAATATCCTTATATTTAGAATGATAAAGACTATTAAAAGACAAATGATGTAAACAAGCTGCTTAGGAAGATACTCCTTATCCAATATTGTCACTCCTATGGATCAGTGAAGGCATTGAGAGCCACGCAAACATTCAGATCTTAAATAATCAGAAAGCAATTTAAAATTAATTCCCTAAGCAAGATCAACAAATAAGATAACAATGAGTAATGGCTATAGATCAAGGCACAATGAAATTTCTTTATAATAAATCAGTCCCTAGGACAACAAAGTAGAATTAGTAAGTTTGCCAAGAAAAACCTAGTATCTAATGCTTATGAGTGAGAGAGATTTTAGCAATGCAATCAGATTTTATGACATTAATGAGTGACCCCAGAACACCAGTAAGCTACTTAAAAGATGCTCAAAATCTATCATTCAAGATGGAAGCAATTAAAATCACCAATCTTCAGATATCACGGTGATACCTAAAAGACAGCCAACAATGTTCTAAGATACATAGAACACCAATGTCAGGGTTGTCAATACCCTTCAGAAAATAGTCAATTAAATTTGTATTCCCTCAATGAGTTAATGGGAAACACTTAGGGCCTTACAATTCACTGAAACCACAAAATATCACTATAATTACATAACTGCGTCCAACCACAATACTAATGGATTAAATTTCAATTCGGTTAATAGGCTTTAAATCTCTTTGAGTAGGGCCACTTGCAATATTCAGATTCTAAAGAGCAATTTGAGACAACAGTAGGATAGTTAAGCTTCAGTGAGTCTAAACAGTCCCAAATTGTTACTCCTTGTAAGATAAATTAAAAGGGAAAATGACATTGGTAAATACTCAAGAAATTATTATGCTTTCAGACATTTACAAATTTCAAAATTTGACCTTTGGATGCAATGAGTGTAGCTGCCTCAGAAAGGCTTGCAGACCTGTTCCAGATTTTTCAATTTACTTATTGATTTATTTGGAAATGTGTTAATTGAATGAAGCTCAAGACAAAGCGATAGCGATTTTGTGTCTATGAACGGATCTGCAGAAAACTATTGAGGATGAGGATTACGTCTATGCTGTTGAGTTGCGCAATAAAATTTCCAAGCTCGAGGCAGAGTCTTCGGCAACGACTGTGATATTTTTGTCACCTGAGCTGTCACTATCTGTTCTGCTCTTTTCCATAACAATTTTGCGCTATCAATGATTCACTTGAAATGGCCCCGAGAATGAGCTGGGTAATCCCGCTCGAACAACCAAGTAATCCCCCGCAAGTAGGACCTCGGTACCCATATCTATCCAGCTTTACCGAGATTGCTATTTAGAGATGCGAGATCGAGCCACCATAGAATATGTGAATCATTAAATGAATGTGAGATAGAGTATGGCGCGGGACATAGCGTCTTGATGTTCTTCAATCGATTAAAAAAAATAAAAATTTAAGCATGTCAAATGTTCGCTACAGGTGACGAGTCTGAACCTTTACGACCTTAAATCATATAGAACCAAAAAAAAAAAAAAATTGAATATCTCATAAGAATAGGTTGATTTCTTATTTATATAATTTGATGAGGTTTCTTTTGTAGGATCGACCTTAGATTTTGGATGTTATAATTATTAATTCTTGTGAAAAGCGACATTGTTTCATTAGTTAGGTTTAAAGTCAATCTTTATTTGATATTTATGAAACTTTCCGATCATAAATCTCTCAAGGTATAAATATAAATCTTTAAAATAAAAGATATAATATTTTAATGTGAACCAATAGGTTATTTTATTAGAAGACGTAAATTTCTATTTAATTTAATATATTCAAAAAAATAAAATTAAAAAAATGTTATAATTATTAATTCTTGTGAAAAGGGGCATTGAAATATAATTAAACATTTTATGTTAAAATAATTTAAATAATTAGAAGTATAAATTATATGTTTTGAAGGAGAAAAATGTTCGAGAAGGTCCAACTTTATATAAGTCCAATCCAGGAAAATATGACAAAGTAATACTATAGTCAATGAAAACCCTTGCATTTTACTAAAGAAGTATTACACATAGAATACATTAGGACAAGGAGGTCACGTTTAATCCAGGGTAATAAACAGTGGAAGAATATTAGATAAGGTTTATGGAGTCGGTAAAATATGTTCTTTATCTAGATACTGACGAACGTTAAGCCGAGCGTTTTGTATATGGATTAAATCCTCGAATCAAGGTGTTGTAGAGGTAAATCCCCTCTACGGACAGAGGCGATCCCTACTAGCCCAGATCGGGTCTAGCAACAATCGTATCACGCTAAGGTGCAAGTTCCTAATTGCAATAGACCAAATTGCAAAGAAGGCCAACCTCAAGTCCAACGCTGTTGTTTGTAGAGAAGATGGCGCTCCAGTTTCCTTGCTCCAGCAGATCACAATCCTCTCGCTTGCCGCGATCGAACACCTGCACACACAAGAAACACGACAAACACAAGCGTAAAACCCAATATATGCAATTATGTATCAGTCAGAGAAGACACAACTCATGATCATAATGAACAATACGAGTGGAACCATAACCAAATTCGCTTATCATTAATTCATACAAAGGAAAATACAACCCGCCTGACAACCTTTCTCCTATGGTCGTCACAGACACGCTGTAAAGCTGGAATGGGGATGCTTCCTCTCTTCTTCGAATGCCAATCTCCTTTGCCATTGATTTGGCTCATGAGGACTATCAAGGCTCTGCATCATTCTTTAGGCTAAGAAGGCTCTGAGACTCAACTATTCGTGCTTTCAAATATTCAAATTCCTTCATCAATGGATGAAGGCTATATTTATAGAGGAGAGGAGGAGGTTGGGATCCCTACAATAGTGGAAGGGAGGCCTTATCCTTTGGGAGGTTCCCCATATGGTGGAAACAAGAGGCCAAAGGAGGAAGGCCGTGGTTATTCAGTCGAAACCACTCCTGATGACTCATCCATGAAGTTGTTGTAATCGAAACTTCTCCTCTTTTTTTAAAAAACTTTCCATAAGCAGATTGGCGCGGGTGCTCAACTGGGACAGAGCGCCAATTGGCGCGGGCTCAGTGTTAATTTTCCCCTATTGGCGCGAGGACATAACGGGCTACCAGCGCCAAGGCAAAAACAGGTGTTTTTGGGGGTCTGCTCAGGAAATGATCAACAAAAGGAATGTTGTCCTCATGGCAAGGGATGCAATGATGGTATTTGCAAGGCATGACACTGATTATTGGTCACAGAAATGACCCTCCAATGGGTGAGATGGATGGTGACAAATTACTGTGTAACAGATGCCCCCTAAAGCATGAGGCCCGATAGAGAGAGAGGGGTGAAATGCTTTACGAGAACGCGTCCAACTGAAAACACTGCCGTCGGAAAACTTGCGTAGAGAAGTACAACTGATATCTCAAATACATGATATATATGTGGTATGGGCACAACCATCCATAAAAGAGTATACAAGAATCTAGATCCAAGGCATGGACGCAGCCATCCAATAAGGATCGATAAAGAGACTCAGGTATGGTCGCAGCCATCCAATCAGTGAGTCATGTAACCAATCATAATAATCCACAAAATCACAGCTTGGATTCTAACAGACGAAATCCAGGGTCTTGCGCTCCATCTCGGCCCGAACAGAGTACAAGTTCAAGCATGTGAATAAGTGAGCTGAAGTCGAACATGCAAAGTGTCTTTGATTACCGATAGCTGATGAAGGCGTGCCAGAGCGTGAGAGGTACCACGATAATGACAATGGCCCTCAAGGTACTATAGGTACAATCTACGGCATGTGAATCGGTGCAACAATGGCAGCGATAACAGTAGTAAGGACTCGTCAGACGATGATGAAGGCCTCCGTCCCGAGCCTTGAGAAGAACTTGCCATTAAGGCATGCGGCTCCAAGGTACCGGAAGGGAGTCTCTAGATCAGCTTCCTGGATAATGAGCTGAAGTCGACAGGAAGTGACCTTGATCAAAGGTGGGCCATAGTGTTTCCCACATCATCGACGCGAGACAGAGGAACATAATGTCTTTGTGAATCAGGACCAGATGAGAATCAGAGGAAGGTTGAGACTTTGCAGAGGTCAACTTATCTTGAACATATCGGCGACACGACAGTGGATTTGGCAGTATTTGACATCAACAGATCAGGGGTCATGATGACGAGGCAAAGAGCAGATGAGAGGTCAAAAGGGATCACCCAAACCAGATCGGGTGGAAAACGAGATGAAGTCATCCCCAACCGAGCAGATACGAGACAAGTGCCATGTTCAAGAGCGACATACTATTGACACGACGATGATACTAGTTTCATTTTTCCCCACCATTTCTGGCGAGTACCCCAATTATTTTTTAGAACAAGCTTTAATGAGATAGCATATGCTTTTGATATAAGTTCGTCCTTCGGACAAACCCAACCTAGTACATTTAACGAGCCCTAGGAAGGAGAAACTCGAGTATCGTCATTACGACAGAATTCGATGTCATCGGGGTTTAATTAGTCTGGAAAAGGAAGAACTCGGCGTCTTTTCATGTTTAGAGAGTTTGAAAAGACAGCGGAAAAGTAAACTCCAACAGTCCCTTTTCGTAAATATTTCCTCAGATCCGAAAAGGTAGAAAACTATGTCTGAGAAAACCTCCTAGTCGCGATAGGCTAGGGTATTCCTTTTTCGTAAATAATCTATCCTAGCCCGAAAAAGGGGTAAACGTATACTGGGTAGATGTCATTTCGCGACCACTTTAACGAGATCGAAACGACAAGGGACTCGGCAATCTTTTCATATTTAGAGAGTCAGAAAAGAGCTGAAAGATGACTCCTCCTGGGAGGAACGAGTGGTATAAAGGGTAGCAACTGGTTCCGGCAATGGTGGAACTGCTCAAAACAAGTAAAGGTTGAGAGGCTGGCTAACAAGACCACTCATTGCAGCGGTTCCTCAGGAATGGGTGAAACAACCAAGTGAAGGCATATGATCGGCCAAGCAGATAGTGACGATGGAGTGAGAAAACCAAGGCTCATCTGGCAAAAACAGGCTGATAAAATGGCAATCACAAGAGGTAAAAGGGGAATGGTTTCATTTTTACACAAGCTTGAAATCAAGAAACTTTGCTTAAAGTTGGTTTCATTTTTACACAAGCTTGAAACAAAGATAAACTATGCTTGAAACCAGTTTCATTTTTCCACAAGCTTGAAACAGAAACAAACTATGCTTGAAAAAGTAAGCATGCCCCCAGCATGGTGACTCAATTCGAGGTACATGCCCCCCAAGCTTCAATCCATATGAAAGGCAGATGGAGTGAAGGTTCAAATGACGAGATCAAGAGAGACTCGACTGGGATTTTACGAGAACTTATCAAAGACTCGAATTGAACAGGAAAGTGTTTCATTGTTTTAACAAGGTTGACACATTAAAAGAACTATCCTCAGGACACCTTGTTTCATGGTTTAAGGAGCTTGGCACAAGACAAGGAACTCTGCTCCGACAACCTTGTTTCATTTTTTAAGGAGCTTGACACAAGACAAGGAACTCTGCTCCGACGACCTTGTTTCATTTTTTAACGAGCTTGACACAAGAAAAGGAACTCTGCTCTGACCAGCTTGTTTCATTTTTTAAGGAGCTTGACACAAGAAGAGGAACTATGCTCCGATCGACCTTGTTTCATTTTTAAAGGAGCTTGACACAAGACAGGGAATTATGCTCCGACCGACTTCATCATAATGAATATGAAGTCATGGCTTCCAAGAGTTCCACTCCCGATGGAAGGAAAACATCCTAGAAGTCAGGACCCAATGCCCCTAGCACCTGATGCACAACGGCACTATCACTGAGTATAGGCACGGGGTAGGTAGCCACATAGTTGACCTGCGATGGGGCAGATACAACGGGTGGATAAAAACCAGGAAGGGATGATGGTGGGCTAGCTGCCATATTAGGACCAAAGAACGAAAGCTGATCAATGGTCACGATCCGTACTTCATGCGGAAAACAGACCACACGAAAAAGGGAGGAGACAAGCACTCCCATGGCATAGGTGTAATCGTGCCCCAAGAGCAGATTGAAATCCAAGGGGCCTGGAACAACCATCACGTCCATATGGACGGTTTTACCTCCCAAAGTAACATGTAACCTTGGAAGGATCCCTAACGGTTGACTAGTTCTTCTGTTAAATGCCAACAGATTCTGCGTAACAGGCACAAGTGGCGGCGAACCGAAAGCTTGCCAAGTAGTTGAGGATAGAACACTAACAGACAGGCCTTCATCTATAACAGTGCTAGGTACGACCAGACCAGAGGTTTGTACCGTTATCTCAAAAGGCACATAAGACGGAAGGCGGTATCCTGCAAATCAACTCCAGTCAAAGGAAGTGACCAAACTACTCGGAGGGGCCACCATCGAACCGAGATGGTCTTCCCCTGGTGTTACGGAAGAAGAAGGAGCATCCTCCATGACCTCCATCTCGAAGGTGGGAGGGGTATCCTCCGGGACCTCCATCACGGGAGGCGGAGGAGCTGCTTCTTGAGGTGTAGGGACAGGAGAATCTTTCTCCAAGTCTGAAGAATCTGAAGAAACCAGAAGGACATGGGGGGTGTGAGATCCACTCTCAACGGAAAAGACCTGGTGCACCACAAACCGGGCCAGTTCAACCGATCCCACAACCAATGGTTGGTCAGGGATGGATTCTTGAATTTGAATTTCCGAGGGAGCGAGATCGACCAAGGATGACTCTTGACCAATCGTAGGATCAGCTGGTGGAGGACTCAAAGAAAGCCGTTTATAACCAGCCGGAAGGCTCGGCGTAGAAACAGCCGAGTTGTCCAAAACTCGCTTGGCTTCATCCATATATGGACAAAGGTGAATGGCATGGTGCCCCCCACACAACTTACAGGGATTGGCAAGCTTACCCTGCTTCTTAGGAGCCTTACCAGCACCAGTTGAAGATGTGCCCCCAACTTGACTCCCGGAAGCCAAAGGCAACGGCGGACGACCGTTGGACCACGCTTCGAGCACCTTGGGAATGCCAGGGCAATCTCGAAGAAGATGATCTCCCGTGCACAACATGCAAGGGAACTTGACTTTCCGTGGAGGGTTGGAAGGTTTGTCAAGAGGAGATGTTTCAGAAGCAATAGCTGCAGCCTTAGCCTCTCTCTTATCGGACTTCTTCTTCTTTGTCTTCTTCTTCTTCTTCTTAGCCACCTGGTTACTCGAATCCAGACTTTCACCAGGCGGAGTAGAAGAGGAGGACGCAGAAACAGGTGAAGAAGGGGAGAGGTCCACCTTGGAATCAACATGACGTTGTTCAGGCGGAGGAACTGATTGAACAGTAGGCGGGACATTCAGGACCACAGAGGTTGAAAACAACCAAACAGGCAAACCAACCAAACTGCATTTTAATCTTTTGTTGAGATTTTGTGTATTTAGAGTAGCATCGGCTGTGCTCTAAGTCCCAAATTTTGAGGAAGGACTAGAGTTCACATGATCTACAAGACCCAGAAATGGATTTGGGAAATTTATCTGGTTTAGGAGATATTAAATTAATTAATTATTTTAATGTATAAGACCTAACCAAATTTCACGAATTTTTTTGTGTGATCTAGTATGGTAATATACATTGACTCTACACACTAGGACTCACCCAAGGCCTCACCATCAAGCCGTACTCCGGCTTTGGGGTAAAATTGGAGGAAAAAACTCGATTAATTATTAACTCCTGGTAGGGAGATGATAATTAACCAAGTGAAAAAAACCTGTCAGAGTAATACTCACTTGTTGGCAAGGTCCCAGGCAACCTAGGCCTGTTACAGACTCAATACTGACTCAAAACTCATCATTACTAGCATCACTTGTTACAATTCCCCGTAGGGCGTGGAATCTGGGTACAAGAGAAAGATGATGAGAAGTAGAAGTAGAGCTTAAACACTCTGTTGAATTGATGATATCTGATGATATATGATGGCACAAGTGTCCTCTGGTTCATCCTTGGGCATGGAGTCTTCACATAATCATTAGATGCCACTCCAGTGGTCAACAGGGTCCACATAGCGTCAACCTCCCTGTCACCTTGCCCCCACCTTGGGTCAGGCCTGGAATGATGCCCTAGAGGTTGAAGCAGCTAAGAGAAAAAGAAAAAGCATAATTGGCCACACTTAATAGGAAATTGTACCACAAAATGCAAAAGATGGTCGGGACAAAAATAATTAGCATGTGGAAAAAAGCCAATGCATGAGCTCTGTCCCTTACCCATGGCCATCACCCTGGTTCCATAGGCCCTAGATGAACCTCTTTTGTCATGCGGGAACCCATGATTGTCCCAACCCCCAGAGGGCAATGAACTGCCATACCTTAAAGAGGTAATTACTATATTCGACACATCATGCTCTTATCCTTGAGCCTCGAGCAGTTAATTAAAGAAAATTCATAAAAGGCAAAAAGCATATAAAGAGGGGTGGAAAAATCAAGGCCAGGACACCTCATGTACCCCGATTGCTCTGTTGATTTTTGTAGCATTGGATGTGCTCTAGCCTTTGAGATTTGCAGATAGGCTAAGACACATGCATTCCACAATACCCAGAAAGCGTTTTGGGAAATTCCACCCAGAGAGGATTTAATTAAAATAATGAATCATTTTTAATGTATTCCTAAGCCTAAACTTAGGAATTGTGATTAATTAAAGTGTATTAATTAGATCGGGTGTGAATCTTCTAGATAAAGACACGAATCAACTCCCAGTTAATTCTAACCTTTGATTATGTTTTAATCTTGTGTTGAGATTTTGTGTATTTAGGGTAGCATCGGTTGTGCTCTAAGTCCCAAATTTTGAGGAAGGACTAGAGTTCACATGATCTACAAGACCCAGAAATGGATTTGGGAAATTTATCTGGTTTAGGAGATATTAAATTAATTAATTATTTTAATGTATTTCCCAAGTTAAAACATAGGAAAATAAAATAATTAAAGTGAATTTAATTAAACATGTAATGAATTGTCTAAAGTCACACGGATCAAGCTTTCTTTTAATCTTAGCCATTGATTAAAGATTTAATCTTGGCCGTTGATTTGTCAACGAGAAAAGTATAAAGGAAAGGCTTGGGGTCATTTGTAAGACACACAGAAGCAGAGCACTGAAGCTAAGCTGAGATTCTAGGGCAGGGTTGCTAAGAATTCTCAAGTGTTTCAGTTGCAGAGAGGGAATTTATACCAAGGGGATGATCTGATCCCGGGGTCTAGAATACACAAGAAGCAGAGAAGAGATCAGGAAAGATAGCGCAGAGGAAGGCAACAGCAGCAGCAACAACAGACGACAGCAGCAGCAGGCGACAACAGCAGCAACAGTAGACGATAGCAGCAACAACAACAGACGGTAGCAACAGCAGCAGCAAGGACAGCGTGATTTTTAGGAAACCCTTTAGGGTTACGCAGAGACCCTTGGGGGCAGCGTAGTGGCTGCGTCACCCAGTCTGGGGTAACATAGTCCCTTCCAGTGACAATGCTGAGCATTTGGAGGCCTTCAGAGGTTGACACAGTGTCTTTCAGGGGCAGATCTGGGGTTTCTAGGCCTAGATCTGGCTGAGTTCTGTAAATCCCGTTTAAGGGTGTGGATCAGTCAGTATTTTTGGACTTAGATTAGCCAGGTGATGTAGATCTAGAGTTTTCTCTTTAGGGTTTTCTAGATCTGGAACCCAGAGTTGTGTATTCAGAAATATTCTTAATAATAGAGCCCTCCAGCAGCCAGAGACCGGTTTTCCCACATTGGGTTTTTCCGAGGACAGTTTGTCCATAAATAACTTTGTCACTTTGTCTATGTGTGCATGTGCTTATTCTAGATCTGAATTGGTAGAGATCTGTTATGTGTTTTGCTTTGATGTTAACTTGAATTTATTCAGTTGATAACTTGTATAAGTAGGAGAAGCTTAACCGCATTAACATAAATAATTTTTGCATAAGAATTAAGATTCAAAAATTTCTACATGGTATCAGAGCAATTGCTGATCTAGAAGGGTCATCAACGGAAGCATCTGAAGGATCTAGTTGCAGAAAACAACTAGAAAGGCAGCATAAAAGCAGATCTGAAGGGACAGCGCAATTTTCAGGAGGAGATTCACGCAAAGGGAAGGGTGACGCTGTCCAACGCCGTGTCCTAGCAAGCCCACGCAATTACTGCGCAGAGGTAGCTCAGAAACAACACTGGCTGGGTCTGAAGCCAACCAGTGTGATTCAAATCTGAATCTGTCAGATCCAGAAAAAGTCTGTAGAAAAGTTGCAGAAATTCAGAAGAGCTAGAGGGGTTAAACTTTTGAAGTTTTCATATTTTTAACCTTAGCACAAGTGACAAAGTTTGGTAAGAGATCAACTTCTCAGAGAGTTTCTTGCCAAAGGAAACTTGCAGTTTGGTCAGAGGATCAAAGAAGAAGCTGAATCATAGTTGATTTGGTAGATTTCCAAGGAGGGAAATCAAGTGTCAGAGGGAGCAAAGGGTTCCCAGTTCGAAAAGGATCCTAGATCCAAAATCTCTAGCATAGAGAAGAGGAGGTCCGACACATTCTGAGCAGATGGCTCCTCATGGACTGCGTGATTAGGATAGGCTAGAGGGCCTCTCAAACTTTTCAGTATGGAAAGCTAGGATCCTGATTGTCCTAGAGGCATATGGTCTAAGAGATCATGCAGAGCAGACCTTGGCCACGTCGACAGATGCAGATCTCCTAAGGAAGCATAGAGAAGCTGTTGAGCATGCCAAGCGGCTGATAATGGACAGTATCAAGGATCATATTGTGCCACACATAGCTGAGAAGAGGACAGCTAATGAGATGTGGAAGGCCTTGACTTCCCTATATGAGGGAAAATCAGTCCAAAGAAAGATGTTGTTGGAGGCCCAAATGAGGTCATTCATGATGACTAAGGGAGAAGACATTGAGCATTTCCTCTTCAGATTATAGTCAATCAGGGATCAGCTGACTGCAATGGGTACAACCGTAGATGATGCAATGATAGTCAGGACTGCCCTCAATGCAGTCACGGATGAGTTGGAAACCTTTGTCCAAAGTATCTTGGGCAGAGCGGACCTCCCAGATTGGGACAGCTTGTGGTCGATCCTGCGGCAAGAAGAACTATAAAGATTCACCAAGAAGCAGCATAGCCCTGCGTTGAGCAAGGTTAAGAAGGAAGAGGAGGAAGATGCAACCTTGGCATCGAAGAAGCAGCCGAAGAAGAAGAAGGATCTTTCTAAAGATCATGTGCTTCCAGTGTGGCGAAATGGGACATTTTGCCAGCCATTGTCTAGAAAAGAAGGACAAGGAAGCATCTTCTTCCAAAGCAGCGGTGGCAGATGATGGGTCAGGAGATGATGTAGCCATGAGTGCTCATGAACCACGGAGGTGGGGTGACATGGACATGTAGAGAAGTTACATGGAAGTAAGGCGGGATCCTTGAGCAGCGCATTTCTTGGATCACAAGCGAGCTACGACAGCCTTAAGACAGTAGCGGGACAAGTGGAGTAGTGGGTGCATAGATCACAGATGAGGCAAAGGTAGAGGCAGATCTTGAGGCTGGGAGGAGCAGCGTAGAGCATAGCAGCAGCAGCGTAGAAGCAATAGCAGCGCAGGGGCTGATGTGACTTCAGCAGCGCAGAGCAGTGCTGCTTACGCAGTGCAGAGCTGCAGCAACGCAGAGAGCTTCAAAGGGACGACGTAGTGCAGTAGCAGCGTGATAGATTTTAACACAAGGAGCTGATGTGTCTTCAGTAATGCAGAGGGAGTCTAATTACACAGGCAGAGCTATAGCTGTGCATTGTTCTTTAGACGCCAGCACAGATCTGTAGCTTATGGAGCGTCAGTGATGAGGATGCAGCCCATCTGACTTGTTTGTCAGAGATTGGGTAGGAGATTTAGTTGTTTCTCTCAACAACTGAAGTTGCAGTGCAACAGATTAGCAATGGTAGTGCTATGAGCAGCACAGATGCAGCATATTGAGAGGGAGCTGCAGTACAGTGGTTGTAGTGGCAGTGGCAGAGTCATGGGCAGCAGTAGTGCAGAGTTGAGTGGCATGAGGCCAAGCTTTAGCAGCACAAAACCAGTGCCCAAAATCATGTAATGCATAAGTGTGATGTATTGCTACAACACGCCCTTGATGCTAAGAGGGAGTGTTGAGATTTTGTGTATTTGGGGTAGCATCAGTTGTGCTCTAGGTCCCAAATTTTGAGGAAGGACTAGAGTTCACCTGATCTACAAGACCCATAAATGGATTTGGGAAATTTCATCTGGTTTAGGAGATATTAAATTAATTAATTATTTTAATGTATTTTCTAAGTTAAAACTTAGGAAAATAAAATAATTAAAGTGAATTTAATTAAACATGTGATGAAATTGTCTTAAGTCACACGGATCAAACTTTCTTTTAATCTTAGCCATTGATTAAAGATTTAATCTTGGCCGTTGATTTGTCAATGAGAAAAGTATAAAGAAAAGGCTTGGGGTCATTTGTAAGACACACAGAGGCAGAGCACTGAAGCTAAGCTGAGATTCTAGGGCGGGGTTGCTAAGAATTCTCAAGTGTTTCAGTTGCAGAAAGGGGAATTTAGACCAAGGGGATGATCTGATCCCGGGGTCTAGAATATACAAGAAGCAGAGAAGAGATTAGGAAAGACAACGTAGAGGAAGGTAGCAATAGCAGCAGCAGACAACAGTAGCAATAGCAGCAAGGATAGTGTGATTTTCAGGAAACCTTTTAGGGGTTACGCAAAGACCCTTGGGGGCAGTGTAGTGACTACATCACCCAGTCTAGGGTAACGCAGTCCCTTCCAGTGACAACGCTGAGCATTTGGAGGCCTTCAGAGGCTGACATAGTGTCTTTCAGGGGCAGATTTGGGGTTTCTAGGCCTAGATCTGGCTGAGTTCTGTAAATCCCGTTTGAGAGTGTGGATCAATCAGTATTGTTGGTCTTAGATCAGCCAAGTGATGCAGATCTAGATTTTTCTCTGTAGGGTTTTCCAGATTTGGAACCTAGAGTTGTGTATTAAAAAATATTCTTAATAATAGAGCCCTCCAACAGCCAGAGACTGGTTTTCCCACATTGGGTTTTTTTGGGGACAGTTTATCCAGAAATAACTGTGTCACTTTGTCTATGTGTGCATGTGCTTATTGTAGATCTGAATTGGTAGAAATCTGTTATGTGTTTTGCTTTGATGTTAACTTGAATTTATTCAGTTGATAACTTGTATAAGTAGGAGAAGCTTAACTGGATTAACAAAAATAATTTCTGCATAAGAATTAAGATTAAGAAATTTCTACATCTTAGCCGTTGATTTGTCAACGAGAGAGTATAAGAGGGAGCTTGATGGGCATTTGGAAAATAAATCGAGTAAGAGATCAAGAGATCGATTTCTCAAGAGAGCAGCGCAACAGTTGCCGGAGGAAGATCGAAGTGATTTCTTGCAATGAAGGGCAGGGATAGTTTGCTGAAGGAATTTTTCCTGATCCGGAGAGTGCAAGGCAGAGAAGGCAGAGAGAAGTCCAGAGAGGCAGTGCAGTGCCACGCAGAGGCAACGTAGAGCTACGTTGTGGCATCGTTGAGCTTTAGAGGGACTCCGCAATTCTGCTGGGGAAAAGTCGAGATCTAGTGCCAGGAGTCGGGGTGTGAGATCGGGAGGCCAGAGGGTCGAAGTTTCCACCAAGCAGGAGATCAGGAGGAGGTGCAGCGCAGCCCCAATAGCAGTGACGTAGTGGACAGATGCATAGACAACGCAAGGAGCTCATCTCCAGTCAGATCAATGCCGGATTTTCCAGTGACAATTTTGGATCTTCTCACTATCTTTTTGTCTAGTTTTATCTCTGTATCGAATTGCCAGTTTGGGCATCCAAAGACTTGTATTAAAAAACTATTGCATAATAATACAAACCCTTAGCTGCTACACCGGTTTTCCTGCATTGAGTTTTTCTGGGGACATTTTCCAAAAATAACGGTGTATATGTGTGTGTTTATTTCTTTCTTGCTCAGTTCTTGTTTCCGCAATATATTTTTATGTTGTGAAGACTATAGTTCTATTTATTTTGATATTTGCTGTGTAACACTATAAATAACTTGTATCAGAATTAACAACTAGGAGAAATAACATCAGATTGCTATAGTAGGGATTCACATTGTGGAATTTCCACATGCTCCCTCCTACACATTATATACCCTGGTGTGGGCTTCCCCTTATCTGGCTGTCCCTATGCCCAGATATGTGGCCCAAGTTTGTCCCTCTCATTCCCTACTCTGTTTCACTTATTTATCACTTACCACCCCCATTCAAAGGATATACCTTGGGCTTACTATCCCCTTTAAGGGTCGAAACCACTTAATAAGGTACATGGCCAACCCCCTTTGGAGTATGGAGATACTAGCACATGCTAAAGCCCACTACGGAAGGGCATGCCATTGTGAAGTGCCCACTTTGTTATCCTTGATTTGTAAGCTCTTTTACACTATTATTCTAATGACTAGTTGTATTGGAAGCCTAGGGGATACATTAGATCTTATACAGGATTGCAGGTGGTTTCCATTTGGGTTTGGTCTCCCTATACGGGGTCCTAACCCCCAAAGAGCTACATTGGCATACATAGGGTGTGCGTAGAGAGCCATGGGCCTCCATAGCAGCAGACAACACTCCATGGATCCCCATCAATGTTTAGAGACTACTAGCGATCCAATTATTGATGATGGTCATGTGCTTGGTACACTCTACCCAACAAGAGCACCATACTCTTGGCAGGTGTTCCAGGACTTGTACGATGTCACGACAGCGTTCATTCCATCACTCGAGCCCTTGCAAAGGATGTACACGCATCTTCGATTCATATGGAGACCCATGGGGTCATTTGTGCCCCCCCACACCCACTGGGAGCACCACAAGTCTACTACTTGGAGTACAAGGAGCCACCCTCTTGTCCATCATATTCCAAGGAGTTTATTCCTCATTATGGTATTCAAGATATTATTAGGCCTTTGGAGGGCCCCACGACATGTACATATTATTATTTGGCCCCCTGTGAGGCTTATTTTTCCATTTATAAGCTAGTTTGGTGGGCTTGTCACCAATAGGGGTTTTATTTGCACATTATTTTATCATTAGGGGCTAACGTAGGCTCATAGGCTAATTCGAACTCCTAAGAGGGGTATATATTGATGTTAGTTACATTCATTTGTATGACTACTTCACTTGGGATTTCTTTATCTTTAGAGAACTTCACATTTCTTCTTGGAGGATTATTTTGGATAAATGGATGAATTTTGATGTTTGGATTTGGGCCATTTTTATCTTGGAGCTTCGTTTCTCGCAAATGTGATGCTGGTTGGATATACTCTCTAACACTGTAAGTGAATTTTAATGATATATTCTTGTTGCTGCATACTATTGAACTTCGCCATAATTAGGGCTAGTTGCTGCATCATTGGAATGTGGAATTAAGTGTCTATTTAGCTCATTTAATGTATGGGCCATTGTTAGATGAATGAAATGTCCTAGAGATTGTTTTATTTCGATAAACTTGCACTATTTGTATGAAGTATAAATGCTTGAAGGTCATTTTTCTTCTTTTTCCTGTAACATTGGATGAAGTTGACTTTTCAAGCCTCCTTGATCAAGAAACCGAATTCTCAATCATAATCATCCTTGACTCCATATCCCCAAGGGAAAGAGGCACTAGTCCCTCAAAAGGGTGGTCATTTTCCCCTTCTTTATCACCTTTTTCCCTTTTTCGCAAGGTCTAGCCTTGATAGGTCACTTAGGGCATCAATTTCCCGAGAACTCACCCACAGGAAAACTTCGATCTCTTGGAGGCTATTGCGCTGGTGGGTCCCCTCCGTCTCCTTTGAATTTGAGGCAATTCCAACAGTGGAATCCGTGGGAATCTCAAGCCCTAGCTCTAGGACCAAGTTTTGCTGCCCAAGGCTAGACCCTAGTAGGATTTATTGGACCTTTTGAAGCAAAATTTCTTGTCTGATCCTTTCCCCTCACCTTTTCCAGGATAGGAACATCATTGGTTGCTATATTCCATCCTCGAACCTGGGCTGGGTCCACTTGGTCTCGTGTGGTCCTGTTTCCTATCAAAGACAAATCATCAAGGGCTATTTGGGAAAACAAGTTCATGTAGGATTTTAGGGATCGGGAAGTACCTCTTCAAGTTGTATCCTTCTCCCTTATCTTCACCCCTTCTCCCTTGGAAGGCAAGTCCCTTGCTTAAAGAGCAAGCAAGCACCATTCCTTCACCTTCTCCTTGGGAAAAGGATACCAGGATCACTTCACACTTATCCATTGACATACCCTTTATAAGTGGCTTCCCAAAAGCATCGGGACTCCTCCCATCGGTCAAAGTCTATAAAGAGTAGGGAGTCTTAGCCGTGGTGATAGTGGGCTAAGCCTACACTGTTTCCTCTTAGGAACCCCTTTTATGTCCCCTGTTGGTTTTAGTGGTACTTTTATGGCACTGTTGTCGGGGATGAGACGTGTGTTTGGTTCTCCATACGACAATATTGATATATAATTCTTGGCGACTCCATTGGAAGAACGAAGCCCTAGTTATTTTGTTAGGTCCCTATATTAATAGTGTAGTCCCTTATTATGTTAGTGTAGCCCCCCTTATTGTTATTGTTGTACCCCTGTAACCCCCATATTGTTATTATTGTGCCCTTACATTATTATTGTTAGGTCGGCTAGGATTACATTGTGGCTCCACCAGGATTACATTGTGGCTCTATAAACTCCTATAAGGAGGTTTTGTCATTTGTACCATCCAAGAATTGTTCATTCATGTAATGTATTGGAGGTTGCCCCCTCGAAGTGGCTTATTTCTAAGGCGTTGATATCTCTTTTCTTCTCTTTTTGGAGCTGGTTTCACAACATTTGGTATCAGAGCTTTGGATTCTAGGGTTTCGTTGCTCCAAACAAGTCATCGTGGCATTTTTGCTATAAATTTTTTTCTACGAAGGTTCAGAAGCTGAAATTTTTAGAGTGCAAAGCCGAAATCCTGAGGAACATCGTCGCAAAATTTCAGAGTTTGGTTCGCAATATTTTCGGAGATATGATTTGTGGAAGTTAGGGCTTTTGCAGGCTCCTGAATTTCACTTAAAAAGGTCATCGCGGAATTTTCTCTATAACTTTTTTTCTACGAAGGTTCAGAAGCTGAAATTTTTAGAGTGCGAAACCGACATCCTGAGGAACATCATCGCAAAATTTCAGAGCTTGGTTCGCAATATTTTCGGAGATATGATCTGTGGAAGTTAGGTCTTTTTCAGGCTCCCGAATTTCATCTCAAAGAGGTGATCGTGGGAAAATCTTCATAACTCTCTTTCTGAGCATCGGATTGGAATTATGTAAAATGTGATGGGAAGTACACAGACTGTAGTTTCTTTTGTATCAATTTCAGAGTCGAAGGAGGAAACAGGCACACGTGGCAAGTCGTACAAGTTCACTCTACTGAACTAGTCCATAATTAGGTCATTGTAGGATATTGGGCATAACTTTGTCTTCAAGAATCCAAATCAGGTCAGATCTGTGGCATTCGAAAGAAGATTCAGAGGGCTACTTCAGGGCCAAATTTTAGTTATTGAGGATCCGAAATCACATAGATAATTCTGTTTCAATATTAAGCTTCTCAAAAGCAAGAAAAAGGTGTGTATTTGGTTTTTAAAATTGCATAACGTTTGTTTGAAAAAGCAGTTTGAAGTGATTCCAAGGGCATCTTTTAGACTTTTTATCAGTATTGGGTTCTATAATGCCTCCAAAAAATAATTCCATACCCATTAAGCCATCAAAAAGCTATACTATGACGCATGAAGAGGAAGAATTGCGGTATGAGATATCAAAATTACGGTACCAAGTGCAACAAATTTCGATCTTACGAAGAGCAACCGAAGATGACATAGATGGTTTAAAAGCAGAAATGGAGGATAAGTTGGATGGTTTGAAGGATCAAATAATAGCTAATATGGATGATAAATTAGTGGAAGATTACATCGAGCATCAACAACAAGTTCTCCAACTCTCAAAGGATAACCTAACTTTGGTGCAAAATCTAATGAAACAACAGGAAGATCAACATCACATCGAAAGAAGTTCTGAAACAATCACAGAAACAAGAACTTGACAAGTACAATCAATTTCAGAATATCTCAGCAAGTGTAAGAACTTTCCTGTAGAAGATTCCACGTGGGAGGATGAGAATTTTATACAGAAGCATCAAAAAATAATCAAGCGTTGAGGACAACACTTGTTTGAAGGAGAGGGGCATGTTAAGTCCCTATATTAATAGTGTAGTCCCTTATTATGTTAGTGTAGCTCCCCTTATTGTTATTGTTGTACCCCTGTAACCCCCATATTGTTATTATTGTGCCCTTACATTATTATTGTTAGGTTGGGTAGGATTACATTGTGGCCCCACTAGGATTACATTGTGGCCCCATGGACTCCTATATATAGAAAGGAGGTTTTGTCATTTGTATCATCCAAGAATTGTTCATTCTTGTAATGTATTGGAGGTTGCCCCCTCGAAGTGGCTTATTTCCAAGGCGTTGATATCTCTTTTCTTCTCTTTTTGGAGCTGGTTTCACAACATATTCATTGCACTCTAAAGTTAATGCTTGTAGAGTGAAGCAAGCATCTATCAAGGCACTTCATTTCACCCTGGCGACCCCATTTTGATCTTAATACACAAAATCATAAAAAATGGACTATGAAAATGGAGGTTTGTCTTGGTCCTATATTTTCCAAGCTCAATGACCAAGACTTTCAAGAACTACAAAAGAATGTGGTTAAGTATGCAAAATCCTATAAAAGTATATCGGAAGGTATGGATATGGAATTCATGCTCAGGTTTTATAGGTCGCAGCAAGCGCAACTTGACACAGTGAGGTGTTCCTATGAGAGGGATCCTACTCGCCTTCTTGACTTTGCTTGCATAACTTGTGCTTTGGATATCCTGGATAACCTGATCAAAGACTATAACAAGGTACAAAATCCCACAAAGGGTAATCTATTGGATGACATTGAAGAAAGCTCAAATGCAAGCAAGGATGACGAGCAAATGTTAGTTATGGAGTTGGAAGAACATGGCAATGAAAAAGAGAATATCTCTTCCGAGGATGATGAAGAATTGGATCCTCTGAGCCTCCAAATCACGCAAGAAAGAATGGATGAATATAGTAGGTCATGCAGAGGGTTAGTGAAGGAATGTAATTCTAATGAAGTATTCTTTCATTTGCACGAAGAAGAGGTGAAGCTTCATAAGATGAAATGTGAGTATAAAGAAAACCCCACTAATGCTCTCCTCTTAAAAGCATACTACCAAAATCATGTAACAAATGCCTTGGCTATCGTTCTTCAGGAGAAGAGGAAAGAAGAATCGTCCCGTTGGTCAACTAACCAAGATGAAGATACCCTTGAGGATATAGCTGAGGAAGATGAGTCCTTGTTGAATCTACATGATGAATGAAATGATTTTGATGTGTTGAGGGTGTCGAGGCTATGGAAAGTTCTTTTAATACTTTTCCCGTTGATGAATCAACAACCGTGATCTAATCTCTAATCAACGGCTAAGATTAGAAAAGACTTGATCTTTGTCACTTAAAACATTCTCACCCACATGTTAAATTAATTCACTTTAATTATTTAATTTCCCTAAGTTTAGACTTAGGGTCCCCATTAAAATAATTAATTATTTGAATAACTTAAGCTCTGGGTGGAATTTCACCAAACAATTTCTGGGTCTTGGAGATCTCATGTGTTCTAGCCCCTCCACAAAGTTTCGGAGCTATAGCACATCCGATGATACCCAAAATCAACACTCCCTCTTAGCGAGGAATGTGCTCTAGCAATACTTCATCACAAGAAGCATCACCTTGATTTACGACATTGGTCCTCTGTGCTGTTGATGCTCGGCCTGTTGCCTTTCATCCACTGCACTGCTGCCCATGATACTGCCACTTGTCTCTGCCTCATCTATACTGCAGCTCCCTCTCAAATGCTGCATCATGCTGCCCATAGCACTGCCATTGCTAACTGTTGCACTGCAACTCAGTTGATGAGAGTTAAGCAACTGAAAAATCCACCCAAAAACTTGACATACAAGTCAGCCTAGATGCATTCTTGATGGTGAAGCTCCCTCTGCTGCTTATTCTGCGTTGACCCTCTAATGCTCTGCACTGTTGCTACTCTGCACTACGTTGTTGAAGTCCATCAACCACTACGCTGCTGCTGCTCTACACTGCACTGTTGAAGTCCATCAACCACTGTGGTACTGCTGCTGCCTTTGCTCTGCGCTGCTTCAGTCTTCGATGTCCTAGCTCTACCATTGTGCTCCATTCTCCTCACACCAATTGAATCCAGTCATCCCGCTACTGTCATTAAGGGCTCCCGTAGCTCGTATGTGATCCAAGAGTTTGTGTACCTCAAGGATCCTGCCCTCTCACTGCAGTTCAAAAGAACTACATATCAATGTCGCCCCACCTCTTCTCTCGACACATGAGCACTCATGGCAACATCATCATCATCCCTGTCATAGTCCTTTGCTGCAGTAACCTTCGAATCAGAATCTTCTTTGCCCTTCTTCTTCTGAGGGCATTGTGTGGCGAAATGTCCCAATTCACCACACCTGGAGCATTTGACCTTCGAGAGTCCTTCTTCTTCCTTCTATGCTGCCCATGCTATCCCTTACATGCGAGAGCCGCATCTTCCTCTTTGTCCTTCTTGATCTTGATCCCCATACTGCTGCTTCCTACCTTCGTCAACCTTCTGATCTCTTATTGTCAAAGAGCTGCCCACATATCCTCCCAGTTTGGAAGAACTGCTTTGCCCAAAATACCTTTGACAAGGGTTTCCTAGTCTTCGTGACTGCATTCAGGGCAGTCCTGACCCTAAGTCCATCATCTAGTGTAGCTCCTAAGGAAGACAACTGATCATGAATCTCTCGTAATCTGATAAGGAAGGGGTCAATTTCTTCTCCCTTTTGCATCTGAAACAGTCTCAGTTGATTCTCAAGCAACATCCTCCACTGGACGGAGGTTCCCTGGTACATCGAGGTCAAGGAAGTCCACATTTCCCTTGCTGTGTTCTTCTCGGCAATATGATTCCATCCATGATCAAGCATTTTGCCTTCGCTTGAGCCTCCTCGTACTTCCTAAGTGGACCAGCATCAACAGGAACGACAACTGCATGAAAGACATGATCCTTGATGCGATGGTCATCCAAAACTGACAGGATCCTAACCTTCCTGATGACAAAGTTGGAAGGTCCATCCAACCTGTGCTGATCACTCAGTCCATGTGCAACCATCTCTGCTAAAAAATGTCGAATTGGTTCTCTTCTCCCTCTTTTGCTGCAACCCCAACAAAAAACTCGGATTTGGGTTTCTTTGGCGCTAGAAGCCCTCTAAGGAACAAGCTCCCCCTGAGACTCTATTTCCTTCACTGAAATCCCTCTGCCAACTGATGTCGAATTAGTTCTCTCCGATCACTCTTTGCTGCTGATCAACACTGCATCTAGACTACTTGGCAAGAAGTCTTTTGAGGAACTGCTTCCCTCTACTTTGCCACAGCCCCACTAGACATTGTTCTGCACCAACAGAAACAATGCCCCACTAGTGAATCTTGAAGAAAAACGAACTTCTCTTCCAGCCACAGCAACCGGAAAGACGAAGGCTCAAAACCTCTGTGCTGGCCCAACAAAACTGTGCTGCCTCTGCGCAGCTACATCGTTGCCTCTGCGCAGCTACAATGTCACCCTAGCTGGTTGATGCAGGTTCTGCGTGAGCCCCTCTGGTGACCACGTCACCCTTCCTCGCCTCTTTTGGATCTGCGCTGTCAATCGGGACAACTGCTTTCCTGCAGCAAAATTTTCTCTTCATCTCTTCGCTGATGGCTTCAGCTCTACTTGATTTGCAATAACTCTAATACCATGTGAAAATTTCTGAATCTACACTAGAAATCCTACTGCAGTAAATCTGATTTGCATTACATAACTGCCTTATTTAAATTACAAGTTATTTTTTTGAATATTTAGTAAAAATACTAATGCAAACACACTACAGCCTACACAATTATACTGATCAAGTACTAAAAAATAAGTAGAACAATCAGAAAAAGGACATAAATTTTTCGAACAAATGTCCTTGGAAAAACCCAATGCGGTAAAACCGGTGCAACAGTTCTAAGGGTTTATCTTATTATGTAGATTTCTGAATACAATCTAGGGTGCCAAATCTGGCTCACCCAACAGAGAAAATCCTCGACAGAAGTACCTCTATCCAGAGACAAATATTTTGGCGGATCCAGCAGCAGGATGAAGAAACCCCACAGGTGACTGCGTAGTCCCTAGTGCTGCGCTATAGTGGCTGCAGCTAGCTCTGCGCTGAGACTGTGTCACCTCTCCTAGTGGTTGCGTCACCCTCTTCGTGAACCTTCCTGGCCCAAAAATCGATCTGCTGGATGGCTGCCCGATCTGCCCCACAGAAACCCCAGCGCAACTGCTCAAGTGACTGCGTCACCCTCTCTGAGCTGCGCTGTCCCTCTTGGTGTTGATTTGCCTCTCTGCAATTGTATTCTCGGCCTTGGATGAAAATCCCAGTGCCTCACTGCCCCTCACTGCAATGAATTACTCAGATCTGATCTTCATCTGAGCACTGCTCCATTAGAAGAATTCAATCCCTAAATTCAGTCTCTGTGTGTGTTCTTCAATTGACCCCAAGCCTTCCTTTAATACTTTTCCTGTTGATGAATCGACGACCGTGATCTAATCTCTAATCAACGGCTAAGATTAGAAAAGACTTGATCTTTGTCACTTAGAACATTCTCACCCACTTTAATTATTTAATTGCCCTAAGTTTAGACTTAGGGTCCCCATTAAAATAATTAATTATTTGAATAACTTAAGCTCCCGGTGGAATTTCTCCAAACGATTTCTGGGTCTTGGAGATCTCATGTGTCCTAGCCCCTCCACAAAGTTTTAGAGCTAGAGCACATCCGATGCTACTAAAAAATCAACACTGCGCAACTCTAATATGCGATGCATATGTGCTGCTGCTGACCTTGCTGAAATGCTGCCAACTACTGCTTCTTCACTGCAACTCTGTTGCTGCTGCTACTGCAACATCTGCAACTATCTCTCATCTACTGTTGCTGCAACGAAGAACTGTCCATCATACTGAACCAACTTTGTTCAATCTGATGCATTTGTCACCTGAGTCGTGACTGCTGCTAGTCTCTGCGCTGCTGTTGACTCTGCACTGTGCCAGCTGCACTGCTGCCAACTCTGCTCCGCGCTGCTCAGACCACTAGTAGCCCCTGCATCTGTCACTCTGGCACTTGACTGCACCAACTGCCACTGGTCCATCTTGCTAATGCTGCTATGGGCTCCCGTAGCAAGGTATTGATCCAAGAGGTGGACTCCTCAAGGATCTTTCCCATCTGTAGCTCTCTCGGGCTACAAAACCAAATCACCCCACCTCACTCTTGGAGGTATGTCGATGATCATGGCAAACTCTTCCTCCAATCTGGAGGGCAGCCTATCGATCTCCACCGGTGCAGCGTGTTGGTGTTGCTTCTCCTCCTTGTCCTTCTTCCTGAGAAGACATTGAGTGCTGTAGTGACCAAGTTCACCACATCTGAAGCATTTGACCTTGGAAAAGTCCTTCCTCTTGCGTTGCTCCTGCTGTCCCTTTGATGCGAGGGTCACATTCTCCTCTTTCTTTACTTGCTTCGTCCCACTGCTGCTATTGCTGCCACTCATAGTGCTCTTCACCAAATCTCGCCTCATCTACCACTGCTGCAAGTCAGCCCACATCCGATCCCACTTTGGCAACTTGTCTCTGCCTAGGATACTCTGGACGAAGACCTTCCAGTCTTCGGAAACACTGTTCAGGGCTAACCACACCAATTCTGTAGGTTGAGGTGCTGACCTTACAACAGACAGTTGATCTCGAACATCCTGAAGTCTAGTAAGGAAGGGGTCTATACGCTCCCCCTTCTGCATCTTGGTACAACTCAACTTCTCCTCAAGATACATCTTCCGCTGCTCAGAAGATCCCTGGTATAGCGTAGCAAGAGCATCCCACTGCTGGTTGGCGGTATCTTTGCCAGTCGAACCCCATCGAGAATCAACCTCTTTGCTTTCGCCATCTCCTTCTTGTAGGCCTTTAGCTGATCTGGATCCGTGGGTACAACTACGACGTTATCAATATAGGCCTCGAGATTGTATTCATCTAGAAGACAAGAAATTCTTGCCTTCCGGATCACTTAGTTGGAGGCTCCATCCAACCGATCCTGATCTCTCACCCCTGTTGATGCTATCTCAACGAAAATGTCGAACTCTTCCTCTTCTCCTCTCCGCAGCTGCTGCTAGGCTCTACGCACTTTCTGTTGGAGCAGGCAAATCTGCTCACAACTACTGCTTCTCTATAGTGAGAAATCAAACTTCTTGGCTGGAAGTTCCTCGAGGAAAGAATTCCCTCAGTGTGTGCTCTTCCTTCCTCCTGATGCTATTCTGCACCAGCAAATTGCTGCAAAATAACTGCGTCCCAGTTGAATATCTGCTCTGCAAAGAAGATGCTGCTGCTCCCTCTGCCTCTGACAACCTTCGATCTAGAAAATTTATTCTCTGTTGACTCTTTCAGAGAAATAAAATTTTCCTCAAAAAATTTGCCCTCCTGCCTAATGGATTGCACAACTTCAAGGGTTTCGAGCAACTGCGTGTGCATCGAGCCTCCCTCTTCCCATCTGCAACTGAGCTCTTCCTGCTTCTATCTGCGCTCTGATACCTTGTGAAAATTCCGAAATCCGAAATCCTATTGCAAGAATTGATTTAACTTCTTCCATTTGTTAAATAAATTGAACAAATTATTTACTGTGTTTTACGGTAAATATCGAAACTAATACATTGCAGCCTTCACAAATAAAAGTACTGCAGAAGAAAAATAGCGTTGGAAATAATAGATGCACACATGCAAATACACAATTATTTTTGGACTAAGTCCCCGGAAAAACCCAACTTGGGAAAATCGGTACAACAACTGAGAGTTTGATTATTATGCACTAGTAAATTTGAGTACAAAACTATGGTTGCTTAAATCTAGAAAACCATACAGAGAAATGACTGACAAATAACTCTAGTGAGAAAAATCTTACTCCCATTGGCGATCTGACACCGACCTTGGCTTAAGATGAGTTGCTCTGCGCTGCCTCTGCGTAGTCACTGCATCTCCTCGACTCAGAACAACTTTCCCTCTCACTAACTGATCAACTATTGTCTGGAAGATGGATCCTCCTGGCCTCCAGACTCTCTCTCCGACTTCTGGCACTGAATCACTGCTTCTCCCCAGCACAAAACGAAATCTCCTCTGAAGAACTGTGCTGGCTCTGCGCTGCCTCTCTGTGGCACTCACTGCCCCTCTGCAATGCACTCGCCGGATTCGAAAAAATCTACCTCCGACCTTACTATCCCTGCCCCTCTCTCATGTTGAGATTTTGGGGTAGCATCAGGTGTGCTCTAGCTCCAAAACTTTGTGGAGGGGCTGGAACACACGAGATCTCCAAGACCCAGAAAGCGTTTGGAGAGATTCCATCCGGTGTAATAGTTATTCAAATAAGTAAATTTGTTAATGGGGACCCTAAGTCTAACTTAGGGAAATTAAAAAATTAAAGTGAATTAAATTACACATGTGATGAAATGTTTTAAGTGACGTGGATCAAGCATTCTTTTAATCTGAGCCGTCGATTAGAGATTAGATCACGGTCGTTGGTTTCCCAACCAGAAAAGTATAAAGGAAAGGCTTGGGGTCAGTTGGAGGACACACACACATTGTAGAAGCACTGAAGCTAAGTCAAATTTCTTGGGTGGGGTTTGCTGAGGAATTCGAAGTGAGTTTGCAGTGTAGTGAGGGGCAGAGATCGACAAGGGATGATTTGATCCGAGGCCGAGAATACAACAGCAGAGAGGCAACATCGTACCAGGGCAGCGCATAAGCCAGCAGGAGGGACACAACCCAAGCAAGCTGACGCAGAGGCAGCGCAGAGGCCTTCAGAGTGACACAGAGGTTGCGTTGGGCTACATGGGCTGACGCAGTTGCAGGAAGAGCTGCGCTGAGGGTTCTAGTGGGCCAGAAAGGGCTCGAATTCGTAATTCCCCGCAGAGGGTTGGATCACCCATATTTTCTGTCTCCGAGTGATAAGGTACAACTGCGTGTAATTTCTTTGTAGGGCAAACCGGTTCTAGTCCCCATAATGTTGTATTCAGATTCTGCATAATAATAAAACCCTCTAGCGCTGCTGCACCGGTTTTCCTGCATTGGGTTTTTCCGGGGACATTTGTCCGAAAAATCTGTGTAATTTTGTCATATGTGTGTGATGTTCAGTAAATGATCCGTATATGTGTAGGCTACAGTTTGTATTTGCTTTAATATTTTTCTGAATACTTAAGTTAAATAACTTGTTAATTAATCTAACAAGTAGGCAAAGTAGATTAAGACACTCCAGTAGGGTTTCTGTTTTGAAACTTTCACATCTCACTGCTTTGAACTCACTAGCTCTTTCTCCGACAACTCAACGCTGCTACTCAAGAAATTTATCTGTTAGTGAATTCGATCTCAGCCAGTGTGTTCTCCGAGCCCCATCGAGTTTCTTCTTATAATCTCTCGTTGAGACATCAACGACCACGATTAAAACTTAATCGATGGATAAGATTAACTAGAACTTGATCCATGCCTTTTTCTAGAAGATTTGCACCTAACTTGATTAATACCTTTTAATTAATCATATTTCCTAAGTTTAGACTTAGCAAATATTAAAAAACTGATTAATTATTTTAATTAAGTCGTCTCTAGGTGGAATTTTCAGAAACGATTTCTAGGTATTGGAGAATACATGTATTCTAACCTCTCTGCCAAATCTCGAGGCTAGAACACATCCGATGCTACAAAAACCAACATACATTAGAATGAGCCTTTTTGAATTCTTCGAGATGGAGGCATGTAAGTTATGAATCAAAGTATATCCATTGGGGGAGGAAGAATAGTTTCTTTTCGGTCCCTAAGAGAATGAGCCTTTTCGAACTCTTCAACATGAGGGCATATAGGGTATGAATCAAGGTATATCCAATGAGAGATATTAGCTTATTTTTGGTTCTTAAGGCTCGAAGGCGTTCTTTTGTTGAACTAAAATAGATAATGAATGTGCAATTTGAAGTCGACCATACTCAATCCTAAGTGATGTATTTAAGGTCAAGTGTGTCAAGATGAAGTTCTTTTGCCTCAGAGAGATGTGAGATTCTCAAGAGACATGGAACTCTAAGATTAAGTTCTTTTGCTTGTCTTGCTCTTTCTTGTTAAAATTTTTTCTACATGACAAGTTGGATGATGGGGGGGGGGGGTTTCCAATTCTTGATCACTTGCACTGAGGAACTATATTCGTCAACTTACTTTTGGGGAGCTTATTGGGAACCATGGTTTTGTACTATAGCTCCTCTTGTTGAAGGAAAATCTTCATCTGTTGGTTTTCAATATCCTACAAATTAGTTTGAAGGAGTTGTAATCCTTCATCTAAAGGTGTTAGTGTTTTCAATGGTGTTTCTACAAGTGTCGAAGATAAATGAAGTGTGAAGTTTTGCAATAATATGTTTCTCTGTCGCTAGGATATGAATTTGTTGCATATGATCATGGATTTATGTTTTCATCTCTTCAAGAGATGTTTTCTTTAACTCCCCCCAACTGTTCCAAAAATGAAACTCATTTGGATAATATTCAGTATATGTGTGGAAATTTAAATTTTGGTGGGATGAACTAATAGGACTTGTAAAATTGTTGAGAAACCATTGTCTAGCTGAAACTACGTGAGCATGGATCTATACGACAGACAACCACAAGAACCTCCAAGTCTCGAAAATGTATAAACACTCAGAGAAGGGGTGTAGGTAGGGCACTTGTTGTAGATGGGAGGGAGTCGTATCAAATTAGAATAGATAAAGGTATATCCATGCGAGAAATCAGGGTAAGCACAATCTACAACCGGGTAAGGAGACATGGAGGTCGGGGGAGGCAAAGAAGGGCCAACTTGCGTAAAAAATCAGGTGAGCGGGATTTATTGGTAAGTAGGGGAGAGATGGAGGTCAAGGGATCCAAGAATAATTCAGGAAACTTAGATGGGAGGGCATAAGAAAAAAAAGATGTTGGAAGGCTTGCAATCTACTACCTGGGAGAATTCAGTTAGGAGGGGACATTCTGGACATTCTCAATGGGATAAAGAACTTTGATAGGAAGTTATTAGCGCAAATTGGTGTTGGAGGGCTTGGGAACAAGGGAAGGGAAAAATAATTCCTCAGACGAGAGATCACGAGAGTAGACAAACATGGAAGGGCTTGCGAGCTATCTGACGGCAAAGTTCAAGCGGGAGGGAACATTCTTGACAGGACAGAGATTTTATAGGAGACCACGAGAGCAGACAAGTGCGAGGGGCTTGGATGAAAAGAAAGAGAATTCCTGTTACAAGAGTGCACGGTACTAGATATGAACAAGAGGGTTTACGTGCTACTAGGTGGGCATGAGTAGAGCTGAACATTTTAAGTTGCAGAGCGAATTTTTATCGCAGAGAGAAGCACTAGTATTTTGCTCCTAAGTAGCAAAAGTGGGGGATTCTTAGCCAAATAAATCCAATTTCTTTAATATCCTATATAAAATTCTTTTGAAGTATATCCACTGCTGGCCATCAAAATCCATAATCACTGAATCTTCTTTTGACGGTGCTTTTTTATGCCAACCTTTTACACATTTTCTTCATAAAAGTTTAAAGAAATTTATTTTCTGAACAACCATTCATATTTTTCTATCTCTGCACAAACCAACAATTTTCAAACATTGGACTCCCGTTATAACTTCGAAATTTGCTACTCACACAACGATGCATTGAAGTCATGTCAATGTTTCACAACTTTTAAGAATATATTTTTTTTGGTTTGCCAAGCATGTTATTGCATTTTATTGTTGTCTTGTGGGCTGTGTCTCTATTGGAAAAATGGGGAGCCTTTGATGTGTTGCAGTTCATGTGTTTTTGGAGAACCAGGGTTTAATCAAGCACAATAATCATATAGGATGGGTTTACACACTATTATGTGCATTTTTGTATTCAATGCAAAAGGAAAACTATGCAAAATGGACCATATTTTTCATATTAACGTTCAACGTGATATTATTTCTTGTATGGTGTTTACACAGGTCGATTTTTTGAAATTCTTATTGGGGCAAACTCAGAGAAACTATGGGGGTTGCTCGGTAAAATAGCTACTCTTTATTTATTGGAACCAATATTTACCATTATTTTTGTAACGAACATGAGTACAATCTGGGAGAAGGTGATGGAAACATTGCGTTCAGAACTATTCAGGAGGATCTTAATACAAAAGGTATATTCTGTGCCTTTGCTTTAAGTTACCGTTCTATGTCTCACTTCATTTAGAAATTTTTACTTTTTCCCTATAATTCCCATGGTTTGGATTTTGTTTCCTCTTTGACTTGTCACCTTTTTCATTTCAGTAATACTCATTCTTCTTGTAGAAGTGGTCATTGCTTGTTATAAACTTATATGAATAGGCATTCCATGTTTCTTTCAGGGAACACTGCGAAGGACATTGTCGTCGAGTCATAAAATAGTTTGTGCTAGGTTGATTCAAAACATAGCAATGAAGGGAATTAAAAAAAGAAAGAAATTATAATTGTCTGACAGAAATAGTGAACTACCACAAAGATTCCATTCACTTATCTCCTTTTGTTGCATTAGAAACTGTCTGCTTGACAGATTATGATACCGTTACTATAATGCTCGACTCTTGGACTTATCTGTATATCAATTACTCTTAGCTTATTTGTATAGCGATTGACTCTTAGATAGAGTTTCACACAGCTATTCTCATAATTGTATAGCAATCTATGTATGATTTCAGACAAGTGCATAGAAAAAAACCGAAACACATGAACATGAACATAATAATGACGCTGCAACAAGCACATGATCATAAACCTGAGATAGGTTATGCTCAATATATATAACATTCTCTCAAGTTATTTATCCTTCTTTACATTATTATATACCACCTAACCAATAGCCCTAACATCCAAATGTTAGATTGGTGACATATATATTAACCACTAAGATAATGTCTACTAACATAAATTACATAAATTTGGAGCTTGATGTTTGCTACCATCCTCCTTCAATTAAGAGCTCCAAGTTCTCAACAGTAACTAAACTTTAAAACTAGGACCAAGAAGCACGGTCAGAACTGAATCCACGAGATTTCTGAAAAGCTAGGATCCAGATACAGCAGGAACTGACATGTGAAAAAATGTAAACAGGTTTTATAACTCATAGAAAGGTCTCTCATCTAAAAAATCAGAAACAGATATTGGAAGCATAACCACCCTAAGAATTTTGTAAGAAATATTTTGATGCCCACACTTGGTAATAAGGCAAATTAAATACAAATGCCAATTTCTTATTAATAACGGAAAGGGATCACTTGTCACTTATTTACAAGTACAAATACCTTCTAATACGTTTTGATAACTTTATATTGGATTTGCCTTGTTGATATTAATGGATGCGTAAACCAGGTGTAGCCAGGTACAGTCATTTAATAAGTGATTTAAAAAAATATATATTTAATTCAATCTTGCAATCATGTTGGTGAATATATTGTTGAGGGTTTGGAAAGAAATTTATTGGCAACATGGGGCACAACATTGGAAAATATCAACAAACTTAAAAAATACAAAAATATTTTTTTTTTCAAAATTTTATACATATGAAAAACATCAATTAAACACATTGACACATAAATTGAAAGAAATTGATATATAAGATGTCAGTGATACATCAAACATTGATATTGAATCTTGTCCTGGGTCTCAAAATATCATTAGAAAATATAATTGATATATCTAATCATCATGAGTCATTTACAATGAAATGAGATAAATAAATTGTTGATTTCCTCTATCCCATTTAAAGGCAAAGATAATTGCTCTTCCTCTAGAAGAAAAAGGTCTTGGGTGTGGATTTGGAGTGTGACGTCCTCTGCTAAGTCTAACTCCTTGTATCTATGTCTGTGAAGGTGGTGGTGCATTCCCAATATCAATATCCTTCTCTAGTAAAGGTGTTTGTTCTAGAATATCCAACTCCACCACAACCCCCCAACCTCATTGGGTGCATTCTCTTGTAATCACTTAGGGAACTCCTCCATGACAAGCCTCTCAATCTCCACCCTCCATGCAGTGGTGGCGTCAATCCATCCAATGAAATGGTCGCCATGTTAGGTGTTTTCTTCAGCTGCTTCAACCACAATCAGAAATTGTAGTAGACATAGATCATGTCATTGAAGCCCTGGGGTTCTAACCTATACAATGGTCATAAAAATTTAACTTGAAGATTTGTAACCTATTATGCTTCTTGGTGTATATTTTTTTTTAGAGACACTCTAGTTACACTTGCAATTTGTTGAGCTGCATGTTTGGCTAAGCATTTGAATGGCAAGATTTTGTAAATTAGGTATTTTTCTGCCATAGTCTTCCCATCAAACATATACAATGAATAAGAGAAACATGAGAAAATATTTTGAAATTTGAAACAAGGGGAGAAGAAACGTTGAAATCCAAGTCACAACGTTTACTGAACTTCAAGATCAAAGTTTGAAATTCGATGAATCCAAAGAAAATCATAAATTTGTAGAGGTTCAACCATAATTCATAGAGGCTCTACCATAATTCTGTATTGTCTTTCTCAAATTTGCATTTGTTCACTACATCCACTGATCTAGGTGGATATTGGTGGCCACCCGTCTATTCCACTTGGGGCCCCACCATTGTTTCTTTCAGTTTTTCAGTTTCCTTAATTGTAGCACAATTTACTATTTTTAGCAGTTTTTCGGGTCATGAATTTTCAGAGCCGTTTTGAGGCCCTAAACGATGTTTTTTAGTCGTCGGATAGATCTTTCTAACGAGGTATTGTGCGCGTCAAATGAAGATCGTATGCCAAAGTTACGTCCCTGGGAAGTTGATATACCAATTTACCGAAGCGAGGCCCATAGTTTTGGCGCTTCATCTCCTAGGGTTAGGTTTTTGGATGTTGAGAGTTTTCCTTTGTTTCTCAATAATAAATAGGCCTTCAAGCCTCATTGTAACATAGTTCAGAGGCATGTAGCCACCACATCTCTTCTTAGAGATAAGTTACCAGCGCCCTAGCTAGTTTATTTCCATTCTGTCTGTAAACAAATTTCAGTTCTTTCATATTAATGAAATAAAGTGTTATTTTCGCTACATCTTTGTATTTATGGTTATATGTGTATTCTGTTGCGTTCCTGCATAAATTCGGATCAGTGGTATCAGAGTGGTCTGCTTTTTCTCGATCTTTCTTTGCATGTCCCCAACGAGGTTGGGGTATAAGGAGTTAGGGCTTGATCTGGTTGAGCCTTTGGAAGATCAGCCTCGCAAACCCTGACGGTCCATGGGGGACGAAAAGAAAGACGAGGCCGACGACGCATCTGCATCCAGCAGCCACTCTGGAGGCACAACTCCTTTTAAGGTACAAGTAAACTTTGACATTCCCATATTTGAGAGCCAAATAGATGCAGACGCCATAGATAGATGGTTGAATCTATTAAAAGGATATTTCTCAGTTCATGACTTTTCCGATCAGGAGAAGATTATTTTTGCACTCCTCAAAGCCGCCCCCCATGTTAAGGACTGGTGGGAAACCCACTGTGAGAAAAAGGACGAGGGGGAACCCTCTCTGTTCTCGGCCGTACTCACTTGGAATTCTTTTCGAGACGCCATCAAAGAATAATATTATCCCGTGGGGAGCTATGAGGACAAGTACATACAATGGACTACGCTGCGGCAACAAAGGGATCAAGATGTGCATGAGCCGATGAATCTGCTCCATACCCTGTGCACAAAGTTGGGTATCAAAGATTCGGAGAAACATTTGGTGCTGAAGTATCGCAGTTGTCTGCACAGATACATTCAGGGGGAAATGGAGTTCCTCAACATCTTCTCGCTTGGTACAACATACCGGTATGCTCCCAAGATTGAGCAGAAATTCAAACAGAAGAAGCAAGACTTTGGATTTGCGAATCAAAAGCAAGGGAGAGGTGCCCCCAAACCGCAAAACAAAGGACAAAGGCAAGGCATGGCAGCCCAAGACAACCTGCCAAAGCCGTAAGCAAAGAACAACACCGCTCCACTCACAACACAAGTGAGTGTCAGGCCAAGCAGTCATTGGTGGCCGAGATGAAGGCTTCTGAATTAGATGCATGCTCCGACTTTGAATCAGAACCCGACAAGGGGAATGATAAAGGGAAGCAGATTATCGATGCAGAGTCCAACGCCACCATTGCCACCACGAAGATCCAAAAGGAGGAATCGGAAGATCCAGAGGAGTAGTAGCATCTCTTCCACTCCCAGATGTGGGTAAAGGGTTCCCCGCTACAGTTCATTGTCGATAGTGGGAGTTGTTGACCACTGGAGTGGCACCTTATGATTATATGAAGACTCCATGCCCAAGGATGAACCAAAGGACACCTGTACCATCAAATATTATCAATTCAACATAGTTTTTAAAATTTACTTCTACTTATCATTTTCTCTTGTACCCAGTTTCCACGCCTTACGGGGAATTGTAATAAGTGATGCTAGTAACGATGAAGTTGAGTTAGTATGGAGTCTGTAACAGGCCTAGGTAACGTGGGACCTTGCCAACAAGTGAGTATTACTCTAGGAGGTTTTTTTTTTCACTCAGTTAATTATCATCTCCCTATTAGGACTTAATAATTAATTGAGTTTTTTCCTCCAATTTTACCCCAAAGTCGGAGTACTGCTTGATGGTGAGGCCTTGGGTGAGTCCTAGTGTCTAGAGTCAATGTATATTACCATACTAGATCACACAAATTTTTTTGTGGAATTTGGTTAGGGCTAGGTAGTGAGTTTTTAATTTTTTGATTTCCCGCAAGTCAAAAATTGCAATAAAAAATGTAATTGAATTGTAATAAGTGTTGCCTAGAGAAGTTGTATCGGAAAGTGTTTCAGGTCTCAAATTTTGAAGAGAGGTTTGGACAACAGTATTTTAGAGAACCTAGAAATCATTTGTGGAAATTCCACGGATTTTGAGTTATTAAAATAATTGATTATTTTAATGTGCTCCCTAAGTCTAAACTTAAGGAAATTAAATAATTAAAGGGTATTAATTAAGCAGAGTGTGAATATTCTAGAAAATGAAGATCAAGTCATCTTTTAATCTGAGCCATTGATTAAGGATATAATCTGGGCCATTGATTCATCAACGAGAAGACTATAAGAGAAGGCTTGAGGGTCATTTGGAAATTAAGCCGGACACATTCTCAGTACCTGAAGGAAATCGATTCTGAAGCAAGAGAATTCGATTTTAGTGGGTGAGTTTGTAGAGGCGGGGTTGTAGAGACATAAGGAGGAGGGAGAAGCCAGCAGAAGGAGAAGAAGAAAGGCATAAGGATGCAGGGAAGGCAACGATGAGCAATAGCACTAGCTGTCCACGCAGGCTTACGCAGTCCAGGAGGGGACTGCGCAGAGAGGCTATGCAGATTGACGCAGAGGGTGCAGGAGGTCATCCCGTGTGTGGAGAATTCTTCCAGATTGTTCGAAAAATTCACATCAGGTGTATGCTATTTTATTTTGCTCGTTAGAACTTCTATAAAAGGTCTTTTCTTTGCTGAAGATAAATTCAAACCCTTATCTGTTGCATCAGTTTTCCCACATTGGGTTTTTTCGGGGACAATTGTCCAAAAATAATTGTGTTCATGTAGTTGTTTCTATGGTGCTATATGTGTTAGATTTGTTCTTATGCTTTTGATTAGAGTGAAGTACTGCAACTGTATTTATTTCAAAATTTACTGAAGCATCTGTAAATAACTTATCAAATAAGTAGGCGAAATAAATCAATTACTGCAGTGATAATTTTCATAGTGAAAATTTCACACTTTCTACTATGACACACTTTGAGGGGTTAAAAATGTGTTTTGAACCCTCAAAACCCACTTTTCCTAAGTTTAGTGAGATATCTGACAATTAATTAAGCCAAAAATTAAATAAATGGAGAAAAATAAATATCCACACATGCTAAATGAGGTGGAAAATTATGGAGGAGTTAAAGTGAAGTTCGAAGGTGACGTGGACTTCTAAAATCAAGGAAAGGACATGTGCTCAAATAAAATCGAATTTCTGGCATTAAATGAGAGTTGCTTACTTGGAAATTCGAATTTGTGAAGTTAATGCACATTTGGTGGATTTGGGTGAATATTTGGTGGAGATTTTTGTGGGAAATTGTCCCCACATGGGTTACCACCCATATACACTTGTCATTCCATCATAAAATTCGAATTTGGCACACAAGGGAAGAAGAAAATGATGTCCACTTGCCAGAATCCAATTTTTCCACTTGGCAATGGAGCTCCACTATTCATATTCGAATTTGCCTTGTGATCTCCTCCCTCTCACCACTTGGCATTTGGTTCTTCATTGTGATTTGCTCCCAACTTTCTATATAATGGAGCCATGGGCTTTCATATTATATCATGTAATACGAGCTATTGGGCTTGAGACACACTGCTGGATTGTACACGTACTTGCATTATAATACAAAAGTCTTTGGGGTAACTTGTGATGGTGTTCTTCTCCTTGCATATGTGGTAAATTCTTGACTTGTTGTTATTCTTCTATTTATTTCTTCATGCTATTATTTCCTTCATGCTTGTTTCAAGTTATGTTAGTATGCAGCTATCTCATATTAGCATGATAGTTACTTGATTGCTTTAGGTAAGAAATCTTCTATTTGATGTCAAATATATCTATAGGAGTTCTTTCTATTGCTTTTATTTAATTTCACGTGGATTTAATATGTTGTGGTGAGATTGTGTAGAAGGATCTGTCTTTGGTCAAACTTTTCAAGCGTGAGGGGAAGTTCTCGGAGGAACCAACCCGTTCTTGAAAATATTCAAGGAGAACTCGCATGTGTTGATTTCCGAAGTCTAATCTATATTTTATTTTGTCTTGCAGAGGTTCTTTTTGTTGATTTCTATAGCATCGGAAAGTGTTCTAAGTCTCATTTTTGGTAGAGAAGCTTGGACATCAGTTATCCAGAGAACCCATAAATTGTTTGTGGAAATTCCACTTGGATATGACTTTATTAAAATAATTAATTATTTAATACAGACCCTAAGTTTAAACTTAGGGAAATTAAATAATTAAAGAGTATTAATAGAGCAGAGTGTGAATCTTCTAGAAAATGAAGATCAAGTTATCTTTTAATCTGAGCAATTGATTAACGATATAATCTTGGCCATTGATTCATCAGTGAGAAGACTATAAGAAGAGACTTGAGGGCCATTTGGAAATCAAGCCGGGGACACACTCAATACCCGAGGGAAATCGATTCTGAAGCAAGAGAATTCGATTTCAGTGGGTGAGATTGTAGAGGCAGGGTTGCAGAAGCAGAAGGAGGAGGGAGGAGTCAGTTATCGGGAAGCAGAAGTCAGGAGGATGAAGGGAAGGGTGATCTGATCAGCAACAAGACCCCTTCCACGCAGAATCACGCAGTCCAGGGAGAGACTGCGCAGAGTTCTCACGCTGGATGATGCAGAGAGTGAAGGTCACCCCGAGGGTCTGAAATTTGTCTGGAAGGTCCAGAAAATTCAGCCAAGTGTTTTGCAAATTTTTCTTTGCTCATCAGACTCTTATAAATGTACTTTCCATTTCTGAAGATAAATATAAAACCCTCATCTGTTGCATCGGTTTTCCCACATTGGGTTTTTCAAGGGACAATTGTCCAAAAATAACTGTGTTCAAATGGTTGTTTCTATTGTGCTGCTTGTGTAAATTATCTTTCTGTTCTTATGCTCTCAATGATAGTGAAGATCTGCAAATGTGTTTATTTGAGAATTTACTAAAGCATCTGTAAATAACTTATCACATAAGTAGGAGAAATAAACCAAGTATTGTAGAAATATTTTCCTCTTGAAAATTTCACATGGTATCAGAGCAAAGGGCTAAAAATAGAAAGGGAGGATCTGCCATGGACCAAAGTTCCATCATCCGGAAGGGTTCACGCAGTCCTCCAGAGCACGCAAAAATGCAGAGAGAACACGACATGAAAGTGCTGGCATCCAGACTAGAGGAGGATCTTGCTTGTGTGTTGAGCACAGCTCCTCCAAGTGTTTGGTATATTGACAGTGGAGCATCTGCTCATATGACGGGGGTTCGAGAATGTTTTTTGAGCTACCAAGAAGAACAGATGAATTTCCAGATAACTATGGAAAACAAGGCAAAATGTACCCCCGTCGGCAGAGGTACTGTAACATTTTAGACCAAGGATGGCAACACGATTCGAGTCACAAATGTTCTGCAGGTACCACGGTTGGGGATGAATTTACTCTCAGTGTCTCAACTTCAGAACAAGGGCTATGACGTATACTTTATTCGAGATAAGGTGTATGTCAAACACCCTAACTGGAGCAAAAAGACACAAATCGGAGTAAGGAGTCACAAGTTGTATAAGCTCTAGCTTGAATCTCCGGTGGCCCTGATTGGCAGTACAGACGACAGAGATTTGAATGAATTATGGCACAAAAGGATGGGGCATCTACATCATGGAGCCTTGGGGATTCTCAAAAATACTGTCATAGGGGCTCCTGAACTCAGCGGGAAGAAATACGAAGTTTGCAGGGGATGCGTACTAGGGAAGTACGCTAAGGAAACATTTCCAAGAAGCAACAACAAAGCCAAAGGTGTATTAGAGTTAATACACTGTGACATTTGCGGTCCAATGTCCACAACTGCTCTCAGTGGGGCAAAGTACTTTGCCACCTTCATTGATGATCATTCCAGAAAAACTTGGATCTATTTTTTGAAAACCAAAGATGAAGTCTTTGATCGGTTTAAAGATTTCAAAGCATTGGTGGAGAACTCTACAGGAAAGAAGATCAAGAAGTTGCGGTCGGATAACGGTAGAGAATATATCGATAAAGACTTCACAAATTTCTATGCAAAGGAAGGCATCAAGAGAGAATGAACAACTCCATACAATCTAGAGCAAAATGGAGTTGCAGAACGGAAGAATCGGACCATAATAGAAGCTGCAAGGGCAATGTTGTACAACCAAGATATTCCCAAATTCTTATGGGCAGAAGCCTGCAATACAATAGTATATATTCAGAATAGAGTTCCCAATAGAGCTTTGGGGAAGGTAACTCCCGAGAGTGTGTTCACAGGCAGCAAGCTAGAAGTGAGCCACATCAGGATATTCGGCAGCATGGTGTACTGCCACGTTCCAGATGAAAAGAGAAAGAAGTTGGATCAAACTGTAGAAAAGGGTTTTCTGATGGGCTATAGCGAGAATGCAAAGGCATTTACATGTGATTATTACTGAAAGAATTCTATAATACTCAATGGATCACAAAAGCCAAAATTCTAAAAATGCAAAGGCATATCGCATCTATATTCCAGAGAGCAGGAAAGTCGTGGTAAGAAGGGATGTGAAATTCTTGGAGAAGAGAGCCTTAAGGAAATCTCGAGAAATGGCCACAGATATGTAGATTGAGGAAGATCCATTGGAACAGCCTCAACGAACTACAGAGGAGAGGTCAAGTGCCTCTCCAAGGCATAATAATTCTGAGGAGAGCTCCTCCGAAGAAGAACAGGAGGAAGAACAAGTGAGACCGCCCACAACTGATGGGAGACCGAGCAGAGAACTTCCACAAATTCTTAAGGATGCAGAAGAATTTGTTGGAGCCCCTAGAGAAGGAAAGAGGATAAGGAAACAACCAGACAGATTTCAGGCACTGGTAGCTCAAGTTGGTGAACCATCTACCTTTCGGGAAGCAGCTCAGCATCAAGTATGGGTGGATGCCATGGTGGAGGAGTATAGCTCCATCATGACAAATGATGTATGGGAAGTAGTCCCTAGACCACAGGACAGATCAGTTGTAGGATCCAGATGGATCTGCAAGATCAAATATGCTGCAGTTAGCAGCATAGAGAAGTTCAAGGAAAGGTTTGTAGCTAAGGGGTATGCACAAAAGGAAGGCATTGACTATGACGAAACCTTCGCTCTAGTAGCGCGATACACTTCTATCATATTTGTCATCTCTCTGGCTGCGCAGATGGGATGGGAGATTCACCAGATGGATGTCAAGACAACGTTCTTGAACGGGGTGATAGAGGAGGAAGTGTACATAGAGCAACCAGAGGGCTTTGAGACACATGAGCAGAAGACTCATGTTTCCAGACTTAAGAAAGCCTTGTATGGCTTAAAACAAAGCCCCAGGGCATGGTATGGACGGATTGATAGCTACTTGCAGAAGATGGGGTTCGTCAAGAGTGATGCAGATCCCAACCTATACTACTTGAGAGTAGGAGATGAGCCGCTTGTTCTTGTTCTTTATGTGGATGACTTGTTTTTGACCGAATCATCCAAGCTTATCAAGGACTGAAAGGAGAATCTGGCAACAGAATTTGACATGAAGGACCTGGGGCAGATGCACTATTTTCTTGGATTAGAAGTCTGGCAACAGAAAGGGGCAATCTTCCTAGGACAAGGAAGATACACGACACAAATTCTAAAGAGATTTCAGATGGAAGACTGTAGACCCATGGCCACGCCAATGATTACTAACTGGAAGAAGATAGACACATCGGAGGATGATGAGGCTGATCCCATACTGTATAGACAACTCATCGGATCATTGATGTATCTAGTCAATACGAGACCAAACATCTGTTATATAGTGAATACCCTCAGTTAGTTCATGCTGGAACCAAGGAGGGCTCACTGGGCAACAACTAAACATGTTCTCAGATACTTGAGAGAGACAATCGAGTATGGGCTGAAGTACACCAAGGATAATGAGATCCAGTTGAGTGGGTTCACAGATGCAGACTAGGCTGGAAGCACAGTAGATCAGAAAAGTACTAGTGGGTACTGTTTTAGTCTCGGATCAGGAATGACCTCCTGGTGCAGCAGGAAACAAAAGTCCATAGCACTGAGCTCAGCCAAGGAAGAGTACATGGCAGCAAGCACAGCTTCGTGCGAGGCCATATGGATCCGCAAATTGCTCTTGAACCTACTCAAGAAGCAGATAAAACCGACCAAGATTATGTGCGGTAATTAGAGCTGCATTAAGCTCTCTGAAAATCCTATGTTTCATGACCGGTCGAAACACATTGACATTCGGTGTCACTTTATGAGGGACTATGTCCAGAGGGGAGCAGTACAGTTGCGATACACTCCTACAGGAGAACAAGTGGCAAATATCCTCACAAAGGCTCTAAGTAAGATCAAGTTCACCTACTTCAGAGAGAAGATGGGGATGGTCGAGAACCCCTTCCATTAGAGGAAAGGGTAGTCTTCAGAAGAAGAGGGAGCTGCAGTACGGATGTTGCAGTGGCAGGGCAGCAGTACAGGAAGCAGCAACGCAGAGATGAGGGGCAGCAGCCAGGACATCATCAACGCAGCAGATGATGTAGAGTCAGAGCAGTACAACGGTATCTTGCTTAAACACTTTCCTTGCAAAGAGGGAGTGTTGATTTCTATAGCATTGAAAAGTGTTCTAAGTCTCATTTTTGGTAGAGAGGCTTGGACATCAGTTATCCAGAGAACCCAGAATTTGTTTATGGAAATTCCACTCGGATATGACTTTATTAAAATAATTAATTATTTTAATGCAGACCCTAAGTTTAAACTTATGGAAATTAAATAATTAAAGGGTATTAATAGAGGAGAGTGTGAATCTTCAAGAAAACGAAGATCAAGTCATCTTTTAATCTGAGCCATTGATTAACGATATAATCTTGGTCGTTGATTCATCAGCGAGAAGACTATAAGAAGAGACTTGAGGGCCATTTGGAAATCAAGCCGGGGAAACTCTTAGTACCCGAAGGAAATTGATTCTGAAGCAAGAGAATTTAATTTCAGTGGGTGAGATTGTAGAGGCAGGGTTGCAGAAGCAGAAGGAGGAGGGAGGAGTCAGTTATCGGTAAGCAGAAGTCAGGAGGATGAAGGGTAGGGTGAGCTAATAAGCAGCAAGACCCCCTCCATGCAGAATCACGCAGTCCAGGGAGAGACTGCGTAGAGTTCTCATGCTGGATGACGCAAAGGGTGAAGGAGGTCACCCCGAGGGTCTGAAATTTGTCTGGAAGGTCCAAAATATTCAGCCAGGTGTTTTGCAAATTTTTCTCTGCTCATCAGACTCTTGTAAATGTACTTTCCATTTCTGAAGATAAATATAAAACCCTCATCCGCTGCACCGGTTTTCCCACATTGGGTTTTTCCGGGGACAATTGTCCAAAAATAATTGTGTTCATATGGTTGTTTCTATTGTGTTGCTTGTGTACATTATCTTTCTGTTCTTATGCTCTTAATGATAATGAAGATTTGCAAATGTGTTTATTTCAGAATTTACTAAAGCATCTGTAAATAACTTATCTCATAAGTAGGAGAAATAAACCAAGTATTGCAGAAATATTTTCCTCTTGAAAATTTCACACTTTTAAGTTTCTCAAAGTTCTTATTTCTTGCATCGAAAAATTCAAACTTAAAATAATTTACTTTTCAAGTATTGCACTTCATTTCTTTAATATTTGGCTATTTCAAAGAGCCAAACTATGGCTAGTCAAAGAGGAGAGTTTGCTCATACTCTTTGGCCTAGCCTCTTGTAGATTATTTTTGTAATATTACTTTGTGATTTCTTGAGCTAACATTTGTTGTTGTAGATTTGCTCTAACTTGTTGTCTTGCAGCTGCTTGCAGGTTCCATTTTTAGAAAACTACTTACAAGTTTGCATGCAGGACCTTGGGGCTCCAACTTCTAGATTATTTCCTGCCCTTGGCCGTGAACATTAGAGGACATTTATTGGACGAAGCCAAGTTCTTCTTAAGGGAGACCGAGTTCACTTGGGGTCTCTATTTCTCTCTCTTGGCCGTGTAACTCAAAGAGGCTTTGCCTTTCTTCTTCTTCCTCGAAAAATCTGTATTTTGTTGTGCTTTTGTGGGCCTCAAATTGTAGAAATTTTCAGCAAGGAAAGATCTATGGCTCAAGACAACATTGTGGATACTTTCCTTGGATTTTAGAGAAGACTTCGTAGTTTTCTCATTCTTGTAATAACTAATAAAATTCTTGGTTTTGGGAGCGTGGCTTTTACCCAATGGTGTCCCTATCTCTCCACCTTTTTTGGAGAGGCTTTGTGGCTTGATCTTTGATCATTTTCACTTGCATGCACATCATTTAATTGGGGAAGTGACACAATCATGCATTACACTCATTTTGCATGCACCTTAATTTAATTTGCTACTGATTTCTAGTCTTTTTGCATGCACTTTTAACTTGAATCTAATTTGTCATGATTTTTGTTCCAAAACCACTTATGCTTCACCTTTAATTACATCTTACATGTAATAAGTATTTGAACAAATTTTCTCCATAAAGTAGCATTCTATTTCATGAGATGCAAATACATCTCAAGTTTGAAAGTTAATTTTCATTGTTTGATTAATTTACTTACATGCCCCAAACAATCACTAAATTTTACCTCCAACATAAGTTGGTTGAATAGACACTTTAGGGACCCTCTACTCTTCTACTGACTCCTCACCGTGGGATCCATATATTTGGGCGAGGGTGAGGTTTGAGAATCAAAGAGTTAAATTGTAACCTTGCTTTAGAACTAATTAATAAAATAAACCAAGAGCATTTTTCATCACATTTAACTTACTTGCAAGTTCTTGAATTTTGATTTCTTGAGGGTTTAGAGTCTCACATGCAATATCATTTTCCATTTTCAAGAAACATTTCCTTTCGTGCAAGTCTTGTACTTGGACATTATCTACTTTAGCAAGCTCCATTTCATGTTTTAATGTTGATCATGTTCATGGATGGTTGATGAATCTCATTTCCTTTCAAGTACTCTTATTTTGTGTTGCAAGAATAAATGCATGTTGGTTTAACTTTGAGTTTTTCTATTATCTCATTTACATTCTAACAAATAGATCACTAATTGTTTCCTTTGAACAAGATAACTTCACATGCTTGGATTCATAAATTTGTTTACCTTGAAGGCATTTATAATATCTTGTGCTATAATTTTCTTGTTTCAACTTTTCAGGATTACTTTTGCTTTCCATTTGAAAGCATTTTACTTCATTTAAGCAAATAAAATTTAATTTTAAAGAGCAATACTTTGAAGGCACTGGTTTCATATGATTTACGCTTATTTTATGTATTGATGGTTATTTCTCACATCACTTTTTGCTTATAAATCTTAAGAAGTAATCTATTTGACTCTAACATTCTCCTAGAAACTCAAATCTTTAACTTTGTTTTCCATTTAGGGACCACCCCCCTTAGCTAGCCTAGGAGATAGCTTAAACGGAGAGAGTTGGGATTGGTGTGACAACCCTATCTTTGAGTTTCTTGCCACCAACCACACCTTGTGGGGTTAAAAATTTTTCCCGCTAACTGTAGGTAGGTGTAGGCGGCAAGCGATAACAAGAGCCAAAATAACTTCATTTCAGTAGAGGTCGTGAAGCGGTTGGGCTTTCCGACCACAACACACCCACAACCGTACACTATCGTGTGCCTTCACCAATGTTGTGAAACCAGCTCCAAAAATAGAAGAAAAGAGATATCAACGCCTTAGAAATAAGCCACTTCGAGGGGGAAACCTCCAATACATTACATTAATGAACAATTCTTGGATGATACAATTTACAAAACCTCCTTTCTATATATAGGAGTCCATGGGGCCATAATGTAATCCTAGTGGGCCACAATGTAATCCTAGCTGACCTAACAATAATAATTTAAGGGCACAAGAATAACAAAATGGGGGTTACAAGGGTACAATAATAACAATAAGGGGTTTACACTAACAACAATAAGGGACTATACTAGTAATATAGGGACCTAACATGCCCCTCTCCTTCAAAAAAGTGTTGTCCTCAACGCTTGAGTAGCTCTGGGTGCTTTTGTATAAAATTCTCATCCTCCCATGTAGAATCTTCAGTGAGTAAGTTCTTCCACTTGATGAGATACTCTGAAATTGATCGATTCCGTAGTTGTCGAGTTCTTTTTTCCATGACTGCTTCAGGTTCCAATATGATTTTCCCTTCCCCATCAAGTTCTGGCAATACTGTTTGAACTGGAAGATTTTCACCTATAACCTTCTGTAAGCATGAAACATGGAAAACTGGATGTACTCGCGAAGAAGCAGGAAGCTCCAATTTGTATGCCATAGTACCAATCTTTTGCAACACCTTGTAAGGACCATAGTACTTGGGCGATAATTTATTATCCTTCTTTGCTTGCTTGAGGGACATTTGTTTGTATGGTTGTAGCCGTAAAAATACCCAATCTCCTACATCAAAACTTCTCTCGCTGCGATGTTGATCTGCCTGTTGTTTCATTCGATTTTGTGCCAAATTCGGGTTATCCTTTAAGAGTTGGAGAACTTCTTGTTGATGCTCGATGTGATCTTCCACTGCTTGAACCTTCGAATTTTCTCTTAAAGATGATGTGATGGATGGTGGATGATATCAATAAAGTGCCATAAATGGGGTCATTTTTGCTGCAGTATGGAAGGAAGTGTTATACCACCATTTAGCGAGAGGTAACCACTTGACCCATTGTGTTTGTTTATCAGATAAAAAACAACGAAGATATCCTTCCAAACATTTATTTACTATCTCAGTTTGACCATGGGATTGAGGATGATAAGATGAGCTATGAGCTAATTGAGTACCCAAACAAGAAAATAACTCCGTCCAAAAATTTCCAGTAAAAATGGGATCTCTGTCGCTCACAATAACCCTTGGGTTTCCATGTAGCTTTTGAATTGTGTCCATAAATGTAGTAGCAGCTATACTTGCTTTAAATGGATGAGATAATGCACAAAAGTGTGCATACTTGGTAAGTCTATCAACTACCACCATGATGACACTCTTTCCTTCGGACTTAGGTAAACCTGTGATAAAATCCATTGAAATCTCCTCTCAACGTTGACTTGGAATGGATAAAGGTTGTAGAAGTCCTGGGGTCTTAATTGTTTCCACTTTATTCTGCTGGCAAACCAAACATTCCGCCACAAACTTTCGAATATCAGATTTAAAGCCATCCCAAAAAAATTCTTTCTTCACCCTGTGGTAAGTTTTTAAAAATCCTGAGTGTCCTCCTAAAGGAGAAGTGTGCAATTCCAAAAGAATCTTTTGTTTTAGTTGGGAATTCTTACAAAGATATAAGCGATCTCTGTACCATAACGAATCATTTTTCCAACTAAATGTATCAGATGTACTAGGATCTTGCTGCAACTTTTGAATGAGTGTCCATACTTCTTTGTCCTTCTTCCATTCATCTTTTGCTTCGGTTATCCAATCTGGTTGGATAATAGAAATGGCACAAAGCAATGTTTCCACCTCTTCATTCTTTCTTGAGAGTGCATCTGCAACAACATTAAGCTTTCCTTTTTTGTAGATTATTTCAAAGTCATAACCCAACATCTTTGTGACCCATTTTTATTGCTCTTCTGAAGATAGTCTTTGTTCCAAAAAGTGTTTAAGACTATCATGTTCTGACACTAGGTTCCTGGTGTATATCCTCTTCTTGTTCATTTTCTTCTTCCTCTTCACAATCTATGTAAAATAATTTCTTCTCAGCACACTTATGACCTTTAGTGTATTTTCTATCACAACTGTAGCAAAGCCCTTTTCTCTTTTTTCTTCCAATTGTTGTGGTGTCAACCTTGTAGGTTGTGGAAATCTAGGAGTAGCAACACTTCCCTCTTTATAGAAGTGAGTGGTAGGCTTCCTTGTCGCCATAATTTTACATTCAATTTTCCTTGCCAACCTGAATGCCTTCTCCAATGAATCAGGTTCCAAAACGCGAACTTCATGTTGGATGTTATCCTTTAAAGTACCTATGAAGAGATCAATCATGTGTTCCTCTGGAATATCGGTTACTCTTATATTCAATTTTTGGAAGTCCTCAATGTGCTCCCCCACTAAGCCCTTTTGTTTGAGATTTATCAATTGGCTAAAGAAGGTCTTGCTCTTTGTATCCTTATAATGTGCTATCATTTCCTCCGTAAAAATTGACCAGGTGACAATTTTTTTACAGGAGCAAAGCCATCGATACCATACAAATGTATTTTGTTCTAAATGTAAAGTTGCAATGCGTACCTTTTGTGTGTTTTGCACATTATGGAGATCAAAATATTGCTCCATCTGTAGTATCCATGTTACAGGATCCTTTCCATCAAACTTCCTCATATCCATTTTTTGAATATGGTGGTTCTTCCTGCCAACATTAGATTTTATGAAATCACGATTAACATTTATTTTGTTCTCATCATGAGTTTCCTCTACTATCTTTTCACCATTAGGAAACATTTCTTGTATCAACTTTGTCAAACCTTCCATGTCTGCTTTTAGATCATTCTTCATGTTTTCCATGTTGTCTTTCATTTTTTATCGATCTTAGCCTCCATGTCATCCATCTTAGATTCCATGCCATCTATCTTAGATTCCATGCCTTTCTTCAAACCATCCATCTTCGCTTCCACGCCTTTCTTCAAACCATCCATCTTCGCTTCCACGCCTTTCTTCAAATCATCCATTTCATTTTTTGTTGCTCTTCGCGAGAGCGAAATTTGGTGCACTTGCTCTTGTAATTTTGATAGATCATGTTGCAATTCTTCATCTTCATGAGTCATAGTAGAGCCTTTTGAAGGCTTAATGGGTGTTGAATTATTTTTACGGGGCATTTTTTTTTAACCCAATACTGATATATATTCTACAATATGCCCTTGGAATCAATTCAAATTGATTCTTCAAACAAGACTTATGCAATTCGTAAAAAAAAAATACACACATTTTTCTTTCTTTTGAGGAGCTCGATATTGAAATTGGATTATCTTTGTGATTGTGGCTCTTCAATATCTGAAATTGGGCACTGAGGTAGCCTTCTGAATTATCTTTTGAATGCCACAAGTTCGACTTGATTTGGATTCTCCAAGGCAAAGTTATGTTCAATCTCCCACAATGACCTAATTATGGACTGGTTCAGTAGAGCGAACTTGTACGACTTGCCACGTGTCACTGTTTCGTCTTTTAGCTCTGAAATTGATAGCAAAGAAACTACAGTCCGTGTACTTGCGACCACTTTTTACGACACTCCAATCCGATGCTCAGAGAGAGAGTTATGAAGATTTTCCCACGATCACCTCTTTGAGATGAAATTCAGGAGCCTGAAAGAGCACTATCTTCCACAGATCATATCTTCGAAAATATTGTGAACCAAGCTCTAAAATTTTTTGACGAGTTTTCTCAGGATTTCAGCTTCGCGCCCTAAAAATTTCAGATTCTGAACCTTCGTAGAAAAAACGTTATAGCGCAAATGCCACGATGACCTGTTTAGATTAAATTGAGGAGCCTGCAAAAAGACCTAACTTCCACAGATCATATCTCCGAAAATATTGCGAACCAAGCTCTGAAATTTTTTGACGATGTTCCTCAGGATTTCGGCTTCGCACCCTAAAAATTTTAGCTTCTGAAACTTAGTAGAAAAAAATTTATAGCGAAAATGCCATGATGACCTGTTTGGAGCAGCGAAACCCTAGAATCCAAAGTTCTGATACCAAATGTTGTGAAACCAGCTCCAAAAATAGAAGAAAAGAGATATCAATGCCTTGGAAATAAGCCACTTCGAGGGGGCAACCTCCAATACATTACATTAATGAACAATTCTTGGATGATACAAATTACAAAACCTCCTTTCTATATATAGGAGTCCATGGGGCCATAATGTAATCCTAGTGGGGCCACAATGCAATCCTAGCCGACCTAACAATAATAATTTAAGGGCACAATAATAACAATATAGGGGTTACAGGGGTACAATAATAACAATAAGGGGTTTACACTAACAACAATAAGGGACTATACTAGTAATATAGGGACCTAACAACCAAGGAAGGCAGTGCCATCTTCCCTACAGCATCAAGCCCTTCACGGATGAGGTATTATGTGACATTGCTCCTCTTGATGTTTGTGATGTATTATTAGGCCAATCATACTTGTGGAAGCGACATGCTATGTATGAGTCTCGACCTTGTATTGTTATTGTTGCTTTGGGCAATAAGTTGTATAGGATACCAGAAGTACCATCGCCTGCCGCTGTCTCTTTGGTTACTGCAAAACAATGCAGTAAGCTCATTTCCAAAACCGGGAAATTTGTTTTCCTGATGATCCGCCCTTAGGGCAAGAAGAAGACTGTGGCCACGACTTTCAGGCAGGGCTCCTCCACATGACAACAACAAATGGACAAGGTTGTGGAGGAGTACAGGGACATCTTCACCTCACCCGCAGGGGTGCCTCTGTGCTGTCAGGTCAAGCACCCCATCGATCTGACCCTAGGTGCACCACTGCCCAATGGACCGATCTATCGACGCTCTGTTCTGAAGAACGATGAAATCAAGAGGCAGATATAGGAGCTGCTGCAGGAAGGTCATATCCAAACGAGTTCATCGCCCTGTGGGAGCTCGATCTTGTTGGTGCAGAAGAAGGATGGGACTTGGAGACTATCAGACGCTGAACAAGATCACTGTTCGGAATATGTACTCGATCCAACGGATTGATGACCTTCTGGACCAACTCAAAGGGGCAAAATGTTTTAGCAAGATCCGGGTATCACCAGGACCCAATCGAACCCTCTGATGTGTGGAAGACTGCCTTCAAACCCAAGGAGGGCCTTTTTGAATGGTTGGTTGTTAGGTCCCTATATTACTAGTATAGTCCCTTATTGTTGTTAGTGTAACCCCCTTATTGTTATTATTGTACCCCTGTAACCCCCATATTTTTATTATTGTGCCCTTAAATTATTATTGTTAGGTTGGCTAGGATTACATTTTGGCCCCATGAACTTCTATATATAGAAAGGAGGTTTTGTAATTTGTATCATCCAAGAATTGTTCATTCATGTAATGTATTGGAGGTTGCCCCCTCGAAGTGGCTTATTTTTAAGGCGTTGATATCTCTTTTCTTCTATTTTTGGAGCTGGTTTCACAACATTTGGTATCAGAGCTTTGGATTCTAGGGTTTCGCTGCTCCAAACAGGTCATCGTGGCATTTTCGCTATAACTTGTTTTTTATGAAAGTTCAAAAGCTGAAATTTTTAGTGTGCGAAGCCAAAATCCTGAGGAACATCGTCACAAAATTTCAGAGCTTGCTTCGCAATATTTTCGGAGATATAATCTGTGGAATTTAGGTCATTTTGCAGGCTCCTGAATTTAACCTAAACAGGTCATCGTGGCATTTTCACTATAACTTTTTTTCTACGAAGGTTCGGAAGCTGAAATTTTTAGAGTGCGAAGCCGAAATCCTGAGGAACATCGTCGCAAAAATTCAGATCTTGGTTTGCAATATTGTCGGAGATATGATCTGTGGAAGTTAGGTCTTTTTCAGGCTTCGGAATTTCATCTCAAAGAGGTGACTGTGGAAAAATATTCATAGCTCTCTCTCTGAGCATCGGATTGGAATGCTGTAAAAAGTGGCTGCAAGTACACGACCTGTAGTTTGTTGTCTGTCAATTTCAGAGCCAAAGAAGGAAACAGTGACACGTGGCAAGTCGTACAAGTTCGCTCTATTGAACCAATCCATAATTGGGTCATTGTGGGAGATTAGACATAACTTTGTCTTGAAGAATCCAAATCAGATCAGACCTGTGGCATTTGAAAGAAGCTTCAAAGGGCTACTACAGGGCTGAATTTCAGATATTGAGGATCCACAATTATAGAGATAATTCAATTTCAATATTGAGCTCCTCAAAAGCAAGTAAAAGGTGTGTATTTTTTTTTTTTTTTTGAATTGCATAAGTCTTGTTTGAAGAATCAAGTTGAATTGATTACAAGGGCATATTGTAGAATAGATATCAGTATTGGATTCTGAAATGGCCCCTAAAAAGAATTCAACACCCATTAAGCCTTTAGAATGCTCTACTATGACTCATGAAGAAGAATAATGGCAACATGACATATCAAAATTACAAGAGAAAGTGCAACAAATTTCGCTCTCGCAGCAAGCAACAAAAATTGAAATGGAAGTTTTGAAGAAAGACGCGTGGAAACTAAGATGGATGGTTTGAAGAAAGGCGTGGAAAGCTAAGATGAATGGTTGGAAAGCTAAGATGAATGTCATAGAAGTGGGCATGATAAGATGGATGACATGGAAGCCAAGATCGATGAAAAAATGAAAGACAACATGGAAAACATGAAGAATGATCTAAAAGTAGACATAGAAGGTTTGGAAAAGTTGATACAATTTTTTTTTCCTAATGGTGAAAAGATAGCAGAGGAAACTCATGATGAGAACAAAATAAATGTTAATCGTGATTTCATAAAATCTAATGTTGGAGGGAAGAACCACCATATTCCAAAAATGGATATGAGGAAGTTTGATGGAAAGGATCATGTAACATGGATACTACAGATGGAGCAATATTTTGATTTCAATAATGTGCAAAACACACAAAAGGTACGCATTGCAACTTTACATTTAGAAAAAAATACATTTGTATGGTATCGATGGCTTTTCTCTCGTAAAAAAATTGTCACTTGGTCAATTTTTACGAAGGAAATGATAGCATTATGAGGATAAAGCAACACCTTCTTGCTTGAATTGATAAATCTCAAACAGAAGGGTTCGGTGGGGAGCACATTGAGGACTTCCAAATCGAATATAATCCTGAAAAATATTTCAGAGGAACATAGGATTGATCTCTTCATAGGTACTTTAAAGGATAACATCCAACATGAAGTTCATGTTTTGGAACCTGATTCATTGGAGAAGGCATTCGGGTTGGCTAGAAAAAATTAATGTAAAATTATGGCAACAAGGAAGCCTACCACTCACTTCTATAAAGAGGGAAGTGTTGCTACTCCTAGATTTGCACAACCTACAAGGTTGACACCACAACAATTGGAATAAAAAAGAGCAAAAGGGCTTTGCTACAGTTGTGATAGAAAATACACTAAAGGTCATAAGTGTGATGAGAAGAAATTATTTCACATAGATTGTGAAGAGGAAGAAGAAAATGAACAAGAACCTTCAAAAGAAGAGGGTATACACCACGAAGCAACCCTAGAAGAGGAATAAATGAGTCTGAGTATATCGTGTAATGCATTGGCAGGAATTACCACTCCTCAAACTCTCAAGATGGAAGGACATATCAAGAAGAAAAAGGTAATAGTGTTGATTGATTCAAGTAGTACCCATAATTTTATTCATTGTAAGATAGCCAAGGAATTGAATTGTTTCATATACCTAGCGCCAGAATGTCAAGTGATGGTTGCAAATGGAGGAACTATAAATTTCTCTGGAAAATTCCATAATATCAAGCTATCCATGGGGGAATATGTATTGAATAGTCCAATGCTTTCCATCCCAATGGGAGGTGTTGATGTTGTACTAGGAGTACAATGGTTACAATCTTTGGGGATGGTAGCTTTTAATTTTCAAGAACTTTTCTGGAATTTTTTTTCAGAAGGAAAGGAAGTCGAATTACGGGGTATTGCAGGGAAGCCGGGAAAGATAATAAGCTCTAATGTCATGACAAAGTTCTAAAGAAAGAAAAACGAGGCGTAATTGCACAATTATGCTCATTAGAAGTTCCAACATCAAAATCATCTATTTCTTCAGATCTCCAAAAAGCCTTGGACAATCATTCCAAGGTGTTTGAAACTCCTAAAGGACTTCCACCTATTCGTGATCATGATCATGCTATTCATTTGATTCCAGGAAGTGTTCCTCCAAATATTAGGCCTTATAGATACCACTCTAAAAGAACTTTGCAACTTTGTGGGTCTTGCTAATTTCTACTGCAGGTTCGTGTTGGGATTCTCTCATATCACTTGGCCTTTGAGTCAAGTCACCAAGGGAGGTGCGAAAGCAAAATTATTTTGGTCGGAATCTCAACAAAAGGCGTTCATAGAATTGAAACATCGCCTCTGCTCTGCCCCAATGCTCACATTACCAGACTTGCAACAACCATTTGAGATCGAGACAGATGCCTCTGGCTATGCTATTGGGGCAGTTCTTACTCAATAGGGGCATCCAGTGGCATTTCACAGTGAGACACTGTCCGACACAGTCTGCAAGTATCCCACTTATGACAAATAAATGTATTCCATTGTGTAGGCTTGCCGACAATGGAAGCATTACATTTTGGGGAAGGAAACGGTCATCCACACAGACTACCGACTCCTGCAGTTCATACAGGCACAAGGGAAGTTGCAGAACAATCGCCATCAGAAATGGTCCACATATCTGCAACAATTTCATTTGAACATTAAGTACCAGTGTTGCAGAAAACGTCCTCCCCCGGCTCCAACGCCTGATCCGTGTCTAGTACAAAATCATACGAGATCTGCCATACGAAACGCCGATCGGGCGGAAAAAGGCGGTTCCTACCATTTCCGAACTGCCCCACCTGATTCGCGTTAAAGTACGCCGTATTTGTATTTCGTACGACGGATCGACGTACGGAAACGCCGCGCTTCAGAGGTGGTTCCGTACGGATTGCCACTACTTCTGTACAGCGGCAGACGGATCCGACTTACGCACTCTAAAAAAACGATATTTTAATTTTGTTTTTTTGTTTTTTTGGCTTTAGTTGGGTTAGGGGGTGGGTTAGTGTTGAGTTAGGGATAGGATGAAAAAGTTAAATGCTCACTTTCACCTCTCATTTTCTCACTTGTGTTTTTGGAGAGCTTGGAGAAGAGAGGAGAAGAGAGGAGAAGAGAGCTTGGAGAAGAGAGAGTTAAGGAGAGCTTCCATCTACAAGAGCTAAAAGGTAAGTGCAAACCCCAAACTTTCTCATTTTTTTGTCATTGTTTTTTGTATTTTCTCTCCTTCCTCTCCTACACTTTCCCATTCTTTCTTGTTGCTCATTTATTTGCAGGTTGTCCACCACCTATATTCATACTCAAAGATGATGTTTTTTTGGCTTCTATGTATCATTCCACTCTTGGTTTTCATGATGGCAAGGGGGAGTAGAAATAGAAGAGAAGAACAAGAAGAAGAACAACATAGTGGTCCCCATATGAGTGACCCAATGTATGATGAGGAGGAAGGGTGTAAAGAGGAAGGGGATGATTTTAATGAGAACATTGAAACACTAGAGGGGAAATATGCGTTGATACCCTTGTGGAACTATGCGACCAAACTTGAAGGGGGAAAAGGTGGTGGAAGCTACAAGTTTTTGTGCCCTCATGGTTGTCATGGAGGAAAACCATATAGTGGTTCATATACTCGTGTGAGGAGGCATTTTTATGGGGTGATGGACAGTGATGAAAAAAAGGGTGCTGTGGGGATAGCAATTTTCCCAAAGGTTTCAAATGAACAAAGAAGAAAATACATCCAAATAGAGGAGGTTGCATAACAAAAAAAAAGAAACAAAAAACTCAATCTGAATCAAGTGAAACCTCTAGATTTGGTAGCTCATCTTCTCATGGTATTTCTACAAGCTTTGGAGGTAAAAAAACAATAGGGGATTTCCTTAATGTCGCTGGAAGAGTGATGTGGATCGAAAGATAGTCCTATTTCTTTGTGCTTGCGGTGTACCATTCAATTTGCTTCGCTCTCCCTAGTGGCATGAAATGGTAAAGGCCATCAATGAAGCCCCAAAAGGATACAAGTCCCCCAACTATGAGAAAGATAGAACAATGTTATTAGAAAGAGAAAAAGGAAAGGTTCAAATAGCTTTGGTGCGCTTTACAAATGAGTGGGTGGATTGTGGGGTGTCCATTGTATCAGATGGGTGGACAAATATCAGAAACCAACATTTGATAAATGTTCTTGGTGTTTCTGCTAGTGGTGTTGTATTTATTACATGTCATGACTCCTCCTCCGTCAATGCAACTTCCCAAAACATTGCACATCTCTTATTGCAATCAATCAAAGATGTTGGTCCTAGTAAAGTGGTTCAAGTGATCACATATAATACAGCAAATTGTAAGGGAGTAGGAAAAATTATTGAGCGTACTCATCCACACATATTTTGGTCTGGGTGCTTGGTGCACACATTGAACCTTTTGATGCATGATATTGTGAAGCATAAAGAATGTGGGTGGATAAATAAGCTTTATAAGAGAGGGAAGCTACTCATTAAATTTATCAGAGGGCATACAAAGGTAAACTACTTCTATGGCACTTACTCCAAGTTGCAGTTGCTTAAACTTGCAAAAACAATATTTGCAAGTTATTACCTCACCTTTAGGTGGCTAGTGAAGGTGAGACAAGCTTTAACTAATATGGTCATGTAATATTCTCAATTAGCGATAGCTAATTGGAAATATTAATTTTGATCAATTTTGCCTTCTATAGTTAAAATATAAATAAAGTGAGTAAGAGGGGGATATAACTCACTTTAAAATAAATTACACTCCCTAGTAGACTCAATGTTGTAACTTAAGTGGGCCAAGGGGGGCCAAGAGACCATGTAGAGGGGGACCCACTTAGACCACGTGGGCATAGACAACGCAGTTGAGTTGGCAACGTGGGCCAAATGGAGGCTACGTAGGAGATGGTGGGGCCTAGGGTTGAGAGAGGCCCATCGTTACAAAAAGGAGGAGAGCCTCCTCATTTCCTCATTCGAGTTTATGCATATTGAGCTGGTCACTTCGACTTTGAGCACGCTAGCTGTTTAGCTTGTCTGCAGCACTGTTTAGTGCATTGAGTGTCTCCGTTCGGAGATCTCACCCTCAGCCCCGGGAGACTTCGAGTGCTTACTCGAGTGAGGCATTCCCATCAGTATTTTGTAGGAGGATCGAGTTGTGGCATTTGTGGAGGAGCATTGCATCTATAGGCTGCGCGGTCTTGAGAGGGAGGACACAGTCCATCTTGAGGGAGCTCCGATTTGGTATTATTTCGGGGGTTTCGGGTTAGGAGATTGAGCAAGGGACCAGCCCTTGCCTATTGGAGACTTTTGGCAGAGTGGGAGGCCATATTTTGGGAGGATTCATTCAGCATCAGCGCAGAGCCTTGGAGGATAACGTAGATCCCCAAGGGGGGTATTTTCGGGGGTCGACCATTCCAGAAACGCTCTCTAGGCTTTTTTGGGTTTTGTGAGTAGAGGCTGATTCCCGAGTTTCAGCTCATTCCGAGTAGGGGAGCAGCCCCAAATACTCGATTGGTTCCAGCAATAACAACAACATGACAGTTTTCCAGCAGCTTGGACGCAGAGCATAGAGCAGCCATTCCTTTGTTATTCTGAGAGTATTCCTACACTTGCCTGGTGCAAGTCGAGGTGTCATCACTCTGATTACCTCTTGTACTCATTTCTATTTCTCAGTATAATAAAATGGCTCAGTATTCTCTCTATTTTATGTGTATCTGCTTCATATTCAGTTTGTAGCATTTTGTATCTTGTTGTATGCTTTGTATTACTGGTTATTTCCCTTTCGGGATATTACAGTGGTATCAAAGCTCATAGACCTGGCTCAGCCTGTGGAGCAAGTTGTCTATGACACCGGGAGAGAAGCCGTACATTTGCTACAGGGGTAGGAAGTAAGGTTGCAAATCACCTACGGGGAGGGTGACTGCGTTCCAGTAGTGGACGCAAAAGAGGATCCAGTAGTGGATGCAGAACAAGTTCCAGTAGTGGACATAGAGAAGGAAGTACCGATGGCTGATGATAGTGATGCAAAGTAGTTTGGGGAAGCACTCCTCAAGTCAGTTCAGGATCTGTCGAGGTAGATTGAGGTGATGGGACAAAGATTCACTGTTGTGGAGGCTAAACAGTGTGAAACCCCAAGGGGTTTCCAGATTGGTGAGGGATCGGGCACATCCCACCATTTGTAGGAGCACGATGCCACTCAGCACATGGCATCACATGCCCCCACACGTTCCACTATGCCCACTTTTCTGGGTGCAGACACTGGGGAAGGAGCACAGCAGGAGCCAGAGCATGGCCACATGGGTGATTATTTTGCTGAGTATTAGGCATATGGGCAGGAGTTCAGGGATGCCCTTCCATTCAGAGATTTTGTTCAGCTCCAGCGGGACAGCAGACCCCGCGATCGTCATAGAGGGCACCGGCATTATCATGAGGGAGACACCCAGCGTACAGTGAGCAGGTTCCATTTGCCCACGTTTGATGGTTCATCAAACAGTTCGGCAAAGGCTTGGGTGGAGAAGTTGGACATATACTTCCAGCTCAACCAGATGGCAGAGACGGAGGCCATCAAGGTGGCAGCATTGCATCTGGATGGAGAGGCTCAGGATTGGTGGTTCCATGGGATGGTTACACTCGGACATTCAACAGTGACTACATATGCCGAGTTCACCCGAAGATTGATAGAGAGGTTTGATAGACGAGATCCGGAGGAGCATTTCGTTAAGCTGACGAGGCTCAAGCAGATCGGGAGCTCGGATATTTACATCTCAGATTTCCTGAGACTTTCAGTGATGGTGCCAGATCTATCCGCGGCACGGATGATCTACATGTTCATCGAGGGGTTGGCAGAGCCACTTCGGGGTTTGGTCAGATCCACTAGACCAACCACACTCCATGACGCAGTTGGCAGGACCTGGGATTTACAAGATGCCTTGCCCAGGACCAGGACACCTTACCCACAGAGACAGGCTTTCCAGCCTAAGGGGAAGGACGTAAGGATTCCACCTCCAAAGGGGAATCCAGGTAGGGGACAATTGGATGATGATGCCAGGAAGGAGTTGAAGAAGAAGAGGCTGTGACATGTCAGGAGCCGTGGGCATCGGGACACAGATGTGCTGCGGGCAAAGCACACTTTATTGAGGTCTTCTCTGAGAGCAGCAGAGAAGAGGATGAGTGTGATGACGGGGAGGCAGGAGGCAGCCATGCAGCGCAGGACCATTTGCCACCTCCACCACCAGGAGCAGGAGGTGCAGCCTTTGCACCCACAGGGGGGACCCTTGCAGCATTGCGGGGAGTACCCAAGTATTTGACGCTGCATGTCCGAGGGACAGTACGTGGGCAACGAGTTTCAGTATTGGTAGACAGTGGGGCAACCCACAACTTCATCGATGCACAGATGATTGAGCGGAGAGGCATACCGACAGAGAGCTTCGATGGATTTTCAGTGTTGGTCCCAGGAGATCAGACAATGCAGTGTGCCAGATATGTTCCAAAGTTGGCTGTGATGATGGGTACCTACACAGTGACTGACCACTTTTTCGTGGTTAACATACCAGATACCAATGTGGTATTGGGTGTACAGTCGCTGATTACTCTAGGGAAGGTCACCACAGATTGGGAGGCCTTGGAGATGGAGTGGGATGATAAGAAGACCGGGAAGCATGAGAAGATACGGGGGATGCACACTTATCCACCGCAGACTGTTTCAGCTCACCGGATGGAGGCAGACTTCTGGAAGGGTGACATAGAGTGGGCCGTAGAGCTGCGTGCATCAGAGGTAGGGACTACCGGGCAGACAGTTCATCTTGAGATACAGACCATCCTTGACAGGTATGCCGTGGTGTTTGGGGAGATACCGCCGGGACAACCACCAGATCAGGGATTTGAGCATACTATTGAGCTAGACGAGGGCATTCAGGCCGTTATTACCACCCCCTATAGGCACCCCAAAGCCTATCGGGACGAGATTGAGCGGGCTATCCGTGAGCTATTGGCTCTTGGACACATACGGTCCAGCACGAGTCCTTTCGCTTCTTAAGTAGTGTTGGTGAAGAAGAAGGACGACACATTGCGGATGTGCATTGATTACAGGGCTTTGAACAAAATAACCATGAAGAATAGGTACCCCATACCGCGGATTGATGAGCTGTTGGATGAGTTGAAAGGAGCACAGTTCTTCTCAAAGATTGATTTGAGATCCGGGTACCACCAGATTCGCGTGAGCGAAAAGGACATTCCCAAGACCGCTTTCAGATGCCATTATGGCCATTTCGAGTTCTTGGTGATGCCCTTCGGGCTAACCAACGCACCAGCCACATTCCAGTCGTGGATGAACCATATTTTCCGCAGTCACCTGAGGAAGTTTGTGCTGGTTTTCTTTGATGATATATTGATATATAGCAGGACATGGGAGGAGCATCTCCAGCACATAGAGGCAGTGTTGCATATTTTGGAGGAGCAGCAGTTTTATGCTAAGCTCTCCCAGTGCGAGTTTGGACTGACAGAGATGCTATATCTGGGACACATTATAGGGGTGGACGGAGTGACGGTCCACGAGGAGAATATCAGGGCCATCAGAGATTGGCCAGAGCCGAGAAACGTGACAGAACTTCGTGGGTTTGTAGGCATCTGCATCTACTACAGGAAGTTCGTCAAGAGTTTCTCTCAGCTTGCTGCACCCGTAATAGATTTGACGAAGAAAGGGGCATTCAGTTGGTCAGATACAGTGCAGCGGGCCTTTGATAGGCTCAAGGAGGTGATGAGCAGCTGCCCAGTACTTGCTTTGTCAGATTTCTCGCAGCCGTTTGTCCTGGAGTGTGATGCATCGGGAGAGGGGATCGGTGCAGTATTGATGCAGGGAGGTCACCCGATAGCTTTTGAGAGCCAGAAGCTCCTTCCACATGAGCGGTTGTATGCCATATATGACGAGGAGATGTTGGCCATCATGCATGCCTTGGCCAAATTTCGGCAGTACTTGGTAGGTAATAGGTTCAGGGTGAGGACTGACCACAATAGCCTCAGATTCTTTTTAGAGCAGAAGCAACTACATGAGAGGCAACAGAAGTGGGTCAGCAAGATCCAGGCCTACGACTTTGACATAGAGTATGTCAAAGGAAAGAACAATGTGGTGGCTGATGTACTTTCACGCAGACCAGCCGCGTTGTCTTTGATGAGTCTGGACGCAGATTGGAGGGCTCGACTTTTGGTGGAGTACTCCAAGGACAGGTTTGCTTGCGAGGTTCTGGATGGACAAGTGACGGATGATAGATACAGGGTGATGGATGAGATCATCTACTATAGGGACAGGATCTTCTTGATTGAGGGCTCTCCGCTCAAGAAGAAGATACTACAGGCTTCTCATGATTCACCATTGGTCGGTCACCAGGGATTTACCAAAACCTACAGGGTCATCAGAGAGAGGTTCTCATGGAAGGGCCTCAAGGAGGACGTACTCTAGCATGTCAGGGAGTGTGAAGTTTGTCAACGCAACAAGGGGGAGATGAACCATCCAACAGGGTTGTTGCAGCCTCTTCCCATTCCAGAGGGGAAATGGGAGAGTATTTCGATGGACTTAATCACAGGGTTGCCCACGGTGTAGGGCAAGGACTGTATATTTGTCGTCGTTGATTGACTGAAAAAATATGCACACTTTTTCGCCATATTCGCGCACGATACAGCAGCACAAGTGGCAGAGCTGTTCTTCCGAGATATCTTCAGGTTACATGGTCTTCCCAAGACCATTGTCAGTGACAGGGACAGCCGCTTCATGGGCGGATTTTGGCAGGAGCTTTTTCGGTTGGTGGGGACAGAGTTGACACCGAGCACCAGCTATCACCCATAGACAGATGGGCAGACGGAGATAGTTAACAAGTGGCTGGAGGGCTACTTGCGTAACTATGTCAGTGGGCAGCAGAGAGCATGGCTGAAGTGGCTACACCTAGGAGAGTACTGCTACAACAACACACATCACATGTCTATCGGTATGTCTCCGTTTTATGCATTATATGGTTATCATGCTTTATCTTTCGTTGATGTGATGTTTGGTACCAGCAAGGCTCTGAGAGCCAAGGATTGGATCCAAGAGAGTCAGGACATCCTCCGAGCTCTCAAGGATAACATGGCTACCGCGCAGAATCAGCAAAAGCTGTATGCCGACAAGGGTCGGGTGGAGAGATAGTTTGAGGTAGGGGACTTGGTCTACCTACACTTGCAGCCATACCGACAGTCGACTCTGAAGCAGAAGGGGGCTGAAAAGCTCAAACCCCGCTTTTATGGACCATACAGGGTGATACGCAGGGTTGGATAGGTTGCCTATGAGTTGGAGCTGCCCTAAGGCAACAAGATTCTTAACATTTTTCATGTATCATGCCTAAAGAAGGCTTTGGGACAGCAGGTGACAGTGACAGAGGAGCTTCCGCCTACAGATGATGAGGGGCATTTGGTGCTATAGCCGGAGGCCATCATTGATGTCAGAGAGAGACAGCTGCAGAGCAGGACAGTCCGGGAATTCTTGGTGAGGTGGAAGAATTTGCCGGATGAGGATGCCACTTGGGAGAGTGAGAAGATCTTGCAACATCCATCACTACAGTTGCTTGGGGTCAAGCAACATTTTGCCGGGGGAGACTGTAATATTCCCAATTAGCGATAGCTAATTGGAAATATTAATTTTGATCAATTTTGCCTTCTATAGTTAAAATATAAATAAAGTGAGTAAGACGGAGATATAACTCACTTTAAAATAAAGTACACTCCTTAGTAGACTCAATGTTGAAACTTAAGTGGGCCAAGGGGGGCCAAGAGACCACGTAGAGGGGGACCCACTTAGACCACGTGGGCATAGACAACGTAGTTGAGTTGGCAACGTGGGCCAAATGGAGGCTACGTAGGAGATGGTGGGGCCTAGGGTTGAGAGAGGCCCATCGTTACAAAAAGGAGGAGAGCCTCCTCATTTCCTCATTCGAGTTTATGCATATTGAGCTGGTCACTTCGACTTTGAGCACGCTAGCTGATTAGCTTGTCTGCAACACTGTTTAGTGCATTGAGTGTCTTCATTTCCGAGATCTCACCCTCGGCCCCGAGAGACTTCGAGTGCTTGCTCGGGTGAGGCATTCCCATCAGTATTTTGCAAGAGGATCGAGTTGTGGCATTTGTGGAGGAGCATTGCATCTATAGGCTGCGCAGTCTTGAGAGGGAGGACACAGTCCATCTTGAGGGAGCTCCGATTTGGTATTATTTCGGGGGTTTTGGGTCAAGAGATTGAGCAAGGGACCAACCCTTGCCTATTGGAGACTTTTGGCAGAGTGGGAGGCCATATTTTGGGAGGATTCATTCAGCATCAGCACAGAGCCTTGGAGGATAGCGTAGATCCCCAAGGGGGGTATTTTCGGGGGTCGACCATTCCAGAAACGCTCTCTGGGCTTTTCTGGGTTTTGTGAGTAGAGGCTGATTCCAGAGTTTCAGATCATTTTGAGTAGGGGAGCAGCCCCAAATACTCGATTGGTTCCAGCAGTAGCAGCAGCACGACAGTTTTCCAGCAGCCTGGACGCAGAGCATAGAGCAACCATTCCTTTGTTATTCTGAGAGTATTCCTACACTTGCATGGTGCAAGTCGAGGTGTCATCACTCTGATTACCTCTTGTACTCATTTCTATTTCTCAGTATAATAAAATGGCTCAGTATTCTCTCTATTTTATGTGTATCTGCTTCATATTCAGTTTGTAGCATTTTGTATCTTGTTGTATGCTTTGTATTACTGGTTATTTCCCTTTCGGGATATTACAGGTCACTGCTGAATCATGGGAAGAAATTAACACTGATAGAGATGGTGCTATTTTAGCCAAGGACACTATTCTTGACATGTACTTTTGGTCACAGGTTAAACATGTTTTGCAATTCACCAAACCAATTTATTACATGATCAAGTTTGCAGATTCAGATCGACCAATAATTGGGGAGGTGTATGAGCAAATGGATAACATGTTGGGGTAGATTAAAGACATTGTTGAGCCTAGAGATATCACCTTGTACAATTATATTCGTGCAGAGGTGGAAAGACGATGGGATATGCTAAATGTTCCATTGCATGCATTAGCATATGTTTTGACACCTAAATACTATCATCCATCATGGCTTTCAACACCAACACTTGGGGGGGCGGGCGAGCAAGAGAAAACCACACCTAGATCTAGAGGTTCTAGAAAAATATGTGATTACATTGACTAGATTAGTCCATGATGAGGAGGAGGCTGCCTTGGTACAGAAATAGTTGAGCAACTATACGCTTTGCACTGGTCCATTTGGGAACATGCATGCAATTAGAGATCGAGAGACTTTTTCTTCTATTGAGTGGTGGAACATGCATGGAGGTGCTACTCCAATTCTACGGACTTTGGCATTGCGGGTGCTATCACAGGTGGTAAACACTTCTTTTGCAGAGAGGTGTTGGAGCTCTTATTCTTTCATCCACAATGTTAAAAAGGAACATGTTGAGTTTAGACCGGGCAAAGAGCTTGGTTTATGTTCATTACAACTTGCGATTTCTGTCCCATTACTGTGATGATGCAAATGGTAATAAAGACCTTACGGTTTGAGAAAGGTATCCAGAGGAGGCCAATTTGGAGGATGAAGTGTTGTGATTAGATCAATTAGAGGATGCTCTTATCCATGATGATGATGATCGAGTTGACATGCCACCCCCATTTGGTCCCTTGCTTCCTAGGTTCCATGGTTCAACACCAACAACAAGGGCTTCTTCTTCATCAATTGCAGTGCCACAACTTCCACAACCACCATATTCTTCATTGCCACCACGTACTCTTTGTGGTGGAAGGAGGAGAGATTAGTAGATATATTCACATTTCACTGCTTTTGTCATAGATTAGACTTGTAGGCTTGTTGTGAATTTGAACTTTTTTGTCTTGGTGGTGGCCAAGTGGCCTATTTGTAAACATTATTATTTGAATTTTGGACATGATTAATGTTGACAGTTGCTCACTTGCTAGATAATATGCTTTATGTTTTATAATATGGTTAAACGTTTTATGTTTTATAATATGCAACATGCTTAAATGTTGCATAAATTTGATGTTTTATAATATGCTTAAAAATTTGATGCATGTTTGTAATTGCTAGAATCTAGAATCTAGATGGTTGATGCTCGAATAATTAATTGTTGATATACAATGGAATCATGGATGTCATATCTATCTTGATTTATGTAAAAATATGCATGTTTTCATGTCTTCTACAACTAATTTGGTATTTGGGATGTTTGTTTTGAATATAAATGCAAAAAAAATATAAAAAAATGTCCCCACTTCGTCCTCGCTTCGTGCAACGTTGTCAAGTACAAGAAGGGTAACACCAATAATGTTGCAGACTGCCTTAGCCTACAACTGATCGTGGCGCTAACCACCGTTCTCAACTCTTGTGGGAACGAGACTTCTGATTGGCGGCTTTTCTACAAGAGCGATCCAGAATTTGGCCACACATACAAGACACTCTTGGAGGGTACGCAAGCTCCAAATTTTCACCTCCAGGATGCATTGCTATGTCACCTGGGACACTTTTGTGTTCCTTCAAGTGAGCGTGCCAAGATGATTTGGGAAGTGCACTACAGTCGGGTCGCTGGGCACTTCGGGGTCGATAAAACATGGGCAATACTGCAGAAGTATTTCTATTAGCTGAACCTTTTATAGGATGTTGGGAAGTGCATCAGATCCCGCACTGCTTGTGCCATTGCCAAACTGACCCTCAAGAAGCAAGGCCTCTATACTCCTCTACCTACCCCTAGTCGACCTTGGGAATCCATCTCCATGGATTACATGTCGGGCCTTCCTTCTACTAAGCATGGAAACGACTATGTTTTCGTGGTCGTCGACAGATTCTCGAAGATGGCCATTATGGCGACCTGCAAGAAGAATATCACAGCAGAAGCCACTGCTAAACTCTTCTTTGAACGAGTGTGGGTGCACTTTGGGATCCCACAGTCTATCATCTCAGATCGAGACAACAGGTTCCTCAACACATTTTGGTCCAGCCTCTGGTTAATGTTGGACACCAAGCTCACCAAGTCCACAGCTTTCAATCCCCAAACAGATGGCCAAAAAGAGGTTGTCAACAGGATGATCATACACATTTTGCGCATGTACAATTCAAAGCATCCACACACATGGGATAAGAACCTTCCCTATGTACAACACAGTTATAACTGGGCTCTCCATAACTCAACCGGCCACAACCCCTTTCAGGTGGGCCTGGGATTCCAGCCACTATGTCCCATTGGCGTAGCCATGCCATTTGTGGCTACTCAGGACGATTCAACTCATGTCCAGTCTGAAGCTGACAAAGCAAACAACTTAATTGAGTGCATTCAACACATCTGCCAATAGGTTCATGACATATTGGACAAAGCCAATGCTAAGTACAAGCAATGACATGATCAACATCGGGTGCCACACAACTTCTAGGTGGGTGACAAAGTGTGGCTACATTTGCAGGAGTGCCTCGCTGGACCCCACCACAAGCTTCGCCTGCTCCGATATGGGCCATAGACCATCACCAAGGCTGTAGGGGCCAATGCCTTCGAGCTCAGTATTCCACCATTCCTTGATCTGCACCCAATGTTGAATGTGGACCGCTTTCGGCCCTACTTCCCACCTCTACTGGACACCTCCGACATTGCAAAACAACTCACATCAACAGAGTTAAACCCAGACTGCATGGAACAGGCCACCACAGATCGTATCATGGACATGCAAATTAAGAATACTCGCCAGCATAAGATCCAACTGTATCGGGTTGTCAAAGCTGGCCAACTCCTACACCAATGCAAGTGGTTCACTAGGGACCAAGTTCAACAGAAGTTTCCTCATCTCATGGAGGAACTCAAGTTTCAATGCAATGGGGACCATTGCTTCCTAAGGGGGGAGGAATGATCCAGGTGGATATTGGTGGTTACCCGCCTATTCCACTTGAGGCCCCACCATTGTTTCTTTCAATTTTTTAGTTTCCTTAATTGTAGCACAATTTACTATTTTTAGCAGTTTTTCGGGTCTTAAACTTCCGGAGCCGTTTTGGGGCCCTAAACGACATTTTTTGGGAAAACTAGGAGCAACATGGAAGTTTCTAACATCAAAAGTTGTAGTCAGATAGATCTTTCTAACAAGCTATTGTGCACGTCAAATGGAGATTGTAAGCCAAAGTTACGTCCTCAGGAAATTGATGTACCAATTTACCCAAACAGGGCCCATAGTTTTGGCGCTTCATCTCCCAGGGTTAGGTTTTTGGATGTTGAGGGTTTTCCATTGTTTCTCAATAATAAATAGGCCCTTGAGCCTCATTGTAACACTGTTTAGAGCCCTATAGCCACCACATCTCTTCTCAGAGATAAGCTACCAACGCCCTAGCTAGTTTATTTCCATTCTGTCTGTAAACAAATTTCAGTTCTTTGATATTAATGAAATGAAGCGTTATTTCCGCTGCATCTTTGTATTTATGGTTATATGTGTATTTTTTTGCGTTCCTGCATAAATTCAGATAATCCACATCGCCTCCGCTTGCTATTGGTAGTTGCGATTCCATTTGAGTTCTAACTTGAGACAGTGATTGTTGGCTGTGTGACTTGTTGCTCAGTGCCATGATGGGCTTCATGATGACTTCCAAGTCCATACGTGTTGGAGATAGGCCATTGTGACTCCATACTTGATGCAATTTTCCACTATGAGTCGCTACTTGCTATAGTTCATGGCTGCTAGCGAGTGTTATGACTTGCTATGGGCCATGGTGGGACTTGCTATTTTTTGTTGCGTTCATGATGTCCATTGTCACTCATGGACCGATCTTGATTCCCATTCATGCTGTTATCCATGGACCACATATTCTAAAGGACCCATAACCTAGGACTGAAACCCCATAGGAAAAGGTAGGTTGTAGTGGTATTCATTTTCTTCTATAACTTGTGTTTTTCTAAATTATTATAAACATATCAATAATTTTTTCTAAAATTAATAAATTAAGATAGTGGTATGTGTACATCTGTGTGTGTGTCTTAAATATGTTCTATAAAAATTTTCAAATATCTATATGGACAAACGTAATGGTGAACCTTATCCAAATATCATTAGGAAATTCAAATTCTAATTGAATTTCATTATTGATGAACTCAAACTCAAACCTGACCTAGCATTTTAGTTTTCTTGTCCTAAACAACCATTTTAAAGTGTAATATTTCAAACTAGGAAAATGCAACAAATAACATATGCATGAACTAAACTACAACAATAAAAATCTGAACAAGAGCACAAATCAGAAAACCCCAAAATCTGGGCAATAGTCCTGAGCCATTTTATTAATTATGCATGGAAAATCAAGTACAATAAGATGAAATCCATAGAACCTGGGCTTGCTACAACAAGTAACACAAACCCCAAGTGAGAATGTGTAGGATCAGGTGTTGGAATTGACCCAAATATGTAGCTCGAACTTGCCTAGAAACTCCACTACTGCATGCTGAATGGAAATGGTCGTCCTACTCAAAATAATGCCCAAAATGCTCTGAAATTGTAGTCGGAAGCTCCTCTCCTCAAACCCAAAAATACCCAGAAAATTTTTGGCCTATCTCCAAGCCAAAGTCGAACCCACAAAATGGTGCAAATTCCCCAACTAACCAGCAATTCGCCCTACCATAAGAATGAGGATTTCAGGACCGAATATTGCTTAGAAAATTTTGTAAAATTAGTCGAAAACTCCTCTCAATAAACCCACAAAAACCCAGAAAAGGTTTGCTCTGAATCCATTGACCCCAGTGACCCCCAACAACTGCAAATTGCCCAATTTGGCCAGAAAACGTCCCACAGAACTGATACTGCTGAATTAAGCCCATATCCACCACTAGAAATCTCCCCCAACCCTGGCTAAATTCTCCCCTAAGGAATACCTCCAATCTTTGGCCCTTATCTCTCCTCAACCTCTATTCCTCCAACCCCTACGCAAGCCTGGCTGGAGACACCTGCGCACTTCCAAAAAGGTAGAATTTTGGCCCCAAGAATTCTCTCAAATTCAGCCCTGCTAATCACCACAAAATCTCCGGCTAAATTACGGGAAAACCCTTGCAAATCCTCTGGTGCTCTACTCCTCCGTAAATAATCTCCCCACAAGCAATTCAAACCACTTCTGTGCCCTGGAAGAAAAACATAGTAGATGAAATAACCTGCAAATACGCCCAATGGAAACTCTGAATTGAGCTCCCCAAATTGCCTCACTAGGGAGACACTCGAAGTTCTCCGAAATGAGGGTGGAATTCCCGCTCAGAAATTCCTTATGCTGAACAACACGGTTGTCTTGGCTAAGCAGCTCAAGAGAATTAATGTTAAATTGCCAAATGATCAAAAATGTTCCGTATGAGAGCCTCCTTGCTCTATTTATAATTGTTGGCCTCTGTCTCCCTTGGTGGCACCCACTTTCCACTAGTTCACCCACTTTCTTTTTCTCTCCCTTGCTCCACAAGTGCACATTCCCTTTTTCTCTCTCTTGTGGCCCCCACTTGCCAATGAGCTGCAATCTTCTCTTTTCACCTAAGCTCCTCAAGCCAAAATCATCTCCAAAACTCAGACTATAAAATTGTTCTATGCCTAGCACCTTCCCATTAAACTTCGTTAATCTCCTCAAATGAAAAATCAAAATTGGGGATATTACATAAAGCCAAAGGTTCCAACAACCATTCGATATATGTTTATTTATTTTGAAATCTTTGCTGGTTCATGCAAACTTTGTGTCATCCTTTAAGCACATGAGAAGATTTCATCCATAACCTTAACATCAAATCTAAAATTATATGAGTAAGAGAACATGGGGTTGAGGTAAATGTTTATAGCATGAATGGGGTGATGGAGTGTATTTTTCCATCAATCATTAGTTACCTTCCATATCAACAATCATTTTCCTTTTCCCTCATACTTTCTTGACCTCATGAAAGGTAAGGATGGATTACTTAGCCCTATCTATGGCCTCACGCAAGTAGCCCATTGTGAGCTTGTCTCCTTCCTTTTCTTCATGAGAGGTAAGGATGAATTACTTGGCCCTATCTATGGCCTCACGCAGGTAGCCCATTGTGAGCTTGTCTTCATCAATCAAACAAATAACCTTTACCAAAGATGCACTGATGGTATACACCTCCACTCTTTCCCAAAAACTCTCCTCGTATGACACTAGCCTGGCTATGGCCTTCCCCTCCAGCTTAGTGCTAAATGATAAAGCATGTCACTCATTTGAAAAAAACATTCTCTTCATCTTTGACATATAGGTCAAGAGAGATTGAAGGGAAATTCAAGTAGTGGCAAAACATGTGATTGTAGGATGCACAAATTCCTTGTTACCTATGAATCTTTTCATAAAGTTGAGAATGGAAGCATGGATATATATACATTTTTTTGATTCTCCTAGGCAATTCAATCATATCATTGCTATACTAAATTTTTTGCATATCCTCTAAAATCAAATCAATGCAATTGGCAACACAACAAGTCCAAAACAAGTTTAGATACCTCAACATAACCAACTTGATAATAGCCACATAATTAGCAACATTATCTATTATGATTTGGACAACACTTTGTGGAACTATGTTGGATGTGTCTCCTAAATCAGAGAACAAACGATTAGGCATGGAAAGATTCATTGGTTTTTTCAATTGTGTCATGTATGATGGATCCTTTAAATACTTGATGAGTTCAAACTCTATCTTTAAATTGATAAAGGTGAAAGAAAGGACTTTCAAATATTGAAGAATAGCATACCGAAGGACGAAAAAAGGGATAAGAATCCCATATTCGCATCCTCGGGCATTTAATAATCTCAGATATGCCCATATGAATGGAACTAATGACTTCTCTAGATCACTAGTTTCCTCTATGAAACAATCCTCACAGGAAGAGAAAAACTTCTTCAAAGTACTCCTTGGAAACAAAAACTTATTCATAAGATTTGTTTTGAATCTAAAACTCAATTTCAAAAGATTCGTTGGATGAGCACATCCAACAACTCACATAATAATTTTGCATCTTTAACATGTGTGAATGCATTGAAAAATCTAATAAACATGGTTCCCCTTGGAGCAATTAACTAAGAAATTAAGAATGGTCTCACCCTTCCCATTAGTCCAACCGTTTGACGTCATGGTGCATCCAATGACTTTCCATGATTCAATAAGCTCCTTCAATTTGTGACTAGTGAGTGTGGAATTGAGCTTTTCATTTTGAAGGATAGTGTTAAACTTTTGATTCTAGATCTGGTTTATTATTCCAAGTAAATTTATAATCTGGAAATTTAAGTCTGCACTTATTGAATAAAAACACACTGGAATTTTAACTCAGAAATTTACAGTGTAAGCAAACACATAAAATAATTCTCACATAGTAATAAACCCTTCAACTAAACTTCACTTTTATCACTCAAAACAGTGAGGGATCCCTGATTGGTAAAATGACCCTATTGAAAAATACAAGCTACAACAATTACAAAGATTTTCTAGGCACCTGTACCAATTGTACGACCCTGCAAATTTCCTCTGAAACACCCCAACAACCTTCTGTTTGCTTCAACCTGCAACTTTCCCTCAATTGTGTGGTCGATCTGGAATCTTGTGCACTTGGGCACTTGTACCAGTTGTATAAACCTTCCTTGTGTGGAACGTGTGAGATCTCTAGCTAAAATTTCAATGTTACCAGACTCGGAATCGGCAATAAATCGGCGAGGCAAAAGAGCGAAGAGTTTGAATCGGATTGGGAAAAAAGTCGGGAAAAAATCGGCAAATTCAATAAATAAAGATATACACATATATTGAATTAAAACAACTATTTTTCATTGATATTCAATAAAGCCATGTCCAAACAATGCATAATATCAATAGATGTCCAAAATATCATAAATGAATAAGTATCTCATATATGTTACGAGTCCAAACATGATCCGAAGTACTGAGTCCTAACCAGTGACTACATAGAACCAGAAGCATATGCTTCTAAAAGTTTACAAAATACTGCCAAGCAAATCAGTGAATACTAAAAAATCAATCACTGAGAGTCTAAGACTCTAAGAGTGAGAACTCGAAGCGATTCCTCCCACTCCTTCTCTTGCTTGACTCTCTAAGTTCTCCAAGTCATGTAGACTTAAAAGAGGAGGCTCCTCCTCTAATTTGACCCAATCTGATGCATTTGTAATTTGTAGATCTATCTCCTCAAGGTCGATTGGTGAATGATCCAAACCTGTCATTATCATGAGACATTGAAATGTAAATTAAAGTTTGAACTTTAAAGTTTAAATTTTAAAGTGCAAATCAAATTATAAAAACTTCAAATTCAAGCTCTCACCTAGTATTTGCTTGTTGCGAAGTCGTAGATTGTAATGGACAAATACAAGGTCATTTAAGCGCTTTTGTGTCAATCGATTGCGCTTCTTAGAATGTATTTTCTCAAACATGCTCCAGTTGCGCTCACAACCTGAAGCACTGCATGATTGGTTTAAGATTCGAATGGCGAATCTCTTCAACTCTGGCGTATCACTACCAAAATTTTGCCACCAAAGACCTAGAAAATGCCAAGTGTTTGTGAGTAGTAAGTACTAAATACTAGATAGTAAAAACTTAAAAAGAAAACAAAATTTAATAAAACATTTAACATACAAAATAAATTTTAAACAAATTTAATGAATTGATGAAGCCTTCAGGGTACTTGGCAACATCTTAGTCCTTTCTCGTATAGCACTGGTATAGGCAAATAATTTGGCTAGCGTCTTATAATCCTGTAGTTAGGAAAAGGCACGGCTTTGAAATTCTGGATTAGGGGAGCACCTTTCAATGCATGTCATAAGTCCTCTGCCAACCTCCCCATCTTCATCAAATTTGCTCTTATCATAAAATACTGTGGGTTTAAGAAGTACACAGCAGCATGTAAGGGGGAATGCAATTTCCTATCCCAACATGCATCAATAATATCCCAAAGAGGCAAATACTTTGCCTCCTCATCGCCATATCTTCTTTTGATGGCCTCCTTTGCGAGATCCATCGCCTCATAAATGTAACCCATAGCAGGTTTGTCACCATCAGCCATCCTGAAAGTTCAAGCTTTCAAATTTAATGAAATATGAAACTTTGAAAATAAAAAGAAGCTTGAAATGAAATTTAAAAAATGAAAAAGTTAAAAGACTTGAAGTACCTGAGAACTCTGACAAGGGACTCTGTCACAACAATAATCTCTTCGGCATTTTTCCAAAAACCGTCATTAAACACAAGTGCAACAATTTCAATGCCTTCAAGGGCCTTGGAATGTTTAAATGCCATCCACTCAGGTCCCAAGAACATCCTCTTCAGATTTATCTTTTGCTCAACCACAAATTGCAAAGATATGAAATTTGTTGCAAATCTAGTCACTACAGGTCGAACAATTTCTTTACCTTCAGTGTATTTTCTCATGGTGTTTAGGACAATAATGTGGTTGTACAGGTATTTGGTTATGGATTTTTTCTTCTCCACAACCTCATGCATCCAATGAAGCTTACCAATGTCCTCAAGCATTAAATCTATGCAATGGGCAGCACAAGAGGTCCAAAAAATAGTGGGGTGCCTAATCTCAAAAAGTCTACCAACAGCCATATAATTAGCTGCATTGTCGGTGACAATTTGTACAACATGTTCTTCTCCCACTTCTTGAACGACTTCCTCCATCATTTCACAAATAAGTTGGGCAGTCTTAACCTTTTCTGAGGCGTCCACTGATTTGAGAAACATTGTGCCTACTGGACAAGATACAAGGAAATTTATTAAAGTTCTATTCCTCTGATCAGTCCATCCATCACTCATGATGGTGCACCCTGTCTCTACCCATGATGAACGAAACTCAGCTAGCACAAGCATGACATCTTCAACACTTTCTAACAACAAATCTGTCCTAAGGCTCTCTGATGTAGGGGCTTTGAATCTTGGATCTGCAACAGCGACTGCATCAATCATAGCTTGCCAATAAGGACTTCTGGAACAGTGGAAAGGTATGTCAGAATAGAACCAAAAGTTAGCAATGGCCTTCCTTGCCTAACTATGGATATTTTTTTTCCAACCAGTGGCATCCAAGGTAGGTTGGGAGCCAGGTTTTGTGCGGGGAGAAAAAAAAGTGTTTATGTTTCCACCTCCAGTGTTGAATGCAGGAGGATTCATCTGGGCTTGAGTTTGACTTGGACTTGGAGGCATGTGTGAGAAACTTGGGAATGGCATTGAGGACTCAATAGAAGGAGATGAAAAGGGGGTATTGGAAGAAGAAACGTTAGCTCCAAGAGTTCCTATTTCTTGTTTTTTCTTTGCTTTCTTAGCATTATGCTACCTCAACATGTCAAGGGCCAAGGTTGCTTGGTGTTTGACATTATCGTCAACCTTGTTGCAGAGACCTATATCATGCCCGGGTATCTGTGCAAGGTGGTACTTGAATCTATAGATGCCTCCACTACATTCTGTTTTGCAAAATTTACAAAGGAGCTTGGGGCTTCTGGGAATCTTGTCACAATAAGCCCAAGAAAAATCCTTCTCCCTCGGCATTGTTGTGGTTCCTAACTTCTTGAAAAATAAGAAAGGCAAAAAAAATAAAAATTAAAAAAGGAGATATTTATTTTCTGGAATCCGAATCTCTGATATAAATTAAAAGTTTAATTTTAATTTTTTAAATGATCATTTTAGAATAATCAGGACTCAACATAAATTTGGAGACATCGTTACTACTTGACTGAAATCTGCCTTGCATCCACACCTAGTCATTGCTAAACTTGTCAAGCAAAATTAAGTCATGTCCCTTGCAAATGATGTCAAACAGATTTGCTGCTGCTGAATTCATTACGCAGAACGACATAGATCAATTTCTCTTTCATAGCTAGCCTGGGCTGAGTTTATCTAGCATCATTTTGAGATTATTCTTACAGCTTAATAAGGCATAAAAGATTTGGACACTAACACAGGACCACTAAAAGATTTGGACACTAAAAGATTATTCTTACATTAGATTTTTTAATTACATTAGATTTTAGTTTATTAAAAAAATTAAAAAAAAATATTTATTATTGGATAAACTAAAAAAATAAAAAAAAAATATTTATTATTGGAAACTCTTGACAGTGGACACTTACTGAACTCTCGAACTCTCGACGACGGCGGGCACAGCGAGAATTTGTGTGCAATCACTGCAATGTGCACTGTGATGTTTGATCAGTGGTCGGCACAGCGATGGCTGCTCCAGCAACGGCAACTCCAGCAACGATGGCGGCTCTAGCAGCAGCAACTCCAGCAGCGATGGCTCCATAGCAGCAATGCGACAGCGGCAACAAACTTCAAAACGATGGCTCCAGAGTCCACACTAGCAATGCAAGGGCGACACCAGTGGGTGAATGAACAGCGTGTAAATAAAACTACGACGTGTAAATACAACAACGGGTGAATGAACAACGTGTAAAAACCACTTCGCACGCAAAAATTACCGGCCGAGTAATCGGGAAAGTCGGGTTAATCGCGTCTGCGCGAGTCAAACTCACGTTGACCACGAGTCAAACTCGGTCAACGCGAGTTTGACTCGCGCAGAGGCAACTCGGATCGGTTGCACGCCGAGCAGATTAGAAGTCGCGATTAATCGGCTAAATCGCCGATTCTTGTTTCACTGAGCTAAATATAGCCTCACACTTACAGCTGCTCCTTGCTGATCTTCTAAACTTGCTATACGGTCCTGCTGAGAATGATCTCTTGATGCTGAAATCTCTCGATATTTTCCTCTCCTGGCCTTGAACTCTATGAAAATCCTTCTTCACCTTTTGCTGAGATCTCACTTGAGAAAATGCTCTTCTAAAAAATGTCTCTTTGGTTGAAAATGGCAGCTTGGATCAGAATTTTTGTTTGCAAACAATGGAGAAAAGTTGTATTTGCACCTTTGACCATGTCGACCCAGTGAAGGACAAGTCAGCCCCACAAGTGGAAAATCCTCCTCCAACACATATAAATTGACCTTCATTGACTCTCATTTGGCACATCACATCACACATCAAATCATCTTTGAAATTTGCAGGAGCAAGTTCACAAGTGCGAAGGAGCAAGGAGTCTTTTCTATTCTGTGTTGACCAACTTTTTCTCTCTTTTGACCTGTGTTGACCTGTTTTGACTTGGGCTATTTTCTGTTGATTTGACCGAGCTCTTTGACTGTGGATGGAGGCTGAATATTCCAGGAATATTTGACTTTGTTTGACCACTGTTTTGGGCACGATGACTGAGGTTGACCACAGGTTTTGACTGGAATTTGACCAAAAGTTGCAGGAGACTTTGACTCCATTTGATTGAGATTTTGACCAAGGAAGGAAGGCCAAATATTCTGCTGCGTTGACTGAATCTTTGGCACCGTTTTCTAGGCGTTGACCAAAGGTTTGACTGGGCTTTGACTGCAGGTTGACTGAGGCATTTGATCAAATTGCCACAGGCCAAAATTCAGCCCTTTGTTGCAGATTTGAACTTTGACCAGCGTTGACTGTATTATCTCTCATTTGATTGGTTTTCTGATTTGGTTGACTTAGGAAAGTCAAAGTTTGACTTTGATTGGTTTATGGATGTACAATTGGACTATGTATCTCGTGCTGAACATTGATTGTCTAAGAAGAAGAAGAATTGATTCTGGGTTTTCCCCCTTGTGGGGCTTTGCCTTGGTCTTTGACCAAAATCTATGTTGCACTGCCTTTGGGGACGGGGGAGCGGCGGGGACGGGGGGGCGAGTTTCCGATACGGCTAGAGCGCACCCCCAAATTTTCAAGGGGACGACAATAATATATATAAATTATAAAATAATAATAATAATAATAATTATTTTATATTAACCATTAGCATAAAGATAAATCATAAATAATAAATACATCATTGCAATAAAATTATAAACATTGAACTAGCTAAGAAATCTGAAATGCATATTAATAATTACAAAACCAAAATACATAATCTCAAATTTAAAATTCAAGTTGAAGCTTTTAGTTGAAGGTTGGTGAGTCAAGAGTAGTGTTGAGCAAGTGAACTATTCTTCTAGTGTGACACATGGTAGTTAGTTGGAGGGTATCCATCTATATGACGGTACAAATTGCCTAGCGCTAAAGCACTAACTCTTGCTAGTTTGACCTTTCAAAGACCTAATTTAAAAAACCTAGGTTGAATTACTAGAGCTAGTTGTCTTGCTTGCTATTTTTGGTCAAATCAAAGAGCAAATTGAGTCTTACTATTCTTGGTTGACATTCTTGCATGTAAACTAATTTGCTTTATTATCCCAGTTGGCAAGCATGCTAATTTTGTCAAAATCAAGCTTTCGCTCAAATTCCTAATATTGCCAATCTCAACACATAAATCAACCCTTTCTGTCGTTAGGTTTATCAAATAAAAGCCATGTTTAATTGGTCAACCACACTAGATATTTTTCCAATCCCGTGAAAGTAAAAAGGGCCTTTCTTATAGTCACTGCTACTAATATGTCAAAGTTTAACAATTTCAACTTCCTTGGCATCATTAGCAAAGTTTCAAAGTGTGTTAGAGCCTTAAACATAGTGTGGTTTCTTTACTTTAGTTTGAAATCTAAATCAATTGTTATTCTTGAACAAAGTAAGTGCAAAGAATAGTTTTGGAAACATTAGTCTTGTTATCACTCCGCCAGATCTGTAAGGCTGAAGAAGAAATCCCAAAAGAGGTAACCACAGACCAATCTTTTGGCTTGGTATTTAGCCCTACCAAACCGGAGAGGGCTCTCTCCACAAAGTCACAGCCAAGAGGGTTGGATGAATTAGGGTTTTAGGCTAGGTATAAGTACAGGTGTTTGATTTGTTTGAATTGGGTTGTTGAATGAGGATCAGGTCAAAGAGGCTAGGTCAGGACAAATAGGATTAGGGTTGCAAAGATTCAACGGGGCAAGATAGGTAGAAAACCTAACACTTAGGGTTTGAGGGTGAGATGGATCAGACAGATGAGGTGCTAGAAAGAGCAAGGCAAGGCTTGAATTATTTCTAAACTGAAGAAGATGGACAAATTATGAAGGTTTTCCTTGTTGATTTATGGTAGCATCGGATGTGCTCTAGCGTTGTAATTTTGTATATAGGCTAAGACACATGTATTCCATTATACCTAGAAAGGATTTTGGAAAATTCCATTTAGAGATGGTTTAATTAAATTAATTAGCCGTTTTTAATGTTTTCCTAAGTCTAAACTTAGGGAAACTGATTAATTAAAGGGTATTAATTAAACTAAGTGAGAATATTCTAGATAAAGTCATGAATCAACTCCCAATTAATCTTAGCCCTTGATTATGTTTTAATCTTGGCCGTTGAAGGGTCAACGAAAGATTATAAGAAGGAGGGTGAGGGGCCTATGGAAAACACATTGAGCATTTGGCATTTTCGAGCTTGTGAGAGAGACACAACTTTTGATCAAGATCGAATCACTAGGGCAGGGCTAGCTAAGTGATTTCGATCTAGTGATCAGTTTCAGAGAGGGGCAGATGCAGTAACTGGTCAGGAGGACCAGGAGTACATTTCAGAGAGAGAGGCAGTAATGACGCAGTAGAGGCGACGCAGTCATTTGAAGGGGTGACGCAGGCAGCGCAGTCATCTAGAAGGGGGACGCAGTCCCTGAAGGGGATCACGCAGAAGTGATGCAGTGCCTTCTAGATTCAGTCCGAAGATAGCTGGAAGCTGGGGTTTCAGAGCCAGGAGGGCTAAAACTCAGTTCCAGATCAGCTTGATAGTTGCAGAGGAGGAGGTGACGCAATTCCATAACTTGCCCACGCAGGCTTACGCAGTATCAGCATAGGCATCACGCAGAGGCAGAGAGGGGCTTCACCAGCGCTGCTCCGGATCAGCCGGTGACTTGCAGATTGAGGTATATCTCACATTTCTTCTGTTGCCGAGATTTTCTTTGAAGGGTGAGTCGGATATTGGCACCCTAGTTGTACTCAAGATTTTGCTGCTTAATAATACAAAACCCTCAGATTCGCTGCACCGGTTTTTCCGAGTTGGGTTTTTCTGGGGACTTAGTCCAAAAATAACTGTCAAATGTGGATGTTTTTCATTGTATTTTGTTCAGTTTGTTTCAGCACTTAGATTTATTCCGCAGCATTATTTGTGTAGACAACTTCAGTAATTACTTCGATATTTCACTGTAATGAAATAATTATGGAAAATAATAGGAGATGTAATTCAGATTTGTTGCAGTAGGAATCCAGACTTAGGATTTTTCACATGGTATTAGAGCTTATTCAAGCTGAAGTGTAGGAGAAACAAGAGTGAACCAGCAGATCAACGTTGAAGGGATTGGGAACTGCGTAAGCAGCAGTGGACTACCCCAGTAGTTACGCAATCCAGGCCAGGAGGGAAATCCAGTGCAGAGAAAGCTCCCTCTGAGAGAGTTGACAGATGGGTAAGCTTTTTCAGTTGCAGAAGAGGCAGCGTAGTTGAAGGACGCAGTAGCTGCACAACAGTGAGTGCTGGTGCATAAGCGTTAGATAATTTCTGAAAAACACAGTTGGGGATTTCTTGACCTCAGAGAGTTCTCTTACTCAAAGAGACTCAATTTTTCTCGTGCAGCAGCAGAAGCATTGACTTACTCCTCAAGGAGTGCGTAAGTCTAGCTGAGCAGAGGGTTAGAGGGAGAAGTCGACAGTTGAGGAGATGGCCAACAACGGATTGCGTGACCAAGATAGGTTGGAGGGTGCCTCCAACTATGTCATTTGGAAGTCAAGGATTCAATTTCTCCTTGATGAGCATGATCTAAAGACCCTCATTGACATGGCAGTTGCAGAGCCGCTGGATGCACCACATCTGAGAGCCTTCAAGAAGAACATGGAAAGAGCCAAATGATTGGTCCTAGATGGCGTGAAGGATCACATTGTACCCCACATAGCAGCAAAGGACATTGCTAGAGAAATGTGGGTAGGGCTGGAAAAGCCATATCAAGGATCTTCCGAGCAATGGAAGATGTATCTGGAGGAGAAGATGCGTAACACTAGGATGAAGAAGGGAGAGTGTTTTGACTCTTTCCTGTCTCGAATTCAGGAAAACCGAGACCAGCTGTCAGCAGTGGGATCAACACCTAGAGACTCAGAGCTGGTAAGGCTCACTCTGAACTTTGTTTCAGAAGACTATCAAGTCTTTGTCCAGAGCATTCTGGGCAGAGAAAGACTCCCAGGATGGGAAGTGATGTGGGCAGCCTTGTAGCAAAAAGAGCTGATGAGAGATCTCCTTAAAATCCATATTGAGGATGGCAACAACGGTTCGAAAGTCAAGAAGGAGGAGGAAGAAAACACAACCCTTGCATCAAAGGGGCAACAACGAAAAAAGACGAAAGATCTGTCCAAGATCAAGTGCTTCAGGTGTGGGGAAATGGGACATTATGCTACACAATGTCCTCTTAAGAAAAAGGACAAGGAGGAGAAGCAACATCCTCAAGCCGGAGCTGCCAAGATTGCGGTAGAAGATGATTGTGCTATGTTAGCTCATATTCTGAAAGGAGGGAAGTGGGCTGACTTGGAGTTGTAGATCCAGAATCTACAAGTGGCAGGATCCTTGAGTATTTCCGAACTCTTGGATCACATACGAGCTACGAGAGTCTTAAGACGCTAGCAGGATGGACAGTTGCAGTGGAAGATGAAGAGACAATGCAATGGCTAGTAGTACTAGAGCCTGATCAGCGCAGAGGAGTAGCAGCAACAGCAGTTGAGTAGCAGCAGTGCAGTGCACAGTGGTGCAGCGCAGTGTAGTGCAGTGCTCACACAGTGCAGAGTAGCAACAACGCATCATATTCAGAGAACTAGTGCAGAAGTTAGCAACAAACAGTCTTATTATCCAAGATGCAGTTTTACTTGTCCAATTTCGGATGTTTTTTAGTTGCGATTAGCAACAGTGCAACAGCAACAGTAGTTGAGTAGCAGCAGCAACAATGTAGTGCACAGTGGTGCAACGTAGTGCTCACGCAGTGCAGCAGCATAGATGCAGAATTTAGAGGGAGTTGCAGTACAGTAGCAGTTGGCAACAGTATGCAGAGTCAACAATAGTACATATGCAACATTTGTGCAGTGTTTGTGAGCAACATCAACAACAAAGCTGTAGATGTTACAAAAGTCAGAGCAACACAGAGTTGTATTGCTAGAGCACTTTCCTCGCTAAGAAGGAGTGTTGATTTATGGTATGTAAATTTTTGTAGATGTTCTATGCTTGATGCAACTTTACTTTTATAACAGCAATCACATAAACAGTTAAGTAAAAATGCTGATAGAACATACCAGTGGATCTATAGAAGACAAACCAGAAACAAGAGAATGTGTTGGTGCGTTACGGCGGTCAGCAGGATGCTTCAACCAGCAAAGTCTTCTTGTTCGGCCAACCCAAAATGTGTCACAACAGTCCTCAAATCAATTATCCAGTCAACTCAAAGTCAACCCCAGAAAAGTCAACGCAGGCCAGAAAAAGTCAACACAAGGCAGCAACAATAAAGTCAACGCAGCTCCAACTTCGGTCAACCTTTTGACCTCGATTGTTGTGCCAATGAGTATGGCCTTCAAAAATCGAACTCTCCACAAAATCTCTTTCAACTCGCCGAATTTGAAAATTTTTCAAAGAAATTTCATTCTTTTATGCCAGAGAGGATTTTGTCCTCCTCTCACTTGGGAGATGAAACTGCTTCTTAGATGCTTGTAGATAATCAGAGGAGAAGATGTGTGATGTTGAGTGAGTGAAATGCTCTCCAACGTTGACCGTATTTATATCCATCATTGAGGTGTGTGACACATCTGGTGGGGGTGTAAAACCTTAAGGCCGACCTGCACTTAAATTTATTATAAATAATAAATTCAAAATAAATGTTCTGCTCATCAGATTAAAATCAATTTTAGATCGATTTTACACCTCTCAGAAAGAGGAATCCAATACAAATATTGGTATCTTCATCTGAGCATCACAAGATGGAGTTTGGACCTAGTTGTCCAAATTTAACACTCCCTCTCAACTAGGGAGAACTCCATCCACCAGTGCAATCAAACATCGTGCGTCATCACGCCGTAACTTGCTTTGCTGGCCTCTTTATTTCAGAACAGAAGTGTCTGTCACAAAGACATCATCCCCCGGCTGACAAATTTAGCCCAGAGGTCCGAAACCTCTATCGGACTCACAAAGAGTCTCCAACCAACCCGAAGTTGGTTCATCTGACCCGAGGTCAGGCGGAGGTCCGAGACCTCACTAGACTTGATCCCAGATCAAGTGGTTGGACCGTGCCATCCTAGATAGAGAGTACGGTAATCTCTGATGCGTCCATCAGTCTTTGCTACTAGTCTCTAGCTTTTCCCATCTCATTGGCCAAATGAGAGGTACTTCCCATGAGCCCTGAACTCAATGGGTAGGATGCATATGGGGCACAGATAATGAGAGGTGAACCAATTCAATAATCACAACGGTGGGGTCCAAGCACACCAACAAGGTTTGGCAAGCCTAGCCTTGTGGTTGCTCATAGCTCCAAGAAGCTGTCCCCAAAGCCCCCCAGAGCTCCTCGAGCTCATCGTCCAACAGGACCCACATCATAGGGTTGTTCCACGATACCAAGTCTCTCACGGAAGGTTAGGAACTTGACCTTCCCCAGGGGCTTAGTGAGAATATTCGCGACCTACTCATCAGTTCCTATATGATCGAGCCTTACGGCGCCTCGCTGTACCATATCCCGGATGAAATGGTACCTGATATCAATATGCTTGGATCGATCGTGGAACACAGGATTCTCGGTCAAGCGAATCCCACTCTGGTTATCACAGAGTATCACGGTGGTATCTAGCACATGTCCAAATCGCTCACTAACGAGCTTTCGCAACCAAACTGCTTCACAACAGGCCATACTTGCTGCAATGTATTCGGCCTCTGCGGTGCTCAAAGCCACCGACTTTTGCTTCCTGCTCATCCATGAAATCGAAGCAGAACCAAGATTGAAGCAGCATCCCGATGTGCTCTTACGATCCACCACTCTGCCAGCCCAATCGGCATAAGTATATCCAAGGAGTGTCACGCTCTCGGCAGTGTATCTCAGCCCATGGTTTATCGTGCCCCGAAGGTATCTCAGAAGATTCCTGGCACCAACCCAGTGAAAGTGATGAGGTTCAACCATCTGTTGACTCAAAGTGTTCACTGCAAAACATATATCTGGACGGGTGTTCACTAAGAACATTAGGGCCCCTACGAGTTGACGATACTCAGTAGGATTTTCCAATACGGGCCCAGCAGCGCTGCCACTCAACTTCTTGAAGTTGAGTTCCATTGGTGTTGACACGGACTTGCAGTCCACCATACCAAATCTTTCCAGAAGTTTCACAATGTATTTTCCTTGAGAAAGGAAAATCTCTCCAGGTTTCTGCCAGACCTCCAGGCCTAGGAAGTAGTGCATCAGTCCTAGGTCCTTCATCTCGAACTCAGCAGCGAGCTCCCTCTTGCATTGATGAATGAGAGGGTCAGCACCTGTCAGAAAGAGGTCGTCCACATACAGCACCAGAATGAGAGGCTTCCCCTGGACAACCTTGAAGTAAAGGTTCGGATCAACATTACTTCGAGTGAATCCCAGCTTCATCAAGTAGCTATCTATCCTCTCATACCAAGCTCTGGGTGCTTGCTTCAACCCATAGAGGGCTTTATTCAACCTGCAGACATGAGTGTCCCGATCCTGGACTTCAAACCCCAGAGGTTGTTCTACATACACCTCTTCTTTTATTGCACCATGCAGAAAAGCGGTCTTGACATCCATCTGATGAAGACTCCATCCTTGCGTAGCAGCAAGGGCTATGATTGATCGAATGGTGGTATATCGTGCCACAGGTGCAAATATGTCATCATAGTCTATTCCTTCCTTTTGAGAGAAGCCACGGGCAACAAATCTTGCCTTGAACTTTTCAGCACTTCCATCAGATCCATGCTTGATCTTGTAGAGCCATTTTGCGGTGACAACTGTTTTGTCCTTCGGTCTTGGAACCACGTCCCAGACATCATTCTTCATTATGGACTCATATTCTTCGTGCATAGCATCCTTCCAGACTTGATGCTTTACGGCTTCCTCAAAAGATCCAAGTTCAGATTGTACAATAGTACTCATGGCAGCCAGATACCCTTGGTATCTACACGGCTTCTTGCTTTCTCGGAATGTCCCCCTCGAGACAGCATGTCCCTCAGCATCTTCGAGAGTGTCCCTGAGCCATGATGGTCTCTTTCTCAATGAAGGAGATGGATCGATTGGGTCCATTGGTCCTTCAGCATCAAGCATTGTCTAATCCTACGGTTCTTCTTGATTTCAAGGCCTTGCTTCATGATTTTAATCAGATCTACTACTTTCTTCAGGAAAGCATCTTCGTCAAAAGTGACATCATGGCATATCTCTACTTCCCTTTGACCAGGTACATAGACTCTATAGGCCTTAGAAGTTTCGTTGTAGCCCACAAATATTCCTTTCTTCCCAGAAGCATCCAGCTTACTTCTCTTTTCTTTTGGCACATGAAAATAAACAGGACATCCAAAAATTCTAAAATGTGAGACGTCAGGTTTCTTACCAGTGAAAACCTCTTCGGGAGTTTTGGAGTCCAGGGCGGAATGAGGGCATCGGTTTTGAATGTATACAACAATATTCACAGCTTCTCCCCACAAAAACTTCGGTAGACCCTGGTCACATAGCATGGCACGGGTAGCTTCCACAATGGTCCTGTTCTTTCGTTTAGCAACACCATTCTGCTCAGGAGTATAGGTAGTAGTAGTCTCCCTCTTAATGCCAGCTTCTCTTCAAAAGTCCTTGAACTCATTTGTCTCATATTCTCAGTGCCATTGTCAGTTCTCAAAATCTTGATCTTCTTTCCGGTCATATTTTCCACCAAGGCTTTGAAGGTACGGAACCACATGAAAGCCTCATCCTTCTTCTTCAAGAAGTATATCCAAGTTTTGCGGGAGAAGTCATCAGTGAATGTCATATAGTAAGAACATCCTCCCAGGGATGTCACGGGTAGCATACCAGATAGATCAGAATGGTCCAGTTGCAAAATATCAGATGTCTTTGTGACACTTGAGGGGAAAGGTCCCCTTGTATGCTTTCCTTCGGCACAACCCTTACATACACCTTCATGATTATTTCCAAAATCGGGCATTCCTATCACTACCTTCCTTGCTTCGGGAAGGGCCTTGTAATGAAGGTGTCCAAACCTCCGGTGCCATAGTTCAGTTTGTCGGATAGTATCACATGTCATAGCTCCCAGTGGACTTCCTTCAACCTGGTAGAGTGTTCCAACTCTAAAACCAATCACGATAGCTTCTTTGAGATTCTTCTTCCACATGCGCACCTTTCCATTAGTGAATGCCACATTGAAACCTTTGTCTTCCATGGCTGATATAGACACAAGGTTCTTCTTCAATTTTGGTACATAGAGTACATCCTGGAAATGTAGGACTTGTCCTTGAGACGAGTGGAGAGTCACAGTCCCTGTCCCTTTCATGGGATATGTGGCATTATCTCCAAGGATAATTTCCAGATTAGTATCCTTCTCAACCATGTCAGAGAGTGCCTCCTTGAACCCAATGATGTGTCTTGAGGCACCACTATCTATCAGCCAGACATCCATAGTGTCGGGCGGGGATGCAGCAGAGAGGGCAGATACAAGAATGTATTCATTTCTTTTATCAACAACATTTGACTCCTCATACCTGGAGTTTCTAGACCTTTTGAAAGGTTGATTGTTTCTCTAGAGGGAGCCTTCCTCTTTCCTTTGGACCTGTCGTTTCTTTGATTTCCATTCCTTCGATTGTTGTTGTTGTCATCACTATCAGGAGAATCCTTCTTGAAAGGACATTCTTTAGCATAGTGACCAGGCCTATGACAAGTGAAACACTTGCCCTTCTTTCCTTGGGCCCTTGCTCTTCCTTTGTTCTTAGGACCACCAGAGTTCTTCTTTCTAGAATGAGCAACGTAGGCAGCATTTCTGTCATTTTCGTATTCCTTCATTCTTGTCTCTTCTTGCATGCATCTTGACAGTAGCTCGTCAAAGTTAGGAATTGTATTGTTATTGAGAATGGTAGTGTTGAATACTTGCCATTCATATGGGAGCCCTCCAAGTGCGGTGAGTACCATCTCACGATCGGCTATTGTCTCCCCAATAGCCAGCAGATTGTTCCTGATCTCGGTCAATTTCAGAAAGTATGTTTGGACAAACTCATCCCTGCCTTTCTTCAGATTCTTCAATTGATTCTTGAAGAATAACACTTGGTTTGCATTGTTTACTTTGAACATTTGTATCAGCTTATCATACATCTCCTTGGATGTGCCTAGCTCAGATACGTAGGCAACCAGACTTTTATGTATGGATTCCCCGATCATTAGCTTTGCTTTGATCTCCCCCTTCTTATACTTGGTTTTAGCAGCAGCAGTATCAGTGGATGGAGTTTCTTATATCTTACCCAGTACATAGTCCATGAGATCATGGTCTTGCAATTTGAGATCTAATATCATATTCCAATCATGGAAGTCGTCCTTTCCAGTCAGCTTGTCATCCTCCTTGAAGCCATAACTTGTGGAACTCATTTTTCTCAGTTGGTGATTGCTATAAGTTAGGGCTTGTCTTCACCTCAACTCTGATACCATGTAAATTTTTGTAGATGTTCTATGCTTGATGCAATTTTACTTTTATAACAGCAATCACATAAATAGTTAAGTAAAATGCTGATAGAACATACCAGTGGATCTATAGAAGACAAACCAGAAACAGGAGAATGTGTTGGTGTGTTACGGCGATCAGCAGGATGCTTCAACCAGCAAAGTCTTCTGCACACAACCTGCACGTGTCACAACAATCCTCAACCGTCACCCAACCAACTCAAAGTCAACCCCAGTGTCAACGCAGCTAAGGTAAAAAAGTCAATGCATGCCGCAACAATAAAGGTAGAGTAACAAAATTCCATGGAGCAGTTATCGCGATTTTTCAAAAATCGCTACTTTTTCAAATTTATATTTCTTCTGAGTGTTTTGCCATTTTTGAAAAACGCTTATCACAGTTAATCGCGATTTTTTCAAAAATCGCTGGTAGTCGATCGTATTAATCGTGGAGCCGGCGGACAGCGGGTTTATATGCGGTTTTTTGGTTTTTTTTTTGTCATTTTTCGTTGGACAGCATTGTGTATGAGAGCCAAGGAGAGAAGAAGAAAGAGCCAAGGAGGGAAGGAGGGGATTTAAAGCCCAAGATTGGACAAAACTTCGAATTTCTTGCAATCCAAGCGAAGAAAAATCAAATTTGGACCAAGTGTTTCCGGCAAAACGTTTTTCCAGGTATGGTCATCAAATTTAACCCATTTTTTTTTGTTTTTTTCTTGTTCTTCCATGGGTTTCTATTACCCATGTGTTTTTCATCACTTGTGATTGCATTTGGTTGTGTTTTTTTGGTTTTTTTTGTTTTATTGAGAGGAGAGGGTTGATTTTGGTCAAAAATGCAAAAAATTGTTTGTAAAATTTTGTTTTTTCTATTTCTTCTTGTGCTCTTAGCTTCTTCCCATTATTTTTGCTTGTGTTTCAACATGTATTTTTTCCAATTATTTTTGGATTGAGTTGAGGATTTTTTTTTTGTGAAAAAAATCAAAATGTTGTATGTAAAATTGTAATTTTTTTATTTTATTTTTTAACTGGCAATTTTTCTTGTGCCCTAGGTTCAAATTTCAACATTCAAAGTTCAAACTTCAAAGTTTCCAACATGCCAAGGAAATTAGATCCTTTATGGGAATTTGGTGAACCTGATGGGGGGTTTGACCGATCAAACTTGACTTGCAAATTATGTGGTCAACACATGACAGGGGGGATATACAAGTTGAAATACCACTTGGCACAAATTCCTGGGCATGAAGTAGGCCCTTGTAGAAACACCAATTCAGAAATAATCAAAAGAGCCATGAACTCATTGGGAGAAATAGAAACCACTAAACTCAGCAAAGCAGCTCTGAAAAGTCAAATATCAGGGTTTGTGGTTGAGCGTGAGAGTGGTAGTGGCTCTTCAGCATCAGCCTCTTCTACAGGCAGCCCCGTCGCTGCTGCCTCATTTTTTGCTCCTAGAACCACTCCCGGGGCACAGCCATCTATCACCTCCTATCTTAAAAGAAAGGAGAAGGAAGAAGCTGATAGGTTGTTGGGCAAACTGTTTCTTTGGAGTGATATTCCTTTCAGTGTTGCCAGGACCAATCCATTTTATTAGTCTGCGATTGATGCTATCGCTGTTGTTGGCCCAGGATACAAAGCCCCTTCAGAGAATGACCTTAAAGGGCGCATTCTGCAAAATGAGAAAGCTGACTGCACCAAGAGATTGGAAGAGTTAAGGGCATCATGGGAAATCACAGGATGCACTGTTATGTTAGATGGTTGGACTGATCAAAGGGTAGGACCCTTATTAACTTCTTGGTCAGTTGTCCCAAAGGGACAATGTTTATGAAATCTGTTGATGCATCTGCACATGTGAAAGATGCAAGATTATTATGTGATTTATTAGATGTGTTCATTACGGAGGTTGGGCCCCAAAATGTTGTCCAAATCATAACGGACAACGCTACAAACTATGTTTCTGCTGGCCAGATGCTTATGGAGAGGTATCCGGGCATATTTTGGACACCTTGTGCGGCACATTGCCTTGATTTGATGTTGGAGGACATCGGAAAGCTTGATTTTGTCAGTGATATTGTAGAATCATCAAAGAGAATCACAAAATTTATATATAACCATGGATCTGTGCTTCATTTGATGAGGACATTCACCAACAATAAGGAGTTGGTGCGGCTTGCTATTACACGATTTGCCACTACTTTCATCTCTCTTCAATCCCTCTTGAATTCTAAGTGGGAATTGAAGAGAATGTTTGTTTCAGATGAGTGGCGTGTTTTGACTATCAGCCGCAAATTAGAGGGACAGGCCATCTGCAGGTTGGTGTCATATCAGGAAAGTTTTTGGGCTGGAGTGGAAGAGGTGTGCAGCATTAGTGAACCTTTGGTAAAGGTTCTTAGATTGGTGGATGGAGAGAAGCCCGCAATGGGCTACTTGTATGAGGCCATGGATAGGGCCAAAGAAGTTGTTCGCAGCTATTATGATGATAAGGGTGATGATGGGTTTCAGAGACAACTTCTTTTATGAGAAGTGATTGATGATCGATGGAACAACACACTCCATCGTCCCATTCATGCTACAGGGCTCTTCCTGAACCCCGCATTTGCTTATTCATGTGGTTTTCTATTTGATGCCGAGGTCATGGATGGCTTTTTCACTTGTGTTCAGAAGATGGTGCCAAATCCATCAGAACGTGCAGAGATATCCAAAGAGATGGAGGTATACAGAATGGCAAGTGGCACCTTGAGCTTCGACATGGCTGTCCAGGATAGGACTGCTAAAATGCCAGGTAAGATTTTCATTATTTTAAAAATTTTCTTATGTTTGTAACTTTATAAATTTATCTTATTTGTTGTAACTTGTAACTTGTAGATGCATGGTGGAGGACCTACGGTGGCAGATTACCAAAACTCCAAAAACTTGCCATTAGAATACTCAGCCAAACATGTAGCGCTTCAGGATGCGAGCGCAACTGGAGTGTATTTGAAAAAATACACTCCAAAAGGCGCAACAGGTAAAAAACTTAACATATCTCGATTCTCAAGTTTCAACTGATTTTTTGAATTCATTAAATAATTTTTTTTAAATATTTAATTTATTAATTTATGACCCTTGTACAGGTTGGAGGGTCAGCGGCTCAATGACATGGTTTACGTCTACTACAAGCTTAGATTGTGGGTGAGACAACTTGAGAGGCCCCCTGATATGGAGGCCATCTCTTTAGATGCGATTGACACCACTGCTGAATGGAGGGTTGAGGCTGAGAGGCCTGTCATGGAGTCAGCCCCTGATTGGATAGAGCAGGAGGTAGTGGAGGGGGAGGAGGAGGACGAGGACGAGGAGGAGCAGCAGCAGCAGCAGGAGGAGGAGGAGGAGCAGGAGGAGGAGGTGACACCACCTACCACTACTACCGGTAGAGGACGTGGTCTGCCTCCTTTAGCTCCTGGTGGTTCAGGGTCCCGTTCCGGTTCTGGTGCTTCATTTTTTTCTTCTAGAGCACGACAGAGCCCATTGCCAGTCCCGCCAGCTTCTTCATCTAGAGAGAAAGGCAAAGCTGTTGTATTTTCTCGCAAGAGGGGCAGAGGAAATCAATAGTATAGGTTTTATGGTGCATTGACATTCCTTTGTATATGACATTATGACTCATGATATGAGATACATTATTATATTTTTTGTTGATATTTTGAGGCTGAGTTGACTCTTGAGACTCAGGACTTAGTATTCAGAACAGGATTCAGTTTTAAACTTTTATGTGTGATGTAGCACTAGACATGATATTACACATCTTATATATTAGTTTTTTTTTCATATTTATGTGTCAATACATTTATTTTATGTTGTAGATGCTTTAGATATTAAAAAAATTGAAAAAAAATGAATATTTTTGTATGTTACGATTTTTTCCCGATTTTTACGATTTTTTCCCGATTTTTACGATTTTTTCCGATTTTTTCCCCTCGGCGATTTAATCCCGATCGCGATTTTTGTTACTTTGCAAAAGTCAATCTAACTCCAACTGTCAACTCTTTGACCAGTAACCCTACTTTGTGCCAATGAGTACGGCCTTCAAAAATCGAACTCTCCACCAAATTTCAGCCAATTTGGACCATGCGTTGACCAAAGTCAACGCTGGTCAAACTTGACCAGAAACCCTAACTGCAGAAAATTTGCTGCAGTAAATTTCGTCCTTTTTGCAGCAGTAGATTTCGTCCTCCTCACGTGGCAGATGAAGCTGCTTCTTAGATGCTTGTATTTAATCAGAGGAGAAGATGTGTGATGTTGAGTGAGTGAAATGCTCTCCAACGTTGACTGTATTTATATCCATCATTGAGGTGTGTGACACATCTGCTGGGGGTGTAAAACCTTAAGGCCGACCTGCACTTAAATTTATTATAAATAATAAATTCAAAATAAATGTTCTGCTCATCAGATTAAAATCAATTTTAGATCGGTTTTACACCTCTCGGAAAGAGGAATCCAATACAAATATTGGTATCTTCATCTGAGCATCACAAGATGGAGTTTGGACCTAGTTGTCCAAATTTAACATGGTAGCATCGAATGTGCTCTAGCCTTGTAATTTTGTATATAGGCTAAGACACATGTATTCCATAATACCTAGAAAGGATTTTGGAAAATTCCACTTAGAGATGGTTTAATTAAATTAATTAATCGTTTTTTAATGTTTTACTAAGTCTAAACTTAGGGAAACTGATTAATTAAAGAGTATTAATTAAACTAAGTGAGAATATTTTAGATAAAGTCATGGATCAACTCCCAGTTAATCTTAGCCCTTGATTATGTTTTAATCTTGGTTGTTGAAGGATCAACGAAAGATTATAAGGAGGGTGAAGGGCCTATGGAAAACACATTGAGCATTTGGCATTTTCAAGCTTGTGAGAGAGACATAGCTTTTGATCAAGATCGAATCACTAGGGCAGGGTTGGCTAAGTGACTTCAATCTAGTGATCAGTTTTAGAGAGGGGCAGATGCAGTAACTGGTCAGGAGGACCAGGAGTACATTTCAGAGAGAGAGGCAGCAGTGACGCAGTGGAGGTAGCGCAGTCATCTAGAGGGGTGACGCAGTCCCTAAAGGGTATTACGCAGAAGTGATGTAGTGCCTTCTAGATTCAGTCCGGAGATAGCTGGAAGCTGGGGTTTCAGAGCCAGGAGGGCCAAAACTCAGTTCCAGATCAACTTGATAGTTGCAGAGGAGGAGGTGACGAAGTTCCATAGCTTGCCCACGTAGGCTTATGCAGTAGCAGTGTAGGCATCACGCAGAGGCAGAGAGGAGCTTCACCAGCGTTGCTCCGAATCAGTTGAGGACTTGCAGAGTGAGATATATCTCACATTTTTTCTGTTGCCGAGATTTTCTCTTAAGGGTGAGTTGGATATTGGCACCCTAGTTGTACTCAAGATTCTGCTGCTTAATAATACAAAACCCTCAGATCTGCTGCACTGGTTTTCCCGAGTTGGGTTTTTTCAGGGACTTAGTCCAAAAATAACTGTGTTAAATGTGGATGTTTTTCATTGTATTTTGTTCAGTTTGTTTCAACACTTAGATTTATTCTGCAACAATATTTATGTGATTTATTCTGCAACATTATTTATGTAGACTGCTTCAGTAATTACTTCGATATTTCACTGTAATGAAATAATTATGGAAAATAATAGGAGAAGTAATTAGGATTTGTTGCAGTAGGAATCTAGACTTAGGATTTTTCACATTCCCAAAACAGAGCATGAGAGATGTATTCTATTCATCAACTTAAAAACCAACATATCATAGAAATGAAATGGATCATGAAACAAAACATTCATATATAATGAGAAATAAGAAGAACAATGCTAAATTCTCATTCCACAGGTATCCCAAAGAAATAGCTGCAACCTTTTCATTAATTTCCTGCCAAAATGATTACACTAGAGTCTCTGATCAATGCATCGACATCCAACAATGTCCAACCTCTGAAAATTAGTCAAAAGTACATGATATAGACCTCAAAACAACTCCTCCCATCCTCAGGGGTCGAATCCATGAGAGGAAGAGCAGTTCCACCAAAAACTGAGCAGGGAGGTCAAACTGACTAATCCCTCACTTTTTGCAAACTGATTCATTACATGTCATCAAAACTTTTCACCTAATGTATTTACCCTAGGTAAGTCAACCACATCATAATTACTTTTACATTCATGATTTACATTGGTAAAAATCTCATTGACCATGGTCAAACTGGAAAAAATTGAGAAAATTGAAAAATATCAGCAAACTGAGAAAATGTGTCCTATGCGCAGCGCCACTGTCCTACGCGCAGCGCCAACTTCAAGGTAACTTTTGAGGAAGTTGCTGATGTCCAAATTGAGCTTAGGATAGCTCATTGGAAAGCTTATCTAGTCTACTTTTCAGATCTGTGCTTGGTTTGCAAAGTTGACTTGATTTGACCTCCCAAAAAGTGTTTCTCCCAAAACTGCTATATGCGTAGTGCCAGGCTTAAAAAGAGGGCAAAAACATGATTTTTTGGGTTTTTTTTTCCCTTTTCACTGACCAGTTTGTCCCAGAAAACTTAGCAAATTGCTAGGGTGCATGTCTTCATCATTATGAATCCAATGGTGGTCTTTGTTTGGCCAAAAGATGCCTCAAAAAAGTGCGCAACGCCTAGGGCGTTGCGCATAGGACAATCCAACTGTCACATGACTGTCCAAGTATGCACAAAACTTCAAAAATTTGCAAAAATATGTCAAAACTTGCCAAAATTTGCTGAATGTTGGTTGATGATGATGGTTAGGCATGGAGTGAGGCTTCAACAAGGATATGAAGCCTTCTTTTCTCTTCTTGCATGGTCAAGGTTTCAATTTTTGCATTGGCTTATTTAAGTTTTGACCTTGCAATTTTGTTTTTCTTGGCACAGTGCTTGGCCCTCTTTCTCAATATATCATTATCCTTGTTTGCCTTCTCCAGAAGCTTCTCAAGGTGCTGGTTAGCCCTCTGAATCATGTTGCCAAAATCAAGACAACCTACATACTCAAAACAAGTGACAATCATAGGAGAGGCCATCAGTTTATTTGTGTTGGTGGGCTCCAGCCTTAGGATTCTCCCTCCTTTGTGTGGCCTTCTCTGTTGTCTGTCCTCCTCCAATCTATCTTCCTCCTCTTGCCTATCTTTCTCTTCTTCCATGGTGTCTTGGTCTAGAAACCCTAGGGAGATGAATTGGGAGTGAAATGTAGGTTTAGGGAGTGGGGAATGGGATGGAAAAAATTAGGGAGATGGGGGAAGGGATTATTAAATTGAGGGAGGTGACAGGGAGTAGAAATGTTGTGGGATTTGGGAATAGGAATTTTATTACACGTATGGGGATTTGGAAGCCTAGGAAATTGAAATACCTAGGTTTTAGGGTTTAGGGGATAATGAACTTGGGGAAAAGGATTTAATGATGTAGGGATAGGGATAGGATTTACTGTGATGTGGGAAGGGTAGTAGGGTCTTAGGAACAGATTTGGAGGTGTGGGAATGAAACTAGGGTTTGCAAGCTTTGAAACTCCAAATTTCACACAAGAAGCTTGACACCATGAATTTGGCACTTATGAAATGAAAGGAGGGTGTGATGAGGCCTTACTTGCTAGGAGATGGAGAAACCCTTTGCTGAAGGTTTGGAGCACTTGCACAAAATTTCAGAGTTTGCAGATGAAATTGGCCAGGTGCGCAACGCCCTTGTCCTATGCGCAACGCCTCTTGTCCTATTCGCAACGCCAACTTGCAGACCAGTTTTGGAGGCCTTCCCGGTGTCCAAATTGAGATCATGATAGCTCGTTGGAAATATCTCTCTCTTGGCTACACAATGGACCTATCAAGCACTGAAAATGATCAATTATAGCCCCTCAAAAATCAATTCTCCCAAGACTGGTCAAAAAGTGCAGAATGGGGGTGCAAAAATGCAATGTGCTTTTGCAGGCAACTTTTGGAGCCTTCCTGAACTCCAAATTGATCTCATGATAGCTCATTGGAAAGCTATTGTAGTCTAGTTATCATTTGACTTATCGAGCAAGTCATTTGGACACTCCATCAAGGAGAGAAATTGATTTTCCCAAGGTCACTCCAGAAGTGCATAAAATCTTTTGTAGCAACTGTATTTTTGACATTTCTCCAAAACCATGACACTTGTGTAAAAACTGAAGGAGGTTTTTTTTCCTTGACCTATGATGGACAAAAACCTCTTTCACTTTTGTAAAATTCATCACCATTTGTTCAGAAACATAGTTTGAATAAAAATTGGCGCTATGTGTGGCAAATGATTTGTCCCTTAGAATGACTTCTTGAAAAATGATGGACACTTGATGTTTATGAGTTGGAATGGCCTCGTACTTGCTGATATGACCTCCCTTATGTCTCCTTTGCTCAGATGTCTCTGATTCCATAACAAACCCTAGCTTGATGGGAGAGGAAATTAGGGTTTAGTGCTTGTGGAAAATGATGATTTTGAGGGATAGGAGTGATGGGAAGTGTTTAGGAACACTGAGTTAGTAGCTTGGGATGGTGAAATTATTACATTTGAAAGACATAAAATTACATATTGAAAATTAAAAATTACATTTTGAAACCAAAATTACATGCTAAAACAAGAAATTTTCTTCACAAGTCATCTTTATATGGTGAAGAGATGTTTATTGGATCACTCTTTACATGCTGGTCTTATGCAATGGAATGGATTTTTATTGAACCATGGAAACCCTAATGACCTTGTGAAACCTTGAAAAACCCTAAAAGACCTAATGAGACCTTGAAGTACTGAATTTCAAGATGACATGATTGATATTGACTTTTATGGATGGTGCACAGTTAGCAAGGTATGAAGGTGTGCTAGCAAGTAATCAAATTTGAGGAAGAGTGATGTTTTAGGACTAGGACTACCATCAGTGACTAATTTTTTGCATGACCTAGTGGAATGATAAAAAAATTCTGAGTGGGACTCCTAAAATGATATGAAAAGAGGATTTTGATCACTGATGGCAAGATGCAAATACTGACGCTAACAAGTCTTAAGGGGAAATGTGTTGCAATGAGTCACTGTTGGCAGCCTTTAAACATCCATACAACCTCCACTATTTGAGGGAAACAATATGTGGCTACTAGGACAACACACAACAAAGTAGCAACCCAATAATTCCTTGCAAATAATGCTAAACACAATTCAACAACTTTTCCATAGGATAGGAGTGGGTTTAGAAACTTGTTAAATGTGCCACATAGGAACAATCTCAAAGACAATCTACTTCACCTTTAGGAAAAAACTAGAAGGTTTTTATCAACAATATTTGCGTTCCTGATTCATGCCACAAGAAGGAAAGGTTAGCAAACTTCTTAATTATTTCTAAAGGGATGTCGTTTTTAAGCAACAATAATTTTAGGCTGAAGTCTAGCACTGAGGGTTATTGCTTTAGACAGTTAAGTGACAAAGAGAGGAGAAAATAAATGTCAACACTGAACAAGAGTATTTTTAGCAGTTACCATTGGAAGTTAGCATAAACAACTTTTTCATGTCAAAAGCTCATCCAAAACAGCAAGAAAATCCACCCAAACAACAAAGTAATCCCAGTCAAAATCGGGTCAGAGATACCGTTTTTTCCTTGGGGATGGTGGAACAGTACCCGAAAAGTCCCCAAAATATGCCCGAGATGGATTGGGAACGACTTGGATGTCCCCAAGTCCCTAATGAAGTCCCCAAAAAATTGGGGACGTTCCCAACCCCAGTAAATGTCCCCGGTACGTGGGAACGTTGGGTATGAGGGATTTTTGGTGGGGATTGGTCCTCGTGCAACATAAACCAAAATCTTTCTGTCTCATTGTGCTTGACTATCTTCTATTGTGCATTACTGTTTACTATTCTATCTATAATTGCTTGACTGCTACTCGAGTGAATGAAATTGGATGAAATTGTTTTAAGTGATTATAACAACATAGAACAATATGAAAAATTAACATGGTATTAGAGCTGAGGTGAAGATTGGCCATTGAAGATTAGAGAACACCCCTTTGAGACACTTATCTTTCTGATTGGTGATCTACTCTCTTGGACAGGATGACTACCTCCTACTTCAAGATTGAAGAGAAGTTGAATGATGCCTCCAACTTTGTAACATGGTGGGCTAGATTGGATCTTACTCTTGAAGAGAATGATGTGATGGGTATGTGGAGGGCAAGGTAGCTGAATCTCATGAGAATGCGAATGCCAGTGTCAAATCCAAATACATGAAGGGTGAGATCAAGGCCAAGGAGATCATCATTGACTGTCTTGGAGATCATCTCATTACTTATGTGTCCAAGCTAAAGAAGTCAAAGGATATGTATGACAAATTGATTAGGATGTACGAGGTCAACAATCTCAGCTACATCATTTCCTTGAATAGTCAAGATGACCAAGTTAGAATTTATAATAGGCTACTTCATGAGACTATCTCAAATAAGAGACCATCTTCTTTCCATTGGAGAAATCATTAATGATAGAGAGCTTGTGCAGATGACCCTTGATGGAATCCCCATGTCTTGGGAGACATTTGTTACAAGGATTAGTAGCAGAAAGGAGCTCCCTTCATTTGATGAACTCTTGGGCTCTTGCACTAAAGCAGAATCCAGACTCATTTCCAGAGGAAGAATTCAGAGACAAGATGAAGGAGAACCTACAACATTTGCAGCGAACATCAAGAAAGGAAAAGGGAAAGGAAGACCTTCCAAATGGAAGTCAAAGAAGCTAGCTCCAACATTCAACATAATAGAAGGGACTTGTCCAAAGTCCAATGCTATAGGTGCGACAAATTTGGCCACATAACTCGAGATTGTCCTGAAAGAAGAAGTCGTCCAAGGCCCAATTTGAACAAAAATGGCAACAACAACAACTTCAACAATAGAAGGAGAAGAGGAGGTCTTGTTGCCCATGCAAGTGTTGAAGAGACTCGACGCCCTCAAAAGAGGTCCAAGAACACAAGATACGCTGATAATGTAGCTAGTATTCAATCTAAATATTTTCTTATTGCTGCTCTTTCTAGCTCATCTTTAGATAACATTGATAGTTGGCTAGTGGATAGTGGGGCATCTAGACACTTTACTGGGTATCGTGAAGTCCTCTCAAATTTGGTTGAGAGGGAGACTAATTTGAAAATTATACTTGAGGATAATTCTACTCATCTTGTCAAAGGGCCTAGCTTTATTTCTTTTCATTTGGATTTTGATTAAACCATTCATCTACAAGATGTGTTGTATGTGCTGATCTTGAAGAAGAATCTTATCTCCATTTTTGCTTTGGAAGACAAATGGTTCAAAGTTGCATTCATTAATGGAAAAGTCCTTGCTTGGTTAAGGAGATCTAACTTGAGGGCAACCTTCACACTTGGTGTCAGAAATGAAGGCCTATATGGAGTTTGTGTGTAATGTTTCGAAATAGGAAAAATAGTGAATGCAAGCAAATAATAAATTTACACCACAAAATTTTTAAAACAATTAGAGAACACCCACAACAATCATAAATATGGAAGCAACTGAGCCATTTTATTATATACTGGTGCAAGAATACAAATATATGGAAGAAATGCACCCGCACTTGCCTCAGAGGTAAGCGGAGCAAAGCCTAGGTGGAGCAATGATGACCTGGGAAGCTATAATACACCGTCCAATTGCTGCTCTACGCTGCCCCAACAATTTTGCACTGTTTGCTGCAAAGATATGGCTAAAAACCCCACCTTCGATGCTCATAAAATTATGCAAGATTATTTCTAGGCTCCTCAAGCCAAACCCACCAAAACCCAGAAATGGTTTGGCTTGGTTTTGACCTTCCAAAATCGACCCCCAAAAGCGCTACGCTCTCCAATGGCTGCTGAAGAAAACTGCCTGTCCAAACACCAACAAAATCCACCCCAAACACTCCTGAAATGTAGAAATCAGCTTCATCAACACTTCCCTTATTTCTCCCAGCAAGAAGTGACCCCAAATGATGAGTCTATCACTCCCACGTATGCCCACTATTTCTCTTCTGCGCTGGCCCCAAGAACTACGAAATGACTTCTTAATATAGCTGCCACTTCCTGTTGAGAATTTGGAGGGCTAGAGATTAATTCAAATTCTCTTACTTGATAGTTACTTGTGAGCTTATTTCTTAACTTAGTTAGTCTTTCATCAAGTCAATTATCTAAATACAAGAGACACATAATTAGGATCCTCGAGCCAGGGCAAAACCTCTCCCTCTTGGAGAAGAAAACCCGAAAGGAATTCTTCTTGTAGATCTTCAAATGACAAGTACCATGACGAAGATTTAGACCCTTGACCTATGAATGCCTCCAAGACCTTGTCACTACTTCTAAGACTTCTTTCAACATTGATACTTATTTTCTTCATCAACTTGTACAGATGGTATTATCTCTCCAATGAATATCGTGTATATGGATGACATTATATTGCTAGTTTCTGAGTCACTGTACTACTGCAAACTTGCATCATCATGGCATCTAGCAACTTTGTAGACCAACCATAACACCGAGGTAATGTGCTACTTATCTCTGATGTAAATCCGCATCTTATCACTGTGATAAACCCTGATCACAACCTCAAAAAATATGCACTATTGACTCTTGAATTCCACACCGGTGACTTCCTGAAATCCACATTTCTTTACTCCTGAAATCCGCATTATGGACTTCCTGAAATCTGCACTATTGCCTTCCTGAAATCCGCATTTCCTTGCCCTCTGAAATCCATACTTCCTTCACAAAACTATCCGCAAATCCTTCATAGAAATCTGCATTTCCTTCATAGAACTGTCCACAAATCCTTCATAGAAATCCGCATTTGTACCCTTGACTCCAACCTCAGAAGTCCGCACAGAATTCTCTCCTTAACCCGCACTTTGACCTTCTATGAAATCCGCATTAACTTTAGGAGTGTCCGTATTCAATTTCAGAACCATCTGCAATCATTGTTCTTCACAAAGGAGCCGCAGGTTCAAGTTATATATATGTGGCACAGTCCATGTCTTTAGGCTGACCATACAGTCATCTAGTAGACCGACTCCTTAACTGAGAATTAGGCCGACATGTAGCTGCAAATAGGCCGACTTTCATCATCCATCTTCAGCGTTGAGTTAAGGCAGTTTCAAGCCATTCTTTCACAAGGTTTATGACAAGGTCTTGAAGCATTTAATGACGACTAGGCTCTTCATATACATGACACTGTAATATCCCAAATGGAAATAAACATCAGTACAAGTACATAAACAAAGACATACAGCAGCTAGAGACAAATCATAAGGAAAACAAACAATATGGAGAACGCTGCGCCATTTTATTAATACTGAGAAATGGAAATGAGTACAGAGGTGATCAGAATGATGGCACCTCGGCTTGCACTAGGCAAGCATAGAAAGACTCTCAGGAAATGACCCGAAATGGCTGCTCCCTCTGGACTGCATTATCTCCCAAGCTGCTGGTACTGCTACTGCTGGAATGAACTGAATCTTTGGGGCTGCTCCCCACCTCGGAAAAATACAAACGCAGGAAAGATAGAAACACACACACAAGTACACTTTTATTTTTGGACAATCGTCCCTAGAAAAAACCAAATTGGGAAAATCGGTGCAACAACTGAGGGTTTTATTATTATGCAGTAGTAATCTGAGTACAAATCATTGGATGCCCAAACTGGCTATCTGATATAGAGAAATACTGACGAAAGAGATAGTGAGAAAATCTCACATTGTTACAAGCAATCTGACACTGATTTGGACTGGAGAGGAGTTGCTTTGCACTATCTCTGTGCAGTGACTGTGTCAACCTACGATGTCTCTCCGTCACAGCTCTAGCAACTGCATCACCTCCTCCTTCTAACCTTCTGTTGATTGGAAACTCGACTATCTGGCCCTCTGGACTCACACCCCGACTTCCGGCACTAGATCTTGACTGTCTCCCTACAATAACGAACTCCCTCTGAAGCTTTGCGCTGCTTTTGTGTGGCACTGCGTTGCCTCTCTGCCTTGCACTCCCCGGATCTGGAAAACTTCCTCCGATGTACTATCTATGCCCCTCACTGCAACGATATCACTTGATCTCTCTCTAGCAACTCAGCGCTGCCTCTGTGAGAATTCGATCACCCAGCAAAATCGATCTCTGCAAACCTCAAGTGTGTTGTCCAAGTGCCCATCGAGCTCCTTCTTATAGTGTCTCGTTGACATATCAACGACCAATATTAGATCTTAATCAATGGCTCAGATTAAATTGGACTTGATCCACACCTTTATCTAGAAGATTCGCACCCGATTTAATTAATACCCTTTAACTATTCTCATTTCCTAGGTTTAGACTTAGGAATACATTAAAAATAATTAATTATTTTAATTAAATGATCTTCGGGTGGAATTTCCCCAAACAGTTTTTGGGTCTTGGAGAATACATATGTATTAGTGTCCCTGAAAAATATTGAGGCTAGAGCACATCTGATGCTACAAAAATCAACACAAATCTCCTTAGCCTTATTCTCCTAATTTCTCCTGGCAATAGCTCTTCGGAAGAATGCTGAAAGGACCTCGCTAGATCCCCTTTTGCGTCCTCCCAGAATACGCACTACCTGGGCAAACTGAATACAAATGCTGGAAATCTCTTTGCAAATCTCCTTCAGATGATTGTGGATGAACCTCTCTAGGGTGGCACTCGAAGTCCCCCGAAGAAAGGGCGAGTTCTCCGCTTGGAAAAATCTTGCTAAACAACAAGTGACCCGGCTAAACAGCTCGAGCAACAGAGTCAAGTTCAATAAGCCAAAGACGCCAAATGAAGTGTGCTGTCTCCCTTTTATAATTTTCGTGGAGCTTTTCTTCCTTCGTGGGTCCCTCACCAAGCCTTTGATTTTCCCTCTCATGCATTTCGAATCATTGGCTTAGGGGAGTGCGTATTTTTGTGTGGGTGGCCCCCACATACCATTAACAAAAGAAATTAACTTACTTGTAACTCCTAAGTCTTCTACCAAAAATCAAATGGGCCCTGACTCCTCCAAAATTGGCCCCAAAATTGTAGAAATTAATCCTGTTCCAAAATAATTTAGGAAGGGACATTACATTGTGGACCAATTCAAGCATTGGTCCATGATACTACTAATTAGTGTGAGCTTTCACATCGAAGATTTGCTCACAAGGCTTTGCCTGACTTGAGCAGGATGGTTTAAGGGATTCCCAAGATTCAGGTAGATCATGAAGGTGTATGTCAAGGATGTGCTAATGGCAAGAATGTCAAGGGACCATTTTCTTCTAGTAGCAGTAGATCTAAAGAGATTCTTCAACTCATTCATTCTGATCTTTGTGGACCCATGCCAACGAAATCTCTTGGAGGATATCTATACTATATAATTTTTGTTGATGAATTCTCCCGTAAAACTTGGATCTTCTACTTGAAGACCAAGAATCAGGCTTTCAACATGTTCAGGGACTTCAAAGCTCTTGTGGAAAATCAAACTGGAAAGAAGATCAAGATCCCGAGGACATATAATGGAGGAGAATTCACTTCAAATGATTTCAAATACTTTTGCATGGATGTCGGGATTGAGAGGGAGGTGACTGTTCCATACAACCCTCAACAAAATGGAGTTGCTGAGAGGAAGAATAGGTCCATCTTGGAAGCAACCAAAGCCATGATTCATGATCAAAAACTCCAGATGTTTCTGTAGGGGACCCACAAATGACATTTGGCCAAAATAAAGCCAATTCCTAAAGTTACCAAGGAAAAATTGCGGCTCTAGTGGTGGGGTCGAGTTGTCCTTAGGTGGCAGCGTGGAGGGGGCACGAAGAAGGCAACGTGTGTGTGGCTGGAGGAAGGTAGCGTAGGCCAAGGTGGGGCCCAAGGAATGCATTGAGCCTCAATGTACAAAAGGAAGAAAGAAGGCCTCATTCCTTAGGGATTCAACTAATTTCTTCTTGTCAATTTGACTGAGCACGCTTGGGCCGGAGAGCCAAGTCTGTAGTGCTATTTAGCACACGAGATCTTCAAGTAGAGATCTCAACCTCTGCCTCGGGGGACTTTAAGTGCCCGCTTAGGAGAGGAATTCTACATTTTGCGAAATTATCCATTAACAACTACTGGGGATAGCGCAACCCTTTCTGGATTGCGCAGAGGTGGAAGAGACCGCGTAGTGGACTGCGCAGTGCAGAATGGTGTTGGTGCCGAAAGATTGGAGAGAAGAGAATTCTAATCAAGAGATTTGGAGGGGAGGCTAGCCACCTCCTACCAGGGATTTTTGCAGCATTCTGGAGGTATTTCCCAGCAGTTCATTCTAGTGGTTCGATTTCCCCAGCTGTTCAGTGAGCCAGGCCGAAGAGGGCAAATTTTTGGGGTCGAGCTTTTAACAAACCCTTTCCGGGTTTTTATGGTTTCTTGAGTAGAGTCCGATGTCCAAATCCTGGAATTTTCTAAACAAGCGTAGCAGGCCCTAGCGACATATCATTCGGAGTAGTAGCAACATTTCTGGGTAGTAAGAGCGTAGAGCAGGAGTAACAACACTGAGCCGGTGTAGCAACATAGATCAGAAGTAGCAGCGCAGAGCCAGTGTAGCAACACAGATCAGGAGTAACAGCGCAGAGCCAGAGTAGAAGTGCAAACCAGGAGTAACATCGCCGGCCAGGAGTAACAGCACAAAGCAAGACTAACAACGTAGCACCAGAGCCACACAAACCCATTTCCATAAAAACATTCCAACTTGATTTGAGTTGTATTTCAGCCTGCCTTGAGCAGGCCCAGGTGCAAGCTTTCCAGCACCTCATTTGCACTCTTTCCACGCAGATTAATAAAATGGCTCAGCGGTTATTTTTGGCTGCAGTTTGTGTGTTTTGATGGTGTATTTTCTGTTGATGTAGCTTTTAGTCTATTGTGCTTTATATTACTGTTTATTCCCGATTTGGGATATTACAAAGTCCTAAACAATGTTTTTTTGCCATTCAAGGGTTGCCATGGAATGCCATGGCCCCAGCCAAAAGTTGTAATCCTCGGATAGTTCTTTCCAACGAGCTACTATGCGCCCCAAGCGAAGATTGTATGCAAAAATTGTGCCCTCAAGAAATTGATGTATCAACTAGTCAAATTGAGGCACACGAACTATTTGGGCCTTCATCTTCTAGGGTTATAGTTTTGGATCTTTAGGGTTCTTTCTATATGTTGAAAGGCCATTCTTTCGACCTCTTGTCATAGCTTTTGGCAAAGGAATGTAGCTTCCATCGCTCTCTCTTTGAAGATAAGCTACCACCATTTTAGCTAATCTGTTTTCTACAATGTTTTGCTATTTTATTCATTAATAGAAGTTGGGTTGTAAATGTCGTTGGTAGATCCGATACCAACCATATTAGTGTTTATTTAAAACATATCCTCGCTATTGACTGTTAAAGGACAACCCAAGAGGGAGTCTTTTGTGTGCTGATCGTCTTGGACATTGTGCAGATTAGTCCATTAAATGGTAGCATACACCTTTTAGGGACACCTCCATGAGATTGGAAAAGGGCCGGTCCAAATGGGAAGGCTTTTCCCTAAGGGTTGATCTGCCTACAGTTATTAGGCAAATCTACTTGTATAGATTGCCATGATAACAATGCCCAAGTTTCCATAGCTTTAGGTTGATGTTGTGAAAAAAGACTTTAGGTTGATGTTGTCAAAAAATAGTTTAGATTCAGTCAAAACATGTAATATTCCGAATAAGAAATAGACAGCAATACACAACAATACAAGCATACAACTATATAGGAAAATGCCGGAAATAGAATATAAAGCAAGTACACATAAAATGCCAGGAATGCTAAGCCATTTTATTAATCTGAGAATATAAATGGGTACAATGGATAATCAGAATAAGAGCACCTATCCTTGCACAAGGGAAGTGAAGAACCCTCTCAGAAACAGGAAATGGCTGCTATAGAGACTGCGTCCCAGCTGTTGGAAGAAACTGCCGTAAACTGCTGCTGCTGGAATGAACTGGAACTAGGGGCTGAAATCCTACGTAGATAGTGAAAATACGTAGATCCTGTGCTCAACACTCGGACAAGAGCTACAAAACCATGAACAAAATAGACCACCTCCGAAAATCACCCCAGAAGCCCTCCTCAAGGAAAAACGTTGTCCCTCCAGGCCCAGCGCAGATGCCAAATAAAATATGCTGAGAAAGAGCCACAAATCCCTCCGGAAACTCTCCAACTGATAGATACTAAACCTCCACGCCGAAATACACTGGATCTCCCACAGAAATCCCCACAACTGAACAGCTCTAACTCAAACTGCGTCCTCCCTCCAAAGACTGCGCAGTCACCCAATGAAGCTCAGCTCCTCATCAAAACACCCAACCAAATCACCTTTAAAAATGGAAATACCTTGCCGAGCGGTGAATTAAAGTCCCAGGGGCTAGGAACAGAATCTCAACGAGGAAACACTCAATTACACTAGCGATCTTGCCAGAATAAATCATGACCAATGATGCTCAAGAAGGCAGTCTAGCTCAAAATATCATCAACAACATCAATAATACCAAATGGAATGGCTCTCCCACCTTTTATAGTGCTAGCTCCCCTCAAAACCCTAACGTGGTCCCCTCTCTCCACGTGCTCCTCCTAAGTCTGCGCAGGTGCTCCTAGAGCCTATGTGAGGCCTCTCTCATACGTGGTGTGGACCCCCAAGGCTTCCCTTTAAGTCATAACGTTGCTCCTACTAGGGAAGTACTTTATTTTATTAAAGTGAGTTGACCCCTCTTTCTCACTTTTATTTATTAATTAGCTATAGGCGGCAAAACTATACAAAAATCAAATATTCCAATTAGCGATGCTAATTAAGAATATTCTGATCTCCAGCGAGAATGTTGTCCTCAAGCTTGGGCGAAGTGATGGATCTCTGCCAAATCTTCTCATCCTCTTTATCCTCCCAGTGGCATCCTCATACGGCTTAGATTCTTCCACCTCCACCAAGAATTCCAGGATCGTCCTAGCCCGTAGCTGCCTCTCCCGGTATCAATAATAGGCCTCTGGTACAGCAACACGGATGCCCTCATCATCAGTGGGTGGTAGCTCATGCATAACTATCACTGCTGGCCCGGTGCCTTTTTCACTTTTTCAGGCATGATACATGGAAAATGTTATGGATCTTGTTGCCTTGGGGCAGCTCCAACTCGTATGCAACCTGCCCAATCCTGCGTATCACCCTGTATGGCCCATAAAAACGGGGCTTAAGCTTCTCAGCCCCCTTCTGCTTAAGTGAAGACTGTCGGTATGGCTGTAGTCGTAGGTAGACCAAGTCTCCTACCTCAAAGTGTCTCTCCACTTGACCCTTATCAGCATACAACTTCTGCTGATTCTGCGCTGTGGCTATGTTATCCTTGAGAGCTCGGAGGATATCCTGGCTCTCTTGGATCCAGATCTTGGCTCTAGGAGCCCTACTAGCACCAAACATCATGTCCACAAAAGATAAAGGATGATATCCATACAAAGCATAGAAAGGTGACATACCAATGGACATGTGATGCGTCGTGTTGTAGCAGTACTCTCCCAAATGCAGCCACTTCAGCCATGCCCTCTGCTGCCCACTGACATAGTTATGCAAGTAGCCCTCCAGCCACTTGTTAACTATCTCTGTCTGTCCGTCCGTCTGAGGGTGATAACTAGTGCTCGGCGTCAACTCTGTCCCTACTAGCCGGAAGAGCTCCTGCCAGAATCCGCCCATGAAGCGGTTGTCCCTGTCACTGACAATGGTCTTAGGTAGACCATGCAACCTGAAAATCTCCCTGAAGAACAACTCGGCCACCTGTGCTGCTGTGTGGTGTGCGGATATGGCGAAAAAATGAGCATACTTCGTCAGTCGGTCAACGACGACAAAGATGCAGTCCTTGCCCTGCACCATGGGCAACCCTGTGATGAAGTCCATCGATATGCTCTCCCATTTTCCGTCTAGAATGGGAAGAGGCTGCAACAACCCTGCCGGATGGCTCATCTCTCCCTTGTTTCTCTGGCAAACATCGCACTCCCTGACATGCTGGAGTACGTCCTCCTTGAGGCCCTTCCATGAGAACCTCTCCCTGATGGCCCTGTAAGTCTTGGTGAACCCCTGATGGCCCGCCAATGAAGAATCGTGTGAAGCATGGAGTATCTTCTTCTTGAGCTGAGATCCCTCAGTCAAGAAGATCCTGTCCCTGTAATAGATAATCTCGTCAACCACCCTGTACCTGTCATCTGCTACCTGCCCATCCAACAGCTCACAAGCAAACCTGTCCTTGGAGTACTCTACCAACAGTCGAGCCCTCCAATCAGCGTCCAAGCTCATAAGAGATAACGTGGCCGGTCTACGGGAAAGGGCATCTGCTACCACGTTATTCTTGCCTTTGACGTACTCAATGTCAAAGTCGTAGGCTTGGATCTTACTGATCCACTTCTGCTGCCTCTCCTGCAACTGCTTCTGCTCCAGAAAGTACCTGAGGCTGTTGTGATCTGATCTCACCCTGAATTGGCTGCCCACTAAATACTGCCGGTACTTGGCCAATGCATGCATGATGGCCAACATCTCCTTGTCGTATATGGAATACAACCTCTCATGCGGAAGGAGCTTCCGACTCTCAAAAGCTATAGGATGACCGCCCTGCATCAATACCGCACCAATCCCCTCTCCTGATGCATCACACTCCAAGACAAATGGCTGCGTGAAATCCAGCAATGCAAGCACGGGGCAGCTACTCATCACCTCCTTGAGCTTATCAAAAGCTCGCTGTGCTGTATACGACCAACTGAATGCCCCCTTCCTCGTCAAGTCTGTGAGAGGGGCAGCAAGCTGTGAGAAGCCCTTGACGAACTTCCTGTAGTAAGTGCAAATGCCAATAAATCCCCGAAGCTCAGTCACATTCCTCGGCTATGGCCAATCTCTGATGGCCCTGATTTTCTCCTCGTGGACTCTCACCCCGTCCACTCCTATAATATGCCCCAAGTATAGCATCTCCGTCAAGCCGAACTCACATTTGGAGAGCTTGGCATAGAACTGCTGCTCCTCCAAGATGCGCAAAACTGTCTCAATGTGTTGGAGATGCTCCTCCCAAGTCCTGCTATATATAAGTATGTCATCGAAAAAGACCAGCACAAACTTCCTCAGATGACCCCTGAAGATGTGGTTCATGCACGACTGAAAGGTAGCGGGTGCATTGGTCAGCCCAAAAGGCATGACCAGAAACTCGAAGTGCCCATAATGACACTTGAAGGTGGTCTTGGGAATATCCTGTTCCCTCACGCGTATCTAATGGTACCCAGATCTCAAGTCAATCTTTGAGAAGAACCGTGCTCCTCTCAACTCGTCCATCAGCTCATCGATCCTGGGGATGGGGTACCTGTTCTTCAGGGTCTTCTTATTCAGAGCCCTGTAGTCAATGCACATCCGCAATGTGCCGTCCTTCTTCTTCACCAACACCACGGAAGAAGCAAAATGACTCGTGCTTGGCCGAATGTGACCAAGGGCCAGCAACTCCTGAATAGCACGCTCTATCTCATCCCGATAGGCCTTGGGATGCCTATACGGTGTGGTGATCACTGCCTGTATACCTTGCTCAAGCTCAATAGTATGCTCAAACCCCCGATCCGGTGGCTGCCTTGGTGGAATATCCCCGAACACTACGGCATACCTGTCGAGGATAGTCTGTAACTTAGGATGCACTGCCTGACCTGTATCTACTGCCTCCGAAGCTCGCAACTCTACGGCCCACTCTATGTCTCCCTTGCGGAAGGTTGCCTCCATCCTATGTGCCGACACTGTCTGAGGCGGGTATGTGTGCTGTCTCCGTATCTTCTCATGCCTCCCTGTCTTGGGATCATCCCACTCCATCTCTAGGGCCTTCCAATCTGTCGTGACCTTCCCCAGAGTAATGAGCCACTGAACACCCAATATCATGTTGGTGTCCGGGATATCCACCACGAAAAAATGATCTGTCAATGTATAAGTGCCCATCGTCACTGATAACTCGGGGACATACCGAGCACACACCATGGTCTGATCTCCTGGGACCAAAACGGAAAATCCATCAAAACTCTCAGTCTGTATGCCTCTCCGCTCAACCATCTGTGCATCAATAAAGTTGTGTGTGGCCCCACTATCAACCAAGACTGAGACCCGCTGTCCACGTACTGCCCCCCGTACGCGCAGCGTCAAATACTTGGGAACTCCCCGCAATGCGGCTAGAGCTCCTCCAGTAGGTGCAAATGATGCACCACCTGCTGGTGGTGGTGGAGGTGGTAAGGTACCCTGCGCTGCATAACAATCTCCTGCCTCCACGTCATCCTCCTCATCCTCTTCCCCGCTGCTCTCGGAGAAGACCTCAATTAAATGTGCTTTCCCTGCAGCACATCTATGTCCCAGTGCCCATGGCTCCTGGCAAGTGAAGCACAACCGCTTCTTCTTCATCTCTCTCCTGGCCTCATCATCAAACTGCCCTCGCCCAGGATTCGCCTTAGGAGGCGGAATCCTCGTGTCCTTCCCCTTAGGCTGGAAGGCCTGTCTCTGGGGGTAAGGGGTCCGAGTCCTGGTAAGACATCCTGTAAATCCCGGGTCATGCTGATGGCATCCTGAAGCGTAGCTGGTCTAGTCGACCTGACTAGGCCACGAAGTGGCTCTGTCAACCCCTCCACAAACATGTAGACCATCCGAGCCGCGGATAGATCAGGCACCATCACTGAAACCCTCAAGAAGTCTGAAATGTACGTCTCTGGGCTCCCAGTTTGCTTCAGCTTTGTCAGCTCAACGAAGTGCTGCTCCGGATCCCTCCGGTCAAAACGCTCTATCACCCTCCTGGTAAACTCGGCGTATGTCGTCACTGTAGAATGCCCGAGTGTCGTCATCCCATGAAACCACCAGTCCTGGGCCTCACCATCCAGATGTAATGTTGCCACCTTAATGGCCTCTGACTGCGGCATCTGATTAAGCTGGAAATAGATGTCCAACTTCTCTACCCAAGACTTTGCCGACATGTTTGATGTGCCATCAAACGTGGGCAAATGAAATCTGCTAGCTGCGCGGTGGTCATCATGATGATGCCTGTGCCCTCTGTGATGATCACGGGGTCTACCATCACGCTGGAGCTGAACATAATCTCTGAATGAGATAAGATCTCTGATCGTCGGTCCGCGTGCCAGGTACTCTGCAATGTAAGCATCCATCTGGCCAGGATCAAGCTCTGGCTCCCGTTGTGTGCCTGCCCCTGTGTCCTCCCCTAGAAACGTAGGCATAGTGGATCGCGTGGGTGTTGGAATATCCCGCTGTGCTCCTGCCCCTGTGTCCTCCGCTAGGAATGTGGGCATAGTGGATCGTGTGGGTGCATGCGATGCCATGATGGGGATAGCATCACGCTCCGGCATATGGTGGGACGTGCCCGATCCCTCACCGATCTGAAAACCCCTTGGGATTTCCCGCTGCTTAACCTCTAACGCAGCAAGTCTCTGTCCTACTGACTCCATCTGCATCGACACATCCTGCATGTGTTGGAGGAGTGCATCTCTAAATCTCCTCGCATCCTCCTCGTCTGCCATAGGACCCTGCTGTTCTGCGTCCCCCACAGGCTGCTCCTGCTCTGAATCTGTCTCAGGCTGCTCCTGATCGGAATCTGTCACAGGCTGCTCCTGATCTCTGTATATCTCGGGCTGCTCCCGATCTGTGTCCACCACTCGAACACAGTCTCCCTCTCCGTAGGTGTTCTCCAACCTACGCTCAACGTCTCTGTATCTCTTGCTTCTATAACAGATGTAGGGTTTATCCCTCGGCGTCATAGACTGCTAGCTCCACAGGCTGAGCCAGATCTATGCTCTGATACCACTGTAATATTCCGAATAGGAAATAGACAGCAATACACAGCAATACAAGCATACAACTATATAGGAAAATGCCGGAAATAGAATATAAAGCAAGTACACATAAAATGCCAGGAATGCTAAGCCATTTTATTAATCTGAGAATATAAATGGGTACAATGGATAATCAGAATAAGAGCACCTATCCTTGCATAAGGGAAGTGAAGAACCCTCTCAGAAACAGGAAATGGCTGCTATAGAGACTGCGTCCCAGCTGCTGGAAGAAACTGCCGTAAATTGCTGCTGCTGGAATGAACTGGAACTAGGGGCTAATCCCCTCGCCGGAATGAGCTGGAAATCTGTAGATCACCTGTACTCACTACTCCGGACAAAACTTAGAAACCATGAACAAAATGGACCACCTCCGAAAATCACCCCAGAAACCCTCCTCCAGGAAAAACGCTGTCCCTCCAGGCCCAGCGCAGATGCCAAATGAAATATGCTGAGAAAGAGCCACAAATCCCTCAGGAAACTCTCCAACTGATAAAGACTAAACCTCCACGCCGAAATACACTGAATCTCCCGCAGAAATCCCCACAACTGAACAGCTCCAACTCAAACTGCGTCCTCCCTCCAAAGACTGCGCAGTCACCCAATGAAGCTCAGCGCCTCAGCAAAACACCCAACCAAATCACCTGCTAAAGACTGAAGAAATACCTTGCCCGAGCAGGCACTCGAAGTCCCCCGGGGCCAAGGGTGAGATCTGCGACCGAAGACACTCAATCGCAGTAAACAGTGCTGCAGACAGGCTAAACAGCCAGCGTGCTCAAGAAGACAGAAGTCTAGCTCAAATATCATCAACATCAATAATGCCAAATGGAATGGCTCTCCCACCTTTTATAGTGCTAGCTCCCCTCAAAAACCCTAACGTGGTCCCCTCTCTCCACGTGCTCCTCCTAAGTCTGCGCAGGTGCTCCTAGAGCCTACGTGAGGCCTCCCTCATACGTGGTGTGGACCCCAAGGCTTCCCTTTAAGTCATAACGTTGCTCCTACTAGGGAAGTACTTTATTTTATTAAAGTGAGTTGACCCCTCTTTCTCACTTTTATTTATTAATTAGCTATAGGCGGCAAAACTATACAAAAATCAAATATTCCAATTAGTGGTGCTAATTAGGAATATTACAAAACAACAAGGAGAAGTGATTTGGAGTTTTGAGATGTGAATTTCAAGCCTATAGCAGGTTACTCTTGTGTATTTACCCTTTTTTTCAAAGAAATATGTTTTTGTTAGGATTTATGTCGTCTTTCCTAATTTTGGCCACAAGATACTTATCTGTAAAATGGATCCTCCACATTTCTGCCTTCAAGATCTTATCTGGGTGGATATTGAGCATTTCGAGGCAGATTCAGATTAGAAATGACGATTTGCGGATCTTACTCCCTACCCTGGTGGATAGAGTGTCTTGAAGTCACATCGTTCAGCATGGAGTAGTTTGAGTTCCACCATGATGAAATTCTATTCAAGTTCAATTAGTTTTTGATGAAATTTAAATAATATTTGCCATCAAGCTCATTTAGATACACATCTCAAAATTTTCAGGATATATATAAAATTTATTTTTTAAAATAAAATATTATGTATTAGTATAATTAAACATTACATTGTTGTTATATTGTTAGTAGTTTTTGAGTGGGTCTAATGGTTAAGGATATGTGTTTCCTTTCAAGAGGCATAGCTTTAAGGACTGGAACCGGGTTTCAAACCATGATACCATACCATTAGAGACAAAATATGTGAAGTTTGCTCATCTATATACCATGTAAGGGTGCAAATATCAAAATGACACTGAGTTCAATACATATCTTCAACAAAACATATAAGCAATGGGGCTCTAAATGGCTTTTAGAGTCCAAAAACAATGCTACAACTCAAGCTACCAAGCCACTAGCCTACTACAAATCATTGATTAACATGATTACTCATCAAACTCGGGCTTCCACATTAACTTGATTGCTTGATAATAACTCATTGAGTTTTCCTATGATAACATTTTTGCTAAGGCCATGACAAAGGAGCTGAACAATCAACACCACCAATACTCGGGTACATATATGTCTTGGTGTTATATTGATTAAATGCCAATTACATAGCCTCACGAGTGATATAATCTAATGAAATTCAACAATCCCATTGATTCCGAAATCCTGAAAACTGTTAAGTCTACTAAATTTTGAATGGGATATGAAAGTCTATTTTCTCTATATGAAGTCCGACGAAGTTGGAACCACCTTGAGTCATTTCATGGTAATGTTAAAAATTTAAGTAAAAGGATGAAAATGAAAAATAAAGGAGAATGTCACTTTTACTTTAAGAATTTAACATTACCATTAGAGAGCATCTAGGAAGTGTCAGGGAGCATCAAGGGAGCACTTTGGGAGTGGACAATTTAGACTTTGCTATCACACGCACTAACCTCAAGTTTTTTGCTTTAAAATTACAGAACCAATGCATGCTTATTCCAAGGTGGCTGTTTTTTTACAAACCCGTCCGTTAGCACTGGTTAGGTGCCAAAACTGGCCGGTTTGGTACCTAACAAGTCCTATCCGGCCATGAATGGAGTTTATTGCTTCGCTAGCAAGTGCAGGTGTATGATCGATTAGTTTAGTTGATTTCCGGTTCAATCTCGTCGGTTTTTAAAACTATGTTAAGGGGTTACAAGTTCAAATCGAGAGAGGGGTAGAGTATGTACACCTCCATAGATTTTTAGTAGTCAAATAGCTACACAGAGGTGGATTCCTTATTCAGATAGACATCAAAACACTTATTTCATGATACATCTCACATTGTCAAAATTAAAAAATTAATAACTACATAAAAATAATCTATTATCCCATAAATAAAAAGATTTTCATCCACCAATTTAATGGTTCACTAGACCATAACTTTAAATTATTATTATTATGAGGATAATATTCCATTTTATTATAAAAATTATCATTAGAACATATATACTAAATACCCATTATATACTAAATAATCATTAATAGTGACAAATATATATATATATATATATATATATATATTAAATAACTATTATATTAATTATGGCATTACACATTGTGCCCATTATCATTATGCTTTGCGAATGGTTTTATGATGTATTAATGAATGGCAATTTAGTTATTAAATAAATATTTTTACGAGTGCCAACCCATGTCTAGTTCAGGGGCAGAAGGGAATAATGGCCGCTGGTTGTTTCTGCTTGAGCGCAAATAAAGTCGCCTCGGCCTGTGTATGCCAATTGTTGGGAGAGAGATACACCATCGGCTATACGATGGAGGAAGCGAGGCGAAGATTTGGAGGATTCACTGCCAAGAATTGCAGAACCTGTGATTTGCATATACTCTTGGATTCACATACCGAGCTAGATTGCAAGTCAGGTTTAATTTTAGGGTTTAGTTTTTTAATAACGTGAGAAAACCAAAACACAAAGGTTTTCATCCTTCAAAACCACACTGATGGTTCAATGGTGTTAGAATGGCTGAATTTCATAGACGGACTTTAGCAGATTGGAGTTTTTGGTTGAAGTTTGTTGAATTTTGATCTTGAAGGTTAAAATTTGGTGTATCCTGTGACTTGTAACTATTCCTATAATGTATGTAGTATATACTCATGGAAACAAGTGTGTGTAATTTGGTCGTGGGCTTGCTACATAATAGTCTATTGGTAAGTGGTATTTTGAATTATTTAATTTGGCCATCAATGGATGTAAGCTACCTTTCACTTCTTTTTTGGGTCGTCTTGTCATGAAAGTGATCTAGTACACAAACCAATTTTCTTATCTGATAATGCTTGAAGTTTTAGTCCAACAGTAGCATACTTTTTGTCTATAATGTTATACAACCTTTGTACTTCATATTTCCATTGCACATTTACATTTATGCAAAATTGGAAAAAAATTAGAACCTTCTTATAATAAGGGTTAGTTTGTTGATATTGTATTTTGGAACCTTTGTTTTCTAGGTGGAGTTCTTCGACCGACATAAGGTACGATTCCATCTCCATTTCTTTTGTTGTTTTTGAAAGATGTTACATTCTGGTGTTAGAAGTTTTTTTTCTCTTTCAGGATGAAGGTGATCTGATTAGATTGAACTTGAAGATCCAATACTAAATGCTTTTCCTTCTAGACTATTAAAGTTTTAAAAGATCTTATTTGCATGCCTTGATGAATCTTTTAGAAATTTACATGGGCCCAGTAGATAATTAAATATGCTCCAATAACTGTTGCTATTCACTGGACACTAGCAATTCATGCATAAATATTTATTTTCTTATGCTTGAGTAAAAGGGTGGATGTGGTTTGGTAGATTCAAGTATAAAGAATCCTTTTCAGCTTGAAGGATACCCATTTTTGAATTTTTGCATAGTAATAAAGATTAATATTATCTAATCAATAAGGTTAGCAGTTAAATGCCTATAAAAGAGACATAATTCATATATACTTGAAATTCTAGGGTTTGGTCTAATTTCCATAGTAGAAGTATTTTCCATACAGGAATGGAACAAAAACAGGGAATTGCCTTGCAAGGGAAATGTTTCCTAGCTATTTTCCTTTAGAGAAAAAGTGCCATGTATTTCTCATCTTTTAAAATCATAGATGGCCACACGTTCCGTAACATGAAAAATATCAATAAGAAAATAATTTCACTTTTTAATATGTGAAAGGGTCCCCCTTGAAAATCATTGTACCTTCTGTACTCCATTTTTGTAAAATCCCTTGTCATTAGTCTATACATGCCTGGAAATGTATTTATATGGATAATCTGGACATTTAGTGCCTTTCATGTAGTCTCCTTTTGCTATTATATTTTGCTATAAATTGAGGGAATAGTCTAATTGTGAATTGTGAAATTTTTCTAATTGTTTCTTATAATACACATACACATGTATGTATGTATGAGTGTTGTTTACCATGCATTCCTTGATTGTGACATAGCTCAATATATCCTTGAGATTAAAATTCCAGGATGAGATTTTGAACCTTCTTTCTATTATTTTCAGCATTATTTTTTGGCTCAGGAAAAAAAAATTGATCATCCAAAAATTTCATGACGCTAGTGTAGTGTAGAAAATCCATGAAATTTTGCAACTGCTAATGTGAACAATCTAAAAACTAGTTTCTTTTCATACAGACACATAGTTTCTCTATTTATTTTGCAGTGGAATAGGAACATAAATAAATACACCATCACACACTTCAACAAAACAATACACAATCACACACTTCAACAAAACAATTTTTCTAGGGAACCCAACTGGGAAAACCCTCTACTTGTATGATAATTTTATTATTAGAATACTGAGGAATAGATCTCTTACAATACAACTTTGTTTCAATAGAAACCAAACTGATTTCCTCCGTTTGTACTAAGTTGAAACACCTGCAAGACCTTGCTCTCCTTTCCTTCTCCTTTACACAATCCTAGAGGCCTATTTCCTAGTGCAAATCCTCCTAAATCCTAGCACATAGACTGCTCCTATTTAATAGGAATTTCCTCCTATTTCCTAGTGCAATTCCCAAGCGAAATTTCTCTCTACCAACTTGCATACAAGCTCCTTCTTGTTCTGCTCTCTCACAAGCTCACACACAATACTTGTGCTCAAGAAGAATGATGACAATTGTGCCTTCGTTCCTCATTTAAAAATAATTTGAATGGCTAAATCTGGCAAATTATATTTTAGGAAATTGATTTTGTGATTGATTGAGTTAAATGAGTTTAACTAAATCATGCAACTCTTCTCATCTCAATTCTAGAACTTGAGAGTCAATCACTTGTCCTTTTCCCAAATTAACTTGCTCTAGAAGAAAACAAACTCGACCTTCCACTTTTGCACATTAGTTAACTGCTTCATAACTCATCCTAACTTTTAGGAACACATCCTAAATTATAGGAACTTGTCTTAATTTGTAGGGACTTATCCTAAATCTTAGGAATTAGCTCCTAACTTGTAGGAATTGATTCCTGTTGCACTCAATTTGTCAAAGTTCCAAGGAAGCGGAATTACCAATTTTTTCAATAAGATCGAATCACCTATCAGCAATGCATGTGTCATGGTCAGCCCATTTTGCAAGTTGTAATGTAAATGATTCTAGTACGACCGTTTAGTTATGTAACAACCTAGGTAAGCCTATGATTTTGGCGACGAATTTCATCCTATGAGGTTTTTTAACCTCACTGATTATCTGTGTTTCTAAACACGACTAATCAGAGGATTTTTTTCCCTCCAGCTTAAACCCTCCAAAGCTAGAATGAAATTTATTGTCGAAGTCTTAGGTGAGTCCTAGTGTTTTAGTCGAGTTTGATGTAAAAGTGATTTGGGAATAATTTAAGCTAGTTGGCTTAATTATTTTATGACAAATCACTTGGTCTACTAGATCATATTGTGTCGCAGATGGGTTATGTGTCTTGAGGGTTTAAGCCGAATCTATATTCCCCCTTTGAGGGTTGTAAATGTAAAATCTTATGTATTAGAGGGTGGAAAAATTAAAATATTATATCTCCTCATGTGTAAATCGATTTTTATTTTTTTTATTTTTTATTTTTTATTTTTATTTTTATTTTTATTCTGGCAAAATAAAATAAAATCCTAAGCCATAAAATTAATTAATTAGAGCCAAAATTAAGTTGTCTTAGGAAAATTAGTTCTCCAAGTGGAAAAATTCGTGGGTCCTAAAAGAATCAATTTTTAAAGGTCCTCCACCAAGGGAATATTGTATATTTCAAGAAAATTTGGATGCTTGGACTTTGGTGGTTAAGTCAAAGTCAATTTTTTGAGGAAATTATAATAATGGAATTTAATGATAAATTCGAAAATTCCTCAAAAATAAAAAATCAAGGGCCAAGATTAAAAGAAATTGAAGTGTTTATCAACGACCAAGACTATTTTGAAAATGATCAAAGAAACTAGTCCTTATTTTTCCACTTGGAGGATTTATCTATAAATTAGAGAGTCAGTTGAGTCTCTGGTATCTTGATCTTTGGCTAGAATATCACCGCTGAAGCATTTGTGTAAACTATTGTCTTGCTGGGAACTATTTTTTCTGCCATAATAAAAGACTTTGGGGTGCAACTCGAGGTGTACTTGTTCGTTGATTTGTGGTATGTATTGACTACGAGCTTCCTATGTTGTGCTTATATATGATTATTTTGAGATAATACATAGTGATTGCAGGTACTTTAGTCCTTGGTCTCCAATTTCACAAACTGTGGACAAGGATCATTTTGCTTGGATCCTAAGTATTTGTATGGTGGATTAAATCTTCGCTAAGGCTATAGGATGCATGAATTTTCTAAAGCATTTTTAGCCATTCATCAAAGGAAAAAATATTATAAAAATTATTTCTCAAAATTTATTTTAAAACCCTTATATAATCTGTAAAATAATTTTGTAAATTTAAATTGTAGATTATTTTGCTAATTGGGGTTTTGGGGATTTTAGATTTTTGTATATATTTGGGATTTGGGCGTTGTATTTTTCATTTTTGCAGGTTGGATCAAGGGATCAAGTGGAAGAAGAGATAGATCTAGGCCCTTGAGGGTAAGATCTAGTCTCTTAGAAAATTTGCAGGGCTACCCACTGAAGATTTTGCAGCAGAATTCTGATCTAGAAGATTTTTTTTTTTTTTGAGACAAGGGTTTTGCTTTTTAGCCCTCTCGGGACTGAATCTAGCCGTCCTAGAGCCAAAGTTGCCCTCTCTCCTCCCTGTGTCAACCCTTATTTTCTCTGCGTCCAAGATTTAGGCATCTCTGACGCTGGCCGTGAGGACTAGAGGCCTCAACCTCCTCCCATTTCCCTTGTGTCTTGGTTCCAATGGCTTCTAGCCTTAGTTGTGATGCTTAGGGCCTTCAACCTCCCCTCTGCTAGCCTCCTCTCGGCCTCCTCTCCGTCCTCAGTCCCTCCTCTTCTCCTTCTCCCCTCTCTTCCCTTAGCCACAACCTTCTAAGAGATTGCGACAAACCTTCTAGGCCTTCCCCAAGCCCTCGGTCTCCTTCTCACCCTAGGCCGTGGCCCTTGTGGGGCCACGACAACCCTTTTAGGGCCTTTCACTTAGCTGTTAGGCCCTCCAAGGCCTCTCCCTTCCAGCGCTGACCCTCCTTGGCAGTTTTCTGCCCAACGCTAGCCTTATTGGGCTTGGTGTTGGTCCTCGGTCACTATTTCCCTAAACCCTCCTCTAAGTTTTTTGGGATTGATTGCTTGGTGGTTTTGCAGATTCTTAGGCTCTAAAAGTTTGACTTTCAGGTGGCTTCTTCATCAGAAATTTTTGGGCAAATTGGGCTAGCGAACTTCAAGGCCTAAGGCCTAGGGGAAAATATCTAAATCCTTGCTTTTTCTATGTTTTATTACAACAGTGATAACAATGATAATTAGGCCTTAAAATCATATATATCTTGGTCAAAATCACTTTAAATTGCAAAATCTAATTTTTCATGAATTTCTACCACCTGAGCATCTTAGATCTAGATTGGATCTTATTTTTGGTTCGCAGGAATTTATTGCATAAATCACTGAATTAGATTTGAAATTTTCTGAATCATACCCTCTAAAGTCCATAAAAATTGTTTTTTTCAAGTTTGATGAAGTTTTACTATTTTTGGGCATATTGGACATTGGTTGCGGTATTACTGGCTTGCTGATCTGTTAGTTTATTTATTGTTATAATAACTTGTTGCAGATCTGATTTATCACTGAATTCATCATAAAATGGGTTAAAAACATAAATAATAAATATACACTTGCTGGTCATTGGAAAATGTCATGCTTCATATGTTGGGCAAATTTAATAGTTTAAAGTGATCTTCCTTTTGCTGCTGTAAGTCAAATAAGTGTTGGAATTTTCTGAAGTATTATTGCTGATGTAAATTGCTGGAAATCTAAAGTTTGCTTATCTTGTCGTTTGGATAAGATTGCACTTGAAAAGCACTCAAGAATCTAAGTCTAATCTTGTTAATCTAAGATCTAACTGGCATTGAGGTATTGGCATAAGAATCTTCTTGAATAGCTTTGGTTTACATCTTGTGGATAATCATTAGTGGATGAGTGCTTTAGTTTTCTTTGAACTGGTTAAGCATCTCATGGATTGATCTCTAGTTGATGTTTGTGTGAAAGTTTCAAAACATAAACCCTACTACAATGTCTTGATCTACGTCACCTACTTTTTTGATTAATTAACAAGTTATTAATCTGAATATTCAGAAAAAAACTAAAGCAAATACAAACTGCAGTCTACACATCTACAAATCTTTATTGAACAACACGCACATGTGACAAAATTACACAGATTTTTCGAACAAATGTCCCCAGAAAAACCCAATGCGGGAAAACCGGTGCAATAACTCTAGAGGGTTTTATTATTATGTAGAATTTGAATACAATTATATAGGCACCAGAAAACGGTCTGCCTTACAGAGAAATTACACGGCAGTTGTACCTTTCACTCAGAGACAAAAAACATGGTTGATCCAACCCTCTCCGAGGAATTACGAATTCGAGCCCTTTCTGGCCCACTGGAACCCTCAACGCTTCCTATGCAGCCTCTGTGTCAGCCCCCACTGGCCAGCGCCCCCACTGCATCACCCTGACTGGTGCTATGCTGCCCTGGTTGGGCCTGCGTCACCCTGGATGGTGCTACGCTGCCCCTGCGTTATGCTGGTTGGGTTTGCGTCACCCTAGCTGGGCTTGCGCAGTCTCTGCACAGTCCTCTGCGTGGTGCTGGCTGAACTGCATCCTCCTGGTTGGCTTTGTGCTGACTGGTACAAACTGCCTCTCTGCTGCTGTATTCTCGGCCTTGGATCAGATCATCCCTTGCCGATCTCTACCCCTCACTGCACTGCAAACTCGATTTGGATTCCTCAACAAACCCCGCCCCAAAAATTCAACTTAGCTTTAGTGCTCTTCCTGTGTGTGTGTCCTCCAATTGACCCCAAGCCCTTCCTTTATACTTTTCTCGTTGGGAAACCAACAACCATGATCTAATCTCTAATCGACGACTTAGATTAAAAGATTGCTTGATCCACGTCACTTAGAGCATTTCATCACATGTGTTTAATTAATTCACTTTAATTTTTCTATTTCCCTAAGTTAGACTTAGGGTCCTCATTAAAAAAATTAATTATTTGAATATCTCATCCACCAAATGAAATTTCTCCAAATGCTTTCTGGGTCTTGGAGATCTCGTGTGTCTTAGCGCCTCCACAAAATTTTGGAGCTAGAGCATACCCAATGCTACCCCAAAATCTTAACACTCCCTCTCATTAAGGAGGAGTGTGCTCTAGCAATACTTCCACACTGAAGCATTGCCCTAATTTGATGTTGGGCCTGCTGCCGATGTCACTTCCACCGACACTGCTGCATCTGCATTGCAAATCCCTCTCAAAATGCTGCATTTCGCTGCCAACTGTACTGCAACTCAGTTGCTGAGAAGTAAGCAACTGAAGGACCACTACCCAGTTACTTATAGACAAGTCAGTCGGGTTGCATCTCATCACTAAAGCTCCCTCGGCTGCTGCGCTGCGCTATCTCACTGAAGCCACTACGCTGCACTGCGTAAGCACTGCCCCTCTGTGATACTGAAGTCCTATTAGCCTCTGCGTTGCTGCTTCTACACTGCTGCTGCCTTTGCACTGCATTGCTCCCATCTACAATGTCCCAGCTTTGCCCTCTGCTTCACTGTGATCTTCTGCACCCATTGCTCTAGTCATCCCGCTACTGTCTTAAGGCTCCCGTAGCACGTATGTGATCCAAGAGTCTGGGCACCTCAAGGATCCTACCTACCATCTGTAGTTGCCTTATAGATCAATATTGCCCCACCTCTTCTCTCGAGGTGCACGAGCGCTCATAGCCACATCATCGTCACTATCACTATTGCCTCTAGCTGCTGCTGCCTTGGAATCAGAAGATTCCTTGTCTTCCACTTAAGGCAAGTGCTGGTGAAGTGTCCAAGTTCGCCACATTTAAAGCACCGAACCTTTGATAGGTCCCTCTTCTTCTTCCCTTGCTGCTGTCGTTCCTTTGATGCAAGGGCTACGTCCTCTTCCTCCTCCTTCACTTTGCTACTTCTGGTGCTCAATTCCCTCTTGGTTATCCGCCGGATCTCCTCCTATCGAAGGGTGGCCCACATGTCACCCCAATTGGGGAGTTGTGCTCTGCCCAAAATGCTTTGGACAAATGTCTCCCACTCATCAGTGACAACATTCAGGGCTATCCTTTCTAAGAGGCTTTCCTCTAGAGTTGATCCCATGGCAATTAGCTGATCCCGGATAGTCTGCAATCTGGAGAGAAATGGATCGATCTCTTCCCCTTTGTGCATTTGGAACATCCTCATTTGGTTCTCCAGAAGCATCTTACGTTGGACGGGGCTCCCCTGATACAACATGGTCAAAGCTGTCCACACCTCATTTGCCGTCTTCTTCTCGGTAATGTGTGGGACCACGTGATCCTTCACCCCATCCATGATCAAGTTCTTTGCCAGCGCCTGATTCTCGTTAAACCTCTGAAGGGCGTTTGCATCGACCGGCACAACTACAACATTTTCTGCGTGTTCCCTGATGCCGTTCTCCTCTAGGGCTGACAGGATTCTAGCCTTCCAGATCGCGAAGTTGGACACACCGTCCAAGCTATCCTGATCACGCAGTTCGTACGGGGCCATCTAGCTCAAATCTGTTGAAATAGGTACTCCTCTCCCTCTTCCTGCTGCAACACTCAACAGAAAACTGGATCTGGGTTTCTTGGCGATAGAAACCCTCTATTGTATCTGCTCCCTTTGACAACTGATTTCCCTCCTGGAAATCCTCCACCAAATCACCTGAATCAGTCCTCTACGATCACCCTCCTGATCGAATCTCAAATCTGTTTGGCACAAATCTGCTGAGTGAATGTTCTCCTCCCGCTTTTGTCACCTTTGCTAGGCACTGTTCTGCGCCGACAGAACCTGTGCCACACCAACAACTTCTGAAGATCAAAAGCTACACTTCTAGACCTTGGAAAACTGTACAACAATTCTTCCTCACGGATTGTGTCCCTCTGGCTGGCCTTTGCATGAGAAGATTGGCTCAGCGCAGCGCAGGCTGCTCCTGCATAACTCTGGAAGGCTCTGTGCTGCCTCTGCGTCACTCAGACGGCTCTGCGTCAGCTTGACTGGGCTGCATCCCTCATGGTACTGCGCTGCCCTCTTCTGGATCTCCGCTGCTTTAGCTGCCCTTCCTGCAACAATTTGTCTTCAGCCGCTTTGCTGGTGGATCAACTTGATCTGCAATGCTCTGATACCATGTGAAAGTTTCAAAATAGAAACCCTACTGCAGTGTCTTGATCTAGTTCACCTACTTGTTTGATTAATTAACAAGTTATTACTCTGAATATTCAGAAAAAAACTAAAGCAAATACAAACTGTAGTCTACACATCTACAGATCATTTACTGAAAAACACGCACATGTGACAAAATTACACACGATTTTTCGGACAAATTTCCCTAGAAAAACCCAATGCGGGAAAACCGGTGCAACAACTCTAGAGGGTTTTATTATTATGCAGAATCTGAATACAGTTATATAGGCACCAGAAAACGATTTTCCTTACAGAGAAATTACACGACAAGCGAAAATTTTCACTCGAGACAAAACATCGCTGATCCAACCCTCTCTGGGGATTTACGAATTCGAGCCCTTTCTGGCCCACTGGAACCCTCGGCGTTGCCTCTGCAACTTCTGCGTCAACCCCTACTGGCCAGCGTCCCCACTGCGTCACCCTGACTGGTGCTGCGCTGCCTCTACGCTGCCCTGACCGGCCCTGCGTCACCCTGGCTAGTGCTGCGCTGAGTGGGTCTGTGTCACCCTAGCTGGGCTTACACAACCTCTGCGCAGTCCTCTGCGTGGTTCTGGCTGAACTGCGTCCTCCTGGATGGCTCTGCACTTTCTAGTTCAAATTACCTCTCTGTCGCTGTATTCTCGACCTCGGATCAGATCATCCCTTGCCGATCTCTGCCCCTCACTGTCCTGCAAATTTGCTTCAAATTCCTCAGCAAACCCCGCCCCAGAAATTCGACTTAGCTTTAGTGCTCTGCCCGTGTGTGTGTCCTCCAACTGACCCCAAGCCCTTCCTTTATACTTTTCTTATTGGGAAACCAATGACTGTGATCTAATCTCTAATCGATGGCTTAGATTAAAAGACTGCTTGATCCACGTCATTTAGAACATTTCATCACATGTGTTTAATTAATTCACTTTAGTTTTTCTATTTCCCTAACTTAGACTTAGGGTCCTCATTAAAAAAATTAATTATTTGAATATCTCATACACTAGATGAAATTTCTCCAAACGCTTTCTGGGTCTTGGAGATTTCGTGTGTCTTAGCCCCTCCACAAAATTTCGGAGCTAGAGCAGACCCGATGCTACCCCAAAATTTCAACAGTTTGCACTTGTATTTGTTAGCATTTATCTTGTTTATGATTGTTATCTCAATATTGTTAAGTACTCTTATTATAAGACAATTCACACGAAGTACTTCAATAACATAAACAATTTTAACTCGAGATGATTTCACTAATCATCTTGCATAAGCATTCTAGGATATAGCCTGTATTAAGAATTTACCTCCTAGCATAAGTTAGGTTGATAGAGATTTAGGGCAACCCTTTTCGAATTAGCTTGAGAGATTCAACTCTTCTTATTGGTTAACACAATGACCTTGCAGTCGTCAGAGCCACAGTATCTGCAGTGCCAGAGGCACTAGGTGGGTGGAACACAGGGGGAAGTATCGTTAATCAGGGCACTGCCTTCTTCTCGTTGGCTTTCATTTCACAACCCACTCTAAACACTGTTTCTCAAAATAGTTAAGGGAGAGGCTCCATTTAGATTAGGCATATAACTAAAAATAACCTAGATCACTGCATCACACATAGATCCTAGGACTTGCACATCATATAGGTTAGTCTTCCATTCAAGCAGCGGGTGTCCATCCGGTCACTTGGTTTCAATTTACAATAAGCAAGAATTGTGGTTCCATTAGGCACTGGTCTCATACTTGAAAATCTTTTCTAATGAATAATCTTGCTCAAATTTAACCAAGTGGCTAGGCCACTCATCCGTGTCTCCCAAGCAAGTTGGTTCCCAACTTGTCTTCCTTCATCTCATTTCATAGGGACTACCCCCCATAGTCTGCTGTTGGGAGACAACTAGAACGGAGTGGGCGGGGAACAGAGTGACAACCCCTGCCCTGAGCAGTTGTTGCAGTGCCTGTACAATCCGGGCGACAAACTTATAGGAATTCGATCATGGTAAGGAAGAACTTGTTGAGGTCCCTTTGATTAAAGCACATATCAAGGAACCTTTCTCGCTACTATTTTCAACATGTAAGTATTACATTCTCATACTCAAGGTGTCTCATTTTGCCTTGTAAACATAAAGATGTATATGATTACCAAACTATATGGTGTCTCACTTTACCCTATTCCAAAAGAGTACTATATATGAATATATCATTCCGATCCAGAAACTGCCCTCAGTTGAGGAAATGAAAAGAAAGGATCTTCAAAGCTTCAAAGAAAATTATTGCATTGTAAAAGGACTAATATATTTTGGGTTGATTTTTTTGGAATTGGAAGTTTTTTTTTTTTTTTGTCGAAAGAAAAAAATCGTATATATTTATGAGAAGAAAATATATGCATAGTTTGTCACTTTGTTGTGTATGCATCAACACAACGATGCTAACAGGAAAATACATCCCTTCCTGTTAGTTTATCTATACAGTCCTATATCTTCAAAAAAAAGAACAACAAAAACTGATACCACAACCTGTGTCCGAGCAACACTATAAAATGCACCAAAATTGGAAGGAGAGGAAGCTAGGAGAGATTTGTCTCCATCGTCTTGGTTTACATACCTTTAGAGAACTCATATAACTCAACAGAGCTAGTGGGAAGAGTAAGGGCTTGTTTGGACAGACAATCTGCTTCCATATTGGGTTCACGAAGGATGTGACTGAAAGATATGTGTTCAAAAGAATCAGGAGCATCCCTAATGTCTGATAAAAGAGATCCAAGCCCTAGTATGTTAACTTTGGACATTCGGTTGGCCTAGTCCATGATGTGTTTGGAGCAATGTTATTGAAACCGAATAAATAGGCAGAACCGACTGTTTGGACTGGTTTTGGGCCCAAACCCGTTCGGTTCATGTGTTAGTACTAGAATAGGCCGGTCGGTTCGTCACTGGTTCCGGCGCGGCCCAACCCAAAAAAATTGCATTTTTTTTTAAATTTCTTTTGGATGGCTCACACCTAATGGATCCCTTGGTCCCTCCTAAAGCTATTTAAACACATCCACCCCCCCTCTTTTCACTCACACTATTCATTTGAGCTTTTTGAAATTCTTGAGTTGAGTTTCTTGAGGAGAATTTGAGAGTTTTTGCAGCGCTGTTCTGAGAGAGTTCTTGGGAAGATTTGAAGAGCTGGTTGGAGCGCTGTTGCACTGATTTGTAAGGGAGATTTTGGAGCTGCTTCAAGGGGTTTTTTTCCCAAAGATCTTTGGGTGTTGCTAAGTGGTTTTTGGAGCTGATTGAAGGGGCAATTTCAGATTTTGTGAGGGCTACTACAGAGCTGGTTTCTCTGTTGGGTAGAGTTGTTTTTTTTCTGAAAATTTAGAAGGTAACTCAAGATATTTCATGGCATCCATTCTTGTTCTATTTTTATCTAAAAATTAGCTGTTTTCCCCTAGAAATTTAAAAAACCTAGGTTTTTCTATCCAAAGTTTTATTTTTTGTTGCAAAAGTTGTTATAGACCCCTATATTCCTTCTATTTTTCTCTAAACAATTGTTGTTTTTCCTGGCTATTCTGAGGATTTCTTGGGCAGATTTGTAAGGGAGATTTTGGAGTTGATTGAAGGAGCAATTTTCATATTTGTGGGGGCTGCTACAATATTACAGATCTGATTTTTTTACTATTTGGAGCTTCTTTTCTTCTCAAAATTTGGAGATTTTCTCAAGGTATTCCTCTTCTATTTTTCTCTAATTTATTTTTTCCCTAGAAATTTATAAATCATAGGGTTTTCTATGCAGTTTTTTATTTATTGCTGTAAAAGTTGTCATGGACCCCCAAAACAAGAATGATCGAACATGCATTCACTGCCATTTAAATGAACATGGGGTATAAATATGGAACTATTGTGGGAAGAGAGTTAAGGGTGGGGGGATCCATAGGATTTAAGAACACCTAGCACATTGGAGAGGGCAAGTAAAACCTTGTAAGAAAGTTTTGATGATCTTAAAGCGAAGATGCTAAGTTTGATTGAAGCTTTCCAAGTAGAAAGGGGAAAAAATAAGAGACTTGGGAAAGAAATAGGTAAAAGTAAAAAAGATGATGTTTTGCTCTTAGTGACCCTAATTTTGAAGAATGTATGCCCAATTTGAGGATTCCTCCAGTTTCTCTGTTAGAGTTGGAGATGATCATCATTATACTTCTGGCCCTAGTTCAACTACTTTGAAGAGGACACCGACACGTAAAGGGATTGACTCTTTCTTTGTACCCCACACCACCACTGCTTCTCAACTCACAATTGAAGCTAAATGGAAGAAGATAGAGAAGGAGGTTGCATATGAATGCATTGCTAGATGGTGGTATGATGTAGATGTACGTTTTAATGCCACTAATTCTTCATATTATCAACCCTTATGATTGCTGCTATAGCTTCATGTGGACTTCACTTCAAAGGACCTAAATTTCATGATATTAGTGGGCCACTTCTACAAAATGAGTTCCAAAGAATAGATTGTTGATTTATGGTAGCATCGGATGTGCTCTAGCCTTGTAATTTTGTATATAGGCTAAGACACATGTATTCCATAAAACCGAGAAATGGTTTTGGAAAATTCCACTTAGAGATGATTTAATTAAATTAATTAATTGTTTTTTAATGTTTTCTTAAGTCTAAATTTAGGGACACTGATTAATTAAAGTGTATTTATTAAATCAAGTGTGAATCTTCCAGATAAAGTCATGGATCACGTCCAAGTTAATCTTAGCCCTTGATTATGTTTTAATCTTGGCCGTTGAAGGGTCAACGAAAAATTATAAGGAGGAGGGTGAGGGGCCTATGGAAAATACACTTGACACTTGAGCCATTGAGCATTTTCGAATCTGTGTGAGGAGACACAACTTTTGATCAAGAACAAATCACTAGGGCTGGGTTTGCTAAGTGATTTGATTCGGTGATCAGATCCAGAGAGGGGCAGAAGCAAAGATTGGTCAGGAGGGCCAAGAATACATTTTAGAGAGAGGCAGCATAAACGCAAGAGAGAGACAACGCAGTTTCTGGCTAGGGTGACGCAGTTACTGCAGAGAATCACACAGAGCCAGTGCAGTGTCTCTTGGAGTCAGTTCGGAGAAGGATAGAGGCTGGGGTTCTGAGCCAGGAGGGCCAAGATCCAGCTTCAGATCAGCCAGATCAGCTACAAGAAAGAGTGACGCAGTCCCTCTAGCTTGCCTACGCAGGCTTACGCAGATCCAACATAAGCAATCACGTAGAGGCAGTGAGGGCTTCATCAGCGCTGTTTTTGATCAGTTGGAGACTTGCTGAGTGAGATATATCTCAGTCATTTTTGCTGTCTAGATTTCTCTGAAGGGTTTGCTGGATGTTGGCACCCTAGTCGTATTCAATATTCTGCTGCTTAATAATACAAACCTCAAATCTGCTGCATTGGTTTTCCCAAGTTGGGTTTTTTTCGGGTGTCAATGTGGTTATTTTTCATTGGTTTTGTTCAGATTGTTTCAACACTTAGATTTATTCCACAGTATTATTTGTGTAGACTGCTTAAGTAATTACTTAGGTATTTCAATGTAATGAAATAATTATCAAATAATAGGAGAAGTAATTCAAAGTTGTTGCAGTAGGAATCCAGATCTAGGATTTTTCACATAGATGAGTACCTCATAGAGTTCAATCAATCATGGATCAAAATAGGGTGCACATTTATGTCTGATTGATAGAGTGATGGCAAAGTCTGCAACATTTTAAATTTTTTAATTGCTTTCCCAAAAGGTACTATGTTTCTCAAATCCGTTGATGTGTTTGATCAGGTGAAGAATGCATAATTACTATTTTGTCTTTTGGATGAAGTGGTTATGGGAGTAGGGGTTGACATTGTTGCACAAGTGATCACAAATAATGCCTCCAACTATGTTGCAGTTGGAAAGATGTTGGAGGAAAAACAACCCACCATTTGGTGGACTGCATGTGCAACCAATTATTTGGACCTCATGCTTGAAGATATTGTCAAAATTGAGTGGGTGAAGAAGTGTGTGGAAGAAGGAAAATCCATAACTAGGTACATCCACAACCACTCTTGGGTTTTGAATCTTATGAGAAAGCACACTGGGGGTAAAGAGCTTGTTCGATCAACCTTTACTCGATTTTGCAACAAAATTTTTTTCATTGCAATCCCTTGTTTAATGAAAATTTGTACCAACCTCCCTTCTAATTCCCTTCAAAACATAGGTTCGGAGGAGGACAATTACTATGCTGACCTAAATTCCAAGAGTGCCATTATGGAAATGGGGTCTAAAAATTTCAATCTTTTCAACTTGCTTAAGGCATCAGTTTGGCATCACCATTGCGTTCGTCTCGTCAAGACAATTTTGGTGATATAAAACTTTACCTCAATCTGATCTCTGGATCAAGAGATGTGCCCATTACAGTTCTGGTGAATTAGATAGCGCCACATCATTGTCTCAGCCACATGGAAACCACATGGCTATATTGTTTAGATTTTGGGTAGCATCGGATGTGCTATAGCTCTGAAACTTTGTGGAGGGGGTAGAACACATGAGATCTCCAAGTCCTAGAAATAATGTGGAGAAATTCCACCCGGAACCTAAGTTATTCAAAATATTTATTATTTTAATGGAGACCCTAAGTCTAACTTAGGGAAATTAAATAATTAAAGTGAATTAATTTAGACATATGGGTGAGAATGTTTTTAGTGACGTGGATCAAGTCTTTTCTAATCTTAGCCGTTGATTAGAGATTAGATCACGACCGTTGATTGTTGAATGAGAAAAGTATTAAAGCAAGGCTTGGGGTCAGTTGGAGAACACACACATAGTAGCAACACTTGAGCTAAGTCGAAATTTTGGGGCGCGGTTTGCTGAGAATTTTTGAGTGATCTTGTAGTGAAGTCAGGGGCAGATCGAAAGTGGGATTTCAGATCCGAGGCCGAGGATACATTTGCAGATAGGCAGATCCATAATAGAGCAGCGCAAAGACCCACAAGGTTGACGCAGGCTCAACCAGAGCAGCGCAGAGGCAGCGTAGGCTCAACCAGGGTGACGTAGGCCAAGCTAGAGCTGCGCAAATGCAGTGTAGGCTCAGCCAAGGTGACGCAGGGCTAGCCTGTGCTGCCCAAAGGCTCATGCAAGGCCGTAAGGCTGACGTAGTGCTAGGGAAATTAAATCATTAAAATGAATTAATTTAGACATGTGGGTGAGAATGTTCTAAGTGACGTGGATCAAGTCTTTTCTAATCTTAGCCGTTGATTAGTGATTAGATCACGATCGTTGATTGTTCAATAAGAAAAGTATTAAAGGAAGGCTTGGGGTCATTTGGAGAACACACACATAATAGCAGCACTTGAGCTAAGTCGAAATTTTGGGGCGCGGTTTGCTGAGAATTTTTGAGTGAGCTTGCAGTGCAGTGAGGGGCAGATCGGTAGTGGGATTTCAGATCTGAGGTCGAGGATACATTGGTAGAGAGGCAGATCCGTAGCAGAGCAGCACAAAGACCCAGTAAGGATGACGCAGGCCCAACCAGAGCAGCGCAAAGGCTTCAAAAGGTGTGAAGCCTCAACTGAATCAACCATATTTTCTGTCTCAGAGTGATAGAGGTACATTTGTCGAGATTTTCTCTGTTTGGGCAAACCATGTCTGGTGCCCTTGAATGTATTCATAATTTTGCATAATAATAAAACCCTCTAAGAGCTGCTGCACCGGTTTTCCCGCGTTGGATTTTTCCGGGGACATTTGTCCGAAAAATATTATGTCCTTTGTCATGTGGGTTTTATTCTTCATTTCTTGATCTGTATGTATGTGTAGTCTGCAGTAGTGTTTACTTTGATGTTTTACTGAATATTTTAGAAAATAACTTGTTAATTAAATCAAACAAGTAGGAGAAGTAAATTAGAATGCTGCAATAGGGTTTCTGTAATTTGGATTCAAAAATTTTCACATGGTATCAGAGCTATTGCAGATGAGGGGGAGCTGAAGCCATCAACTAAGTGACGAAGATTTTTTCTGCAAGAAAGTGACTGAGACATCCTAGATCCAAAAAGAGGCAGCACAACACCTGAGGGATAACGCAAACCTAGCAGTGGTGACACAGAGCCTGTCCAGCTCACGCAGAGTTGACGTAGAGGCTAACGCAGGCCCAAGAGGGTGACGCAGTCTGAGAGTGGGTGATGCTGTGGCAGTTGTTGTGGCTGGAGCTGCAGTTTTTGATCTTCAAAATTGCTAGTGGGGCAATGTTTCTGCCAGTGCAGAACAATGTCTATTAGGGTTGACAAAGTAAGGGGAAGCAGTTCCTTAACAGTATTTCTAGCCAAGAAGTCTAAGATCTGATCAACAGAGTGATTGGAGAGGCCTGATTCGACAGTATTGGTGGTCAGAGGGAGCGTATTCTCTAGAGGGTTTTCTATCGCCAAGAAACCTAAATCCGGTTTCTTGCTGAGAGCAACAATAAAGGAAGGGAAAAGAGCATCCGTTTTGACATTTTTGAGTAGAGATGGCCACGCATGGATTGAGGGATCATGATAGGTTAGATGGTGCATCTAACTTCGTCATCTAGAAGGCTAGAATCTTGTCAGTCCTTGACGAATATCACATCAAAGATTATGTTGAGAAAGTTGTGGCCGTTCCGGTCGATGCTGATCCGTTGAAGAAGTATGAGGAAGTGCAAGCAAGGGTCAAGCGCTTAATAATGGATGGTGTAAAGGATCATGTGGTCCCACACATTACCGAGAGGAATACGACAAGTGAGATGTGGACGACCTTGACCACATTGTATTAGGGTACTATTTTAGATGCACAAGGTAGAGGAAATCGATCACTTCCTCTTTCGATTGAAGGAAATTTGAGATCAGTTGGTTGCTATGGGGGCAACTCATGATGATGGTCTCATGGTGAGGACTGCCCTGAATGCAGTCACCGATGATTGGGAGACCTTTGTCCAAAGTATTTTGGGCAGAGCACAACTTCCAAATTGGGAGGACATGTGGGCAACTCTTCGTCAAGAGGAGATCAGGAGGATGTCCAAAATGGGCAGCAGCAGCGGAGGAGCCCAGATCAAGAAGGGGGAGGAAGATGCAACTCTCGCATCTAAGGGACAAAGGCAACAACAAGGGAAGAAGAAGAAGGACCTCTCAAAGGTCCGGTGCTTCAGATGTGGCAAATTGGGACACTTCGCCAAAACTTGTCCTCAGAAGAAGAAGGGCAAGGAAGATTCAGATTCCAAGGCTGCGGCAGCTCAGGGTGATGATGGCAATGATGATGATGTGGCGTTGAGTGCTGATGTACCTCGAGAGAAGAGGTGGGGCGACATTGATCTGTAGTTCTCTTGAACTGCAGAGAAATGGGCAGGATCCTTGAGGTGCCCAAACTCTTGGATCACGTACGAGCTACGGGAGCCCTTAAAGACAGTAGCAGGATGACTAGAGTCAGTTGGTGCAGAGGATCATGGAGGCACTTTGGCAGTGCTGAGATGCTGAAGACTGGAGCAATGCAAAGGAGAGGCAACAACAACGTGGAAGCAATAGCACAGAGGCTGATGGGATTTCAACAGTGCAGAGGTAGTGCTTACGCAGTGCAGAGCAACAAACAACGCAGAGCTTCAGAGGGTCAGCGTAGAGCAGCAATAGAGGGTGCTTTAGTATCGAGATGCAGCGAAACTGACTTGTCTGTCAGTATTTTGGTGATGTCCTTTAGTTATTTACTTTTCAGCACCTGAGTTGCAGTGCAATAGTTAGCAGTGGCAGTGCTATGGGAAACATGATGTAACATTTGAGAGGGAGCTGCAGTACAAATGAGGTAGTGACTGTGGTAGAGTTATGGGCAACAGTACAAAAGGCAACAACGTAGTGGATGAGGGGCAACAACCGAGCATCAACAACGCAGGGGACCGATGTCTTGGATCAGAGTAACGTTTCTAGAGTGAAGTGTTGCTAGAGCACATCCCTCGCTAAGAGGGAGTGTTGATATTTTGGGTAGCATTGGATGTGCTATAGCTCCGAAACTTTGTGAAGGGGTATGAACACATGAGATCTCCAAGACCCATAAATCGTTTGGAGAAATTCCACTCAGAGCCTAAGTTATTCAAAATATTAATTATTTTAATGGAGACCATAAGTCTAACTTAGGGAAATTAAATAATTAAAGTGAATTAATTTAGACATGTGGGTGAGAATGTTCTAAGTGACGTGGATCAAGTCTTTTCTAATCTTAGCCGTGGATTAGAGATTAGATCACGTGTTGATTTTTGTAGCATCGAACAGTATTCCAAGTCTCAAATTTTGTGAGGAGGCTTGGACATAAGTATTCCAAAGAACCCAGAAACCGTTTGTGGAAATTCCAATCGGTTCATGTTTTATTAAAAAATTAATTATTTTAATGGAGACCCTAAGTCTAAACTTAGGGAAATTAAATAATTAATGGGTATTAATAAGACAAAGTGTGAATCTTCTAGAGAACAAAGATCAAGTCAAGTTTTAATCTTAGCCATTGATTAGACTTCTAAACTGGGCGGTTGATTCATCAATGAGAAGATTATAAAAGAAGGTTTGAGGGTCATTTCGAAAGTAAGCCAGGCATACACTTAGTACCTGAAGGAGATCGATTATGAAGGAATAGAATTCGATTTCAGAGGGAGAGTTGCAGTGCGGAGTTGCAGAAGCAGGAGAAGAGGGAGTCAACAGTGACTGAGCACGAGGACAGAGGGACGCAGAGGGCCACAGAAGGCAACGCAAAGAACCCACGCAGAGTGCCGCAGTCCAATGCAGGGATTGCACAAAGAAATGCACAGACAAATGCAGAGGGAGTCAGAGGCTCTTTTGGGTGTCAGAAATTGTCCGGAGGATTCGAGAATTTTGTCTCAAGTGTTTTCTGATATATATCTGCCAGTGTATTCCTTGTAAAGATTCATTTGTTGAAGAATAATAATAAAACACTCATCTCCTGCACCGGTTTTCCCACATTGGGTTTTTCCGGGGACATTTGTTCAAAAATAAGTGTGTACATCTGATTGTTTCTTATGCTTATGATTCTTACTGTTTCTTTCTCTGCATATGTAATTGTGATGTTGCAGTAGTATTTATTTCGAAATTCACGGATAGATTTCTGTAAATAACTTATCGGAGTAATAAGTAGGAGAAATAAATCTATCACTGCAATAGTATATTTCTAGATTGAAATTTTCACAGGCCGTTGATTGTTCAACGAGAAAAGTATTAAAGGAAGGCTTGGAGTCAGTTGGAGAACACACACATAGTAGCAACACTTGAGCTAAGTCGAAATTCTAGGGCGCGGTTTGCTGAGAATTTTTGAGTGAGATTTTTGGGCAGTGAGGGGTAGATCGACAGTGGGATTTCAGATCCGAGGTTGAGGATACATTGGCAGAGAGGCAGATCCATAGCAAAGCAGTGTAGAGACACAACAAGGGTGACGCAGGCCCAACCAGAGCAACGCATAGGCAACGTAGGCTCAACCAGAGTGACGCAGGCCAAGCTAGAGCTATGTAGATGCAACGTAGGCTCAACCAGGGTGACGTAGGGACAGCTTGTGCTGCGTAGAGGCTCACGCAGGGTCGTAAGGCTGACGTCGTGCCGGGAGAGGCAGCGCTGGGGTTCTAGTGGGCTAGAAAGGGCTCGTTTTCAGCAGATCCGTAAGGTGTGAAGCCTTGGCTGAATCAACCATATTTTCTGTCTTCGAGTGATAGAGGTGCATCTGCCGAGATTTTCTTTGTTTGGGAAAACCATGTCTGGTGCCCTTCAATGTATTCAGAATTCTGCATAATAATAAAACCCTTTAAGCGCTGCTACACCGGTTTTCCCGCATTGGGTTTTTACGGGGACATTTGTTCGAAAAGTATTGTGTCCTTTGTCATGTGGGATTTATTATTCAGTTCTTGATCTGTATGTATGTGTAGGTTTCAGAAAAATAACATGTTAATTAAATCAAATAAGTAGGAGAAGTAAATCAGAATACTGCAGTAGGGTTTTTGTAATTTGGATTCATAAATTTTCACATATACCCCTTGGCTAACCTCCCAGCACCTCATGGAGAATTGTTAATTGCTGTAGACCTGTTCATGAATTGGGTTTTCCACCATTCCCCGCGCTATATTCTAATGTGAAATTATATATATATATATATATATATATATATATATATATATATATATATATCAAAGATGAAAAAATCGCGATCGCGAGTTTTTCGGGCTGCCGATTTTATCGGTGGTTTTTTCAACGATTTTTTGAAAAAATCGTTATTGCGAAAAAATCGCGAGTCGAAGGGAAAAAATCGTGGCAGCCTCCAACAGCGAGTTTATAATGCGATTTTTGGTTTTTTGTTTTTCATTTTTAGTTGGATAGACTTGCTTATGAGAGCCAAGGAGGGAAGGAGGAGAGCCAAGGAGGGAGATACGTGATTTACAAGCCCAAGATTGGACAAAAGTGAAGAATTTCTTGCAAGCCAAGCGAACAAAAATCGAATTTGGACCAAGTGTCTCCGGCAAAACGTTTTTCTAGGTATGGGCATCAAATTTGACCCATTTTTTTTTGTTTTTTTCTTGTTCTTCCATGGGTTTCTATTACCCATGTATTTTTCATCATTTGTGATTGCATTTGGTTGTGTTTTTTTGTTTTTGTTTTTGTTTTATTGAGAGGAGAGGGTTTATTTTGGTCAAAAATGCAAAAAATTGTTTGTTAAATTTTGTTTTTTATATTTCTTCTTGTGCTCTTAGTTTCTTCCTATTATTTTTGCTTGTGTTTCAACATGTATTTTTTCCCATTATTTTTGCATTGAGTTGAGGGTTTTTTTTTGTGAAAAAAATCAAAATGTTGTATGTAAAATTGTAATTTTTTTTATTTTATTTTTTAACTTGCAATTTTTCTTGTGCCCTAGGTTCAAATTTCAACATTCAAAGTTCAAAGTTTCCAACATGCCAAGGAAATTAGATCCTTTATGGGAATTTGGTGAACCTGATCATGGGTTTGACCGATTAAACTTGACTTGCAAATTATGTGGTCAACACATGGCAGGGGGGATATACAGGTTGAAATACCACCTGGCACAAATTCCTGGGCATGAAGTCACCAATGCAGAAATAATCAAAAGAGCCATGAACTCATTGGGAGAAATAGAAACCACTAAACTCAGCAAATCAGCACTGAAAAGTCAAATATCAGGGTTTGGAGTTGACCGTGAGAGTGGTAGTGGCTCTTCAGCATCAACCTCTTCTACAGGCAGCCCCGTAGCTGCCTCCTAATTTTTTGTTTCTAGAACCACTCTTGAGGCACAACCATCTATCTCCTCTCCCCCTTAAAGAAAGAGAAAGGAGAAAAAGAAGGTAGAAGTAAGTTGTTGAGCAAGCGCTGCTTACAGAGTGATATTCCTTTTTAATGTTGCCGGGGTCTAGTGCATTTGTGGGGCTACGATTGATGCTATCGCTGTTGTTGGCCCAGGATACAAATCCCCTTCATATGATGACCTTAGAGGGCGCATTCTGGAAAATGAGAAAGTTGACTGCACCAAGAGATTGGAAAAGTTAAGGGCATCATGGGAAGTCACAGGATGCACTGTGATGTCACATGGTTGGACTGATCAAAGGGGTAGGACCCTTATTAACTTCTTGGTCAGTTGTCCCAAGGGGACAATGTTTATGAAATCTGTTGATGCATCTGCACATGTCAAAGATGCAAGATTATTATGTGATTTATTAGATGTGTTCATTATGGAGGTTGGGCCCCAAAATGTTGTCCAAATCATAACGGACAACGCTGAAAACTATGTTTTAGCTGGCAAGATGCTTATGGAGAGGTATCCGAGCATATTTTGGACACCTTGTGCTGCACATTGCCTTGATTTGATGTTGGAGGACATCGGAAAGCTTGATTTTGTCAAAGATATTGTAGAATCATCAAAGAGAATCACAAAATCTATATATAACCATGGATCTGTGCTTCATTTGATGAGGACATTCACCAACAAGAAGGAGTTGGTGCGGCCTGCTATTACACGATTTTCCACTACTTTCATCTCTCTTCAATCCCTCTTGAATTCTAAGTGGGATTTGAAAATGTTTCTTTCAAGATGAGTGGCGTGCTTTGACTATCGACCGCAAATGGCCAGAGAACAGGCCATACACGCCGAGTTGGTGTCATATCGGGGAAGATTTACGAGGTGGAGTGGAAGGAGTCGCTAGGCATTAATCGAACGCTTTGGTGAAGTTCTTGAATTGATGTGAATGGAGAAGAAGCCATGATACAGGCATTTCTTGTATGAGGCCATGGATAGGGCCAAAGACGCTGTTCACAGCTATTATGATGATAAAGGTGATGATGGGTTTCAGAGACAACTTCTTTTATGGGAAGTGATTGATGATCGATGGAACAACACACTCCATCGTCCCATTCATGCTGCAGGGCTCTTCCTGAACCCCGCATTTGCTTATTCATGTGGTTTTCTATTTGATGCTGAGGTCATGGATGGCTTTTCACTTGTGTTCAGAGGATGGTGCCAAGTCCATCAGAACGTGCAGAGATATCCAAAGAGATGGAGGTATATAGAATGGCACGTGGCACCTTGAGCTTCGACATGGCTGTCCAGGATAGGACTACTAAAATGCCAGGTAAGATTTTCATTATTTTAAAAATTTTCTTATGTTTGTAACTTCATAAGTTTATCTTATTTGTTGTAACTTGTAACTTGTAGATGCATGGTGGAGGAGCTACGGTGGCAGATTACCAAAACTCCAAAAACTTGCCATTAGAATACTCAGCCAAACATGTAGCGCTTCAGGATGTGAGTGCAACTGGAGTGTATTTGAAAAAATACACACCAAAAAGCGCAACAGGTAAAAAACTTAACATATTCCAAGTTTTTCCAACTGATTTTTTGAATTCATTAAATATTTTTTTTAAATATTTAATTTATTAATTTATGACCCTTGTACAGGTTGGAGGGTCAGCGGCTCAATGACATGGTTTACGTCTACTACAATCTTAGATTGTGGGTGAGACAACTTGAGAGGACCCCTGATATGGAAGCCATCTCTTTAGATACGGTCCAACCTGCTTTCTTTGAATGGAGAGGTTGGGGGTGAGGGCACATCGTAGATCGACCACGGTTGAATAAACAAGGGGTAGTGGAGGGGAGACTACGGAGAGGACGGGGAGGAGCGACGACGAGAGAGGAGCGGGAGGAGGAGGTGACGCCCTGCTACACTACCTGGGTGAGGACGTGATGCTGTCCTTCTGGCTCCTGGTGGTTCGAGAGGGTTACGTTTTAGTTTTGGTTTTTGTTTTTCTTCTAGAGCACGACAGAGCCCATTGCCAGTCCCGCCAGCTTCTTCATCTAGAGAGAAAGGCAAAGCTGTTGTATTTTCTCGCAAGAGGGGCAGAGGAAATCAATAGTATGGGACCATAGGTTATATGGTGCATTGACATTCCTTTGTATATGACTGTTGACATTATGACTCATGATATGAGATACATTATTATATTTTTTGTTGATATTTTGAGGTTGAGTTGACTCTTGAGACTCAGGACTTAGTATTCAGGACAGGATTCAGTTTTATGTGTGATGTAGCACTAGACATGATATTACACATCTTATATATTAGTTTTTTTTTCATATTTATGTGTCAATGCATTTATTTTATGCTGTAGATGCTTTAGATATTAAAAAAATTGAAAAAAAAGAATATTTTTGTATGTGCCGATTTTTCCCGATTTTTACGATTTTTTCCCGATTTTTACGATTTTTTCCGATTTTTTCCCCTCGGCGATTTTATCCCGATCGCGATTTTTTCATCTTTGATCTATATATATAGATAACAATACCGCTCAAACTGATAGGTTGTCAATTGCTGCCCACTTTCATGTTACCCCAACTCCTCTCCCTTTTTGCACTTGTAATTGTTTCAGCGTCTACACTCTGGGCTAACCTGTGAAGTGGGTCCATGTCACACCAATGGGAGGAGAGGTGGGATCATGTGTGTACCATCGTGTCCCGTCCCTATGTCACCCTCCACGGTTTGAACCTACCCGGCTTTTAAACCGCCGGAGCTCACCTCTGGGCTTGCGTGTCTGGTGGGACCACCTTGCACCAATCAACGCCCTGCCAGGATTATTTATATGCCACCGTAACCCAACTACATCATCCCACTCCTTATTAACATGCACTCTGCTTCATGCATCTGGGGAATAGCCTTTGAGCAACCGTCAAATGTAGGAATGCTTACTTACAGAAACTTCTCCATCTCCTGGCATTGAAGCCCGACTCTTCCTCCCACTTCATGCATCTGGAGAATAGCCTCTTTGCATTTGTTAAATGTCAGAACACTTTCTGACGAAAACTTTTCTGTCTCCCAGTTCTGAATCCCCGCTCTTCCTCCGCTTCATGCATCCGAGGAATAGCCTCTGAGATAGATCTTGTTAGAAAATCAGAAAGGCATAAATCTTTTCTTATCTTGATAACTACTTGTGATCTATTAGAATTCTTGTTATCTTCTTTTATGTCTTTTATTTTCTGATCATCAAGCAACTATCAAAACCAAAAACATGAAGATCAAAACAATGAAGGACATAGGATGTAGGCTCCTAGCCAGGGAAAAATCCCTCTCTTAGGGGAAAACCCAACAAAATTCTCTTCTCTTTTTTAAGAACCAAATCAAATGAGAAAACGAAGACCTCTAGACCAACATCAAACCTTCCTCCATCCAACAAGTCAACCTTGCAAGAGAAGTTCTTTCAAGTGAGCTTAATCCAACAATGTCAATCCAAGTCAACCTCCTTCAAACTCAATCATACTTCAGATCTAGGCTCCCTGCAATAGAATTTCGGCCTCTATTGCAGATCGACAACTTTCGACCCTCCTTCAACTCAGAAAATTTCACACGTGTTGTCTGGAAACAAGAGAAAACAACCTTCTTTCCTTCACTAGGGTTCCTCCTTCCTTCGCTAGGACTATTCTTCCTTTTTCAAACCTTTTTCACTTCGTTTTCTTGCCTTCACACTTTTTAGGATTGCAAATCGAATTACATGCTTGATTGATGCCAAACTAGGTCGAATGCTGGTCTATATATAGTGATCTTATCATCTTGATGAGGTCGACTTGATAGATGGTGAGGTCGACTTATTGGAGGAGGTTTAATTTACAATTTTGACACTGTTGACCACACTTTGTCAATGACCCCATAGCAGTACACCCCCATTTTTTCAAATGGGATTCATCATGTTCGAGATGTTCGCGCCATTCAGATTTCATTTTGTCAAACAACAATTTTATAAATGATGTAAACCCATTCTGCATGTTTGTGATGTAAATGATCTAAGTAAGACCACCATGTATGTAACAACCTAGGTAAGCCTAGTATTTTGGTGATGATTTCTATCCTAGGAGGTTTTTTGTCTCACTGATTCACTTGTGTTTCTCGACACAAGTGATCGGCAGAGTTTTCCCCTCCAGCCTCACTCCAAAGCTAGGGTGGATTTTGTCATCAAGAGGCTAAGTGAGTCCTAGTGTTTTCTATCGAGTCTTTGTAAAAGTAGTTTGAGAATAATCTTAGCTAATTGGCTAGATTATTTTATTACAAGCTGCTTGGTCTACTAGATCATGTTTTGAGTCGCAAAATTGGGTAGCTTTTTGAGGGTCTATATGAATGGGTATTCCCCCTTTATGTGTCTAAATGTATTTATTTTATGTAAAGAGGGTTGAAAAAAATAATTAAATCCCCTCTCAATCAATTAATTAAATTTTCTGGCCAAATTAATTAAAAATTCTAAGCCATAAATTTAATTAATTTTAAGTCCTAGGTGAGTTAAAATTCTTCAAAGGCAAAATTTGTGGGTCCTTAATAAATAAATTTGTAAAGGTCCCAAGCCAAGGGAATATTGAGAATTTCAAGAAATTTTGGACCCTTGGCCTTGGTGGTTAAGTCAAAGTAAAAAATTTGAGGTAATTAACTCAAAAATATTAATTTTGAGTTAATCAAAACGGAATTAAATGATAAATTCGAATTTCCTCAAAATTATAATTTCGACGGTCCAAATTAAAAGATAATTAAATTTTTTCGACGGTCGAGATTATTTTGACAAGGATCAACTGAACTAGCCATTGGAGATTTTATCCTATAAATTAGAGGTCTTTGTCAGTCTTTGAGTCATCTGTTCTTTGAATCGTGCACTTGCTCTTGGAAGCTCTTGTAATATTTCTTTGGTGAATAAAACATAAAGACTTTGGGGTTACAAACTTTGGTGTTCCTTTTCCAAATCTATGTGGTGATATTGTCTCTAAACTCTGCTACTTTTATTGGCTTTTTAATGGTTGATGGCCTTCATGGATTGATCTGCATACAGGTATCTTGTGCAGTTTTCTGGGTTTCTAAAATTACATTTTGATTTGACGGAAATATTATTTATCTATTTTTCTGAAAAGTCTCATGTTTATTTTTTTTAATCTCTATCAATCTAAAATTCAGATCTAAGTGTGCATAGATCATTTTTCAAGGTTTGAGCGTTTGGGGAAGTCTTCAGTTAGACCAACCGACTCTCAGATTTCATAAATCTGAAAAAGCTCATTGTATCCTAATTCCCAAAGTTATCTTACGGATTTTTTTTTTTACAGGGTCTTCTTAGGCTTGTGCCTCTTTTAAATTATCTTTTTATTGATTGTGCACAATGGTTTTAAATCTGGCCAAGAGGGCATCTGATCGTTAAATTAGCACTGTAAATTTGCAAATATTCTCTAGGGTTTAAGGGTTTATTTTGTGTGCATAGTTTTGGTTTTTTTCTGGTTTTGTGCAGGTTTATAGGGAGATTCCTAGAAATTTTTTAGATCTGAGCCAGATCTAGGCCTTGGAGGGTAAGATCTGGCCTCAGGATCAGTTCCGCCTACAGATCTGGGCATAGTTTTGCTGCAAAGGTGTGAATCTCAGGTGCATCTAAATCAATATTTTGAAAATTTGAGTGATACTAGTGAAATTTTGTTGCTGACTGAAGAAAATTATTTGAAATTTGTGTGTCTGCAAATTTTACCAGCGGTCTGCTGTTGCTTCTCTTCATTCCTTTCGCTCCATCCTCCACATACGCTGTCAGTCCTTCACCCTTTGTCGCTTTCCATGTTTTCGCTGCCAATTTTCTGCTCTTCCATTTCTCTGCGCTGCACATCTTCAGTTCTTCACGCCGTCATTCCTTGCTTGCTGCCTATCATCCGTATGCTGCTCCTTCTTTAAGCTCTCTCTTTCTGCCATCAGCCCTCATCGATCTCCTCTGCCCGCAGCCCTGCTCCCTCCTCACGCTGTCGTCCGTGCGCTTTCCGTACAACGTATTTGCTCATGCCCTCCTTACCGTCCATACGCAACCTTCTTCATTGTTTTCACTTCGTCCGTACACCTGCAAAATAAAAAAAACCCACGCTTATCTCTGCGTCATCCCATTGCATTTCTGCCGGCCCTATTTCTTTGCGTCCGAACTCCTCATTGACCTGCATAAACATAACACTCACCGTATATGCGATTTCTCATTTTTTTTAGTTTGGTTTTAATTTTTAGATTTAGACTATAGATTTTTAGAGCTTCACGTTAGTCTTAGATTTTTTTTTTTTAGTTTTAGTTTTAATTAAAATTTAGATTTTCATTTAATATTTTTCTTCTTAGTTTTAATTGAAATTTTCTTAAGTAGTTTAATTAGCGGTAGATTTTTTCTATTTTTATTTGTTTTTGGGTTTTCATTTTGTTTAGACTTTAGAAACTTTAAAATCAAAACAAATAAAACCTCTAACTTCAGATTTTTCGATTTTTTTTAGTTAGTTTAGATTTTAATTCTTTTAGTTTGACTTTTTTTTTGTGTTTTATTTTTATAGATTTTAAAATTTTAAAATAAAAATAAAAAAATACAAATAAAATTTCTAACCTTTTTCTTTTTTTTAGAACTTTAGCTTTAGTCTTAGATTTATTCATTTTTAATTTCTAGTTTCATAACCTTAGATTTTAGTCTTTTGAGATTTTTCATATATATATATATATATATATATATATATATATTTTTTTTTTTTTTTTTTAAAACTTAAAAAAAATTAGAAAATGGTCAAATTTTTTTAATAAAGTGGTTTTTTGGATCTAAAATTTCTCATAGTCAAAAGTGAACTTTAAATTTCTTTCTATCTAAAGTTTGACTATAGATTTTTGAATTGGAATTATTTGGAATATCATAAATTCGGAAATATTGGAATTATCTGGCATTTAAATTTGATGGTACCCTCATAATAATATTTTTTGTTTCGAATTTAAATCGTTGGTTCAAAGTATTTTTATGCTTAGCTATGGTTGATGAGCTTTAATTGTGGTTTTAAATTACTTGAAATCGGTAATTAATTGTTTAAGTCAACTTTGGAAAAATTTCAAGTAATGATAAATTGCATGTCTTTATCGAATATTGTTAATGCATAATTGTGCGGGTGTTTTATTGAATATCATTGTGGTGGATTGATTTTTTATAGCAACAATTACATATCAATTACTTGACTTTAGTTTCATAACGGGATATTTTGACTCCACAAGGCTCTGGTTTTAAAGTTTCAAATATAATTGGATCTGTAAAATCTCGTTAATCTTAACAAGTACTTGGTCATTTAACTGTGTCCCCTGAATTGGTTGATTTTCAACTAGTTCTGCTTCTTCATTTTTTGTTAGGGTCTACCTCCCTTAGTCTGCAAGGAGACATCTTAGATAGAGAGATTGGGGATCAAGGTGACAACCCTCGATCTGAGTCGTTGTCGCAGTGCCTAGACATCCTGTGCGACAACAGACACAAAAACAAATTTATTTTTTGATACAAAAAGCCCAAGAAGGGTCTATTACATCATGACAAGGACTATGACTCATGACACAACCCTAGAAGCACTCAATGGGTGATTTGACCTATAAACAAAATGAATTGAGCATGAAACCCATGCTTATAAAAATAATTTTTTCTTTGATCTTTACGATGTTTTTCATTTTCTTTTCTTTACAAATACATGATAACTACATCATGTCATGAGCCAAACAAAAATTACGAAGACCGATACTGTTGAGATTTTGTGTATTTCGGGTAGCATCAGTTGTGCTCTAGGTCTCAAATTTTGAGGAATGACTAGAGTACACTTGATCTGCAAGACCTAGAAATGGATTTGGGAAATTTCATTTGGTTTAGGAGATATTAAATTAATTAATTATTTTAAGTGTATTTCCTAAGTTAAAACTTAGAGAACTTAAATGATAAAGTGAATTTAATTAAACATGTGATGAAATCGTCTTAAGTCACACGGATCAAGCTTTCTTTTAATCTTAGCCATTGATTCAATATTTGATCATGGCCGTTGATTTGTCAACGAGAAAAGTATAAAGGAAAGGCTTGGGGTCATTTGTAAAGACACATAGAGGTAGAGCACTGAAGCTAAGCTGAGATTCTAGGGCAGGGTTTGCTAAGAATTCTTAGAAGTGTTTCAGCTGCAGAGAGGGGAATTTAGACCAAGGGGATGATCTGATCCTGGGGTCTAGAATACACAAGAGGTAGAGATCAACTCAAGGACAAAGCAGAGGAGGGCAGCAGCAGCAGTAAGGACAGCACAGTCTCTCCAAGGACAACGTGATTTTCAGCAGGAATCCCTTGGGGGTTACGCAGAGACCCTTCAGGGGCAGTGTAGTAACTGCGTCACCCAGTCTGGGGTAACGTAGTCCCTTCCGGAGCAACACTGAGGGTTTGGAGGACTTCCAAGGCTGAAGCAGAGGCTTTCAGGGGCTTCAGAGGCTGACGCAGAGCCTTCTAGGGGCAGCGCTGGGGTTTCTAGGCCCTAATCTTGGTTGAGTTCTGTAAATCTCGTTTGAGGGTGTGGATCAGTCATTATTTTGGCCCTAGATCAGCCAGTGAGCTGTAGATCTAGTGTTTACTCTGTCGGGTTTTCCAGATTTGGAACCCAGATTTGTGTATTTAGAAATATTCTTAATAATAGAACCCTTCAGCAGCTAGAGACCAGTTTTCCCGCATTGGGTTTTTCTGGGGACTATTTGTCCAAAAATAACTATCACTTTGTCAATGTGTGCATGTGCTTATTCTAGATCTGAATTGGTAGAGATTTGTTATGTGTTTTGCTTCGATGTTAACTTGAATTTATTCAGTTAATAACTTATCTAAGTAGGAGGAACTTAACTGGATTAAGAGTAATAATTTCTGCATAAGATATAAGATTTAGAAATTTCTACATGGTATCAGAGCAATTGCAGATCTAGAAGGGACACCAGCTGAAGAGACTGAAGGTTCTAGTCGCAGAAAACAGTTGGAAAAGCATCAGAAACATAGATCTAAAGGGACGACTCAGTTTTCAGGAGTAGATTCACGTAGAGGGAAGGGTGACGTTGTCGAGCGCTGTGTCCTAGCAAGCCCATGCAATTACTGCGCAGAGGCAGCTTAGAAACAACGTTAGTTTGGTCTGAAGCCAGCCAGTGTGATTCAGATCTGAATCTGTCAGATCCAGAAAAGACTGTAGAAAAGCTGCAGAAATTTAGAAGAGCTGGTGGGGTTAAAATTCTGAAGTTTTCAGATTTTTAGCCTTAGCACAAATGACAAAGATTGGGAGGAGATCAACTTTTCAGGAAGTTTCTTGCCAAAGGAAACTTAGAGTTTGATCACAGGATCAAACAAGAAGTTGAATCATAGTTGATTTGGTAGATTTCCAAGGAGAGAAATCAATTCTCAGAGGGAGCAGAAGGCACCTGTTTCACCAAGGGCCTTAGATCCATTTCTCTAGCAAAGAGAGAAGGAAGTTTCGACACAGTCTGAGCAGATGGCTCCTCATGGACTGCGTGATCAGGATAGGCTCGATGGCCTCTCAAACTTTTCGGTTTGGAAGGCAAGGATCCTGATTGTCCTTGAGGCGTACAATCTAAGAGGTCATGCAGAGCAGACTCTGGCCACACCGACAGATGCGGATCTCCTTCGGAAGCATAAGGAAGCTGCTGGGCATGCCAAGTGGCTGATTATGGATAGTATCAAGGACCATATTGTACCACAAATAGCTGAGAAGAAGACATCTAACAAGATGTGGAAGGCCTTGAATTCCCTGTATGAGGGAAAGTCTGTCCAAAGAAAAATGCTGTTGGAGACCCAAATGAGGTCATTCATAATGACCAAGGGAGAAGACATGGAACACTTCCTCTTTAGACTGTAGTCAATCAGAGATCAACTGACTGCAACGGGTGCAACAGTGGATGATGCTGTGATAGTCAGGACTGCCCTCGATGCAGTCACGGATGAGTGGGAAACCTTAGTCCAAAGTATCTTGGGCAGAGTAGACCTCCCAGATTGGGACAACTTGTGGTCAATTTTGCGTCAAGAAGAACTCCGCAGATTCACCAAGAGGCAACACAGCTTAGGATTGAGCAAAGTGAAGAAAGAAGATGAGGAAGATGCAACCTTGGCATCAAAGAAGCAACCAAAGAAGAAGAAGGATCTTTCAAAGATCAAGTGCTTCCAGTGTGGTGAAATGGGACATTTTTCCAGCCATTGTCCAGAGAAGAAAAGGGAAAAGGAAGCATCTTCTTCCAAATCAGCTGTGGCAGATGATGGTTCAGGAGATGATGCAGCCATGAGTGCTCATGAACCACAGAGGTGGGGTGACATGGACATGTAGAGGAGCTACATGGAAGTAAGGCGGGATCGTTGAGCAGCTCATCTCTTGGATCACATGCGAGCTACGACAACCTTAAGATAGTAGCGGGACAAGTGGAGTAGTGAGTGCATAGATCACAAATGAGGCAGAGGCAGATCTGAAGGCTTGGAGGAGCAGCGCAAAGCAAAGTAGCAGCAATGTAGAAGCAGTAGCAACACTGAGGGTGATGTGACTTCAACAGCGCAGAGCAGTGCTGCTTATGCAGTGCAGAGTTGCAGCAATGCAGAAGGCTTCAGAGGGACAACGCAGTGTAGCGGCAACGTGATAGATTTCAGCACAAGGAGCTGATGTGACTTCAGTAGTGCAGAGGGAGTCTGATTACGCAGACAGAGCTGTAGCTGTGCATCGTTCTTTAGATGCCAGCACAAATCTGTAGCCTATGGAGCTTCGGTGATAAGGATGCAGCCCATTTGACTTAGCCGTCAAAGATTGGGTAGGAGATTCAGTTGTTTCTCTCAACAACTGAAGTTGTAGTGTAGTAGATCAGCAGTAGCAGTGCTATGAGCACCACAGATACAACATATTGGGAGGGAGCTACAGTATAGAAGTTGCAGTGGTAGTGGCAGAGTCATGGGCAGCAGTACAAAATGGCAGCAACGGTATAGAGTTGAGTGGCAGCAAGCCAAGCTTCAGCAGCACAGAACCAGTATTCAAAGTCCTGTAATGCATAGTGTGATGTATTGCTAGAGCACAACCTTGATGCTAAAAGGGAGTGTTGAGATTTTGTGTATTTGGGGTAGCATCAGTTGTGCTCTAGGTCCCAAATTTTGAGGAAGGACTAGAGTACACTTGATCTACAAGACCTAGAAATGGATTTGAGAAATTTCATCTGGTTTAGGAGATATTAAATTAATTAATTATTTTAAGTGTATTTCCTAAGTTAAAACTTAGGGAACTTAAATGATTAAAGTGAATTTAATTAAACATGTGATGAAATTGTCTTAAGTCACATGGATCAAGTTTTCTTTTAATCTTAGACATTGATTCAAGATCTGATCATGGCTGTTGATTTGTCAACGAGAAAAGTATAAAGGAAAGGCTTGGGGTCATTTGTAAAGACACATAGAGGCAGAGCATTGAAGCTAAGCTGAGATTCTAGGGTAGGGTTTGTTAAGAATTCTTAGAAGTGTTTCAGCTGCAGAGAGGGGAATTTAGACCAAGGGGATGATCTGATCCCGGGGTCTAGAATACACAAGGGGCAGAGATCAACTCAAGGACAACGTAGAGGAAGGTAGCAACAACAGCAGTAAGGACAACACAATCTCTCCAGGGACACCGTGATTTTCAGCAGGAAACCCTCAGGGGTTACGCAGAGACCCTTCAGGGGCAGCGTAGTGACTGCGTCATCCAGTTTGGGGTAATGTAGTCCCTTCCGGATCAGCGTTGAGGGTTTGGAGGTCTTTCAAGGCTGAAGCAGAGGCTTTCAGGGGCTTCAGAGGCTGACACAGAGCCTTTCAGGGGCAGCGCTGGAGTTTCTAGGCCCTAATCTTGGCTGAGTTTTGTAAATCCCATTTGAGTGTGTGGATCAGTCATTATTTTGGCCCTGGATCAGCCAGTGAACTGTAGATCTAGTGTTTTCTATGTTGGGTTTTCAAGATCTGGAACCCAGATTTGTGTATTCAGAAATATTCTTAATAATAGAACCCTCCAGTAGCCAGAGATCGGTTTTCCCGCATTGGGTTTTTTCGGGGACTATTTGTCCAGAAATAACTATGTCACTTTGTCAATGTGTGCATGTGCTTATTCTAGATCTAAATTGGTAGAGATCTGTTATGTGTTTTGCTTCGATGTTAACTTGAATTTATTTAGTTAATAACTTATCTAAGTAGGAGGAGCTTAACCGGATTAACAATAATAATTTTTGCATAAGATATAAGATTTTGAAATTTCTACAGATACTAGTTACATTTTCAACACTCCCTCTTAACTAGTGAGGTATTCATAATTGTTTTACTGGTATAGGAATGACCTCAAATTGAAGTGTCTTAAGAAGAGTACAACGACATATACAATGCTTGATACCATCTAGGTCAAAAGTACCAAGGTATCAATTCAACTCATCAAAGATCCAAGTGTCATCTAGGCTACCTGCCAAGACATTAAACCAAGGATGTAATATCCCCAAATGGGGAATAACAGTGATGAAAGTGCAAATAGGCAAGTAACTACAGCAAAATTGAAAACACCTTTAAATACACAAGAAATGAGACCAAATTCAACGTAGAGCCATTTTATTAAATTGCTGGGAAAGATTACAATATTGTGCTTAGAAGGATAGCACCTGGGCTTGCTCAAGGCATGCTGAAGAACAATTGTAATCCTAGCAAATGAACTGCTGAAGTATGCTCTGCGTCGCTGACCCATTGCGCTGCCTAGTCCTTGAATTTACTGTTGATGTTTGATTTCGGACTGCTGGTTGGCCTAGCTCCCATGCTCAGAAAATTTCGGGAATTGATCAACAGTGTCCTCTCACTAAACCCACAAAAACCCGTGAAGGGTTTGCAGAAAGCTCGTCCCTGGAAGATGGCCCCTTTGGGCTTTTGCTTTGCAGGGGTATTCTTCCTTCTGCCTGAAACTGCTGGAAAATGCCTCTGAAACACTGCCAAAATCCTTGGTAGGAGGTGGCTAACCTCCCCTTCAAATCCTCTGGCTGAACTCCTCTTCTCTCCCACACTCCTGACACTTTCTCTAGACTACACTTTGCAATCACTGCGCAGTCACTGTTGCCTCTATGCAATTCTGAAGGGACTACGCACTCCTGCTGCTAATGCACTGAATCTCCCTCACAAAATAGTGGAACTTCCTCTCCTGAGCGGGCACTCGAAGTCCCCCGAGGCAGAGGTTGAGATCTCCGCTTGAAGATCTCTTGTGTTGAAGAACACTACATGCGTGGCTCTTCGGCTCAAGCGTGCTCAATCAAGAAGACAAAAAATACTTAGGTGAATGAATGATGAGGAATGAGCTGTCTCTTCCCTTTTGTCCCCAATAGCCCAACGTTCCTGTTGGGCCCCACCTAGGACTGCGCTGCCCCCTCAGTGGCCACTCCTTACTGCACCCCACTGGCCACTCACAGCGCTGCCCACTCAGCCAAACACAGAGTCTTCTCATTGGCTGTCTCGGCCCCCACCAAGGCCGCAATTTTTGCCTCTAACTATAGGAAAAATACTTTTGCTTGCTTTAATATGGTTTGTGGGTCCCGACCCACATTATTTTTGCCTAATATTAGGAAAAGCCAAAATTTGTCAAAAATTAATATTCCCAATTAGCTGACTGCTAATTGGGGATATTACAAAGGATCTAAGTGTCCTACCAAGACATTAATTCAAGGATCCAAGTGTCATCTAGGCTACCTGCCAAGACACCAAGTCAAGGATCCAAGTGTCAATACACTAACTCATCACCAAGGATCCAAGTGTTAATTACCAAGATACTTACTCATCAGGGGCCTCGATGTCATCTAGGCTATCTGCTAAGAGACCTATTTGTCATGGATCTCGGTGTCATCTAGTCCAATATATTAATTCCAATAGAGCTCTGAAGATTATCTAGGCCAAGACAACACAAACAAGGGTTCTAGGTACCATCTAAGCTACTTGCCAAGGTACCCTCCCAACAGGGACTAAGGTGTCATCTAGGCTGATGAATTTTAACTGAGATCTCAATACCAACTAGGCCAAGACACGAACCCTCTTAGGGATCTAAACATCATCACGATCAAGATATCCACCCTAAATAGGGATCTTGAAGTTATCTAGACCATGATACTTTCCCTTACAGGGATCTAGGTATCTACATCAAGATGTCCTCCCTTACAGGGATCAAGATATCATCTGGGCCAAGGGACCATCCCTAACTGGGTTCTAGGTACCATCTAGGCCACGATATCCCCCATCACAGGGTTCTATGTATCATCTAGGCTAACTGCCAAGATACCAACCCTGCCACCATTCTCTCCTCATGGCCTTCACTAGACGTATGACTATTTGTCCCGACCTAATGCATGGCACATAGAGTAGAGAACCATGTCCTCCCTTTCAACTAGGAAGGATATACATATTCCTTCGCAAAGGAAATATATCCAAGCTCCCTCTCAACTAGGGAGTTGTGTCCAACATCAATTATTTTATTCCACCAGTCATGCAAATTCTTCTCTTTGCATCATCACGCCATCAGAAAATTTTGACCTTTTGGAAAGTCAACTTTCAATCATCGATGTGAACTTCAATGTTATCAGGGTTCTTACAACTCCCTCTTTCCATCATGCTCAACATCATCATAAAGTCATCATCAAATACAAGGTAGGCTTACATCTTTACAACCTTTTGAAAACTATGTACCTGTAAATCTTATTAACAAAGCACAAATGTATATGTACAAGAGCTTGAAGAAAATTTTATCAATCTAGGGTTATCATGTCATCACAAAGAGGACATTTAAGGTTATTAATACTTCAATGAGGAATTAAACTTTAAATATCCAAAATCTAAACCTTGTTAGGGTTTCAATCATAGTGTAAACATTTACACCTAGGGTTTCACTTTCATGCCCTAAGCTCTTACATTAATCTTTGCTAGGGTTTTGTTAAAAACCCTAGATACGAGAGAGTCATCAACATAAATACATTTAAAGTGATTGTACCTTTTCTTATGATGAAGACCTGGTGCAAATCCTATAACTTTTAAACATACCTTGAGTTGTTCCTTCTATAAACCTTAAAAGGCTCCCTCTGCAACAAGGCTTCATACAAGACTCGAGCTTTCCTTTTGGGGGCTTCCTCTGAATCTGGCCACAATCCTTTCTTTAGAATATTCCTGTAAACCTTCTTTCAAAGAAAACACGAGGAAAGTATTATAATTAAGCAACAAAAATAAAACTAAATATATAGAGGGAACCAACAAGGTAATGAAAGAAATAAAGATTACCCATCTTTTGAGGAAAGTGGAAGCTCCCTTTTGATTTTGTATTGATCTAGACGTTGTGAGGGATTTCTTCAATTTATCAAAACAACTTAAGATTTTTCTACTAATGTGATATCCCAAACGAGAAATAGACATCAATACAAAGCAACATAAACAAAAACTACAACAAATAAAAGCATACACAAAAAACACTGCAAGTAAACCAAAACAACTGAGCCATTTAATTATATTTTATGAAGTGAGGAACAAGTACAAAGAGTGCTCAGAATCATAGCACCTTGGCCTACTCTAGGCAGGCTAAAATGATCACTCCCTCCTCTATCAGAAACTCTGCTCAATCTCTGCTCCTCCTCTATGCAGTCCTGCTGGAAATGTTGTTGCTGGATGGAAAGGGACTGCAAGATGGGGCTGCTCTACTGCTCAGAAAATTCTGAAACTCGGACACCGGTCTCTCCTCCAAAAACCTAGAATAACCCGCGAAGGAATTCCGAAAAGGCTAACCCCAGAAATTCACCCTCTTGGGATGATTACACACTCCTACTGGGTATGCTGGCCTTTGTGATGAAAATGCTGAAAGAAGGGCCTCCAACTATCCAAGGAACTCAGCTATGGAAGGGATGATCCCCTCACAAACCTCTGGATTGAAATCTCACAAAGTTCCACCTCTCCCGGAGTTGCTCTCCTCTATGACTGTGTAACCCTCTGAGAGACTGCGCTGCCCTGGAGATGACTGCATAATCCTGGTGGCTGAAACAATGACGCTGCTCTCAAAAGCTGATGGAATGGCTCCTCTCCTGAGCGGGCACTCGATGTCCCCCGAGGATGAGGTTGGGATCTCCACTCGGAGACACCCTTGTGCTAAACAGTACTGCAGACTCAGCTAAACAGCTTGAGTGTGCTCTAGTCTTGACAGACAGAAAATTAGAAGATGTATGAATGAATGAGAAAGGCTGCCTCCATCCCTTTTTGTTAATTTTGGGCAACTAGGTCCAAACTCCATGTTGCACTGCTCATATGATGGTGGTCATTTTTTTGTTGGATTCCTCTTTCAGAGAGGTGCAAGATTGATCTAAAGATCATCTTGTTTGGATGAGCAGAACATATATTTTGAATTTATTTTCCACACATGTGCAAGGTCAGCCAGATTTGTAATGTAGGCTCACATGCCTAATAGATGTGTCACACACCCTCACTGATGGATATAAATTGGAGAGACTTGGAGGTCATTTGCTCATCAACTCATCACACATTCTCTCAATGTGATTTGGTTGGTTTGATAGCCTTTGGAGGCCTCTTCCCCTCACACGTGCGGCCTCTTCCCCTCACACGTACTGCAGACTCAGCTAAACAACTTGAGTGTGCTCTAGTCTTGACAGACAGAAAATCAGAAGATGTATGAATGAATGAGAAAGGCTGCCTCCATCCCTTTTTGTTAATTTTGGGCAACTAGGTCCAAACTCCATGTTGCACTACTCATATGATGGTGGTCATATTTTTGTTGGATTCCTCTTTCAGAGAGGTGCAAGATTGATCTAAAGATCATCTTGTTTGGATGAGAAGAACATATATTTTGAATTTATTTTCCACACATGTGCAAGGTCAGCCAGATTTGTAATGTAGGCTCACATGCCTAATAGATGTGTCACACACCCTCACTGATGGATATAAATTGGAGAGACTTGGAGGTCATTTGCTAATCAACTCATCACACATTCTCTCAATGTGATCTGGTTGGTTCGATAGCCTTTGGAGGTCTCTTCCCCTCACACGTGCGGAGCTGGAGCTATTGTTTTCTGCAGATCTGTTTAGGGTTGATTTGTTGAAGCGTTGACCAGCGTTGACCGTGGTCAACCCTTGTCCGTTTGACTTCAAATCTCTGCTGAAATTTTGATTTTTAGAGGCTGTACAGTTGGGCATAAAAATAGAGGGGAAAGGAGCTGTTTGACCGAAGCCCTAATCTGCAACATTGACTTTTTGTTGCTGTCTTGCGTTGACTTTTCTGCGTTGAATTTGGTTGACCAGTGTTGTCTTGTGATGAGTTGTCTTTGAGCGCTGTGGGTGTGACACTTGGAGGGTTGGCTGATCTAAGAAAGACTCTGCTGGTTGAAGCATCCTGTTGACTGCTGTAACGCACAATATCCTATATCTTTGCTGGACAAGAAGAATTATAAATTTGATCTATATTATTGGCTTGTCTTCTGTTGATCTATTATTGTGTTCTATCAACATTTTACTTTCATGTTTATGTGATTGCTAAATTGAATCGGGCCTAAGAAAGATTGAAGTAAATTTGCATTAAGCATAGAACACACCATGGTTATCTAAATTTAACAATTTTTATGCTAGTGAGCCTCCACATTCCCTTGGGCCCACCAATGCTGCGCTGTCCCTCTTGCCACGCTGTCCCCTAGCTGAGTTGCACTGCTATCCCACGCTGCCATTGCACTGCCTGCCCCCACGCTGCCACTGCATTGTCCTAGCTGCCTCCTCTCCTGTGCTGTCACTTGGCCTCTTGGGCCCCGCTTTGCCTTTTAATTATTCTGCCTGGTGACTTTAGGAAAGTGTTTTTATTCTAATGTTGATTTATGGGTCCCCTCACCCCTTTATTTCTTGCTGAACTTTAGAAAGGCAAAAATTAATCAAAAATGAAGATTCCAATTAGCTGTCTGCTAATTGAGAATATTACAACTAAGTTGCACGAAACGGGGAAACGGTTACGAGGTTCCGAAACGGGGGCGTGTACAAAACGCGACCCCCCCAAATTTTGGAAACGGGGAAATGCGATATATATATATATATATATATATAGGACATTTAAAAAATGTTATGTGCAATCATAAAGCATACATGATAAATCATAATATATTACATTTAAAGCTATGTTGCCAGGAAACGTGGGGACGGGGGCGGGTGCGTCATTTTTTGAAATAGGTTGCGTGGGTTCGTTGGGGGTATATATATGTGTGTGTGAATTTGTATAACTAATATATTTATGATTTAAACTTTAAAGATTTAAACATGCACATCATTGAACATTCAATATTTACATTGAAATTTCAAAGTTTCTAGTTTGATATCAAGTAAAAATTGGAGTTTACACATACTTGTAAATCTGACCCCAAGCCAATTTCGCCCAAAACTCTGGTAGGGAAAGAGAAGGCCAAAAGTTACAGTCTTGGCAAAAAATATAAAAAAAACACAGTTAAAAGAGTGATTAGAAAAGAAAGTGTTGTCGGTTGGCCATAAGAGAATGTGGAGATTACAGTGGAAAAACAAGAGTTTGGAATCACAGTATATGGCAGTAGACTGTTTATTGTGTTTTCTTCAAGATTCTAATACTCGTCACAAGGAAGCTTTCCCATCTTTGACATCACGGGTCGATTTACTATTTAGAATTAAATTTTAATTTGCTAATTTTGTTATGAAAACAGTGAAGTTTGAACACATAAATTATAATTAATTCATGTCGCACGGTGAATCTTCAAGAGCTACCTGTGAATCTTCAAGTAGGGATTGCATCTCTGTGGGAACCTCCAGTCACCGACACAAACACCAGCGAATGCCCCAAACACACCAGGGAATGCTCGTCGTCTCAATAGTCAAACCAAATGGTTGTTGTCTCAAACGGAATGTCGCTGTCGAAGAGTGAAGCGATTTTAGGTTTTACGGGTTATGTATTCACCTTTTGAATTCCCATGATTTTTTTATATTTAAATTTTTATTTCAAAACTTGTTCAACAAAGAACCCTAAAGAACCCAATTTTGGGGTTCCAAGTACCCATTATCGGGGTTCCAAGTACCCTAAACGTCAAAAGCATCCAATTTTTTTTAACGAAGAACCTGGTTCTTATGGGTTTGTTTCGGAAGAACCCATACCCAAATCCGGTTCTTGGGTTCGAGAACCCCACCCCTGGGTTCGGGAACCCATGCAACATAGATTTAAAGTTTAAACATTGTCCAATGTCAATGCATAAGCTATAAGTCTCTAAATTTACATCATATTAAACCCCAAAAAAAGCGCAATAAAAGAATATTAAATGTCGAAAACACGGCCGTACAACCCGGAAATGCATTTCCGTCCATACTGGGTACATTTCCTCAACGCGAAACGGCCCAGTATGGACGAAAACCCGTTTCCAGGCTGTACGATACGGGGAAACGTGTTTTCGTTTCGTTTCCAGGGGGAAACGACCCTTTGCCCAACGTTTCCTGCAGTGGTTTTTCTATGAAGGCATGCTATATTTACAAACCTTAGGAGTCAAAATAAAGAGAAAAATCTACAAAACCTATAAACAATGACCTATACTATAAATTAAGGATATACAAGGGACAACATCCCTTAAGACTTAATAGAATAAGTCTTTGACTTCAAAATTTTCAGTTTTGGATTTCTTTGTTGGATCTTCATCAGTGGAAACTGTGTCTTGGTCTCTTTCTCTTTTCTTGTTCTTAGGATTCTCAGGACATTGATTTTTATAATATCCCATCTTGTGATAATGATAGCATTCTAGTTTAGAAAGGTAAATCTTCCCATGATGATTCTTCTTTGACCCTTTAAATTTCTTATTTCTTCTTTTCTTCTTGAAATGAGGAGAATAGACATTTGAGATGGTATTCTCTTCATCTTCTTGCTTTCCTCTTATCAATGCAAGACGAGCTTCTTCTTGAGTACAGGCAATCCACATTTCCTCAAAAGAGGGAGAATTTTTCCAACTACTAATCTAGCTGCAAAGGCATTCCAGGACTTTGGTAGTCAACAATCACAAGTTCCTTTTCAGGGATTATTTCATCAACTGCTTGTAATTCATCTCTTATACGAGAAATCCTTACAAAGTAAGAGGACACTATATCATCTTTGGTCATTTTTGACAGTTCGAAGTTCATTCTTTAAACTTGCCACTTGTCCAATATTCTTGATTGTAAATAACTTGGAGAGGGCATTGTACATTTTCTTGAAGTATCTAGTGTGGATATATAGGGAATCAAGTTGTATTTAACTCCATCCACAATTATGCTCATCGCTATAATGTCATTTTCCTTGTACTTCTTTCTAGCATCATCAATTAGTTCTTTGAATTTTCCTTGTACCAAGTCCAATGCTTTATTTCTTGCAAGGATGAGGTCCATCCTTGTCTTCCATGCTCTAAAGTTAGAGGCTCCTTGAGGTTTATTATCAGATTTCATTGATGATGCCATAGATATATTTGATAATGTCACTTTTGAAGAGGTCTAAATCACTTTGAGGTCATCTATTGAACTTCCAAAGGGTTGCTTACTATTTCAATACCTTTTTCAAGGGAGGTCTCGAGACTTCTTTCAAAACTTTCAAGACTTCCTTCTTTCTTTCAAACAGATCTTCAAGCTCACTTTTTCCTTTCTTCACCTTAGCTCTGATACCATGTTAGAAAATAAAAAAGGTAGGAAATTTTTCTTATCTTGATAATTACTTGTGATGTATTAGAATTCTTGTTATTTTCTTTTATGTCTCCTTTTATCTTCTTATCATCAAGCAACTATCAAAACCAAAAACACGAAGATCAAAACAATGAAGAACACAGGATATAGGCTCTCAGCCAGGGAAAAACCTCTCTCTTTGGGGAAAGCCCAAAGAAATTCTCTTCTCTTCTTCAAGAACCAAATCAAATGAGACAATGAAGACCTCTAGACCAAGATCAAACCTTCCTCCATGCACCAAGTCAGCGTTCCAAGACAAGTTCTTTCAAGTGAGCTTAATCCAACAAAGTTAATCCAAGTCAACCCCCTTCAAACTCAATGAACCTTCAGATCTAGATCTCCTGCAACAAAATTTCAGCCTCTATTGCAGACTTGCAACTTTCGGCTCTCCTCCAACTCAGAAAATTTCACACATGTGGACTAGAAACAAGAGAAAACAACCTTCTTTCCTTCACTAGGGTTCCTCCTCCTTTTACTAGGGTTATTCTTCCTTTTTCAAGCCTTTTTGACTTCCTTTTCTTGCCTTTACACTTTTTAGGATTGCAGATTGAATTACTTGCTTGATTGATGCCAAACTAGGTTGAATGCTGGTCTATATATAGTGATCGAATCATCTTTATGAGGCTGACTTGATAGATGATGAGGACGACTTGGTGGAGGAGGCGTTATTTACAATTTTGACACAAAACAAATTTCTGTCTTGATACAAAAAGCCCAAGAAGGGTCAATTACATGATGACAAGGGCTATGACTCATGACACAACCCTAGAAGTACTCAAAGGGTGCTTTGACCTATAAACATAATAAATTGAGCACGAAACCCATGCTTATAAAAATATTTTTTCTTTGATATTTACAATGTTTTTCTTTTTCTTTTCTTTACTAATACATAAGAATTACATCATTTCATGAGCCAAACAACAATTATGAACATCGATACTAGTTACATTTCAATATATCTTACGGGATTATAACTCCCCGGGTGCGTCATCCTTCCACTCATCCGTTTTGTGATAAGGCATAATTAGAACCTTCAAGATGCCTCTTCGACGACGAGGCTTCTTGCGCGACCATGCAGTTAAAGTTTAATTGGTTGAGGCTATAACGTTAAGTCCATGCCTGATGTTGCAACAATGCCACTCATAGCAGCGTTTCACCCATAGCCCGTCAATGAAGTTTCTGGCTGGAACTTGGGCTGTGAGCAACATGTTCGCTATTGCATCCAATGGTTTTCATTAGGGTTTGCTCCTTTCCTGCACTATGTGCCATTCACAAAAGAGTTCTAACATGACTCGACTGCGGTGGTTCTTCAGACATCTGGACTTGCGCCAGAGTCCCACCGCGACCATTGGAGTTTGCTAAGGAATCCACTGGTGCTATCCCTCTTGAGCTTACGTCAGAGTTACTCTCTCTTGGTTGATAGTGCTTGTAGTGGGGAACACTGGTTAGGGACTTGTCTATATAGGCTAATGTCTTATCTATCCAGTCCCTCAAGGATCTACAGTTCTTAGGATCTCTAGTATTTTACCTGGATCTGATAGATCTCGGCATAGAGGTCTACAGGTCTCATTTAAGGACCCAATAAGCGCCGCAAGCATATAATAGCCACCATGAATCACATGATGCTAAAAAGGCCACAAGGATATCAACACTCAAGGAAACAAAGAATCCCTCTTTTAGGTCCGAATACAAGCAAGAGTTGGCCTCCAATGCTCACGCCACACACCACAGTGCAACCCAGGGCCTACGATAGACATACAAGTAATTATGTGCATTTACTTGGGCATTACCTATATGATGGAGTCTGGACCATGAAGCAGAGCTTGTAATGGGTTCCGAGGCAACTTGGCTATTAGCAAGGACCCGTGGATGATTACACCAGACAGGATGGTAACCACATTCAGCACAAGGCTATAACCAACGATTCAAGCAAGGGTTTACCTCGTCATCCCAATACCACGACAACAAACAGAACATGACTCCTAGCCTTGGGGAAAATGTTGATTTTTGGGTAGCATTGGATGTGCTCTAGCTCCAAAATTTTGTGGAGGGGCTAGAACACATGAGATCTCCAAGACCCAGAAATCATTTGTAGAAATTCCACCTGGAGTGCAAGTTATTCAAATAATTAATTATTTTTAATGGAGCCTAAGTTAAAACTTAGGGAATTAAAATAATTAAAGTGAACTAATTTAAATGTGGGTGAAGCTTCTAAGTGACGAGGATTAAGTCTGTTTTAATCTTAGCCGTTGATTAAAGATTAGATCACGATGGTTGATTTATCAACAAGAAAAGTATAAATGAAGACTTGTGGGTCAGTTGGAGATAAGCCGGGCAAATACTCAATAACTCGAGGGAAGTCGATACTCTAGGAGAAGAGTTCGATTTCAGAGGGAGAGTTATAGGGTGAAGGAAGAGGAGGTTTTCAGCAGCAGTCGGACACTGAGGAGGAGGGACGCAAAGCAGCAGAGAGACAACGTAGAGAGGCAACGCAATTAAGGATGCAGTTCTCATGCAAAAGAGGATGCAGAGGTGACAGTGGAGATTGGAGGGTCTCCAGGGTGTCAGAATTTCTCTAGTGACTGGACGAAAATTATCTTAGGTGTTTTTATAGATGTTTCTGCATGATTCTGCAAATGATTCCTTGTAAAGAGATTGTTGATGAAGAATAATAAATAAACTCTCATCTGCGACACCGTTTTTCCCGCATTGGGTTTTTTCCGGGATAGTTGTCCAAAAACAACTGTGTTGATGTGATTGATTCTTGTGCTTGCATTTCATTGTGCTTGATTATGTAATAAATTCAGTAGAATTTATTTTTTTGTTTAGTGAAGGGTTTTGTAATTAACTTATTGAGAAATATAAGTAGGAGAAATAAATCAGTTACTGCAGTAGAATTTCAAGTTAGAAATTTTCACATGGTATCAGAGCAGAGATCGAGCAACAGGGTTGGAGATTCTGCAATGAGTTGTGGTCTTGATGTTGCTGGAGCAACAACTCGAAGGGGCTCACGCAGTTCTCTTGGGAAAGACGAAAGCACGGAAGATACATTGGATCACGTCATTTCTGTATTGGCTTCCAGATTGGAAGAAGAAGTTGCTTGTTTGTCGAGCTCTGCTTCCTCCGAGGTTTGGTATATTGATAGCGGGGCTTCTGCGCACATGACGAGAATACGAGAATGTTTCTCGAGCTACCAAGAGGAAAAGATGAATTTCCAAATCACCATGGGAAATAAGGCTAAATGTACTCCTGTTGGAAGAGGTACTATAGATTATCAAACATAAGCAGGAGATCGGCTTCGGGCTACGAATGTGCTGCATGTGCCTGGATTGGGGATGAACTAGCTTTCTGTATCTTAGTTACAAAACAAGAGCTATGGTGTATACTTCATTGGAAAGAAAGTATATGTCAAACACTCGAGTTGGAAGAAGAAGGCCCAAATTGGGGTCATAAGAAACAGACTGTATAAGTTGTAGCTAGAATCTCCAATGGCACTTATAGGCAGTCATGATGAAAAATATTTGAATGAACTATGACATGGAAGGATGGGGCACTTACACCATGGGGCTCTAAGAATTCTCAGAGAAACCATCATAAGAGTTCCAAAATTAAGCACCAAACGAGATGATGTTTACAAAGGGTGCGTACTAGGCAAGTACGCCAAAGCGGCTTATTCCAAAAGTAACAATAGGGCAAAGAGTGCTTTTTGGGATTAATACACTCAGATATCTGCAGACCTATGTCCACAAGAGCTCTTAGTGGTGCCGAATATTTCGCCATCTTCATTGATGACCATTCCAGGAAGACTTGGATCTACTTTCTAAAGACCAAGGATGAGGTCTTTGATCGATTCAAAGAGTTTAAGGCTCTGGTTGAGAATCTGACAGGGAAGAGGATAAAAGTGTTGCGTTCAGATAATGGTGGAGAATATATTGATAAAAACTTCACTGAGTTTTGGGCAAGGGAAGGCATCAAAAGAGAATCGCTCCATATAATCCAGAGCAGAATGGGGTTGCAGAGAGGAAAAATAGAACTATTGTTGAAGCAATGAGGGCAATGTTGTATGATCAGGATATGCCCAAATTTCTATGGGCAGAAGCATGAAGCACAACTGTGTATGTTCAGAACAGGATTCCTCATAAGGCACTAGGTAAGATTACACCGGAGAGTGTCTTCACTGGAAGATAGGTAGAAGTGAGTCATTTTAGGATCTTTGGGAGTTTGGCATACTGCCATGTACCTGAAGGAAAAATAAAGAAGTTGGATCAAACTCCAGAAAAAGGATATCTAGTGAGATATAGTGAGAATGCTAGGGCATATAGAATCTAAATTCCTGGCAGTAGAAAAGTAGTAGTATGCGAGGATGTAAAGTTCATGGAGGATAAAGATTTTTGGAAATCCTGAGAAATGCCTTCTGAAAAGCAGTCAGAGGACGTTCCATTGGTTCAACCACTTCGACTAGTCGAAACCAACACCAACGCTTCTCCAAGGCATAAGAATTCGGAAGTATCACCACAAGACGATTTGCAGGCGGAGGAGCAAGAAGATCCACCAACTACTAGTGGAAGAACGAGCTGGGAATTATGACAGATATAAGGGATGCAAAGGAGTTCATTGGAGCTCCTCGAAATGAGAAAATGCACCGTAGACAACTAGATAGATAGCAAGCTTTGGTAGCTCAGGTTGGAGAACCCTCTAGTTTTCAGTTCAACATCAAGTGTGGGTAGATGCTATGGTGGAGGAATACAATTCCATTATGGACAATGATGTTTGGGAAGTGGTATTTAGACCTCAGGACAGATCAGTTGTAGGTTCGAGATGGATCTACAAGATCAAGTATGCTGTAGATGGCAGTGTGGAAAAATACAAAGCCAGGTTCGTGGATAAGGGGTATGCTCAAAAGGAAGGAATAGACTATGAAGAAACCTTCACCCCAGTAGCCAAGTATACTTCTATCAGATTTGTGATATCCCTTGTAGCGCACATGGGGTGGGACTCGGGAGATTCACCAGATGGATGTCAAGACTGCTTTCTTGAATGGGGTGATAGAAGAAGTGTACATTGAACAACCAAAGGGCTTTGAGACACATGAGAAGAAAACTCATGTATGTAGGCTGAAGAAAGCCTTGTATGGGCTTAAGCAAGCACCTAGAGCTTTGTATGGTCAGATTGATGGTTACTTACATAAGATGGGATTTGTCAAGAGTGACACAGATCCCAATCTCTACTATCTGACAGTTGAGAATGAGCCTCTAATACTGGTATTATATGTAGATGACTTGTTTCTGACAGGTTCATCTAGGCTCACAAGGACTGTAAGGAGAACCTGGCAGCAGAATTCGACATGAAGGATTTTTGGTTGATGCATTATTTCCTGGGTTTGGAAGTTTGGCAGCAGAAGGGTGAAATCTTCCTTGGACAAAGGAGATATGCTACAGAAATTCTGAAGAGATTCAGGATGCAAGATTGTAGACCCATGGCTACTCCAATGATTACTAGCTGGAAAAAGATTGATGCGTCTGACGACAAAGAAGTAGACCCCTCCTTGTACAGACAACTCATAGGATCTCTTATGTATTTGGTCAACACCAGGCCAGACATCTGCTATGCGATCAACACCCTTAGTCAGTTCATGGTGGAACCAAAGAGGGCACACTGGGCAACAACCAAGCATGTTCTCAGATATATTCGGAGAATAGTAGAGCATGGATTAAAGTACATCCGAGGCAATGACATCAGACTAAGTGTCTTCACTGACGCATATTGGGCAGGAAGTTCAGTAGACTGGAAAGGTACCTTAGGGTATTGTTTCAATATTGGATCACGAATGACCTCTTGGTGTGACCGGAAACATAAATCCGTAGCACTAAGCTCAGTTGAAGCAGAATATATGGCGGCAAGCACGGCTTCGTGTGAAGCCATATGGATTAGAAAACTCCTTGTGAATTTATTTAGGAGAAAGATGGAAGTGACTAGTATTATGTGTGATAATCAGAGTTGTATCAAGCTCTCTGAGAATCCGGTTTTTCGTGATTGGTCGAAGCACATTGACATCAGGTGTCACTTTATCAGAGACTGTGTCCAGTGGGGAGCAGTACAATTACAATATACTCCTATAGGAGAACATTGTGAAATTTTCTGAATATACTTAACAAAAATTTCTACTGCAGAAATCTAGTGTACTTCTCCTACTTGTGTTTTTTAATTTACAAGTTATTTTCAGAATATTTAGAAAACAACGAAGTAAACACACTGCAGATCTACACATACATACAAATCAAGTACTGAAGAATTAAGCACATATGACAAAGGACACACAAGATTTTTCGAACAAATGTCCCCGGAAAAACCTAATGTGGGAAAATCGGTGCAATAGATCTTGAGGGTTTTATTATTATGCAGAATTTTGAATACAATCTAGGGTACCATTAGTGGTTTACCCATCAGAGAAAATCCCGACAGAAGTACATCTATATCTGGAGACAGAAAATATGGCCGATTCAGCTCAGGATGAAGAACCCCACAGGTGCCTACGCAGTCACTGCGTCACCCTTCAGTGTGGTTGCGCCACCCCTTCTAGATCTGCTGAATACAAGCTGGCCACTGAAACCCCAACGCTGCCCTTCCAGTCTTTGTGTCAACCCCTATTGGCCTGTGTCACCCTTTTGTGATTGCGTCAGCCTCTGCGCTGGCTGGGTCTGCGTCACCTGTGTTGGGCTTACGTTGCCTTTGCGTCACCCTTCCTAGACTGCGCTGCCTCTGGTACGGATCTGCCTCTCTGCCTATGTATTCTCGGCCTCGGATCTGAAATCTCTCTGTCGATCTGCCCCTCGCTGCACTGCGAGCTCACTCGAAAATTCTCAGCAAACCACGCCCCAGAATTTCGACTTAGCTCAAGTGCTACTGCTATGTGTGTGTTTTCCAACTGACCCCAAGCCTTCCTTTAATACTTTTCTCGTTGAACAATCATCGATCGTGATCTAATCTCTAATCGACGACTAAGATTAGAAAAGACTTGATCTTCGTCACTTAGAACATTCACAGCCACATGTTTAAATTAATTCCCTTTAATTATTTAATTTCCCTAAGTTAGACTTAGGGTCTCTATTAAAATAATTTATTATTGGAATAACTTAGGCTTTGGGTGGAATTTCTCCAAACGATTTTTGGGTCTTGGAGATCTGATGTGTTCTAGCCCCTCCACAAAGTTTCGGAGCTAGAGCACATCCGATGCTACCCAAAAATCAACAAACAGGTGGCAAACATTCTCACCAAGGCCCTTGGGAGAACAAAGTTTGTTTATTTTAGGGAGAAGATGGGGATGGTTGAGAATCCGTTTCAGTAGAAGTAGATAATGGAACACTTGAGAGGGAGCTGCAGTACAGATGCAGCAGCAACAGTGGTAGTGTTGCGGGTAGTAGTACAGATAGCAGCGGCGCAACATATGAGGGGCAGTAGACTGATCATCAACAACGCAGAGGATCGATGTTGTGGATCAAGGCGACGCTTCTAGTGGGAAGTATTGCTAGAGCACATTCCTCGCTAAGAGGGAGTGACGACGCTTCTAGTGGGAAGTATTGCTAGAGCACATTCCTCGCTAAGAGGGAGTTGATTTTTGGGTAGCATTGGATGTGCTTTAGCTTCGAAATTTTGTGGAGGGGCTAGAACACATGAGATCTCCAAGGCCTAGAAATCGTTTGGAGAAATTCCACTCGGAGTGCAAGTTATTCAAATAATTAATTATTTTTAATGGAGCCTAAGTTAAAACTTAGGGAATTAAAATAATTAAAGTGAATTAATTTAAATGTGGGTGAGAAGCTTCTAAGTGACGAGGATCAAGTCTGTTTTAATCTTAGCTGTTGATTAAAGATTAGATCATGACCGTTGATTTATCAACAAGAAAATTATAATGAAGACTTGTGGGTCAATTGGAGATAAGTCGGGCAAATAGTCAGTAACCCGAGGGAAGTCGATACTCTAGGAGAAGAGTCCGATTTTAGAGGGAGAGTTCCAGGGTGAAAGAAGAGGAGTGTTTCAGCAGCAGTCAGAGACCAAGGAGGAGGGACGCAGAGTAGTAGAGAGACAACGCAGAGAGGCATCGCAGCTGAGGACGCAGTCCTCACGTAGAAGAGGACGCAGAGGTGACTCATTGGAGATTGGAGGGTCTCCAGGGTGTCAGAATTTCTCTAGTGACTGGAGGAAATTTATCTCAGGTGTTTACATAAATGTTTCTCCATGATTCTGCAAATCATTCCTTGTGAAGAGATTGTTGCTTAAGAATAATAAATAAACCCTCATCTGCTACACCGGTTTTATCGCATTGGGTTTTTCCGGGGACAATTGTCCAAAAACAACTGCGTTGATGTGATTGATTCTTGTGCTTGCATTTCAATGTTCTTTTCTTTATGTAATTATCTGATAATTGCAGTAGAATTTATTTCGTTGTTTACTGAAGGGTTTTGTAAATAACTTATTGAGAAATATAAGTAAGAGAAATAAATCAGTTACTGTAGTAGAATTTCAATTTAGAAATTTTCACAGAAAATTCATATCAAAGAATGCATAACAGAGATGCAATCTTGCGTGAAGTGCAAGGACATAAAATCAAGTCATACAAACTCACGAAGACATACTTTATGCAACACAACGTACAAATATATTAGACCAAATCTTGAGTAAAGTGGGAGTATAGACCCAACCATCAGGTTGTGCATCACCGATGACTCAAAAAGGTCCCTCATATGACATCCCAGATTAATAAGAATAAGGACGGAGGAAAATCCACAGCATTATCACCTTGTGACATCAACCATGTCGATGCAAGTCATCATCAATGTAATCGTCATGCTATAACAAGAAGTTCTCATATGGAATATTACTGTAATTAAATCAAGCTTCTTATAGGTTATTCCAATGCCTTTAAACATTGCACAATATGTCTGTCAATTATGTAATACTAGTAATACAATCATGTATTTGCACAACAACACCATATTAAACCAGAGGTGCATTTTACACATTCATTATTAGAAAACATACTTAAGAAACACTTATCTTATAAATCTTTGGGCAACTGGGTCTGGGACTAGGACTATCCACCCAATCGTAGATAACTGCAACCAGTTCTCTCTTGCAACTGTCACCCCCAAGCCAAATTCTTGAGACTGAGAGGTCTTTTTCTTAAGGGACGAACCACAATCTTCAAATGCTCGAGTACCTCTAGAGGCCTCTTCGCCTCCACCATTCAACTTAGTTGCAAGCAACAAATGCACAGGGAATTGAGAGACTTACTGTCTCCACCCTTCAAACTGTTGACCCCTCTCTTGTTCTATGTTCATTCTTCCCCTATCTGCGATTGCATAATTCTTTGTCATTCAAATGTCTCTTCCCTTCTCTTCCACAATGGTTCTTCAATTGCTGTCCAACAAGTGGTACAAGATCTTCTTGGTCTGTGGGGTTGTGCCGCGTCTCCCCACTCCCTTATTTGTTGACTGCAGTCCAACCACCCACTCTTGCTTGCGTGCTCTGGCATAACCTCCTCAGTGGCGCTGTCCTCATTATTTTTTGTGTCCTCCTTTGAGTGCCTATTCCTTCAAGGGAGCATGGCCCCTGTCCTTTTGTCCAACCTCCTTTTTAATGGTATGCTCCAGCTTAATTAAAATGCATACCTACCAATCTCCTTGGCTGTCATAGCAATTTAAAATCCCGAGCAATTACCCACCTTAGCCTCTGGAATCCGTGTCCCATAACTCAACCCATAATTCTTTTATGAAAATATTTACATTGCCCTTTCTTCTCACCCCTCTTCTACTTTCTTCTCTCAAATTTCGTACCCTCATGAGGGAACTGTAATAAATGAACGATAGCATGATTAACTTATGTAAGAGACTTAGGCAACTTGGGACCTGGTTACTAAGTCCACTCTAGAGTGTCTTTTTCACTTGACTAATTATTTTCACTTTTTAGCGATAAATAACTAATTGAGTTTTTTCACTTATATGCCTCCAAAGATAGAGTGCGGCTTAATAATTGGACCTTGAGTGTATCCTAATGTCTAGGGTCAATATATATTACCATGCTAGGTCATATCTAGAGTCTTACGGAATTTGACTAAGTCTTTCTAGGATTTAAAAAAAAATAATAATAAATTCCTGCAAGACGGGATTTTAATTAATTTCCTATGTAATAATGTAAATAAGTGATACTAGGAAATCTTGGTGGCATGTGGGTGCTCAAAATTCTTGCTCAAAGCACCAACATTATTCTAGTACCCACTTTGGGGGTCCAAAAATGATTATTTCCCCATGAAAACCCACTTTCACTCATAAAAGTGGAGAAAAGGGGAAGAAAATTGCAAAAAATTAATGAGTGGGGCCACATTAAAGCATGTTCCAAGTCAAAGGATGATTTGGCAAATAATTCCAGTCAAATGGATGACATAAGAGGGTTGAGTGGACTGCCACATAGGAGGGACGAATTGCTCCTTTCAACTGCCAATTTGGTGGGCCAAATCCCACCAAAATAGCTGCCAAGTCAGTCAAATTTAAGGGGCCGAATTATAGCTGTTGGTAGGGCAGCTAACTACAAGTGAGTGGGAATTATCTCCCACCTCAGTCCACCTGCAATAACACCTATCTCCAACACTCGATACACTGCCCAAATGACAGCCATGCACATATTTAAGGGATCCACGTAGGCCACAAATCACGGGATATGCAGAAGTGTTAACAGGTGGTTTATGACAACAATTTTGGGCCTGATTTCATGTTGTCACAACATCAGTACACAGGACAGCAATTAAGGAACCCATGCAGGCCTCTCTAGCTGTGAGCTGTATGCACAGCTAGACATAAGGGGCTGTACGCTCAACCAGACTTAAGGGGTACGCTCAGGCACTCGTAATCAACTGCCTCTTTGGTATTCTCTCCACAAACTCTATATATTCAACCCATTTGCTCTCATTCTCTCATGATGGAAGCTTTAGAGCATGGGTAAAATATGTTGTAATTTTTCTATATTGTTGATAATAAAAAGACTTTGGAGGTCAATGGTCCCTTGCTTTGTGTGGTTTTCCATGTGCTTAAGTTGAGGTAATCTTATTGGTTTTTATGCTACTTGTTTCAAGCTGGTAATCTAGGCTTTGATAGGGACATTGTTGTCCGAAGAAGAGAGTAGCAATTGCTTGCTATTCTCTTGAATTTTTTGCATTCTAGATTTAGCTATTACATGTGTTTCTATGTTGAATAACATGTTTAGTTTATCATTGTCCAAATTTCACCTATTTTGCTAAACTTGTGGGCAAGATCTTAAGTGTGGTTTACAGGTACCTCTAGGTTTGAAGTGGGGAAGTTTCTTGGTTGAACCATTCACTTTCAAGCGTCCTAAGGGGCATTAGTCTCACTTGGACCAAGAACTCTGAAAGCCTTCAAAAAGGGCTCTCAAAGAACCCTCTATCTCTCACTTCTTTCTCATTATAACTCTATCATCATTCTTGGTTCTGTTCTCAAGCGCTATACTGAAATATCTAGCAAGTTGGAGGCTTATCTTGTGGCTGTCCCAACAGTCATAAATCAACCAAGAAAGCTGATTGAACTCAGCTGTTCTTGGCTGCTCTAGAATAGAAATTTCATTCATTTAATCTAGAGTTTTCTGAGGAATTTTGATCAAGTTTTTGTGCTAGCATTGCAGATATCCATAGTTTGTCTTGACATCCTTCACCTTGCATGTTTGCTGATTTGTTTTGCAGGCCCATAGAGTGCAAAAAGAAAAATTTAAAAAGTCATCAAGAGCCACCAAGACCCATCTTTCTTTCCTTCACTTGCAAATCTAAATTTCTTGATCTTTCTCTTTGCTCGCCATTGAAAATCAGACATTTAGGCCTCTGTTCGGATTACTGTCCTAACAACAATCCATTTTGCTAAGAAAGACCAATTTTACTTAGTCATTCCTTAGTAAAATATCATAAGAATCTAATATTTTAATCTTGGAGATTTTTGCCTTTTATATGATAGTGATCTTAATTAGTTTTGATCATTTTTTAGCATTTTCCAAACTGATTATCTTGCTGATCTCTTGTGGACTTGTGACAGTCCAAGAGGAGTGTTGGTGGAAGATTAAAACACCCAAAAAACTACCATTGAATCACTTATTATAAAAATACCATTTGTACCTTGTAAAACCCCTTCAAAGGGATTTTTTTATTTAAGGATTTTCCAAGAAAACTATTGTAATTTTGTAAAGAAGGTTCTCTTTTTGGGTTTGCTAAAAGATCCATTGTAACCCTCGAAGCTTCTGTTAACTTGCAATTTTTTGAGATGAACATTTTATCACTTTGAGGGAATCTTGTTGTAAACTCTTTCTCCAAAACATCTCTTCAAGTCTCTTTCCCAAAAGGGATCTATAGTAAGCTTTCTCTCTCTCTCCATCCCTCATCCTAGAAGAGGAATCTAATAAATACATCATTTTTTTGGGATTTAGGGTATTTTTTGCCCTTAAGCATCCCCTTTCCCTATTTGGGGAAGTGTGTCTTGTGGTGTTTGAATGATTTTCTTTTCTTGTCATTAGAATAGTTGGGCTAATTTTCGTTTCTTACAATCTACTATAACTTGTAATTTACTTGTTTCTTGCATCATTTTCTATCTATTTTAGTCATTTTACTTTGCTTTTCAAGAAATTCTCTAGATTAGTTTTAATTTTTCAATATTTACATTTGCCTTTGCAATAACTAATCTACCTCCAGTTTTGTTGGTTGAAGTAGTAACTTAGGGACCCTCTTCCTGTTGGTTTTTGTAGCATTGAATGTGCTCTAGCCTCAAGATTTTGTCGAGAGGCTAAGACACATGCATTCTATAAATAATAATACCCATAAATCGTTTTGGGAAATTCCACCCGGAGAGGTTTTAATTAAAATAATTAATTATTTTTTATGGATTCCTAAGTCTAATCTTAGGAAAATGAAATAATTAAAAGGTATTAATTAGATCGGGTGTGAATCTTTTAGATGACGATGAGGATCGAGTCCAAGCTAATCTTTGCCTTTGATTATGTTTTAATTCTGGCCGTTGATATGTCGACGAGAGATTATAAAGAGCTCAATGGGCATTTGTAGAACACATCGAATAAGAGATCTAGAGATCAAATTCTCAAGAGAGCAACGCAACAGTTGCCGGAGAGAGATTGAGAAGATTTCTTGCAGTGAGGGGCAAGGATAGTTGGCCGAAGGAAGTTTCCCTGATCCGGTGAATACATTGCGGAGGAGGCATCGAGAGGTTCAGAGAGGCTGTGCAGTGCCACGCTGGGTAGTGCAGAGCTACGCTGAGGCAACGCAAAGCCTCTAAGGAGATATGAAAATTTGCTGGGGAATAGTTGAGATCTAGTGCCGAGAGCTGAGGTGTGTGATTAGAGGGCTGAAGATTCGAGTTTCTAGTCAACAAACGATCAACTGGAAGGGTGACGCAGTTCCTGAAGGCTGTGACACAGTAGCAGTGTAGTGACTACGCAAAGGCAACGTGGGGCAAGGCATCCAAAACCCGGATTAGAGTCAGATTGCCAGTGACAGTGTGGGAAAATTTCTCACTACCTCTTTGCTAGTTTATTCTCTGTATCGGATTGCCAGTTGGGGCATCCAAAGATTTGTATTCATAAAACTACTTCATAATAATTAAAACCCTCAGCTGCTGCACCGATTTTCCCACATTGGGTTTTTCCAGGGACATTGTCCAAAAATAATGGTGTACATGTGTGTGTTCATTTCTTTCCTGCTTAGTATTTTGTTTCCGCAGTATTTTTTTATGTTGTGAAGGCTGCAGTAGAATTTATTTCGATGTTTACTGTGTAAGACTATAAATAACTTGATTCAGAATTAATAAGTGGAAGAAATAATATCAGTTGCTGTAGTAGGGTTTCCGATTTAAGGAATTTTTACATGGTATCAGAGCGTAGGTGAAGCAGGAAGAGCCCAACGCAGAGCAGAAGAGGGATTTCGAAAAGACTGCGTAGGTAACAGATCGAAATCCCAGAGGGGCAGCGCAGTCTAGCCAGGAGGGCAAAATTTCCTGGAAAATTCTTTCTGAGTGATTCGACAGAGAAGAAGATTTTTTGGATCAAGATTTGTGTAATATCCCAAAAATGGATTCTTAAGCAGATCATGCCTGAAAAACGCATTCTTCAGTTATGATGGCTTCAGCTATCATAGAATATGTCTGAAAATTCTCAGAAACCAAAAGAAATAACAGCAGCAACCTTTAATCAGCTTTTAAGGGCAAAAAGGCGGGGAAAAGTGAGGATTTTGGCCCTAAAATGAGTGTATAAGGAAATATGCGTAAAATGACGTCTCAAGGTTCTGGGATATGTTAGAATAGGTCAAGAGGGACTTCCATGTCGAATCTCAGCTCAAACAAAGGCGTTTTGCTAAGTTAAACAGTTCCTCCTTCCTGACTAGTCAATAAAAACCCTGATTTCCCAAGACTTTGAATATGCAGAAATTTTCTGAAGCAAGGGCAGCGTATTTTCTGAAGGAATATGATGTATAACACTATAAATAATCAGAGAATGAGTTTTAGAACAAGGCATAGGCTTTCCGCAAGGTTAAACAGCAGTTTTATATAGAAAACCCCTCAAGATAGAGGTGCCGCAAGACAAAGATTGATCCAGAAACCCTTCAGCGTTTTCTCCAAGAGGCTGAAGCTTATATTTATTATATTACAGATCTGAAACTGATAAATACATGAAAACAGAGATCTATAATGAGACAAAATGCCCAAAGGGCTCTTTATTATTTTCCCCTTGGGGGATTTCAGCAATACATGAAAATGCCGGAGCAGATCTGAGTTTACTGCATCAGATCTGAAGAATGATTCAGAATTTCTGAAACAAACTTCAGTATCAGATCAGAAATATACTTGGATTGGTTGGCCAATCCAAGGATCACCCTCAATCAGAGATCTAACTCCAAAACTGATGCCAAAACCCCTGGAACACGCTCCTCGGCCAATACTTGTAGGATGCGGGAAAGAGCGCGCGGTATACCATGAAGAACATGGGCACCGATGCCAAGATCACGATAATAGCTCAATATCTCCCAATCGATTCTCCAAAGGAAAGAGAGCTCTCCCTGCGAAAAACAAGAGAAGGAAATTGGTGTCGTAAGAATCACCACGACAACACCCCTACAACACGGTATTCGCCGTACGGCAACCAACGTTGTCACGGAAGGGATGATGCTAAGAAAATAACACCTTTTTGGCAGGCACTCGAAGTCCCAGAAGACCAGGTGAGATCCGCATGGAGCCTCGGTGCACTAAACGGTCACCGGCCAGAGACGAACTAAACAGCCAGCGTGCCAAGGAAAGACAAATGTCTCACTCAACAATCAATAATCCAAGAATCCAAGCATGAATGAAATGAAGAGGCTCCTTCATCTTTTATAGTGTTGGTTTCCCTCCAAAACCCAATGTAGCCTGTCTCTCTCCTCCACATCCTCATCCTTATCTCCACAGAAGCTTGGAGAAACTTCTAGAGTGTACATAGGCCCCCTCCTCCACGTGGTGTTGGGCCCCCCCTTGACTCCCACTTAAGTCACAACGTTGTGCTACTAGGTGGATGTCTTATTTCACTTTAGTGAGTTTAGACCCTCTTTACCCACTTTTTTATTTATTTACAAACTATAGGCGGCAAACTAAACAAAATAGAATATTCCAATTTGCTGTCGCAAATTAGGAATATTACAATTTGCAAGAGGCAGGGGGAGCAGCGACACAACTTCAACGCTGAGCAGATCTTCAGCTAGGACACAGTTTTTTGTAGCAGTTTGCTAGGACAGAAAAGCGCCAGAAAAGGAAAGAAGAGCACATATTGAGGGAATTTCTTCCTCAGATAATTCCTAGCCCAGGAATTTAATTTCTCACTACAGAGTAGCAGTAGTTGGGAGCAAATCTACTTACTCCAGCAGGGAGTGCGTAGAGCCAGTTAGCAGCGGCATAGAGGAGAGAGGAGGCATTTCGACATTTGTTTGGCTTGATGGCATCAGCTGGGTTGACGGATCAAGATCGGTTGGATGGTGCATCCAACTACGTGATCTGGAAGGCTAGGATCACGTGCCTTCTAGAAGAGTTTGATCTCAAGATGTATATCAGTTCAGTAGTAGCTGTACCCACGGACACAAATCAGTTAAAGTCTTACAAGAAGTGGAAAATGCCAAATGAATGATGCTCGATGGAGTGAGGGATCATGTAGTTTCTCACATTGTAGGCAAGGACACAGCCAAAGAAATGTGGGATGCATTGGCCACGCTATATCAAGGATCTTCTGAGCAGTGACAGATGTACTTGGAGGAGAAGCTGAGGCTGACCAGGATGCAGAAGGGGGAGTGTATAGATCCCTTCCTAACGAGACTTCAGGATACCTGAGACTAGCTGGCTGCTGTGGGATCAACACCTCACACTACTGAGTTTGTACGGATGGCCCTTAACAATGTTTCTGAGGAGTGGCAAGTCTTTGTCCAGAGTATCTTGGATAGAGAGAAGTTGCCTGATTGGGAGAGAGTTAGGGTTGAACTACAAGAGGAGGAGATGAGGCGTGATTTGGTGAGGAGCGCCATAAGTGGCAGTGGGTGAAGATCGAGAAGGAAGAGGAAAATGCAGCCCTCACATCAAAGGGGCAACAAGAGCAGCGTTGGCGAAAGAAGGATATTTCGAAGATCAAGTGCTTTCGATGTTGTGAGATGGGTCACTTCAGTTCTTAGTGCCCTCTTCGGAAGAAGGACAAAGAAGAGAAGCGAGATCAATTGGCTGTCTCTGCTGAGATAGACACGCTGTCCTCCAGATTGGAGGAGTTTTGCCAGATTGCCCATATACCTCTAAGGGAGAGGTGGGGTGATTTGGTTTTGTAGCCTCAAAGAGCTACAGTATCGGGAGGATCCTTGAGGAGTCCACCTCTTGGATTATCACCTTGCTACAGGAGCCCATAACAATAGTAGCAAGATGGATCAGTGACAATTTGTGCAATCAGGTGCTAAAGTGACAGATGCAGTAGTTAGCAGCGTTAGGAACTGAGCAACGCAAAGCAGAGTTGGTAGCGATGCAGTTGGCACAGTGCAGAGTCAACAACGGTGCAAAGGCTTCAATGACAGCGCAGAGGCTAGCAACAGTCAAAACTCGGTTGATAGATGCATCAATCTAAACACAGTTGGTTCAGTTGATGGACATATCTTAGTTGCAACAACAACAAATGAGAGGAGTTGCGGATGTTGCAATGGCAACAACAACAGAGTTGTAGTATGCAGGGTCAACAACAGCACAGATGCAGCACAACAGGAGATGGTATAGGATTAGAGTGATGCTTCAGGAGGTTCCATTAATAGAGCACATTTCTCGCTAAGAGGGAGTCTTGATTTTTGTAGCATCGGATGTGCTCCAGCCTCAAGATTTTGCAGAGAGGCTTAGACATGCATTCTAAAATACCCATAAATCGTTTTGGGAAATTCCACCTGGAGAGGATTTAATTAAAATAATTAATTATTTTTAATGGATTCCTAAGTCTAAATGTAATATCCCAAAAATGGATTCTTCAGCAGATCATGCCTGAAAAATGCATTCTTCAGTTATGATGGCTTCAGCTATCATATAATATGTCTGAAATGCTCAGCAACCCAAATAAATAACAGCAGCAACCTTTACTCAGCTTTTAAGGGCAAAAAGGCGGGGAAAAGTGAGGATTTTGGCCCTAAAATGAGTGTATAAGGAAATTTGCGTATAATGACGTCTCAAGGTTCTGGGATATGTTAGAATAGGTCAAGAGGGACTTCCATGTCGAACCTTAGCTCAAAAAAAGGTGTTTTTCTAAGTTAAACAGTTCCTCCTTCCCGACTAGTCAATAAAAACCCTGATTTCCCAAGACTTTGAATATGCAAAAATTTTCTGAAGCAAGGGAAGCGTATTTTCTGAAGGAATATGATGTATAACACTATAAATAATCATAGAATGAGTTTTAGAACAAGGCATAGGCTTTTAGCAAGGTTAAACATCAGTTTTATATAGAAAACCCCTCAAGATAGAGGTGCCGCAAGACAAAGATTGATCCAGAAACCCTTCAGCGTTTTCTCCAAGAGGCTGAAGCTTATATTTACTATATTACAGATCTGAAACTGATAAATACATGAAAACAGAGATCTATAATGATACAAAATGCCCAAAGGGCTCTTTATTACTTTCCCCTTGGGGATTTCAGCAATACATGAAAACGCCGGAGCAGATCTGAGTTTTACTGCAACAGATCTGAAGAATGATTCAGAATTTCTGAAGCAAACTTCAGTATCAGGTCAGAAATATACTTGGATTGGTTGGCCAATCCAAGGATCACCCTTAATCAGAAATCTAACTCCAAAATGATGCCAAAACCCTTGGAACGCTGCTCCCTCAGCAATAACGCAGATCTGGGGAAAGAACTGCGCAGTATACCATGAAGAACATATAGGTCTGATGCCAAGATCAACAAATCAACTCCAATTTCTCCCAATCTGATCCTCCCAAGGAAAGAAAGGCTCTCCCTCTGAAAAATAAGAGAAGGAAGTGGTGTCGTGACGACTCCACGGCAACACCCTACAACACAGTATTATGCTGCTACAACAATAACACTATTCTAGAGGATGATGCTGAAAACTAACCTTGCTTGAGCAGGCACTTGAAGTCCCCCGGGGCTAAGGGTGAGATCTCCGCATGGAGACACTCGGTGCACTAAACAGTGCAACAGATAGGCTAAATATCTAGTGTGCCAAAGAAGACAAATGTCTCACTCAATAATCAACAACTCAAGCATGAATGAAATGAGGAGGCTCCTCCATCTTTTATAACATTGGTTTCCCTCCAAAACCCAATGTAGCCTCTCTCTCTCTCCTCCACATCCTCATCCTTATCCACATTCTCATCCTTATACGCGTAGAAGCTTGGAGAAACTTCTAGAGTGGCCACATGAAGCCCCCCCTCCTTCCCGTGGTGTTGGGTCCCCCATCTGACTCCCATAGTCACAACGTTGTGCTACTAGGTGGATGTCTTATTTCATTTAGGTGAGTTTAGACCCTCTTTACTCACTTTTTATTTATTTACAAACTATGGGTGGCAAAATAAACAAAATAGAATATTCCAATTTGTTGTCGCAAATTAGGAATATTACACTAAACTTAGGAAAAGGAAATAATTAAAAGGTATTAATTAGATCGGGTGTGAATCTTCTAGATGAAGACACGGATCAACTCTCAGTTAATCTTAGCCTTTCATTATGTTTTAATCTTGGTCATTGATATGGCAACGAGAGATTATAATAAGGAGCTCGATGGTCATTTGTAGAACACATCGAATAAGAGATCTAGAGATCAAGTTCTGAAGAGAGCAACGCAGCAGTTGCCGGAGAGAGCTCGAGAAGATTTCTTGCAGTGAGGGGCAGGGATAGTTGGCCAGAGGAAATTTTCCTGATCTGGTGAATACATTGCAAAGGAGGCATCGAGAGGTTCAAAGAGGCTGCGCAGTGCCACGCTGGGCAACACAGAGCTACGCTGAAGCAAGGCAGAGCCTATGAGGAGATCCACAGATTTGTTGGGGAACAATCGAGATCTGATGCCGAGAGCCGTGGTGTGAAATCAGAGGGCCGAAGATTCGAGTTTCCAGTCAGCAAACGACTAGCTGGAAGGGTGACGGAGTTCTTAGAGGCTGTGAAGCAGTAGCAGCGCAGTGACTGCACAGTGGTAGCGTGGGGCAAGCCATCCAAAGCCCGGATCAGAGTCAGATCGCTAGTGATAGTGTGAGAAAATTTCTCACTACCTCTTTGCTAGTTTATTCTCTGTATTGGACTGCCAGTTTGGGCATGCAAAGATTTGTATTCAGAAAACTGCTGCATAAAAATTAAAACCCTCAGCTGCTGCATTGGTTTTCCCACATTGGGTTTTCCTAGGACATTGTTCAAAAATAATGTACATGTATGTGTGTTCATTTCTTTCCTGCTCAGTATTTTTTTTTCGTAGCATTTTTTTATGTTGTGAAGGCTGCAGTAGAATTTATTTCAATGTTTAATGTGTAACACGATAAATAACTTGATTAAGAATTAACAAGTGGAAGAAATAATATAGTTGTTGCAATAGGGATTCCGATTTAAGGAATTTTCACACTTCCCCCTAAGACTTCTTATTTTGAGATCGAGGCTTTGACGAGGATAAGGCCTGGAGAAAAAGTTGCATTTGAACTTGTTCAATCTTGCAATTAACTAATTGACAATCTAACTTAACTTTAAAATAAACCAAGAATACATTCATCTATATTTATCTTGCAACATTGGTACTTGGATTCTTATCTCATTTTCCCTCTTATTTTGCAAAGTTTATCTATTTTGGGTAATTTCCATTACTTCAAGTACATACGTTTTGTTTAACAAAACATCTTATTCCTAAGTACTTCATATTGAACATTCTTGTTCTTGCTTATCTTTATTTGTCACATTTACTTTCAAAGCACATTACTTTTGGGCATCTATCTTGGGAACATTTATTTCCAAGCTTTACTTTTAAGCTAAGTAACCGGATACTCCTAAAATGCCCTCGTATCCCCGAATCTCCGTGTCGGACACCTCTATGTATCGGATTCGGCCCCAATTTGAAGGACACGGCGTATCCGTACAGGGTACGGTCGGGATACGGCATATTCGAAAAGGGACACGCCGTATCCCGACCGTACCCCGTCGGATACGCCCGCGGGTTCAAAAAAGCGTTGTTTTTTTATTATAAAGGGGGGCTTTTGCTCATTGTTTTTCACCAATTGAGGAGGATTTTTCAGGAGAGGGCATCAAGCCTATGGCCCTAGTATTTATATGTGATTCATGGTAATGTTAAATTCTTAAAGTAAAAGTGACATTCTCCTTAATCTTCATTTTCATCCTTTTACTTTAAGAATTTAACATTACCATGAAATGACTCAGGATGTTTGAGAGTGGTTCCGACCTCATTGGATTTCATATGGAGAAAGTAGAATTTTAGATCTCATTCAAAATCCAGCAGACTTATCAATTTTTCAGGATTTCAGGATTGGGCTACTGCAATGTTTCCATCGAATTTTGTCATGTATTAGGGTATGGAACTCGTATTTAATCAAGAGCACCAATCCACTTGGCAGTGTTCTTATGTAACACATTTTGATTCTGATGACTTAATGAAAAAACTACAGTATCTTACTATCTTCAATCTTGTCTTTCTGAGTAAATTTGACGATTGTATCATGTATGGTGTATCAATGTATCATTGTAATTTGTATTATAGTATCAATGATGATGTATGACTCATGAGTATCTAATATCTATGTTTGAATCAATGAAATTTGTATGAATTTGTGCAAAAAATATCTAATTTTTAATATATTAATATATATATATTTTTTAAAAAATATATATATTTTTAAAAATATATATATATATATATTTTTAATAAAATAATATATAACGTAACGTATCCCAGAAGTATCCTGTTCCAGGGTCACCGTACCCGTATCCGATACTTCGAATCCCCGTATCCCCGTATCCCCGTATCAGGTGACTTAGCTTTTAAGGGTATCTTCTTCACTTTGAATATCTACTTTTGGAAAATACTCTACATTTGGCATTGGTCTATTTTGCTTCATCTTGCAATATCTTTGCTTGTAGATGGTTATTGCTATTATGCTCATGAAATTGATGCTTTGAATTCATTTGCTGCAATTTAGATATTAATTTAATTTGGACATATCTTTGATCATTATAATTAACTCCTAGAACTTAACTTATGTAACATAGATTTGCTAAGCCTTAGTTATTTTTGTAGGGTCCACCCCCTTGGCTTCTCTAGGAGTTACGTAGACGAAGGAGTTGAGATTTGAGTGACAACTATTGAATAGCGTTGGCATTGATGTCAACATTCGTTAATGAACGCTCTTAATATTTGTCTGAATTGCATCAAGTTAGAAGCTCCACTGAAGGATGGATGGAAAATTTAGCTCTAGGGTTTGGGTTCCTCAGGCTAAGGACATACCGTGCACTTGTTGAAGGTTTTTGAAGAAGACAATCATTATGTTTTCCTTGGATATCCTCATCATTGGATTCTCCTCGTCAAGCTGAATCTGTTGGTATGTGGCACGCCACGAGAGGCCTCACGGTTTGTGAGTTATGCCTGTTTGAAGAAGAGCGACCCATCCTGTGGGCTAAAAGCCCAACACCATGATGATGAGGCTTAGTCAAAGGAACATTTTTGTAATGTCCCTTCCTAAATTTTCCTAATGTTTGGAAAATACATTTGTCCATTTTGAATTAAATAATATAAAGTACCTTTTTGCGGCTAATATAGGAAATATAGAAGGAAAAGAATAAATTAAGTTGCTAGTGGAGGATCGGACCCACAAGGATAGTGTATGGGGGAAGAAAGCAAATTGATTTCCCTTGGGCAAATCGAAATGCATGGAGGGACCCACGATTTTGCATGGCTAGCACTTATAAAAGGAAGGTTTGGAAAAGGCTTAGGCACCATTGGCATATTCATATTTTTGAATTGTGTTAGCTGTGTAGCTGAGCGAAATGCTGTGCTGCTTAGCACAAGAGCTTCCCAAGGAGAGAAGCTCACTCCTTCTCTGGTGGACTCCGAGTGCCACTCAAGAAGGGTTTATTCAGTGTTTTGTGATCCGGAGAGGTAGCATCATAGATCCCACACATTTATGGAGTAACTGGGATGCAGTGAGGAGTTGAGACTGTGCAGTAGAGGGAGTCAGCTGTTGTGGGAGAGCTGGGTTGTGAAGGAAATCTTCCGGAGCAGACATTGGAGGAGTCATTGGTGGATTTCAGGAGTGCTGGAGCAGCTTCAGTCCCTGAGAGACCAACTACACGCAGTCCCTATCATTCTTACTTTAGAAACTGCGTCACTCACCCAGTGACTGAGCAGTCATTGGAGGGAAGCATTTAGTTGGAGTATTTTCTGGAGGTGTTTTGGGTTGAGGAGCTGAAGGATTGGTTGGAGATATATTTCAGGATGTTTGTTGGTGTTTTCGAGTGCAAATATCTTCAGTAGCAGCTACAACAGCAGATTTCGAATTTGGAGAAGGGCCAAGCAGAGAAGGGTCCAATTTTGAAGATTGGAGTTTGGGGCAAAGCTTTCTGAGTTTCTCTGGGTTTTGGGCAAGGACCACCTTCCCAAATTCCTAGAATTTTCTGAGCACTTTTCAGTGGGAAAATCTAGTGCCGAAGTCAGTCAGTAGCTGCAGAAACTGGTGACAGCGCAATATTTAGAGGAGCAGTTTGTTGTAGCAGCTGTATCATTTTGATATTGTTTGCTTGAGGCCTATAGTTTGCCTTGTGCAAGCGCAGGTGCACATCTTCCATCTGATATTGTACTCCAGCCATCTATATTAATAAAATTTGGTGTTCCCGACATATTTCTTGTACTTGTGTTGCTGAATCAAATTTCTGTGTTAAAATTTATTGCATGTCTTTGTTATTTCTGTAAATTTTCTATTTGGAATATTACAATTTTTCCTTGGTCAAAGATCAAAGGGAACTTGAATGTAGAAGTTTAATATAATTTTATTATAAGTTTAATATAGTGGAAGGTTAAAAGAAATATTATTAAAATTATGAATTAAACTTTAAAATTATATGGGCTTTTATCTCGAGGATAGAAAGGACCAAGGTTAATTTTATTAATGTATCCAAATATGGTTCATGTCCTAAAGTCGTTTTGGTTCTTTTGACTGCGAAATCAAATTTTGAATTTCAAATTGAATTCCAAATCTTCCTAAATTATTGATCTAGTCTTCTTCATTTATCTCTCTTTCACCTTTGTAAAAAAAGGACACAGATTCATCACAAAGGTACGCACAAAAACTTTATTGATCTTTTCTCTATAATTGTGGACCTGTGGAGTCATTGACATATCAAATGAGAGGCAAGTTTGGGATTCGTTGTTTTCTGTTACAGAAAGAAGGGTTTCTGACAAAGTTTCGGTCCTCATTTCTGAGGTCAATTGCAGTTGCATTACATCTCCATCTCTGTTGACCTAACAAAGTTCCAATCCTTAGAACAACACAACCTCGTAGTCTAAATCTTTGCGACTCACATTCATAGACTAAGCAAAGAAATTAGTGACGCAAAATATCTGCAAGACATATCTCTCAAGCGAAGTCCAAGCAAATGTATATGTTCGGCCTCTTGAGTTGCATTTGTGACTGAATCGAGATGAAGTGAAAGGTCTTAGCCAGTAGATAACTCAACACTCCTTAGTAGATTCTCTGCCTTCTAAAAGTGGCATTTTGCTAAGCAAGTTAGTGTTCAACTTTCTGCACATTGATTCAAGTCCTATGCATTGAACCTCTTGTTGCTTGGTGTGAATTTAATGACGAAACTGGGTTATTCTTGTGAAAACATCCCCGTGCAATTTCTTGTCAATTGAGCCGTGCTTTCAAGGAGAGTCAGGACATTGTATTTACTCCACGAAGAGTTGAATGTATGTTGTCGGAAGTTAAAAATCCTCTATACCTTTGTCGCTGTAAATAAAGTCGACCTCTTACGTTGGCGAATGGCACGTTGAGGCATAGTGGCTCCATGGCAGGGTTGATTATTAGCACTTTCATGAATAGTCTATGTTTTGGTAAACTTTAATGCATTGTATGGGCATATGCATATGTTGATTAAAGGGTTGTATATTATATATTAGACATATGCTATATTTCATGTTTTAAAATATGTGCATTTAACAATCTTTATTCTTGCATTATATTTAAAAGTTCATTTTGTCGCCCAATTAGCAATTGGTGGTAACTAGTACCGAAATCCAACAGTAAAAAAAAGCATTTAACTTGTAATGTTTTGAGTTTCAAGTTGTCCCATTATTAGGTGGTATTTTGTAGTACCAACAAGTTGTATAATGCACCTTATGTAGAATAGTTAACGTAATAACTTATTATATAGGTCTATATTGTTTTTAAGAGCATTATCGATCTAAATTAAAAACCGGGGAAAATACTAAGATAAGAGCTTAGAAACAGACCTTGGTAAAGCAGTTGTAGTAATTGGAATAATAATGCTTGTTAGGTGTGACAATGACATTACAGGGCTGATTATGGCTTGGTCATTCACTTGCATTATTGAAGAAGTCTAATGGCCAGGGTTTGTGACAACAAAGAGGGCTTGCATGTTTTTGTTGCAACTGCTGGGACAGTTCAAGGCTGGGCACAAGACAAATTGGTGGCATCTAGGTTTGTGCATGTGGGTGCAAGTAAACAATGAGAGCAGTGACAATATTACAGGTTTGTGATGCCAGAGTAGATACAATGCAAATTATTGTGTTAATGATTGGACATACTTTTGCTGGAGTTATTAACAGATTTACCTATACGACGAGCAATGTTGCTATAGTTGCAAAGATAGGGTTTGATGTGCAAGTGGTTGATATTGACAGCTAGGGAAAAGGATCAAGGTCACTTGAGATCATATGAGAATAGGTGTGGGAATCATTCTCAAAATGATGAACAAGAGAAGAAGGCGAAGGGGAGGGTGGAGTGTTATATTTGATAGGTCTCTCTTCCCCAAAATCATAATCTAAAGGCTCAAGTGATTTGAATATAGAATCGTGAGGAGGATAGGTAGGAGCCTTATCGACTTTCTTACTATCAGCATCAAAATTTTGGTTTTCCCTAAAAGGAGAATCAATTACTTCCAACTGCCCCTTTTCATGCCGGGGAAAATAATAATTTTCCTTCCCAAGGGTATCGATGGATATTTCATCATAAGTAATGCCTGAGTGAGAGGGAAAACCAACCTCAGCCTGATCCTCTTTGTCGATACCATAAATGGGAGCACAATCAAATTGAGGATCAATGATTTCCCACTTCTCCTTTTCAATGTGGAAGTAATCTCCAATGTCATCTTCCCAGGGGCTAATGAGATCATCTTCCTCAGGGTTCTCAAAGGAAGAGTCATTGGGAGTACTATCCTTGAGAAAGGCAAGGTTGGCCTCAATTTCAATTTCCATAAACTCATCCTTCCCAACACGTGTTCCCAAAGGCATCTTGTTCATCATCTGGACATAATGAGGACTCATCTTCCTGCGCATTGTTGAGATTTTGCGGTAGCATCGGATGTGCTCTAGCTCCGAAATTTTGTGGAGGAGCTGCAGTACATGAGATCTCTAAGACCCAGAAAGCGTTTGGAGAAATTCCATTTCGTTTGATAGTTATTCAAATAATTAATCTTTTTAATTAAGGACCCTAAGTCTAACTTAGGAAAATTAAAAGATTAAAGTGAATTAAATTAAACATGTGATGAGAATTTTCTAAGTGACGTGGATCAAGCAGCTTCTAATCTTTGCCGTTGATTAGAGATTAGATCACGGCCATTGGTTTGCTAACGAGAAAAGTATAAGAGAAGGGCTTGGGGTTAGTTGGAGAAAACACACATTGGCAGAGCACTAGAGCTAAGTCGAAATTCTAGGGCATGGTTTGCTAAGAATTTCGAAGCGAGTTTGCAACGCAGCGAGGGGAAAAGATTGGCAAGGGATGATCTGATCCGAGGCCAAGAATACAACAACCGCAGAGAGGTAGTGTACCAGGCAGCATAGAGGCCAGCTAGAGATACACAGTTCAGCTAGAGCCACGCAGAAGGCAGCGCAGAGGCAGCAACAACCCTTCAAGGGTGACACAGGCCCAACAAGGGTAGCGCAGGGGCATCGTAAGCTTCGAGAGGTTGACGCATGCCCATCTAGGGTAGTGCAGACGCTGGCGCAGGCCAGAAAGGCTGACGCAGAGGGTTGAGGGACAATGGGGTTTCCAGTGGGCCAGAAAGGGCTTGAGTTCAGTAAATCTCGTTTGAGGGTGTGAATCAACCATATTTTCTGTCTCCGAGTGAAAGAGGTATTACTGCCTTGTAATTTCTCTGTAGGGCGAACCATTTGGTCCCAGATATTGTTGCATTCAGATTCTGAATAATAATAAAACCCTCCAGAGCTAGCTGCACCGGTTTTCCCGCATTGGGTTTTTCCAGGGACATTTGTCCGAAAAATCTGTGTCACTTTGTCATGTGTGCGTGATGTTCAGTAAATGATCTGTAAATGTGTAGGCTACAATTGTGTTTACTTTGCTGATTTTACTGAATAATTCAGAAATTAATTTGTAATTTGAATCAAGTAGGAAAAGTAAATGAAGACATTGCAGTAGGATTTCTGTTTAGAATTTTTCACATGGTATCAGAGCATTGTAGATTAGGATGAATCACTAGTAAAACAACTGAAGAATTTTTTGCTACAGACAAGGCAGCTAAAGCAGCAGAGTTCCAAAGAGGGCAGTGCAAAACTTTGAAGGACGCAGTCTCAACAGAGGCCACACAGGGGCTGACGCAATCGCAACAAAGTGGCGCAGAGGCAGCACAAAGCCTTCCAGAGTGACGTAGGAGTAGCCTGCGCTGCACAGTCACTGCGCTGAGCTAGTCTGCTCACGCAAATGCCAGCCAGAGGGACACAATCCAATTTTGAGGTTGCTGTGTAGATTTGCCATAGTCCAGAAGCAAAGCTTCGAATCTTCAGAGGTTGCTGGTGTGGCACAGGTTCTGTTGGTGTAGAACAGTGCCTAGCTCAACAGATATTTTGCTAAATAAATCTGAGGATCGATCAGGAGGGTGATCAAAGAGGGTTGATTTAAACGATTTGGCAGATTTCTGAGGAGGGAAATCAGTTGATAGAGGCAACAATTATTATAGAGGGTGCCTTTTGGCCAAGGACCCTAGATTCGGGCTTCTGTTGAGAGTAGCAACAACAGCAGGGAGAAGAGCATTTGTTTGGACAGTTTGTTTTGAGCTAGATGGCGCCATACAGACTGCGTGATGAGGATAGGTTGGACAGATTGTGCAATTTTGCTATCTGGAAGGCTAGAATCCTGACGGTCCTGGAGGCATACAAACTTCGAGAATATGCAGAGAACGCCTTGGCTACACCAACCGACGCTACTCTTCTCATGAAGCATAATGAAGCGGAGGCGCATGCTAAGTGCTTTATCATGGACTTGGTCAAGGATCATGTGGTCCCACACATTGCCGAGAAGAAGATGACCAATGCTATGTGGACAACTTTGACCACAATGTATCAAGGAAACTCCATCCAGAAGAAGATGCTTTTGGAGAACCAGATGAGTTTGTTTGTGATGAATAAGGGGGAGGAAGTCAATCCTTTCCTCTTCAGGTTGTAGACGATCCAGGATCAACTGATTGCCATGGGGGTTAAAGTGGAGGATGATGTCATGGTGAGCACTACTCTAAATGCAGTCTTAGATGAATGGGAAACATTTGTCTAAAGCATCTTGGGCAGATAGGACCTTCCAAAAACTCTAAAATGTGAGACGTCAGGTTTCTTACCAGAGAAAACCTCTTCAGGAATTTTGGATTCTAGAGCAGAATGCGGGCATCGATTTTGTATGTACACAGCAGTGTTCGCAGCTATAATATCCCGGAAGGGAAATAGACAGCAATACAAGCATACGACAATATAGAAAATGCCAGAAATAGAACATAAAGCAAATACTCATAAAAATGCCGGGAATGCTAAGCCATTTTATTAATTTGAGAATATAAAGAAATACAATAGATGATCGGAATGATAGCACCTATTCTTGCTCAAGGCAAGTGGAGAACTCTCTCAGAAAGACAGAAAATGGCTGCTCTAAGAAACTGCGTCCTAGCTGCTGGAAATCTGCCGTAAAACTGCTGCTGCTGGAATAGACTGAAAACTAGGGGCTGATCCCCTTGTCGGAATGAGCTGAAAATCTGCGGACCACCTGTACTCACCAACCCGGACAGAACCCAGAAACCATATCAAAAATGGTCGGCCTCCGAAAATCACCAGAAAGTCCCTCCTCAAGGAATTACGCTGCCCTCCAAGGCTCAGCGCAGATGCCAAATGATAATAGCTGAAACAGTGCCACAAACTCCTCGGGAAACCTCCTACTGGCAAAGACTGATCCTCCACTCCGGATATCAACTGAAACTCCTGCAGAAACCCTGCAACGGAACACCTCCAAGTAGAACTGCGTCCTCTCTCCCAGGGACTGCGCAGTCACAAGAGAAGCCCAGCTCCTCAGCAAAACAACCAACCAAACCTCCCGCTAAAGACTGAAGGAATGACCTTACCCGAGTAGGCACTCGAAGTCCCGCGGGCTAAGGGTGAGATCTCCGACCGGAGACACTCAACGCACTAAACAGTGCTGCAGACAGGCTAAACAGCCAGCGTGCTCAAGAAGACAAATGTCTAGCTCAAATATCATCAACAACAAGAATGAATGAAATGAGAAGGCTCCTCCCATTTTATAACGTTGGTTTCCCTCCAAAACCCCAACGTAGCCTCTCTCTCTTGCCACGTGCTCATCCTTATCTGCGCAGGAGCTTCTAGAGCATACGTGGGTCCCCTCTCTACGTGGTCTCTTGGCCCCCCCCTGGCTCACTTAAGTTACAACGTTGTGTCTACTAGGGAGTGAACTTTATTTTTAGAGTGAGTTATGTCCCCCTCTACTCACTTTTATTTATAATTTAATTATATAAGGCAAAATTGATCAAAATTAATATTTCCAATTAGCTGCTGCTAATTGGGAATATTACAGTCCTCCCCGCCAAAAATTGCTTGTCCTCAAGCAATCCCTGAACCAGCCTCCTCTCTCGCTGATGCTCCCCACTGACACTGCAAAATGTGCCTGGGTCTCAGATGCGCCACTGAAACCTCCCTGACCTCTGCATCACCCTGATATGAAGGGATCTCTCAATGCCAGGATCCCAAACTGATCTCTCACGGTACCAGCCAACCAATAGTCCTCCCGGATCCCATCGCCACCGTGGCCAATAATCGCACAAGTCCCACGACTCGGACTGTGCACTGCCTCTGGCTATGACCAATGCTCTAAGAGGTGAAGACCACCAACAAGCATCAATGCTCTCGGGCTCCTGCTGCGCTGTACCTGTAGCTGCATATGCTACCCCTCCAACTGCATACCAACTCATCACCTCTCTCCAATCCAAGTTGTGACTCAATCCCATGCTGATCCTGCTCTCCTGAAATCAGGATGGAGTGCTGAAGAAATGATGTCCTGTGCCACCTTGCCAGCTGGAATCTATAACCTCTGTTATGTCCAAGGGCCCCTGCTCGACTGTGCTCCCTACGAAGAATACCGTACCATATAGAGGGTACCAACTCATGATCTCCCACCAGTCCATCCTGGAAGAAGAATCCAATGTAGCAATAACAACGGCATATGGAACACGCCTGAAGTGTTGCCGCCAACCCATAATCAACTCCCACTGCTCTGCCCTGTCTGCCAATGAGAGCTGCCTGTAGAAGGAAACCACTCTCTCTATAATGGGCCAAAGTGGGCAAGATATGCTGCAAGCTCCATCGATGTACTCCTGGAGAGGACTACTTACTGAAAGTACTGCAGCTCGACCGACTATATGTACATCTATCTGTATCTCATCAATGTGTTGGCCAAAAGATGAATGCTCCACCATATCCAACAGCTCCTGCTGTCTACTAGCCCCCTGCATATCAATCCCATCAACCTCCAACATTTCTAGAGGATATGGATATGCAACTGCCGTCATTGTACTCAGTGTCAATGCATCTGACTGCTCCTCCTCAATGGCTGACCCCACGGTTAGCCGCATATCCATCACCGACTCGATGTGAGCCTCCATCTGGCTCTCCCCCAAAGGACTATCATGCATGATGTGCATAGCATCCTCCTCTACTGACTCAGGCTCCATCACATATAGCTCTGACTGGATCGTCACAAGTGTCTCATCGCCTAGAGCATCTCCCATAGAGTCCCCTGACTGCTCACCCTGTATACTGGAATGCAGCTCTAGTCTACTGTCTCCATCCCTGCGTGACTGCTCTCGCTCCCCAAAAGCGACCTCAACTAATCCTATGGACTCATATGAAGAAGAGTCCTCACCCTGTCATACAAGAGGAAGGCCCTCCTGTTCTTCCTCTGCCACCTCATCTGCATTGAATAGGCCATCCACCCTCTCGATGAAGTGTCGATACAATGTCTGGAGTCTAGACGCATGCTGGAATGCTTCCTCTGCTGAACCCAGTATCCTTTGCTCATGCATGATCTCAACATGCCCTGAGGGAAGAATGATGCATGTCTCCCTCATGACCCACTCCCCGGGTGTAGGCTCAACGATGATCGTTGTGCCACCCCTGTAGAGGATCATCTCATCCCTCGACCGGTGGCTGTCAACTAGTAAAACAACCCAGTGCCACTATTGAGAGGTCTCTCGCCTAGTGTGCTGAGTGTCATCCAAATATCTTGGGTGAGCCTCGCGTACCCCGCTGCTTATGCCCAAAGTGCCAAAGGACAACAACAAAATCGACTGTGCCAGTGAGTGATGTAGAAGAGGGTCGGATACGTGAGTCCCCTCTGATACCATCAAGTATCGCTCATATGTCTCCTCATTGATCCTGGGTGAACTACCCCCAAAGGTAAGCCTGGTGTCCCTATTTGTGAGTCTCTCTGGATGCAACACTCTAAAATCCTGCTGTGCAGCACTGTATGCCCTCACATACCACTGATCATCCATGTACTCCTCGACATGCCACTGCACATTGAGGCATACCTCTGTATACTGCTGGATACCCCAGGCTACTGTTGCACCACCCTGTACCGTCTCGTGCCATGACTGTGTCCAGGCATGGGTCACTCCTCGCATGCTTTCAATGGGATGTAGGACACTCCTACTCCACAATGCAATCCCACACACTATGGTACAACACCATGCAACTCCGTGTCCACCGGAAGTCCACTGCTCAATGCTAGAGGCTCCCACACATCCCTGGATGTAGTGTCCTAGAGCTGTGCCTCTACATGTTGGACTTCCTCCAATCGGTATCATCATCTCCACCGTCGCATCACTATACCCGCCAACAAATGGATCATCACTCCAAATCCTCCTCGAGGGGTCCGAGAAGTGAATCTCCCTATGTGTCAGTAGTGTTACCACCATTGCTCGGCTCCGCTGCGTCCTCTGTGCCCCACACAAAGGTGAAGAATCCTTGGCCCCATACAAGGCGCCATCTGGTGGCCTGCCAATGCCACCTCCTCCGACAGGCTCCTGCCAAGGTATGTTGACCACCCCGTGATCCCGTGTATAAGTGTCATACCAAGACAACCTAGGAAGTCTTCCCATAAACTGGTTGGCCACTGGAGCTAACCAAAACTCCCCTAGTAAATGTGCATGCTCAACTGCTAGGCCAACTGTACCCTCCAAGACATAGTCAATCGACCTGCCTGGAAAATGATAGGTGATCCCACCTAGATCCCAATGCCAATCTGGGGTTCCTGTACTCCCAGCACCTGGAAACTCCTGCTGAACTATACTTGGGTCCACCACCATCTCCATAACCCACTCCACCGGGTACCAACTCAAAATCTCTCGCCATCCAACCTCAACATGTGGATGCTATACCCTGTGCAACTTTGGTCGTCTCATACCGCTATCCAAGTCAACGTATGAGATCTGACTAGGTGGCTCCGTCTCTCTCTCTCCAATGGGAAGAGGTAACCCAACAACGCTGCTAGTCCCGTCCATGCATGCCTGAAGGGGAATGAACTGATTGTAATATCCCAAAAATGGATTCTTCAGCAGATCATGCCTGGAAAATGCATTCTTCAGTTATGATGGCTTCAGCTATCATAGAATATGTCTGAAAATGCTCAACAACCAAAAGAAATAACAGCAGCAACCTTTAATCAGCTTTTAAGGGCAAAAAGGCGGGGAAAAGTGAGGATTTTGGCCCTAAAATGAGTGTATAAGGAAATCTGCGTAAAATTACGTCTCAAGGTTCTGGGATATGTTAGAATAGGTCAAGAGGGACTTCCATGTCCAATCTCAGCTCAAACAAAGGTGTTTTGCTAAGTTAAACAGTTCCTCCTTCCCGACTTCACAATAAAAACCCTGATTTCCCAAGACTTTGAATATGCAGAAATTTTCTGAAGCAAGGGCAGCGTATTTTCTGAAGGAATATGATGTATAACACTATAAATAATCAGAGAATGAGTTTTAGAACAAGGCATAGGCTTTCAACAAGGTTAAACAACAGTTTTATATAGAAAACCCCTCAAGATAGAGGTGTCGCAAGACAAAGATTGATCCAGAAACCCTTCAGCGTTTTCTCCAGGAGGCTGAAGCTTATATTTATTATATTACAGATCTGAAACTGATAAATACATGAAAACAAAGATCTATAATGAGACAAAATGCCCAAAGGGCTCTTTATTACTTTCCCCTTGGGGATTTCAACAATACATGAAAATGCCGGAGCAGATCTGAGTTTTACTGCAGCAGATCTGAAGAATGATTCAGAATTTCTGAAGCAAACTTCAGTATCAGATCAGAAATATACTTGGATTGGTTGGCCAATCCAAGGATCACCCTCAATCAGAGATCTAACTCCAAATGATGCCAAAAACCCTGGAATGCTGCTCCCTCAGCAATAACGCAGATCTGGGGAAAGAACTGCGCAGTATACCATGAAGAACATATAGGCCTGATGCCAAGATCTGATAATAAGCTCCAATATCTCCCATTCTGATCCTCCAAAGGAAAGAGAGGCTCTCCCTCTGAAAAACAAGAGAAGGAGGTGGTGTCGTAAAGTCACCACGACAACACCCTACAACACAGTATTACGCCGCTGCAACAATAACGTTGTCCTGGAGGATGATGCTAAGAAAATAACCTTGCCTGAGTAGGCACTCGAAGTCCCCCGAGGCTAAGGGTGAGATCTTCGCACGGAGACACTCGGTGCACTAAACAGTGCAGCAGACGGGCTAAACAGCCAGCGTGCCAAAGAAAGACAAATGTCTCACTCAATAATCAATAATCCAAGAATCCAAGCATGAATGAAATGAAGAGGCTCCTTCATCTTTTATAGTGTTGGTTTCCCTCCAAAACCCAAAGTAGCCTCTCTCTCTCCTCCACATCCTCATCCTTATCCACATCTTCATCCTTATCTCCAGAGAAGCTTGGAGAAACTTCTAGAGTGTACATAGGCCCCTCCTCCACGTGGTGTTGGGTCCCCCCTTGACTCCCACTTAAGTCACAACGTTGTGCTACTAGGTGGATGTCTTATTTCATTTAAGTGAGTTTAGACCCTCTTTACTCACTTTTTATTTATTTATAAACCATAGGCGGCAAACTAAACAAAATAGAATATTCCAATTTGCTGTCGCAAATTAGGAATATTACACTGACGCTCCAACGTGCCCTCTGATTGTACCATTAGGGAATCCAGTCGTTCCCCAATGCAAGCCAACTTGGCCGCCGACTTGGCACAAGCCACTCTCATGCCCTCCAACTCCTTGTCCTGCAACAAAATGGCCTCCCGTACTGACGTGGCCTTCCCTTTCAAAACTTGAAGGTATCTCCTAGTGCCTCATCGAATGTGGATACATCTCCTGTCACCTCACCCATCTGTCGTGTGCTGCTACCACCCGAAAACTCAGACACAGCTCCGGTCGTCACCTCAATGGATGGCTCTACTGGGGTAGGCTCTACCTTCTCCACTACGATATCAACCGACACGGTCAAGTAGGTCTCCAACGAGGGTGAGTCCTGTGTCACAATAGGTGTATCCTCAAACTCCCTGCAATCCTGTGTGCCCTCGTCCTCCAAGTGCGAGGTAACCATTTTGATGGTTTCCCCCTCCGATACTCGGTCAAGCTAGAAAGAGGTATCCAACTTCTTCACCCAAGCTTTTTTCGAACGCTTGGATGACCTGTCAAATGTCGGTAAATGGAATCTACCCACTGTGCGCCACAAGCCCCCGTCATGTGACTTCCTGTTCCCTCTGTGAAAGTTGCGAGGTCTGCTATCCCGCTGGAGCTGAACAAAATCTCTGAATGGAAGGCCATCCCTGAACTCCTGCCCATATGCCTGATACTCAGCGAAATAATCACCCATGTGGCCAGGCTCTGGCTCCTGCTGTGCTCCTGCCCCTGTGTCCGCACCCAGAAAAGTGGGCATGGTAGAACGTGTGGGTGTATGTGATGCCATATGCTGAGTGGCATCATGCTCCGGCAAATGGTGGGATGTGCCTGAACCTTCGCCAATCTGGAAACCCCTTGGGGTTTCACGCTGTCTAGCCTCCACAGTAGTGAATCTCTATCCCATCACCTCAATCTGCCTCGACAGATCCTGTACTGATTTGAGGAGCATCTCCCCAAATCTCTTTGCACCATCATCACCTGCCATCGGCTCCTCCTGCTATGTGTCTACAGGCTCCTCATGAAATGGCACTGCTGCTCCAAAACTATACTGCGGCTTGTCTTCGGCCTCTGATATACCCACTGAAAACTACTCATAAAATTCTAGGAACTTGGGAAGGTGATCCTTGCCCAAAACCTAGAAAAACCTCAAAAGGGTTTCTTCTAATTCCAAACTTCAAAATTTGACCCTTTGTATTTTGGCCCTTTTTCCAATTTCGTTTTTGGTACTGCAACTGTTATTGCTCTCCAAAATTCCAGCAAACCTCTGTATTATCTCTTTCCCGATGTCATAGACCACAGGCTGAGCCAGAACTATGCTTTGATACCACTGTAATATCTCGAAAGGGAAATAGACAGCAACACAAGCATATGACAATATAGAAAATGCCAGAAATAGAACATAAAGCAAATACTCATAAAAATGTCGGGAATGCTAAGCCATTTTATTAATCTGAGAATATAAAGAAATACAATAGATGATCGGAATGATAGCACCTATTCTTGCTCAAGGCAAGTGGAGAGCTCTCTTAGAAAGACAGAAAATGGTTGCTCTAAGAAACTGCGTCCCAGCTGCTGGAAATCTGCCGTAAAACTGCTGCTGTTGGAATAGACTGAAAACTAGGGGCTGATCCCCTTGCCGGAATGAGCTGAAAATCTGCGGACCACATGTACTCACCAACCCGGACAAAACCCAGAAACCATATAAAAAATGGTCAGCCTTCGAAAATCACCAGAAAGTCCCTCCTCAAGGAATTACGTTGCCCTCCAAGGCTCAGCACAGATGCCAAATGATAATAGCTGAAACAGTGCCACAAACTCCTCGAGAAACCTCCTACTGGCAAAGACTGATCCTCCACTCCGGATATCAACTGAAACTCCTGCAGAAACCCCGCAACGGAACACCTCCAAGTAGAACTCCATACTCTCTCCCAGGGACTGCGCAGTCACAAGAGAAGCCCAGCTCCTCAGCAAAACAACCAACCAAACCTCCCGCTAAAGACTGAAGAAATGACCTTACCCGAGTAGGCACTCGAAGTCCCCTGGGGCTAAGGTTGAGATCTCCGACCGGAGACACTCAACGCACTAAACAGTGCTGCAGACAGGCTAAACAGCCAGCGTGCTCAAGAAGACAAATGTCTAGCTCAAATATCATCAACAACAAGAATGAATGAAATGAGAAGGCTCCTCCCATTTTATAACGTTGGTTTCCCTCCAAAACCCCAACGTAGCCTCTCTCTCTTGCCACGTGCTCATCCTTATCTGCGCAGGAGCTTCTAGAGCATACGTGGGTCCCCTCTCTACGTGGTCTCTTGCCCCCCCCCTTGGCTCACTTAAGTTACAACGTTGTGTCTACTAGGGAGTGAACTTTATTTTTAGAGTGAGTTATGTCCCCCTCTACTCACTTTTATTTATAATTTAATTATATAAGGCAAAATTGATCAAAATTAATATTTCCAATTAGCTGCTGCTAATTGGGAATATTACAGCAGCATCTCCCCATAGAAACTTCAGTAGACCTTGGTCACATAGCATGGCACGGGCAGCTTCCACAATGGTCCTATTCTTTCATTCAGCAACACCATTTTGCTCGGGAGTATAGACAGTTGTGGTCTCCCTCTTAATGCTAGCTTCTCTGCAAAAGTCCTTGAACTCGTTTGTCTCATATTCAGTGCCATTATCAGTTCTCAAAATCTTGATCTTCTTTCCTGTCATATTTTCCACCAAGGCTTTGAATCTACGGAACCACATGAAAGCCTCATCCTTCTTATTTAAGAAGTATATCTAGGTTTTGCGAGAGAAGTCATCTATGAATGTCATATAATATGAACATCCTCCCAAGGATGTCACGGGCAGCATACCAGATAGATCAGAATGGATCAATTGCAAGACATCATATGTCTTTGTGACACTAGAGGGGAAAGGTCCCCTTGTATGCTTTCCTTCGGCACAACCCTTACATACACCTTCATGATTATTTGGAAACTCAAGCATCCCTGTCACCACCTTCCTTGCTTCAGGGAGGGCTTTGTTCTGAAGGTGTCCAAACCTTCAGTGCCATAGTTCAGTCTGTCGAATAGTATCATATGTCATTGCTCCCAACGGACTTCCTCCAACCTGGTAGAGTTTATCAACTCTAAACTCAATCGAGATAGCTTCCTTGAAGCTCTTCTTCCACATGAGCACCTTTCCATCAGTTAATGCCACATTGAAACCTTTGTCTTCCATGGCCGATATAGACACAAGGTTCTTCTTCAAATTTGGTACATAGAGTACATCCTGCAAGTGGAGGACTTGACCTTGAGACAAGTGGAGGGTCACAGTCCCTGTCCCTTTCACGGGATATGTGGCATTATCTCCAAGGATAATTTCCAGATTAGTATCCTTCTCAACCATATCAAAAAGTGCGTCCTTGAACCCAGTGATGTGCCTTGAGGTGCCACTATCTATCAACCAGACATCCATAGTGTTGGGTGGGGATGCAACAGAGAGGGCAGATACAAGAAAGTATTCATTTCTTTTGTCAACAACATGTGATTCCCCATACCTTGAGTTTCTTGACCTTTTAAAAGGTTGATCATTTCCGCCGGAGGGAGCCTTCCTCTTTCCCTTGGATCTGGTGTTCCTTTGATTGCCATTCCTCCGGTTGTTGTTGTTATCATCACCATCGGGAGAATCCTTCTTGAAAGGACATTCTCTAGCATAGTGACTAGGCCTATGACAAGTGAAACACTTGCCCTTCTTTCCTTGGGCCCCTACTTTTCCCTTATTCTTCGGAGCACCAGAGTTCTTCTTTCTAGAATGAGCAGCGTATGCAACATTTCCTTCATTTCCATACTCCTTCATTCTTGATTCTTCTTGAACGCATCTTGACAGTACTTCGTCAAAGTCAGGTATCACATTATTATTTAGAATGGTAGTGTTGAACACATGCCATTCAAATGAGAGCCCTCCAAGTGCGGTGAGTACCATCTCTCGATCAGCTATTGTCTCCCCAATAGCTAGCAGATTGTTCCTGATTTCAATCAGCTTCAGAAAGTATGATTGGACAGACTCATCCCTGCCTTTCTTCAGATTCTTCAATTGATTCTTGAAGAATAGTACTTGATTCGCATTGTTGGCCTTGAACATGAGGAGAAATTTATCATACATCTCTTTGGATGTGCCCAACTTAGAGATGTAGGCCACCAGGCTTTTATGAATGGATTCCTTGATCATCAGCTTTGCTTTGATCTCCCCCTTCTTGTACTTTGTTTTGGCAGTAGCAGTAGCAGTGGATGGAGGTTCTTGGATTTTACCCTGCACATAGTCCATGACATCTTGGTCTTCCAATTTGAGATCCAATATCATTTTCCAAGCATGGAAGTCATCCTTCCCAGTCAATTTTTCATCCTCCTTGAAGCCATAGCTTGTGGAACCCATTATCCTTTCCGGTGATTGCTACAAATAGGGCTTGTCTTCACCTCAGCTCTGATTCCATGTAAATTTATGTAGATGTTCTATGCTTGATGCAACTTTACTTTTCACTACAACAATCACATAAACAATCAAGTAAAACGCTGATAAAACATAGCAGAGGATCTATAGAAGACAAACCAGAAAGAGAAGAATGTGGTGGTGTGTTACAACAGTCAACAGGATGCTTCAACCAACAAAGTCTTCTTGGTCGGCCAACCCAGCTTGTGTCACAACAGCCCTCAAAACAATCACCCGGTCAACCCAAAGTCAACTCGAGAAAAGTCAACGCTATCCAAAAAAGTCAATGCAGGGCAGCAACAATAAAGTCAACGCAACTCGGTCTTCGGTCAACCTTTTGACCTCGGTTCTTGTGCCAATGTGTACGACCTTTCGAAATCGAAGTCTCCACCAATTTTCAGCCCTTCTGGACCATGCGTTGACCAAAGTCAACGCTGGTCAAACTAGCGTGGAAACCCTAGCTGCAGTGAGCTGCAGTAAATTCAGTCAAACCCTTGCTGCAGTAATTCGTCCTCTTTCCCACGTGTGAACTGAATTTGCCTCCAAGGAGCTCGTACTAAATCAGAATAGGAGATGTGTGTGTTGAGTGTGAGTGAAATGATCTCCATTGTTGACTGTATATATATCCATCATTGAGGTGTGTGACACATCTGCTGTGGGTGTAAAACCTTAAGGCCGACTTGCACATATTTGAAATTATTAAAAATAAATTCAAAATAAATGTTCCGCTCATCAGATTAAGATCAATTTTATATTGATCTTACACCTCTTTGAAAGAGGAACCCAATAAAAATATTGGTATCTTCATCTGAGCATCACAACATGGAGTTTGGACCTAGTTGTCCAATTTTAACACCTCTCCAGATGCATCACACTCCAAAACAAAGGGTTGCATAAAGTTAGGCAAGGCCAACACAAGGAAACTGCTCATTACTTCCTTGAGGCACTCAAAGGCCTCCTGTGCTGTATCTGTCCATGCAAACACCCCCCTTCTTGGTTAAGTTTGTGAGAGGGGTTGCCAACTAGGAAAATCCCCTCACAAATCTCCTATAATATGTGCAAATGCCCAATAATTCCCTCAACTCAGTCACGTTCCAGGGTGTAGGCCAGTCTAGGATTGCCTTGATCTTCTCTTGGTGGACCCACACTCCATCATCTCTAATGATATGGCCTAGATACATCATCTCATTCAGTCCAAGATACAACATCATTTGGACATCTTGGCATACAACTGCTTCTCCTCTAAAATGCGCAACACCTCCTCAACATGCTGCAGGTGCTCCTTCCACCTCCTGCTCTAGATCATGATGTCGTTAAAGAAAACTAGCACATATCTTCATAGTTGCTTGCGAAACACGTGGTTCATGCAAAACTGAAAGGTAGCTGGGGCATTGGTTAGCCCAAAGGGCATCACCAAAACCTTGAAATGTCCATAGTGACACTTGAATGTTGTCTTCGGGATATCCTGCTCTCTCACGCGAATCTGATGGTACCCCGAGCGTAGATCTATCTTGGTGAAATATTTCATCCCCCTGAGTTCATCCATCAACTTGTCAATGCGTGGGATGGGGTATTGTTCTTCAAGGTCCTCTTGTTTAGAGCTCTGTAGTCAATGCACGTGCTTAGGGTCCCATCCTTTTTCTTCATGAACACCATAGAGGAAGAAAAAGGACTAGAGCTTGCCTAACATGTCCCAATGCCAACAACTCATGTATGGACTGCTCTATCTCATCCCTATAAGCCTTTGGATGCGATACGGTGTAGTGATAACTGCATTCACCCCCTCCTCTAACTCAATGGTGTGCTCAAATTCTTGATCTGGCGGACGACCTAGTCGAATGTCTTCGAAAATTGCTAGACACTTGTCCAAAATTGCCTGAATATTAGGATAGGGTGGTCATGGCTGAGCCCCAGCCTCTGAGATCTTGAACTCCATGGCCCACTCTATATCTCCATGTTGCAAATCTGCCTTCATCCTATGTGTTGATACTGTTTGGGGTGGGTACGAGTGCATGCCCCTTAGTACTACCATCTTCCCATTTGGCCCTGTGAACTCCATCTTCAACCTCCACTCTGTGGTAACGCACCCTAAAGAATAGAGCCACTGGACACCCATTACCACATTGGTGTTCGGTACATCAACGGAAAAGAAGTGGTCTATCATCGAACTGTTCTCCATAGTCACCGTCATGTTGGGGACATATCGTGTGCATTGCATAGCCCTATCTCCAGGCACTAAGATTGAAAATCCCTCACAAGTCTTATTGCGTATCCCTCTCCTTTCCACCATCTGCACATCAACAAAATTGTGGGTAGTCCCACTGCCCACCAAAACTGAGACACGCTTCCCCTACACCATGCCCCTGATCCTCAATGTCAAGTACTTCGGCACTCCTCGAAGTGAAGCAATACTCCCCTCGTAGGTAGGAAAGGAGCTCCTCTAGGTGGGGGAGGTGGGCCTCCTCCTCCAGAAGCCTTCTGCCTGTTAATTTACCATCATTTTGTTCTATGCTGCAACTATTACTTCAGCAATATCCAATAGCATCCAATTTAAAAATTTACTTCTTTATTTATCCAATGACAATAGAGCAAGATTAGATAGAACAATTAGACAAATGCACATTGAATGACAACCAAGAGACAAGAGACAGAATATTTGGTCAACGACCGGGGAAAAACCCCACTAGGGGGAAAACCCTTGCAAATCTTCTTCTATTAGATTGACTTCAAATATTCAGCAGAGGGAGTACATCATCCAAGAGTCAAAGTCAAACTTTGACTAGCCAATGTCCAATGTCAATATCCAATATCCAAACAAATCAATATACCAATGTCAAAGATAATGAGTAAGAGTCAAATCTGCAAAAAGTCAACAGCAGTTGACTGCCCTGACCAGTCAATTCAACAACAGTCAAATCAAGGTCAAATCTGCTCTAATTTAATTCGGTCAATGCCCAGTCAATGCGGCCTCTTTTGCTGGTCAAGGATCAGTCAAAACAGTTGCCAAAACTTCACTCAACCTTGGTCAATGGAGAGAGAAAGTTTGCTGTCACAGTTTGCAATTTTCTGTGGTCAAACCAGAAATCCAACCACTGTCAAACTGCTCAGAATTCCTCGATTTTGGTGTCCTTCAGTGTGGCCTGCAAAAATCGATTTTTTCCATTGAAAACCGAAGTCAAATGATGTCTATTTCAATCTGGTCAACGCTGGTCAATGCCCTACAACAGACCTGCAATTTAATCTCCTATGTCCCTGTTGCAATTCTGTTGCTTAATCTCCTATAACATCTCCTTCTGCCCCTTTGCCAGATCATTCAAAGCCTTTTAGAGGCTTTGGAAGGCTGCGTCCTCTTTGTCCCACATGCTTGTTCCTCTCTTCTCTTGCTCAGAAACCTCCGGATTTGTGGTAATCTCCAACTCCCTTTCTCTACTCCTGTATCTCTACCTGCGGTAAGTAATGTTTTTCCTGTCCTTTGGGGTCATAGAAGGGCTTCTTGCACAACTCGGCCAAGATCAAAGCTCCGATACAACTGTAATATTCCTAGTGGTAATAGTAAGTGATAAACAAAGCTAGATCATGAACATGCAACCATAAATACGTACACATACAGAAACATCGATTTACAACCAAAATAATCCCCTAAAGTTGAGCCATTTTATTATTGAAGCATAATGGAGTACAATGAGTAGGGCCAGAGGAACTTGGACTTGCTACAACAAGCAAGGCAAACCCCAGTAGGAAATAGTGAAGCCCAAGTGCTGAATGAACTCCTCTCCAAAGACTGCGCTGGCCTAGAATTTCTCAACTACTACTGCTGTAGGTGAACTGCTCTTTCTGCCCTCTATTCAGCTCCAAAAATTCTGCAATTTTAGCCATGAGGTCCCTATGCCAACTCCATCAGAATCCAGAAAGATTATAGCCCAATTCCCACTAGCCTAGCAGGCCCTAAAAAGTGCGAATTCTCTGGTTCACTGGCTCTGCATCCCAAAAGAGTGTCACTCCTGAAAATGAGGTGGGAAACTCCCACCATTAGCTGGGAATTTACAAATGAATAGCCCCTGCTAATAGACAAATATCCAAACAGAAAATGTGAGCTTTTCCGTCTCCCAAAGCTTCCACAAAATTGCTGTGCCTCTAGCTCTGCGCAGTCCCCATAAAGGCACAATTACGCCCTCAGGATTCCCTCCATCTCTGGCCTGCAAATTCTCATGAATCACCGGCAAAATTTCCCAAGAGAATCTCCTCAAATTTATGGGACAATACCTGGTTTGTAACCCCTTCTCCCAAGGAGTGAGAAATTTCCTCCTGTGCCCAGACTAAGAAAATGGGACGAATTTCCCAGATATCACCTTCGTAACAACGCTGGAATTGTGTAGATGGGCTCCCCTAGAGTGGCACTCGAAGTCCACTGAAGATGGAGGTGAGATTCCCGCTCGGAAATCTGTCATGGTGAACAACATGTAGACTTGGCTCAACAACCCAAGTATACAAGGGCTCAATTCTTCAATTGGCAAAAATTCCCAAAATGAGGCCCTCCACCTCTACTTATCTTGCTGCCCCCTTCTTCCTCCATGTGGACCCCACAAGTCGAGTCCCCTCCTTTCTCTCTTTCCACAAATTCGAGCTCTCCTAAGGGGTATGAATTCCCTTTGGAGTGGCCCTCACATTCCACTTGCTCTTGTTTTTATTTTCTGTTCTAATGTTTGGGAGACTTCTTTACTCAAAAGGTTAGGTGGGGTCCTTCTAACCTACCTTTCCTAAGTCAAAACATGCCAAATACCAAAATTGTGCAAAAATGTATTTACTTAGCAAAACTCGCTAAGTGGGGATATCACACTTCCTTTGATCTTAAATTTCCACTTAAAGAAAGTCTCTAGGGTTTCTAAGGGAGGCTTGTTAGTCCTCCACTCACTTCATCCAGGTTCCTCTATTTTTGACCTCGCCATTATTGACTCCATTGCCCAATTGAGAGAAGGCACTAGACTAGCTTGTAGTGTTTGTTTTAATTTTTTCTTTTTTCTCTTCAATTTATGGTAACTAGGGTTAGGGTTAACATTTTATAACATTTTAAATCTGCATTTTATAGCTATTTGTTGTCCATTTGTTATTTCCCTATTGAAGGGGATTGCATATAATAAATATAAAAAAGCAAAATCTGTGAGAATTTCTGAATGTTACTTATGGAGAAATCTACTGTTAGATCTGGTTATGCTCCTCCTACTTAATTAAGTTATTAACTGCAAATTTCAGATTAATATCGAAGCAAAACACATAACAGACTTCCACCAATCCAGATCTAGAAAAAGTACATTCACACATAGACAAAGTGACATAGTGATTTTCTGGACAAATAGTCCTCGGAAAAACCCAATGTGGGAAAACTGGTCTGCTGGCTGCTGGAGGGTTTTATTATTAAGAATTTTCTGAATACAGCAAATCTGGGTTCCAGATCTGGAAAATCCGATAGAGAAATAATAGATCTGCAGCTCACTGGCTGTTTAGAAGCCAAAATTATGACTGATCCACACCCTCAAACGGGATTTACAAGACTAAGCCAAAATTAGGCCCTAGAAACCCCAACGCTGCCCCTGAAGCAACTGCATCAGCCTCTGAAGCCCCTGAGTTCCTTAGCACTGGCCTAGAAAGGGCCGCGTTACCCCAGACTGGGTGACGCAGTCCTTACGCTGCCCCTTAGGGTCTCTGCGTAGGCCCTGAGGGCTTCCAGCTGAATCACGCTGTCCTGGGAGGGACTGCGCAACAGCTGCGTAACACAATTGCTGCCCTCTCTGTTGCTGCTCTCCTGCTTCTTTGCGCTGCCTCTCTGCACTGATCTCTGTCTCTTGCTGATTCTAGACCCTGGGATCAGATCATCCCCTTGGTCTAAATTCCCCTCTCTACAGCTGAAACACTTTTGAGAATTCTTAGCAAACCCGCCCTAGAATCTCAGCTTAGCTTCAATGCTCTGCTTCTGTGTTTGTTTACAAATGACCCCAAACCTTTCCTTTATACTTTTCTCATTGGGAAACCAACGACCATGATCAGATCTTGAATCAATTGCTAAGATTAAAAGAAAGCTTGGTCCGTGTGACTTAAGACAATTTCATCACATGCTTAATTTAATTCACTCTAATTATTTCATTTTCCTAAGTTTAGACTTAGGAAATACATGAAAATAATTAATTTATTAAATATCTCCCAAACCAGATGAAGTTTCCCAAATCCCTTTCTGGGTCTTGTAGATCAAGTGTGCTCTAGTCCCTCCGCAAAATTTGGTAGCTAGAGCACAACTGATGCTACCCCAAATACACAAAATCTCAACACTCCCTCTTAGCATCAAGAGTGTGCTCTAGCAATACATCACACTATGCATTACAAGATTTTGGGCACTGGTTCTGTGCTGTTGATGCTTGGCCTGCTGCCACTCAACTCTGCACTGCTGCTTCCATTTTGTACTGCTGCCCATGACGCTGCCACTGCAACATCTGTACTGGAACTCCCTCTCAATTTGCTGCATCTATGTTGCTCGTAGCACTGCCACTGCTGATCTGTTGCACTGCAACTTCAGTTGTTGAGAGAAACAACTGAATCTCCTGCCAAATCTTTGACAGACAAGTCAGTTGGGCCGCATCCTCATCATTGAAGCTCCATAGGATACTGACCTGTGCTGACATCTGAAGGATGTTGCACATCAACAACTCTGCACTGCGTAAGCAGACTCCCTTTGCACTGCTGAAGTCACATCAACCCCTTGTGCTGAAATCCCTCACGCTGCTGTTGTGCTGTGCTGTCTTCCTAAAGCCTCCACGTTGCTGCAGCTCTGCTCTGCATAAGTAGCTCTGCTCTACGTTGCTGAAGTCACATCAGCCCCTACGCTGCTGCTACCTCTACGCTGCTGCTGCATCTGCACTGTGCTGCTCCTTCCAGCATTCAGATCTGCCTCTGCTTCATCCGTGATCTACCCACCCACTGCTTCACTTGTCTCGCTACTGTCTTAAGGCTCCCGTAGCTCAGATGTGATCCAAGAGATGAGCTGCTCAAGGATCCCGCCAACCTTTTTGTAGCTCCTCTACAGATCCATGTCGGCCCACTTTCGTGGTTCATGAGCGCTCATGGCTGCATCATCTTCCGACCCATCATTCGCCACAACAACCTTGGAAGAAGAAGCTTCCTTGTCCCTTTTCTTCTGAGGACAATGGCTGGCAAAATGTCCCATTTCACCACACTGGAAGCACTCGATCTTAGACAGATCCTTCTTCTTCTTTCCTTGCTGCCTCTTTGATGCCAAGGCTGCATCTTCATCATCTTCCTTCTTCACTTTGCTCGATCCAGAACTGTACTGCTTCTTGGTGATTCTTCGGAGTTCTTCTTGATGCAGAATTGCCCACAAGCTATCCCAATCTGGGAGGTCTGCTCTGCCCAAGATGCTTTGGACAAAGGTTTCCCACTCATTTGTGACTGCATTGAGAGCAGTCCTAACCATCACATCGTCTTCCACCTTAGCACCCGTTGTAGTCAACTGATATCTGATCGACTGCAATCTGAAGAGGAAATGCTCTATGTCTTCTCCCTTGGTCATCATGAATGACCTCATTTGAGTCTCCAACAACATCTTCCTTTGGACAAACTTTCCCTCATATAGGGAAGTTAAGGCCTTCCACATCTCATTAGTTGTCTTCTTTTCAGCTATGTGTGGGACAATATGGTCCTTAATTCCATCCATGATCAGCTGCTTGGCATGCCCAACAACTTGATTATGCTTTCGTAGGAGATTTGCATCGGTCGGTGTGACCAAAGTTTGCTTTGCATGGTCTCTTAAATGATATGCCTCAAGGACTATCAGGATCCTAGCATTCCAAACTGAGAAGTTGTAAAGGCCATCCAATTTGTCCTGATCATGTAGTCCATGAGGAGCCATCTACTCAGAAATGTGTCAGAACTTCTCTTTCTCTTTACTAGAGAACTGGATCTAAGGCCCTTGGCGAAACAAGCACCTTCTGCTCCCTCTGACAATTGATTTCCCTTCTTAGAAATCTGCCAAATCAACAATGATTCAGCTCTCTTTGATCCTCTGATCAATTTGCAAGTTTCTTTGGCTAGAAACTCCCTGAGAAGCTGATCTCCTCCCGCCCATTGTCACTTGTGCTTAGGCTAAAATTCTGAAAACTTCAGAAATTTAACCCCACCATCACCTTCTGAATTTATGCAGCTATGCTTCAAGCTCTTCTGGATCTGACAGATTCCGATCTGAGTCACACTCGCTGGCTTCTGACAATCCCAATGCTGTCTCTGCGGAGTAATTGTGTTGGCTTGCTGTGAGACAACGTTGGACTGCGTCACCCTGTCCTCTGCGTAACTTCTGCAGCACTGAAAACTGTGTTGTCCCTCCAGATCTGCCCTTCTGCTTCCTTTTCCTGCTGCTTTCTGCAGCAAGAACCTTCAGTCTTCTGCTGGTGACCCTCCTAGATCTGCAATTGCTCTGATACCATGTGAAAATTTTTGAATGTTACTTATGCAGAAATCTACTGTTAGATCTGTGAAAATTTCTGAATCTTACACTTAAGTAGAAATCTTTACTGTTAATATGGTTATGCTCCTCCTACTTAGATAAGTTATTAACTGAATAAATTCAAGTTAAAATCGAAGCAAAACACATAATAGATCTTCACCAATTCAGATCTAGAACAAGTTCATGCACACATAGACAAAGTGACATAGATATTTTCTGGACAAATAGTCGTCGGAGAAACCCAATGCGGGAAAATTGGTCTTCTTGCTGATGGAGGGTTTTTATTATTAAGAATTTTCTGAATACAACAAATATGGGTTCCAGATCTGGAAAACCCGAAAGAGAAATAATAGATCTATAGCTCACTCGTTGTTCTGAAGCCAAAATAATGACTGATGCACACCCTCAAATGGGATTTACAGAACTTAGCGAAGATTAGGGCCTAGAAACCCTAGCGCTGCCTCAGAAAGCGTCTGCGTCAACCTCTGAAGCCCTTGCGTCCCTCATCCCTACTCCGGAAAGGGCTGCGTTACCACAGACTGGCTGACGCAGTCCTTACACTGCCCCTTAGGGTCTTTGCGTAACCCCTGAGGGCTTCCTGCTGAAAATCACGTTGTCCTTGAGGGATTGCGCAGCACCTGCGTAGCACAGTTGTTGCCCTTCCTGCTGCTACTCTCCTACTTCTCTGCGCTGCCTCTCTGAGCTGATCTCTGCCTCTTGTTGATTCTAGACCCCAGGATCAGATCATCCCCTTGGCCTAAATTCCCCTCTCTGCAGCTGAAACACTTTTGGGAATTCTTAGCAAACTCGCCCTAGAATCTCAGCTTAGGTTTAGTGCTCTGCCTCTGTGTATCTTTACAAATGAACCCAAGCCTTTCCTTTATACTTTTCTCGTTGGGAAACCAACGACCATGATCAGATCTTGAATCAATGGCTAAGATTAAAAGAAAGCTTGATCTGTGTGACTTAAGACAATTTCATCACATGTTTAATTAAGTTCACTTTAATTATTTAAGTTCCCTAAGTTTTAACTTAAGAAATACATTAAAATAATTAATTTATTTAATATCTCCTAAAGCGGATGAAATTTCCAAAATCCTTTTCTGGGTCTTGTAGATCAAGTGTAGTCTAGTCCCTCCACAAAATTTGGGAGTTAGAGCACAACTGATGCTACCCCAAATACACAAAATCTCAACACTCGCTCTTAGCATCAAGGGTGTGCTCTAGCAATACATCACATTATGCATTATATGATTTTGGGCACTGGTTTTGTGCTGATGCTTGGCTTGCTTCCACTCAACTCTGCACTGCTGCTGCTATTCTGTACTGCTGCCCATGACTCTACAACTGCCACTGCAACCTCTGTACTGCAGCGCCCTCTCAATATGCGGCATTTGTGCTGCTTATAGCACTGCCACTGCTGGTCTGCTGCACTACAACTTCAGTTGTTGAGAGAAACAATTGAATCTCCTGCCCAATCTTTGACAGATAAGCCAGATGGGTTGTATCTTCATGGCTGAAGCTCCATAGGCTACAGATCTATGCTGGCATCTGAAGGATGATGCACAGCTACAACTCTGCACTGCATAAGCGGACTCCCTCTGCATTACTGAAGTGACATCAACCCATTGTGTTGAAATCTATCATGCTGCTGTTGTACTGCATTGCCCCTTTGAAGCCTTCTTTGGTGCTACAGCTCTGCACTGCGTAAGCAACTCTGCTTTGCGCTGCTGAAGTCACATCAGCCTCTGTGCTGCCGCTGCTTCAACACTGCTGCTGCTTTGCTCTGTGCTGCTCCTTCCAGTCTTCAGATCTGCCTCTGCTTCATCTGTGATCTATGCACCCACTGCTCCACTTGTCCCGCTACTGTCTTAAGGCTGCCGTAGCTCGCATGTGATCCAAGAGATGAGCTGCTCAAGGATCCCGCCTTAGACTATGTAGCTTCTCTACATATCCATGTCGCCCCACCTTCATGGTTCATGAGCGCTCATGGCTGCATCATCTTCCGACCCATTATTTACCACAACAGCCTTGGAAGAAGAAGCTTCCTTGTCCTTTTTCTTCTGAGGACAATTATTGGCAAAATGTCCCATTTCACCACACTAGAAGCACTTGATCTTTGATAGATCCTTCTTCTTCTTTCTCTGCTGCCTCTTTGATGCCAAGGATGTATCTTCTTCATCTTCCTTCTTCACTTTGCTCAATCCAGAGCTGTGCTGCTTCTTGGTGAATTTGCGAAGTTCTTCTTGATGTAGAATTGACCACAAGTTGTTCCAATCTGGGAGGTCCGCTCTGCCCAAAATACTTTGGACAAAGGTTTCCCACTCATTTGTGACTGCATTGAGGGCAGTCCAGACTATCACATCGTCTTCCACCTTAGCACCCGTTGCAGTCAACTGATCTCTGATTGACTGCAATCTGAAGAGAAAATGCTCCATGTCTTCTCCCTTGGTCATCATGAATGACCTCATATGTGTCTCCAATAACATCTTCCTTTGGACGTATTTTCCCTCATATAGGGAGATTAAGGCCTTCCACATCTCATTAGCTGTCTTTTTCTCAGCTAAGTGTGGTACAATATGGTCCTTAATTCCGTCCATGATCAGCTGCTTCGCATGCCCAACAACTTCCTTATGCTTCCGAAGGAGATCTAGATCGGTCGGCGTGGCCAGCATTTGCTCTACATCGTCTCTAAGATTATATGCCTCAAGGACTATTAGGATCCTTGCCTTCCAAACTGAAAAGTTGGAGAGGCCATCCAATCTGTCTTGATCACGCAGTCCATGAGGAGCCATCTGCTCAGAAATGTGTCGGAACTTCCCTTTCTCTTTGCTAGAGAACTGGATCTAAGTCCCTTGGTGAAACAGACACCTTCTGCGCCCTCTGATAACTGATTTCCCTCCTTGGAAATCTACCAAATCAACAATGTTTCAACTCTCTTTGATCCTCTGATCAATCTGCAAGTTTCTTTGGCTAGAAACTCTCTGAGAAGCTGATCTTCTCCCGCTCTTTGTCATTTGTGCTTAGGCTAAATATATGAAAACTTCAGAAATTTAACCCCACCAGCACCTTTTGAATTTCTGTAGCCAATCTTCAGTTTTTCCTGGATCTGACAAATTCAGATCTGCATCACACTGGCTGGCTTCAGACCAATGCAACGGTGTTTCTGAGCTACCTTTGCGCAGTAATTGCGTGGGCTTGCTAGGAGATAGTGTTAGACTGCGTCACCCATCCCTCTGTGTGAATCTGCCTCTGAAAACTGCGCTGTCCCTTCAGATCTGCATTTCTGCTGCTTTTCCAGCTGCTTTCTGTAGCTAGAACCTTCAGTCTCTTGTTGGTGACCCTCCTAGATCTGCAATTTCTCTGATACCATGTGAAAATTTCTGAATCTTACACTTAAGCAGAAATCTTTACTGTTAATCTGGTTATGCTCCTCCTACTTAGATAAGTTATTAACTGAATAAATTCAAGTTAAAATCGAAGCAATACACATAACAGATCTTCACCAATTCAGATCTAGAACAAGTTCATGCACACAGACAAAGTGACAGATATTTTCAGGACAAATAGTCCTCGGAAAAACCTAATGCGGGAAAATCGGTCTTTTGGCTACTGGAGGGTTTTTATTATTAAGAATTTTCTGAATACAACAAATCTGGGTTCCAGATCTAGAAAACCCGACAGAGAAATAATAGATCTATAGCTCACTGGTTGTTCTGAAGCCAAAATAATGACTGATCCACATCCTCAAACGGGATTTACAGAACTCAGCCAAGATTAGGCTCTAGAAACCCCAACGCTGCCCCGAAAAGCCTCTGCGTCAGCCTCTAAAGCCCCTGCGTCCCTCAGCGCTGCTCCGAAAAGGGCTACGTTACCCCAGACTGGGTGACACAGTCCTTACGCTGCCCCTTAGGGTCTCTATGTAACCCCTAAGGGCTTCCAACTGAAAATTACGCTATCCTTGAGGGACTGCACAACACCTGTGTAGCACAGTTGCTGCCCTTCTTGCTACTACTCTCCTGCTTCTATACATTGCCTCTCTGAGCTGATCTCTGCTTCTTGTTGATTCTAGACCCCGGGATTAGATCATCCCCTTGGCCTAAATTCCCTCTTTGCAGCTGAAACACTTGTGAGAATTCTTAGCAAACCCGCCCTAGATTCTTAGCTTAGCTTTAGTGCTCTGCCTCTGTGTATCTTTACAAATGACCCCAAGCCTTTCCTTTATACCTTTCTCGTTGGGAAACCAACGGCCATGATCAAATCTTGAATCAATGGCTAAGATTAAAAGAAAGCTTGATTTGTGTGACTTAAGACAATTTCATCACATGTTTAATTAAATTCACTTTAATTATTTAAGTTCCCTAAGTTTCAACTTAGGAAATACATTAAAATAATTAATTAATTTAATATCTCCTAAACCAGATGAAATTTCCCAAATCCTTTTCTAGGTCTTGTAGATCAAGTGTACTCTAGTCCCTCCACAAAATTTGGGAGCTAGAGCACAACTGATGCTACCCCAAATACACAAAATCTCAACAAGATCTGGTTATGCTCCTCCTACTTAATTAAGTTATTAACTGAAAATTTCAGATTAATATCGAAGCAAAACACATAACAGACTTCCACCAATCCAGATCTAGAAAAAGTACATGCACACATAGACAAAGTGACACAATGATTTTATGGACAAATAGTCCTTGGAAAAACCCAATGCGGGAAAACCGGTCTACTGGCGGCTCGAGGGTTTTATTATTAAGAATTTTCTGAATACAACAAATCTAGGTTCCAGATCTGGAAAACCCGACAGAGAAATAATAGATCTGCAACTCACTGGTGTTCTGAAGCCAAAATTATGACTAATCCACACCCTCAAATGAGATTTACAAGTCTTAGCCAAAATTAGGCCCTAGAAACCCCAACGCTGCCCCTGAAGCCCCTTCGTCAGCCTTTGAAGCCCCTGCATCCCTCAGCGCTGGCTTGGAAAGGGCTGGGTTACCCCATAGTGGGTGATGCAGTCCTTATGCTGCCCCTTAGGGTCTCTACGTAACCCCTGAGGGCTTCCAGCTTAATCACACTGTCCTGGGCGGGACTGCACAGCACAGTTGCTACCCTCTCTTTTGCTGCTCTCCTGCTTCTCTGCGTTGCCTCTCTGAGCTGTTTGTCTCTTGCTGATTCTAGACCCTGGGATCATATCATCCCCTTGGTCTAAATTCCCCCCTCTGCAGCTGAAACACTCTTGAGAATTCTTAGCAAACCCTCTCTAGAATCTCATCTTAGCTTCAGTGCTCTGCCTCTGTGTTTCTTCACAAATGACCCCAAGCCTTTCCTTTCTACTTTTCTCATTGGGAAACCAACGGCCATGATAAGATCTTGAATCAATGGCTAAGATTAAAAGAAAGCTTGATCTGTGTGACTTAAGACAATTTCATCACATGTTTAATTTAATTCACTTTAATTATTTCATTTTCCTAAGTTTAGACTTAGGAAATACATTAAAATAATTAATTCATTAAATATCTCCGAAACCAGATGAAATTTCCCAAATCCCTTTCTGGGTCTTGTAGATCAAGTGTACTCTAGTCCATCCACAAAATTTTGGAGCTAGAGCACAACTTAAGCTACCCCAAATACACAAAATCAACAAAATCAAGCATTAATCGCATGTTTCCACCCCAAAATTAGGGCTGACGTCTTGGTATTAATTGTTTTCATATACAATTTCAACAGTTAAAATCCATTATTTATTTAACCCTAGCTTGCATGCTTCATAGCCTTTGTTCCTTTATTGACCCTATCATTCATAGGCTATTGATCAAGCTGCTATATGCCATTGTGTGCACTAAATCTGCATATCATACAAATCCTGACTTATAGCAGTCTTCTTCTAAATTACAAAGGTATAAATTTTTTTGACTTGAACTCTAGACAATTTTTATCTCAGCCTTTCGAGGCTTGGCAGAGACCTTTTCCTTCAATTATTAGACCTTGCATCACCATTGAGCCCCCCTCAATTGAATATCTTGCTAGTGATCTTTTGTAGGGAAGCCTCCCTTGTAGGGGTAACATCCACCACTAAACAGCTGGAGAAAAGCCACTGAGCAGACAGTAGTGGCTGCTCTCTTGTTGCCATAAGACCTAGGTTGCCTAGTGAGGCTTTGCACTAGGCCTGCTAGATTTTGCAGTAATAGAAAGCATGCTGGATCCAGGCTTTGCTGAAAAATTGGGATTTTTTAAGAGTAGTGGTTAGTGTCAAGTTCAATGACAAGTTTGTTTATTCCTATTAAGTGAATTTGGTGCATCTCTATGGATATATTACACTAGTGTTGTTTGCGAATTGTTTTCAAACTTGAGGTTGAATGACAGTTTCAACAAACATTATCATTGTTATAAAATTTGTAGTGTTATGTTTTGAAATAATATCTTCTGATTTTTACTAGGTTGGCGAGCTGACAGGGTTGCTCACATCTGACTTGGGTGCTCTCAAGGATGTTGTGAATGAAAATATTTCTAGAGATCGTGGTCTTAGAGCATTTTCAGAGGCAAGCTACTATACACTCTTCAAAGGCTGAGCTTGATCTTGACTTCAATATACCAAGTATGGATCATGATCTGAGGTTTTAAAATGCTTGGTGTTATGTGTAGTAGTGTATGCTGCTATCCAAATTCCAATACAAGTTATTTCATGCTTGTTCATAATGTATGCGAATTGGTATTTACAAATTTGTATGTGAATTGGTATTTACAAATTTGTAGTAGCTTCCGAGAAAGTTTTAACGTATGTTTTGCAGCATTAACTTGTGTTCTGCTAATTTCTTTCTCTGCCAAGACAGTCAGCTTTCTTACAAAGTTTTGTTTTAGTCCTGAGGATATTTTAGTTGTTTGGAGTGCGCCATCAATGAATGAACACTCTGTAATAGAGGTTTTTAACTTTTTGAGGTTGCACTTTTCTGACTATGTGGACAACATTGGCTGTTCTCTCTGCAGTTGGTAGGAACATTGGTTATACTTTTTTCATTGTCAGCTCAGCTTGCTCCACTCTTTGGCGTGCTCATGCTTTCTGTATCAATTCTTGTGGGTAAGGATCCAAATTCCAACAACTTGTGCTGTTGAAAATACAGTAGTTTGGTTGACACAGGCTATGTGCCATATGTTTATTATTTCTATAGTCACACTGAAATGCATATTGTAAAAACGTGAGAGACATATACAGATTTTTTCAAACCAAGAAAATATCAGAGCAAAATCATGAAAGCTCATTACAGGACGTTTTAACATGACAAGGAGTGTTATGTCTCATGAGATAACCCAAAGTACCAATAAATCATGGTGCTAGACAATTGAGGTGGGTTTATCAACAATATTCTCTATTATTTTTTATGAAAATAAAAACATTTTGTGCATGACATGTATATGATTAAGCAAAGTTTTTTGTCTTTTCAAGGATCCAGTTTGGATTAACTGGGAAATTTAAAGCCCTAAGAATCTGTCATTGACATAGGAGTATTCAATGTGATGTGTGAATGATTTCCTTGATTTAATGAAAAAATTAATGATATAGTTTTAAATAACACTGCTAGAAAGAAAATGCCACTTGTCCTTGGTGTTCAAAAAACTGGTTGAAATGGAAGCAGAATCGGCTGGTTTGGTTTGTTTGATCCAAGAGGAAGGTGAACTGGCCCTTGAATCCATTTGGTGATCAGTTCTATGTCAAATTAGTCAACCAACAGGTTCAGCTGTTGAACCAACAGGTTCTACTGTTTCTGCTTTGAACTGGCCCGGGCCCAATAAAACATTAAAACAAACCCTAAAACAGAGCAATAAGGAAGAAAACAACTACAAAAAACCCTAAACCCCCCAAAACCTAAAACAATGTTATACAAGAACCCCCCCTCTTTTGCCTAGCACCTCTATCATTGGCATTTGTTCCTAAGGAGTTTCTCAAGTCCAAGGCAGAGGACGATCTCATATTTGATGATGTGGATCTCATCCCTAGTAGCGGTGATGAGATTGGTGATTGATCATGTTGATCATTGGTATGTAGTAGTTTGTGCTCTGCAATATGTTGTTTTCTATACTCTAGAGGCAATTTAGAGCTTCTTTGTTTATGTATTTTGTTTCATATGTGTATTGCACTTAGTGCCATTTTTCTATATTCACCCTGACTAATAAATCTAAGTTGGATGAACAACTTATTGAGGTGAACATTGGATCCAGGGAGTCCCCTAGGATTATTAAAATTGGCCAAGGTTGCACCCAAGTGCAAAGGGAGGCTGGAAGTTTTGGTACATGAGTATAAAGTCATTTTTGCATGCTCTTAAAATGAACTGTAAGAATATGATCAAAGGGTAATAGATTATGTAATTCCTTAGAGGAAAGATGCCAAGACTATTAATTAGCAACAATTCCACATGAACCCCAAGGTATTCCTAGTTATACAAGGAGAGTTGCAGAAGCTACTTGAGGTGCACATTATAACTCTGATTAGGTATTCAAATAGGGTGGCTAATGTTGTTTCAGCAAGGAAAGAGAATGGTGAGATTTACATTTGCTTTGATTTCAAAACCATAATCTCACTTCTCTCAAGGTTACTCATCCTCTCCCTGGTATGGAACATGTGTTGCAATCTGTAACTGGATCAAGCATTATGTCTATGTTAGATAGATTCTCGGGTTACAACTAGGTATTGGTATTAGAGGGAGGTAGATATAAAAATATTTTTACTACCTCTTGGGGGACTTATGTTAGGATACCCTTTGGTTTGATGAACGTTGGAGCTATTTTCTAGCATTCTATGGACTTTGCTTTTTCAATTTTTTTTTATATAAGTTTATGGTAGTAGGCCAAGATGCCATCACTATATTTTTAAAGAATAGTGATCACCATGTTGTACACTTCTACAAATTTTTTGACAAATACAAGTCTTTGGGCATGTTACCAACTTACCACCCAACCTAGCGGTCTTGTCAAGGTCCTTACAAGATGCTAAGATGGCACACATAGGACAAGTGTTCATAGTCACCTTGGCATGAGTCCCCACATTTTAAGCTCAACTCCTACTAAGGGGCTATAAGAAGATTCCCTACACAAAATGCTTCACCCAAGATATTAGTAGACTAGTTCCTAATAATGGAGTCTACAATGAAGGTAGGAGTTGATTACTATAAATTATGCCAATTTGGAAATGATACTAACCCAAAAAATAATGCAAACTAGCAATTAAAATTACTCACAATGTAATATCCCGAAGGGGAAATAGACAGTAATACAAAACATGCAACAAGATATATAATGCTAGAAACAGATCATGAAGCAGATACACATGAAATAGAGAGAATGCTAAGCCATTTTATTATACTGAGAAATAGAAATAAGTACAAGAGGTGGTCAGAATGATGGCACCTCGACTTGCACCAGGCAAGTGTAGGAATACTCTCAGAATATCACTGGAAATGGCTGCACTTTGCTGTAACTCCAAGCTGCTGAAATACTGCCGTGCTGCTGCTACTGCTGGAACAAAATGAGTATTTGGGGCTGCTCCCCTACTCGGAAAAATCTGATACTCTGGAATTGGCCTCTACTCACAATACCCAGAAAAGCCCAGAGAGCGTTTCTGAAATGGTCGACCCCTGAAAATGCCTCCCTTGAGGATCTACGCTATCCTCCCAAGGGCCACGCTAGTACTGAATGCTATCCTCCAAAATATGGCCTCCCACTCTGTCAAATGTCTTCAATAGGCAAGGGCTGGCCCTTTGCTCAATCCTCCAGCCTGAATCCTCCAAAATGGTACCAACCCGGAGCTCCCCCAAGATGGACTGTGTCCTCCCTCTCAAGACTGCGCAATCTCTAGATGCTCTACTCCTCCACGAATGCAATCACCGATCCTCCTGCAAAACGCTGATGGAAATACCTCACCCGAGCAAGCACTCGAAGTCGGTGGGATCTTCGAATGGAGACACTCGATGTACTGAACAGTACTGCAGACTAGCTAAACATCCAGCGTGCTCCAAGTCGAAATGACTAGCTCAATATGCATAAACATGAATGACCAAATGAGGGGGCTCTCCTCCCTTTTATAACGATGGGCCTCTCTCTCCCTAGGCCCCACCATCTCCCATGTGCTCCTTGGCCTGTTGTCCCTCTCAGCGCTGGCGTGGGGTAGGCTACAGTTTGCCCGTGGTGCGTCCTCGCTCTCTACTTGTGCCCACTTGTACTAGGCCCCCCTCCCTCAATTTTGATGGACTTTAGGAAGTGCTTTATCCTAAGTGAGTTAATTAATATTTTACTCACTTTATTTATGCTCCAACTATAATAAGGCAAAATTGGTCAAAATTAATATTTCCAATTAGCTGTCGCTAATTGGGAAGATTACAGTCTCCCCCGACAAAATGTTGCTTGCCCCCAAGCAACTGTAGTGATGGATGCTGCAAGATCTTCTCACTCTCCCAAGTGGCATTCTCATTCGGCAAATTCTTCTACCTCACCAAGAATTCCCGAACTACCCTGCTCCGCAACTGTCTCTCCCTGGTATCAATAATAGCCTCTGGCTGTAGCACCAAGTGCCCCTCATCATCCGTAGGCGGAAGCTCCCCTGTCACTGTCACCTGCTGTCCCAGTGCCTTCTTCAGGCATGATACGTGAAAGATGTTATGAATCTTGCTGCCCTGGGGCAGCTCCAACTCATAAGCAACGTGCTCAACTCTACGTATCACCCTGTAAGGCCCATAAAAACGGGGCTTGAGCTTCTCAGCTCCCTTCTGCTTTAGAATCGACTATCGGTATGGCTGCAAGCGTAGGTAGACCAAGTCCCCTACCTCAAACTGTCTCTCCACCTGACCCCTGTCGATATACATCTTCTGCTGGTTCTGCACTGTAGCCATGTTATCCTTGAGAGCTCAGAGGATGTCCTGACTCTCTTGGATCCAATCTTTGGCTCTCGGAGCCTTGCTGGCACCAAACATCACATCAACAAAAGATAAAGCATGACAACCATATAATGCATAAAACGAAGACATACCGATAGACATGTGATATGTGTTGTTGTAGTAGTACTCTCCTAGGTGCAGCCACTTCAGCCATGCTCTCTGCTGCCCATTGACATAGTTACGCAAGTAGCCCTCTAGCCACTTGTTAACTATCTCTGTCTGCCCATCTGTCTGAGTGGTAGCTAGTGCTCGGTGTCAACTCTCTCCCTACCAACCGGAAAATTTCCTGCCAAAACCCGCCCATGAAGCGGCTTTCTTTGTCACTGACAATGGTCTTGGGAAGACCATGTAACCTGAAGATGTCCCTGAAGAACAACTCTGCCACCTGTGCTGCTGTATAATGTGTGGATATGGCGAAAAAATGTGCATATTTCGTTAGTCGATCAACGATGACGAATATACAGTCCTTGCCCTGCACCATGGGCAACCCTGTGATAAAATCCATCGAGATACTCTCCCATTTCCCCTCTGGAATGGGAAGAGGCTACAAAAAACTTGCCGGATGGTTCATCTCCCCCTTGTTGCACTGACAAACCTCGCACTCCCTGACATGCTGGAGTACGTCCTCCTTGAGGCCCTTCCATGAGAACCTCTCCCTGATGGCCCTGTAGGTTTTGGTAAACCCCTGGTGGCCAGACAATGGTGAATCGTGAGAAGCTTGCAATATCGTCTTCTTGAGCTGAGAGCCCTCAGTCAAGAAGATCCTGTCCTGTAGTAGATGATCTCATCTATCACCCTGTATCTGTCATCTGTCACCTGTCCATCCAGAATCTCACAAGCAAACCTGTCCTTGGAGTACTCCACCAATACCCGAGCCCTCCAATCTGCATCCAAACTCATCAGAGACAACGTGGCTGGTCTGCGTGAGAGTGCATCAGCCACCACGTTGTTCTTCCCTTTGACATACTCGATGTCAAAGTCGTAGGCTTGGATCTTGCTGACCCATTTTTGCTGCCTCTCCTATAGCTGTTTCTGCTCTAAGAAAAACCTGAGGCTGTTGTGGTCAGTCCTCACCCTGACCCTGTTACCTACCAGGTACTGTCGGAATTTGGCCAATGCACGCATGATGGCCAGCATCTCCTTGCCATATATGGCATACAACCGCTCATGTGGGAGGAGCTTGTGACTCTCAAAAGCTATAGGGTGGCCTCCCTGCATCAACACTGCGTCGATCCCCTCTCTCGATGCATCACACTCCAGAACGAATGGCTTCGTGAAGTCTGGCAATGCTAGCACTGGACAACTGCTCATCACCTCCTTGAGCCTGTCAAAGGCTCGCTGCGCTGTATCTGTCCAACTGAATGCCCCCTTCTTCGTCAGATCTGTAAGGGGTGCAACAAGCTGAGAGAAACTCTTGAAGAACTTCCTGTAGTAGGTGCAGATACCCACAAACCCCCAAAGTTCCGTCACGTTTCTCGGCTCTGGCCAATCCTTGATGGCCCTGATCTTCTCCTCGTGGACCCTCACTCCGTCCACCCCTATGATGTGTCCCAAGTATAGCATCACCGTCAACCCAAACTCGCACTTGGAGAGCTTAGCATAAAACTGCTGCTCCTCCAAAATACACAACACTGCCTCTATGTGCTGGAGATGCTCCTCCCACGTCCTGCTATATATCAATATGTCATCAAAGAAGACCAACACAAACTTCCTCAGGTGACTGCGGAAGATGTGGTTCATACACAACTGGAAGGTGGTCGGTGCGTTGGTTAGCCCGAAGGGCATCACCAAGAACTCAAAATGGCCATAATGGCACCTGAAAGCGGTCTTGGGAATGTCTTGTTCCCTCACGCGAATCTGATGGTACCTGGATCTCAAATCAATCTTTGAGAAGAACTGTGCCCCTCTCAACTCATCCATTAGCTCGTCAATCCAAGGAATAGGGTACCTGTTCTTCATGGTCTTCTTGTTCAGGCCCTGTAATCAATGCACATCCTCAATGTGTCGTCCTTCTTCTTCACCAACACTATCGAAGAAGCGAAAGGACTGGTGCTAGGCCGAATGTGTCCTAAAGCTAACAACTCGCGGATAGCCCGCTCGATCTCATCCCGATAGGCCTTGGGGTGCCTATAGGGTGTGGTAATGACGGCCTGAATGCCCTGCTCTAGCTCAATCGTATGCTTAAATCCTCGATCCGGTGGCTGTCTTGGTGGTATCTCCCCAAACACTGTGGTATACCTGTCAAGGATGGTCTGTATCTCTGGATGAATTGTCTGCCTGGTAGTCCCTGCCTCTGATGCACGCAGCTCTACGGCCCACTATATGTCTCCCTTCTGCAAGTCTGCCTCCATCCGGTGAGCTGAAACGGTCTGGGGTGGGTAAGTGTGCATGCCCCGTATCTTCTCATGCTTCCCGGTCTTCTTATCATCCCACTCCATCTCCAAGGCCTCCCAATCTGTGGTGACCTTCCCTAAAGTGATCAACCACTGTACACCCAATACCACATTGGTATCCGGTATGTTAACCAAGAAAAAGTGGTCAGTCACTGTGTAGGTGCCCATCGTCATTGCCAGCTCTGGGACATATCTGGCACACTGCATAGTCTAATCTCCTGGGACCAACACTGAAAACCCATTGAGGCTCTCTGTCTGTATGCCTCTCCGCTCTACCATCTGTGCATCGATGAAGTTGTGGGTTGCCCCACTGTCCACCAGTACTGATACTCGCTGCCCCCCTACTGTCCCTCGGACGCGCAACGTCAGATACTTGGGAACTCCTCGCAATGCTGCAAGTGTCCCTCCGGTAGGTGCAAAGGTTGCACCTCCTGCCCCTGGTGGTGGAGGTGGCAAATGATCCTGCGCTGCATGGCTGCCCTCTGCCTCCCTGTCATCATATCCTCATCCTCTTCCCTGCTGCTCTCGGAGAAGACCTCAATAAAGTGTGCTTTGCCAACAGCACATCTGTGTCCTGGTGCCCATGGCTCCTAACAGGTGAAACACAACCTCTTCTTCTTCAACTCCCTCCTGGAATCATCATCCAACTGTCCTCTGCACTGATTCCCCCTTGGAGGCGGAATCCTCACATCCTTCCCCTTAGGCTGGAAAGCCTGTCTCTGGGGGTAAGGCGTCCTGGTCCTGGGTAAGGCATGCTGCAAGTCTCGGGTCCTGCCAACTGCGTCATGGAGTGTGGTTGGTCTAGTGGATCTGACCAATTCCCGAAGCAGCTCTGCTAGCCCCTCAATGAACATGTAAATCATTCGTCCCGCGGATAGATCTGGCAACATCACCGAAAGTCTCAGGAAATCTGAGATATATGTATTCGGACTCTCGGCCTGTTTGAGCCTCTTCAGCTCAACAAAGTGCTCCTCCGGATCCCTCCGATCAAACCTCTCTATCAACCTCCAGGTGAACTCGACATATGTGGTCACTGTTGAATGCCTGAGTGTAATCATCCTGTGGAACCACCAATCCTAGGCCTCGTCATCCAGATGCAATGCTGCCACCTTGATGGCCTCCGTCTCTGCCATTTGGTTGAGCTAGAAGTATATGTCCAGCTTCTCCATCCAAGCCTTTGCCGAACTGTTTGATGAACCATCAAACATAGGCAAATGGAACCTGCTCATCGTACGCTGAGTGTCTCCGTCATGATAATGTCGGTGTCCCGTATGATGGTCGTGGGGTCTGCTGTCCCGCTGGAGCTGGACAAAATCATGAAATGAAAGGGCATCCCTGAACTCCTGCCCATATGCTTGGTACTCAGCAAAGTAATTACCCATGTGGCCAGGTTCCTGCTCCTGTTGTGCTCCTGCCCCTGTGTCTGCAGCGAGAAAAGTGGGCATAGTGGAACATGTGGGTGCATGAGATGCCATGTGCTGAGTGGCATCGTGCTCCTGCAAATGGTGGGATGTGCCTGATCCCTCACCAACCTGGAAACCCCTTGGGGTTTCACGCTGCCTAGCCTCTACAGCAGTGAACCTCTGTCCCATCACCTCGATCTGCCTTGACAGATCCTGTACTGACTTGAGGAGCATTTCCCCAAACTTCTTCGCGTCACTATCATCTGCCATTGATTCCTCCTGTTCTGCGTCCACCACTGGAACGCAGTCACCCTCTCGGTAGGTGATTTGCAACCTACGCTCTCTGTCACGGTACTTTCTACCTCTGTAGCAAATATATGGCTTCTCTTTCGGTGCCATAGACAACTCGCTCCATAGGCTGAGCCATGTCTATGAGCTCTGATACCACTGTAATATCCCGAAGGGGAAATAGACAGTAATACAAAGCATGCAACAAGATATATAATGCTAGAAACAGATCATGAAGCAGATACACATGAAATAGAGAGAATGCCAAGCCATTTTATTATACTGAGAAATAGAAATAAGTACAAGAGGTGATTAGAATGATGGCACCTCGACTTGCACCATGCAAGTGTAGGAATACTCTCAGAATATCACTGGAAATGGCTGCTCTTTGCTGTAACTCCAAGCTGCTGAAATACTGCCGTGCTGCTTCTACTGCTAGAACAAAATGAGTATTTGGGGCTGCTCCCCTACTCGGAAAAATCTGATACTCTGGAATCGGCCTCTACTCACAATGCCTAGAAAAGCCCAGAGAGCGTTTCTGAAATGGTCGACCCTCGAAAATGCCTCCCTTGAGGATCTACGCTATCCTCCCAAGGGCCACGCTGGTGCTGAATGCTATCCTCCAAAATATGGCCTCCCACTCTGTCAAATGTCTTCAATAGGCAAGGGCTGGCCCCTTGCTCAATCCTCCAGCCTGAATCCTCCAAAATGGTACCAACCCGGAGCTCCCCCAAGATGGACTGCGTCCTCCCTCTCAAGACTGCACAGTCTCTAGATGCTCTGCTCCTCCACGAATGCAATCACCGATCCTCCTGCAAAATGCTGATGGGAATACCTCACTCAAGCAAGCACTTGAAGTCTCTCGGGGCTGAGGGTGGGATCTCCGATGCACTGAACAGTACTGCAGACAAGCTAAACAGCCAGCGTGCTCCAAGTCGAAATGACTAGCTCAATATGCATAAAAATGAATGAAAAAATGAGGGGGCTCTCCTCCCTTTTATAACGATGGGCCTCTCTCTCCCTAGGCCCCACCATCTCCCACGTGCTCCTTGGCCCACGCTGGCCCTCTCACTATGTGAGGTAGGCCCCACACTGCCCATGTGGTCTGCGTCCTCCTTTCCTGCGCTGTCCACTTGGCCACTAGGCCCCACTCCCTCAATTTCGATGTGGACTTTAGGAAAGTGCTTTATCCTAAGTGAGTTAATTAATATTTTACTCACTTTATTTATGCTCCAACTATAATAAGGCAAAATTGGTCAAAATTAATATTTCCAATTTGCTGTCGCTAATTGGGAATATTACACACAACTTAAGATATTTAAACTATTATGAACCTAAAAGAGTGAGTAAAGAATGTCCTTATCATATGTGGAAGATATTGTTGAGCTACGTTGCAGGAAACACCAACCCCCTCCTTTCAGGCACGTTTTGAAATGGAACACCAAAACATGTTTCTGTGTTGAATCCTTAGTTAAACCGAGAGGGGGGGGGGGGGTGAATTAGTTTAACACATACATAAGCTTTTTAAATTTTTCATCAACTTATTTACAGCTTAATTTTATAACCAACTTTAATATGTGAACAGTCTTAATATGTTGCAGCAAGTATTAAATTATTGTGACACCAAACTTATTATGAGAGCAACAAACTTTAAGCAGATTGGGTAGATCATATCAACACATAGGCAACACACATAGAGACAACAGATATAAGTGAAAACCCATAAAGGGAGAAAACCACACCTTATTATTGTTGTGATGCAAAGGCAAGCTCCAACTCCCTCTCACCACTGTTTTTCTGCAGGCACCAACGTATAGGAGGCTCCAACCTCAGTTAGCTACGACTGACAACTATCAAGCTTCAACTTGATAGGGAAGCTCCAACTTCCTCAATTTATCAAAAGAAATGTTTTGCTGATTTACCTCAGATATCAGCTCTGTTCTGTAGCATCTCTTTCTGCTCCTCTCTTCCTTATCTTCTCTGCCTCAATTTTCCATACTCTGCATTCTCTATCCTTACTCTCTCCAACCTCTCTATGCATATCAAGATGATATTATTTATAGAGATTTCCTTATGACTGTTTGTTTTTCTCAGGGAATTTGAAATGGATAGCCATACCGCTTAGCCTTCTGCCTTCTCATTTCTTTTCCAGCTCACTCAGAAAAATATAGCTGTTTGTACTAATTTTAATATTACAGTGGGAATTTTGTATTCTTTCGGAGACTTGCTAATGCATCACAAACAATATAAACCAGTCAAAAATGTATACATTCAGTTACAATGAGGATTACAAATCAACTTATTTAGTTTTGGATCACTGTTTTGTCCTTTCTGTGACTGTGTTTGTCCCTTTCGGGTCTATTTGATTTCCTGTTCATTGTCGCAGTGTAACTGCCATACATATGTAACTGCGCTTTTCATATATCGCAATTCAACTCTTGGCATGATAATGAAGTGTTTTTAACATATAAACTGCCCCTTTATGTAACGCAAATCAACTCACGGAGAACTTAAATCAAAAACTTTTTAATACTTAAAATGCCCTTTCGGGCCCACTCGCCAAGCTTGTTTTATTCTCCGATGTGATGAGTCACTTCCTGAATTCTTCCGATTGCGATTAATCACAATCGCAACTTCTAGTTGTGAGTTCCGATGCTCCGATGCGATCACTCCGATCCGATGATTCACTGTTCACTGCACTTTACTGTGCCGATGCGATTAATCGTAACTGAATACTTCCGATTGCGATTGATGCATTTGCGAAGGACCTGATGCGATCATCGCAATCGCAACTTTCAATATAGTGCTCCGATGTTCTACTTCTTTCCCATGCGATGGCCTACTTTGATGTCGAAACTTAAGCATGTATGAATCACAGTTCATAAGCCCATCGGGTCCGCATCTTCATCGCAATTGCAATCTTTTGTTAACATGTTCCGCTGCCAATTTTTCTCCGATGTGATTGGTGAGGGTCCCACAATATAAGACTTTGTTTATATTAGGCCCGAACAATAGAGCGCTTCACATATATGTATATATATACTTTGGCCCCTTGTTTATAAAGCGCTGCATATATATGTATACTTTGCCGCTTCAGTCTTTATGTATCCTCCAGCTTGGGTTATGATTCTCGGAATTTTATGTAGGGGTCCCTCTTGCGTATTAACTTTGGTTTATATGCAAGCATTAACATAGGGTTTTCGGTCATTAGTTTCCATATAAAGAATTCGTTTTGCTCAATATAAGACTATGTATATATATACATAGGAGTCTATTAATCCAAAGTCTCCATTCTTAGTTTATTTCATATTTGAGCTCCGATCATTCAACGTACTTTCAGCTGGGCCCCAGCGCCTTCTCCACTCGTATTACCATATTAACGCTCACATTTTCATTTCTAAAGAAGTATTAAGGTTCTTCTGGCACAAAATATCTCACACAACACTTAACACTTCATATTTGAACAGTATTCATATGCACTTGTTAACACATAGTCGGTCGCATCATCTTCTATACTTTGGTTAAACCATCGCACTAATATATATAGCAGCAGTGACTTTTTGGGCCCACATGTGTTTGATAAACTCTGCACTTTTAGTACGTTCCAACTGACAGCCACCTTTGAACATATATATATATATATATATATATATATATGCCTAAGTCAATCTTCGACTATGGCTTTAACCCTCGACATAACATAATGTATTAACTTGCAACAAATATATACTCCGCGCATACCCCATTCTTATATGTGCACTCAATTTTAATATATATCCAATATTGCAATGGATATCAAACCCGATACATATTTTAGCACATATAAGTTCCCGGGGCCCACCTCCATTAACACGCCTCTTGCATACGACGGCAGACAGTTTATCGCATCGACTCCAATGATCCAACGGATGTCATACCATGTCGCGTTTTTTATTGAGCCGAGTTTTAACACTTCAAATTTGCATGAAAAAAGTTGTTTTACAAAACCGCCTGAGGACACATGTCCTTTAATGACATATATCGCGTTCATTTTGGCAATACAGCTTACCACTTCAACCAATGCGCGAACCCACTGGTTTTGTGGCCCTCCGGTTTTACTGTTCATGTTCGGGGTTCCGCTTATAGTCATGGTTCCGCGCCAACACCAACTTTGCGCCTTCGTTATATACATATATACATATAAACTCTGTTCAAAGGTTTATTTCTTATTTCTTCAGCACTTTAATATATGAACCCTGTTTCATTATTATGTTAATTCAACGCTACCATAAGGTTTAATACCCAACTCATTAGGTTTTTACTGCTATACGCTTGGTTCCATTTCCCTCAGGGTTCTGTCTCTGCTTGATCATTTCACTGTTTGTTAACGGCTCTGCCTCTGCCTCTGCCTCTGCTGCTCGACTGTTTCATCTCTGCCTCTGTATTCTCTGCCTCTGCCTCTGCTGCTCTGCCTCCTCTGGTTCTGCCTCCTTTCTCTGTCTCTGCCTTTCTTTTTGCTGCCTTGTTTCTGTAAATAAACTCTCCCTCTGTTCTTCTCATTCTCCCTATAAATGTTACTATACCATTCACCAAAGACCTGCTGTCTTCTCCTTTGCTTCTGCTGCTGTCCTTTGCCATCAATGACAACACTTCTAACATTCTGTGGGGATGAAATGTTGATTTTTGGGTAGCAACAAATGTGCTCTAGCTCCGAAATTTTGTGGAGGGGCTAGAACACATGAGATCTCCAAGCCCCATAAATCGTTTGGAGAAATTCCACCCGGAGTCAAGGTTATTCAAATAAATAATTATTTTTAATGGAACCTAAGTTAAAAATTAGGGAATTAAAGTGAATTAATTTAACATGTTGGTGAGAAGATTCTAAGTGACGAGGATCAAGTCTAATTTAATCTTAGCCGTTGATTAAGGATTAGATCATAGTCGTTGATTCATCAATAGGAAAAGTATAAAGGAAGGCTTGAGGGTCAGTTGGAGAACACACACACTGAATCAAGAGATTGAATTCTTCTGATGGAGCAGTGCTCGGATGAAGATAAGATCTAAATGATTCAGTTGCAACGAGGGGTAGAAGCACTTATTGGTCGAAGGACCAAGAGTACATAGAAGAGCAAGGGCAACAAAGACAACAGAGGAAGCAGTGTAGCCACCAGGAGAGGTGACGCAGTCCCCAGAGAGGGTGACGCAAGCCCACGCAGGGGCAACGCAGAGAATCTTAGAGACAGTCCAGATTTAGTTGAAGATCGAGGTTTCTGAGCCGAGAGGGCTGAAACTTGATTTTCTGAGAGGCAAATCAACGCAGAGAAGGGGTGATGCAGTTCTCAGCCAGACCCACGCAGGCCTATATATCTATTACGTAGAGGCAGCTGGGGTTTCACTAGTTTTTAATCTGGATCAGCTGGGACTTGCAGTGTGAGGTAGAACTCGCTATTTTATTTGTTTGCCTAGGATTTTTCTTTGTTGGGTAAGCCAAATTTTGGCACCCTAGTTGTACTCAGAATACTGCTGCTTAATAATACAAACCCTCAGATCTGCTGCACTGATTTTCCCCCATTGGGTTTTTCCGGGGACAATTGTCCAAAAAAAGTGTGTCCTTTGTATGGTTGCCTCATTTATTTTTCAGTTCTTGATCTATATATTCATATTGGTGTAGGTTGCAGTGTATTGACATTAATATTTTTATAAAAGTATTTAGAAAAAAACTTGTTAAATATAAACACAAGTAGATAATGTAAATCAATTTTTCTGCAATAGGATTTCTGGTTTAGATTCAGAAATTTTTACATGGTATCAGAGCTATTGCATATCAAGAACGACTGAAGCCATCAACAAAAGGACAAAGACGAATTTGCTGCAGGAAAGTAGTTGTCCCGAGTGACAATGCTGAACCAAAAAGGCAGACGAAGGGTGACGCAGTCACTAGAGGGGTTCACGCAGAGCCTGTGTAAGCCTGCTAAGGTGTTGCTGTAGCTGCAAGAGGGAGCGAAGTGGTTGCTGGGCCAGTGCAGAGGCTATTGAACCTCAGTTATCCGGTTGCCATGGCTGGAAGAGCAGTATGATTTCTATCCGGAGTTGCTGGTGAGGCATTGTTTCTGTTGGTGCAGAACATTGTCTATTGGGGCAAAAGCAAAGTAGAGGGAAGCGGTTACTCAGAAGATTTCTTGCCAACAAGTCTAGATCTAGTGTTGAGCAACAACAAAGCAAGATCAAAGAGTGTTTCGACATTTGTTGGCAGAAGGATTTCCGTGAATGAAATCTAATCTCAGAGGGAGCTTGTTCCTTAGAGGGGTTCTAGCGCCAAGAAATACAGATCTGAGTTTTGCTGGGCAGCAACGAAAGTGGGAGAAAGGAACATGTTCGACACTTAGTTGAGCAAAGATGGTCGTGAATGGACTGAAGGATCAGGACAGGTTGGATGGAGCATCCAACTCTGTCATTTGGAAGGCCAGGACCCTGGCAGTTTTGGATGAACATCGCATCAAGGATCATGCCTTGAACACTATTGTTGTTCCGGTTGATGCTGATCCTCTCAAGAAGTACGAGGAGGCTTAGGAAAAAGAAAAACGCATGATCATGGATGGAGTCAAGGATCATGTGATCCTACGTATTGCTGAGAAGAACACAACAAGAGAAATGTGGGAGGCCTTGAACACTATGTACTAGGGATCTTGTTAAATTTAGATAACAATGGTGTTCTATGCTTGATGCACTTTTACTTCAATCTTTTAGACCCAATACAAATATAAACTTGAAAGTAAAATGCTGATAGAACACAATAATAGATCAATAGAAGACAAGCCAAATATAGATCAGATTTACAATTCCTCATGTCTAGCAAAGATATGAGATATTGTTGCGTTACAGCAGTTAGCAGGATGCTTCAACCAGCAAAGTCTTTCTCGGTCAAGCAAAACTTTCATGTGTCACACCCACAACCCTCAAAGACAGCTCATCACAAGTCAACTCAAGTCAAACCAGGGACAACGGAGAAAAATCAACGTAGACAGCTTCAGAAAATTCAATGTAGCAAACTAGGGCTTCGGTCAAACAACCCGAAATTCCTCGATTTTAGTGCCTAGCTGTACGGCCTCCTAAAATCTAAATTTCTGCAGAAGATTGAGGTCAAATGACCAATGGTTGACCACGGTCAACGCTGCATCAGAAAAACCCTAAACAAATTAGTGTAGAAAACAATAGCAAGCCCTAAACAGATCAGCGCAGAAAACAGCAGCTTCGCTCCACACATGTGAGAAGAAAAAGGCCTCCAAAGGCTATCAAACCAATCAGATCAGAAAGAGAGAATGTGTGATGAGATGATGAGAAAATGACCTCCAAGTCTCTCCAATTTATATCCATCAATGAGGGTGTGTGACACATCTCTTAGGTATGTGGGATAAATCTGGCCGACCTTGCACATGTGGAAAATAAATACAAAATCAATGTTCTGGTCATTCGATCAAGATGATCTTTAGATCACTCTTGCACCTCTCCGAAAGAGGAATCCAACAAAAATATGACCATTGTCATAGGAGTAGTGCAACCTTGAGTTTGGACCTAGTTGCCCAAAATTAACACTCCCTCTCAAGTAGGGAGAACTCCATGTGTCTACAAGTGCCATCCACATCATGTACCAAACCAAACATCGTGCGTCATCCTGCCGTAACTTGCTTTGCTGTCTCTTTATTTCAGAACAAAAGGTGAGTCACAAAGACATCACACACAGCTGACCCGAAGCCAGCTTAGAGATAAAAACCTCTCTCGGACTCAAAAAGAGTCTCCTACTAACCCGAAGTTAGTTTATTGACCCGAAGTAAGTTTAGAGGATAAAACCTCATCATACTTGATCCCAGATCAAGGTGTTAGATAGGGGCCATCCTAGACATAAAGAGTACGACAATCTCTGATGCGTCCATCGGTCTTGCTATGGTCTCTATCCTCATTTCCCACCTCATTGGCCAAATGAGAGGTACTTCCCACGAGTCCGAAACTCCATGGGTAGGATGCGTGCGGAGCACAGATCAGACAGAGGCGAACCAACTCAATATCATAACGCAGAAGCACAACAAGGTTCGGCAAGCCTAGCCTCGTATGTGCTTATAGCTCCAAGAAGCTATCTCCAAGCCCCCTAGAGCTCCCAAAGCTCATAGTCCAACTCAAGCAGGACCCTCAGAATAGGGTCTTTCAATGATTTGAAGCTTCTCACGGAAGGTTAGGAACTTGACCTTCCCCAGGGGCTTCGTGAGAATATCCGCAACTTGCTCATCAGTTCTTATATGATCGAGCCTTACAACTCCTCGCTTTACCATATCCCGGATAAAGTGGTACCTAATATCAGTATACTTGGATCGATCGTGGAACACGGGATTCTCAGAAAGACGAATCCCACTCTGGTTATCACAAAGGATAACGGTGGTATCTAACACATGCCCGAACAACTCACTGAAGAGATTTCACAACCAAATAGCTTCACTACAGGCCATACTCACTGTATGTATTCGGCCTCAGCGGTGCTCAAAGACACCGACTTCTGCTTCCTGCTCATCCAAGATATCGAAGCAGAACCCAAGGTGAAGAAACATCCAGATGTGCTCTTGTGATCCACCACACTGCCAACCCAATTGGCATCAGTATATCCATGGAGTCTCAAACTCCCGGCAGTGTATGTCAGCCCATGGTTGATTGTGCCCCTAAGATATCTCAACAAATTCTTGGCAACAATCCAGTGAATGTGATGAGGATCAACCATATGTTGACTCAAAGTTTTCATTGCAAAACATACGTCCGGATGAGAGTTCACTAAGAACATCAGGGCCCCCACGAGTTGTCGATACTTGGTAGGATTTGCTAGCACGGGCCCAGTAGTGCTTCCACTCAACTTCTTAAAGTTGATTTCCATCGATGTCGACACAGACTTACAGTCCACCATACCAAATCTCTCTAGGAACTTCACGACATATTTTCCTTGAAAACGGAAAATCTCCCCTGGCCTCTACTAGACCTGCAAGCCTAGGAAGTAGTGCATCAGTCCTAGGTCTTTCATCTCAAACTCGGAAGCTAGCTCCCTCTTACGCTGATGAATGAGAGGGTCAACACTTGTCAGGAAGCGATCGTCCACATACAGAACCAAAATGAGAGGCCTTTCTCTATCAACCTTAAAATAAAGGTTCAGATCAACATTACTTCGAGTGAAGCCCAACTTCATCCAGTAGCTATCTATCCTCTCGTACGAAGCCCTGGGGTCTTGCTTCAACCCATGGAGGGCTTTCTTCAACCTGCATACATGGGTGTCTCTATCTCAGACTTCAAACCCTAGAGGTTGCTCTACATACACCTCTTCCTTTATAGATCCATGCAGAAAAGTGGTCTTCACATCCATTTGATGTAGACTCCATCCTTGCGTAGCAGCAAGGGAAATAATAGATTGGATGGTGGAATAGCGGGCCACAGGTGCAAATATATCAACATAATCTATGCATTCTTTTTGAGAGAAGCCTCAGGCAACGAATCTTGTCTTATACTTTTCAGCATTTCCATGAGATCCATGCTTGATCTTATAGAGCCATTTCGAGGTGACAACAGATTTGCCCTTCGGTCTTGGGACCACTTCCCAAACATCATTCTTCATAATGGACTCATATTCTTCGTGCATAGCATCTTTCCAAACTTGATGCTTTATGGCTTCTTCAAATGTTCCAGGCTCAGATTGTACTATCGTACTCATGTCTGCTAGATATCCTTGGTATCTCTTCGGCTTCTTGCTTTCACGGAATGTCCCCCTTGGGGCAATATGTCTCTCGACATTGTTGTGCGGATTAATCAATCTTGCGGACAAGACCGATCTCCCTAGTACCAAAAAGGTAATCTAGCAACAAACAACCAAATGAACTAATCTTTTTCTAAGCATATATGATTTGCAAACAACACTATAGAGGTGTAAAAGACTTACTTGTAGGTCCAATGCTCGTTTGAAGTAGTTGTTGTCCCTCGTGCACTTGAAGGAGTTATTTTCGTAAACCTGCAGTCATAAACAAGCAAACATTAAATAGCACTTGTATTGTAAACATCGTAAATCATGCTTATCATAGTGATCAAGGAATCCATGAAATAAACAGTGAACTAACAACTTATTGAGAAAAATGAATTCATTTGTATTAATTTTAAAAGAAGGAAAACCTTACAACCTTAGCCTTGATGTTGAACAGGCCTTCCCGGGGTCCGAAGCAGGAATCTCTTCTACTCTGATAAACTTTGCACTCCTCCAACCGAGACAATAGAGGTATGTGATCTCTCCTCACAAAAATCTCAGTTAAATGAGTCTGAATCCCAGCAACACTTAACCTCAAATAATCCTAAAGCTTGAACTCCCCTTGAGGCTACCCAATGCCTCTTTTTATAGTGGAAAAGAGGAGGTTTCAGTTCCAACTATGAAGGGATAGAATCCTCCTTCAAAGGGATAAACTCCTCACATCAAGGGGTTAGCTCCATAAGGTAAGGGATACATGAACCTCAAAAGAGCAGTTCTGCCACCGCAAGATTCTCTCTAGAGGCTTCTAGAATTTACTGAAGGTGAGCTTTGAGTTTACCCTTTATCTAGAGTGCGATTTTCTAGCCCTTGAGAAAGTCGTTGAGATGCGGGGAAACATGAACATTAGGTCGCGGACCGGTAGGCAAGATAGAAAGTGCGACACCAAGTTTAAGGAGATTTTAAGGAACTTTCTCGATTTTCAAAGATGACATGAGGAACTGATATGTTAGACTTGCAAAGGAGGAAGTATGAGTAATAATGAGCTCATACACATAGCAGAATGTCAGGATGACAATTTTCAGTGTAACAAATTGCCCCCTAAAGTGCAAAGTCTGGAATAGATGAAGCTGAAGTCTGTCATAAATGAAGAGTGCAATACTTTATCATTTCAAGGATCATTCTGTGGACACCCCAATCGGAACCTGTAAAAACATTCAATGCAAAATATATATGTATACATATCATCGCTGAGGTAGGCATTCCCATACTCGGATCAAAACTAACTAGAAATTGAGTCAAACTGTTCTGATACAGGAATGATTTTGAATATATCACCGTATAGACGTGTAGATATAGTATGGACGCAGCCATCTGTTTATAAATAGTCCACTGTTTAAATGATAACAAAATTCCTCGCAGCCTGGATGGTAGAAACTAGATCCAAGGTCTTGATTTCCGCATCTCGAACTAGTACGATTCTATCCATGTGAATGAATGTATCGAAGTCGAACATGGTAGAAACCAATTGATTACTAGTCAATGATGTAAACTGTTAACAAGTGTGAGAGTAACCACCAGTAATGTCAATGGCTCTCAAAGTACTCAGTACAATCCATGAAATGTGAATGAATGAGCTGAAGTCGAACATGTCACGGAATCATTCGATCGAAGGTCAATGATGCAACCTGTCGTCGAAGGCGAGAGATCTGCCATTGAGGCATGCAGATTTCAAGGTACTGACGATTTCTAGATCACTTCCTAGATAATGAGCTGTTGTCGATAGAAAATGATCTGTCGTAGGCAAGCCCAAAACACGAAATCATAGATCAAGTTTTGAAAATATATTGGCAAGGACTGACTCAGGGATGGTCAAAATGAATGACAGATATTTTGTAGATGAATGGTTTGTTTGAACTGTCCTCTTGAACACATAACGACACTGCAGAAGGCTTGGTAACAATTGACCCAAAGCTAATACCCAGAAATCGGCTGAAGACTTTCAATGTGGTTTGACTAACTATTAGGCAAAGGATTTCCCAACCCAGGTGAACAAAAGTGTCGTGTTCAAGAGTGGTTAACTGGATTTTCGAAAAATCAAAATACAACAAACAAGTCCATTTTTCTCTCTTTTCCCCCACCATTTCTGGCAAGTACCTCTTTATTTTTGACAAGCTTGAGGAGGATAACATTTGCTTGTTTATAAGCTCATCCTTCGGATGAGTCCAACTTAGTTTAAAATTCGAACCCTAAGAAGGAGTGGTCCGTTCCTGTTTAAAATTGAACAGGTCCTTTACTGTTAAATTTTAACGAGTCTAGTATAGGAGCAAATCGGTGTTTTTCAATTTTAGGGAGTCAGAAGAAAAAACTTAAGAAAACTCGATGGGTGTACTTTTTTGTAAATTTAGTCTCTCGAGCCCGAAAAAGGATAAAATAATGCGAGAGAGAACTCTATTGACCGTAATTAGTCAACGTATACCTTTTTCATAAATAGTCCATTTCAGTCTGTAAAAGGGGTAAACTTATACTGAAGGGACGATCATTCATTTATTTTAACGAGTTTGAATAATCAAGTGCTCGGCAATCTTTTCATGTTTAGAGAGTCTGAAAATGGCTTAAAAGAGGACTCCAATGTTTCGCTTTTTCGTGAATTTTGAAAGAGTCCGAAAAAGTGATAAAAGTATGCTCTTTGTTGAAAAATAATCAATTCTCCTGAAAAATCCAATTTCTGCACAAAAACTTGAAACATTACACATACCTGTTTGAGATAAATAAAAATGCTTTCAAAAATGACTTTTTTAAAGTGAAAAATAAACAAATTAAAAATTCATTTATTCGAAAAAACTTATAAAAAGGACTTTTCTAACTTTATTTTTACCGTTCGAGTTCAGAGTGAAAAGTAAAAGCTTTTGGGTAAAAAGTTCCTATGAAGATTATGGAAAATCCGTCCGACGAAATCGAGAACCGTCAGCTCTAGGTAATCCACGACCTCCTAATCTTGTATTTCATCCGTTTACATATCATTTTTAGGCTTTAGATTTCATTTTTAAGAGGAAAAATATGTTTTAAAAAATCACTCGCGGGGGTCCACAGGCGCAACACACGGGCCCTGCGGACCCCGACATTTTCCTATGTAGAAAAAAGTCACGGGTCTGCACTTGTGACACAGCGCTCGTGCGTTCCTACACACTGTGTATGAAGACAAAGTGCGGACCCCGCGCAATTGAATTTCAAAATTAAATTTCTCACTTACCGCCCAAAAATTTTCAAATTAGATTGTTCTAATATATCTTTTCATGCATTGTAGGATAAACAAGATGCTAATTTGAAGAGAACGTGAGCATGAAGACGTAGATGACGCCGCAATGCTCCATTTGCCCACAATGCAAGCATTAAGAGCATGCGGTTTGTATAAATTCTGGGCCATTCAGGGCATGAGGGCACAGGTAGACCTCTTAACATGGCTGGTGAACAGGTGGAACATACAGGACCAGTGTTTCTTTATTGGCGGCCACCGGCTCGAAATTGAGCTGGAGGATATCTATTTTTTGACTGGCTTGTCCAAGAGGGGCGAACAAATTTCTCTGTTTGGGACTAGGCCAGGTGGCCAGATTGTCGCTAGTCTTCGACAAGAGTTCTATAATGATCAGGCAGACCCCAGGGACAAACGGATTGACATAAAAACTATCATCCGTCCCAAGCTAAAAGTTATTGCATTTACTGTTACCAGACTGTGTGGGAGTGCAGCGTTGCATGTGGCTACCGGTTCCCAGATGCGCATTGCTGTAGATTGTTTTCGAGGCACCATTTTCAACTGGTGCGAAGCTGTGTTGGCAAACGTAAAAGGTCAACTAACCAGAGCAAAGAACGGAAAGCTAAATAACTTTGGATATGGATCCATTGTAGTCACCTTTGCTCTTGAGAGGATCCCCATGTTAGCTCTGCAAAACATTCCTGTTGATGCTGGACTACCTCGAGAACCTAGGATGGTTCGTTGGGTTGCATTGATGGCCCGTCATGCTGCTGAGGGCGTCGAGGTTGTTCGGTTTCCTTCTTCATATTTCCGTTGGCTGGAATGCCAACTTTTTGTTATAGAGGATTTTCCATACGCCGAGATAGATTTCCGTGGCGATCGAGAGATGACTCTCCCAGCTGGGGAACAGTGGGATGAATCAGGTAAAATCATTTTCAACAATTTCCAAGCTCTAATACTTTTTTTTTTTGTATTTTGATCGTCTTGAAATTAATAACCAAAAGTTTTAAATGCAGATGTGGGCCCACAGCGACCAGCCCATTTCCAGCCTTATGAAAGAAGACAACCAGCTGCAGCCGCACTAGCCCTAGCCATAGTTTTAAAAAACGGAATCGGTCAGCTACCAGGCCGAGGGTCGACTCAGACTCGGACTCCGAATCGGTATGACTCGATCGGCTCGGTTTTTGTAAAAAATACATTAAATATTAATTTTTTTTACAAAAACATAAATTTAAAGATTTGTATTCATGTTTCCAAACACAAAGCATTACAATATAGATAAGTCACAAAAGACAACATATGATCAAAGTAGGCTCATGAATATATCCATTATATCAAATTTGCACCTAGTGCACCGTCCAATACAGGATGATAATATAGAGATCAAAACAAAAAACATAACCAATGTCACTAACATCATGTCATCAAGGTACATAGAGGGATTGGTGCTCTTGATTAAATACGAGTTCCATACCCTAATACATGACAAAATTCAATGGAAACATTGCAATAACCCAATCTTGAAATCTTGAAAAACTGATAAGTCTGCTGGATTTTGAATGAGATCTAAAATTCTACTTTCTCCATATGAAATCCAATGAGGTTGGAACCACTCTCAAACATCCTGAGTCATTTCATGGTAATGTTAAAAATTTAAGTAAAAGGATGAAAATGAAGATTAAGGAGAATGCCACTTTTACTTTAATTCTTAAACATTACCATGAAGTTGCTCCAAAAACCAACTCCACAACTCTTCAGAAAACCCTCACAAATGCTCAAGCAAATTGAATGAGAAATATGTGAGGTATTGAGAGGGGTTGGGTTAGTTAAATAGGATGGGGAGAGGTTAGAAAACCTAAAAAAAACCTAACAGCAGAATTAATTTGAGTTTTAAGTCCATTTTTTTCAATTTTTTGGGCCCACCAGCCGGCTGGATTGACTAGGCCGAGTTAACTCGGACCAGGCTTGGTCGGCCGGTTTGTTACCGAGCCGGCCGAGTCGGTCAAAAAACCGGCCGGCTCGGTAAAAAACCGGCCGACTGGCCGTTTCATCTACCTGGTCGGACCGGTAGGCCTTTCGGCTCGGTCAACCAGGCCTGGTCCGATTCGAATCGGGTTGGTTTTAAAACTATGGCCCCAGCAGGCCAATCAACAGAGATTCTGTCTGATTTAGAGCATCATCTAGAGCGCCTGACTCTAGACATTCCAGAGACAGACATAGATGAAATTCCACTCAGATTACAAAGATACGTGATTGGTGTTCCAGGATCTTTTAGGAGGTTCCTATGTAGGGTGGCCTGGGCAGTGGTCTCTTATCGTGATCACCATCAGTGACAGGATGATCATGTCGTAGACTCATGTTTTTGACCTTTTGTATTATCATTTTTGCCGATCATAAGGTGTTTCCAACCTATGATCGAAGACGATGTATATTTTTGAAACACTTCAATACTATGATATATCACTATTTACCAGCGATCTGTGTACATGTTATGGATGTTGTTTAATTTACTGTTTTGATTATTGCAAATGTTGATTTATCATACTAGAAGCAACTGCATCTGCTAATGTATTTAAATGTCTTGGAATATGCTGATATTCAATGTAATCAAATTCACGTTCCAAGAGACGAACTCTTAAAAATAACCGTAATAACACTGGATTTCTAATGGCATAAACCCTGTTGAGTTGTAATACAACAAGTTCAGAATCCAACCTAACAATCAAACTCCGAATTCCAAAAGATATGGATTCAGATAGTAATTCAATCACTGCACTATACTCTGCAATGTTATTCGTTGTTTGACCAAGGCTTACCCCATGCATGGATACTAACTCGTCAGAGGGTGAATAGATAACCCAAGCTGCGGAAGAAATGTTCTGTGTATTACGACAAGCACCATCAGCAAAACCAATGTAGGTTTGAAGAGACGTCGACATCTGCAATATCAAGAGTAAAACTCAGATAAGCAGGAATAGTGACAAAACACACTTCTAAACTAGGCACGCTTTTCTAATCTAAGACACACCAACAGTAAAGAAATATAATCTAACAAAAAATCTCCACACCAAGTTTAAGCATAATATTGCTTTAGATAAAGCCCATTTCTGGGTTTAGCTAAAGGGACACCGTCAAAATCTATCAGCTCATAGGCCCCTTTTGCTAGCTTTCGCTTAACAATGAAAGGACCATGTCACATAGGCATGAATTTTCCAGCTTCTAGCTTATCGTTGGCTTGATCATAAACTAAGACTAGGTCTGCTTCTGAAAAATTTCGAGGGGTAACACTTCTATCATACTGAGCTTTTATTCGTTTAACATGAGCCTCGTTTGCTATTGCAGCACTTCGTCGATTCTCATCTAGCTGAGCCAAGTACAAAAAACGTTTCTCTTCTTCAGACGTAGCTGAGAGTAATTCTATGGCTAACTTCAAAGACGGAATTTTGCATTCAATCGGCAACACAGCTTCCAAACCGTAAACCAGTTGAAAGGGAGTGAAACCAGTTGATGTTTTTATTGAGGTTCGATATGCCCAAAGTGCTGAAAATAACATGGAATGCCAATTCGATTTATGAAAACCAATAATTCGTCTGATCCTAGTGACTAAAATTTTATTGATAGCTTCAACCAGACCATTAGCCTGCGGATAATACAGAGTGGAACTATCGTGGCGCAGACCAAGTTGATCTGTCAGTTCAGTCATCATGATATTCCGAAAATGACTTCCATGATCTGTAATAATGGCTTGAGGAACACCGAACCTAGCAATTATGTGATTGAATACAAAAGTTGCAGCAGTCTTGCCGTCTGCCGAAAATGTAGGCATCGCCTCGGCCCACTTAGTAAAATAATTCACTGCTAAGATAATATACGCATGCCCCCCGGCCGAGTGAGGGTTACATGTAATAAAGTCAATACCCCATTTTGCAAAAGGACCGACAACAATTATAAGGTGAAGAGGAGTGGGTGGCGCACGCATCTTACGATCAAAGAGTTGACAATTGTGGCATTTTCGGACTGCATAGATACAATCTTTGAATAACGACGACCAGAAATAACTAGCGCGCAATATATTTTGGGCTGTGGCATACCCCGACATATGACTGCCACATGCTCCAGAATGACAGTCATTTAAAACCTTCTCAGCTTCTTCATAAGTAAGACAGCGTCGAAAAACAGAATCCGCTCCACGACGATAGAGTGTATCACCAATAATATTGTATTGTTGGGATTGGAAATGTATTTTCCGTCGTTGAGATCGTGAGATTTCAGGCCGAAAAGATTGGGTTTGGAGATAAACGATAATATCTCCATAACATGGATCAAGAGTACTGATAAGAAACAAGGATTCGTCCGCAATAGGCTCTTTCGCCACAGTTTCAGTATCAGTAGAGGGGAAATCACACATTAGTTCGGCAAAAAACAAAGATTTCTTTGCCTTGGATTTTTCAAATTCCAAGTCAAATTCCTGCAAGGTAACTATCCATTTGGAATACTTGCCCCCTAGCAATTGTTTGGTCAAAATGTACATCATAGGGTTACAGTCAGAAATTACTGTGGTTTTGCGTAATAAGATGTAGTGTCTAAATCTTTGGATAGCCTGAACAGCTGCCAAGGCCAATTTCTCCACGTGTGTATTTGATCTCGGTCGGATGCAGATTTCGACTAAGATAGTAAATCACTTGTTCAGTTTTAGATTCGTCTTCCTGAACTAAAACCATCCCAATTGTGGAATGAGAAGCGGCGAGGTACAAAACGTAGTCCTGGTTGTAGTTGGGAGGATGCAATAACGATGCATGGGTCAACGCGTGTTTAAGTGCATCAAAAGATCGATCAGCGATCTCATCCCAAAAGAATGGAATGTTCTGTTTCAGCAACTGGGTAAAACCCTTTGTAAGCTCGGCGTAGTTAGGAATGAATCGACGTAAAAAGTTTGCTTTCCCTTGCAAACTTTGGAGTTGGCGTAAAGTCGAAGGAGGAGGTAAATTAACAATAGCTTCGACCTTCGACGGATCAACGCGAGTGCCTGCTTTCGAAACAACAAATCCTAGTAAGCGACCCGATTCTACACAGAAAACACATTTGTGGGGATTCAACCTAATTCGATAATGCCTACATCTCATAAAGATAGTTCGTAAGTGAGTGAGATGGTCGGCCCTACGCGATGAATGAGCAAGTAAATCATCGAGATAAGGCTGCACAATATGCTTAATGTTATGAAATGCGTAAGACAGCCCTTTGAAAAGTTGCTCCAGCGTTCTTCAATCCAAAGGGTAGTTTGCAATAAGCAAATGTCCCCCACGGACAAATGAAAGTTGTTTTTGGCTGATCAGCAGAGAGTATGTTTATTTGATTGTAACCGGAAAAACCATCCATAAAGGAAAACATTTCACTGCTGGCACAATCATCAATGATTTGATCGATATAGGGGGTGGATAATTGTCTTTAGGACAAGCTCGATTAATATCCCTATAGTCGATACATACTCGTATCGTCCCTTGTTTTTTAGTAACATGAACAATATTCGATACCCAATCAGTTAAAGGAATTGGATAAATGAAACCTGCACGAAGTAATTTCTCAACTTCGGTTTTGATCGCAGCAGCTTTTGTAGGATGTATTTGACGTAGACGTTGGCGGACAGGTTTGGCATCCGGGTAAGTCTTGATTTCATGTACAACAATTGACGGATCGATTCCTGGCATTTCTTCATAGGACCAGGCAAACACATCACGAAATTCTTGAAATAGGGCTTTATAAGTTTGAATTTCATCTTCTGTACAACAAGCACCTATATGAATGTTTTCAATTATTCCTGGCTTTACTGAAATGTCAATTGGAATCGTTCGAGAGATATTTTCCAAATTTAACTCAGAATCAAGATTTCGCAATGGATTCTGTGGTTCTTTGACATATTCAGTAGTAAAAATAGAAGCAAAATCATCTTCAAAATGATCCAGCTCAAGTAAAAACGAAGATCGATGATGTAGATCTTCCCATGGTAAATCGTCAACAGACAAAATTCACGAATCTACTCATCAGTATGACAAGATCAGGAAATGTCGTTGTGGCTGAACTAGATATAGAAAGTGATTCCTCATGGATCCCATTCATTGGATCAGTTTCGGTTGAAGAAGGCTCGGAAAGTGACTGTATGGCCTGATATGCAATTTCAAATGGACTCAAAGGCATCATGCCATCAAATGACTCTAACTCGGAGTCGGAAGGTACGACCCAAGGATCATCAAACATAACAGTATCTGACGAAATCATATGAATAGTTGCGATAAAAGGCGATATGTTAGGAGGAGGAAAGGAAAAAGTTCCTAGTAAACCAGAATCTTTAATCAAACCTACTCCAACATCCTTGTAAGGGATAGCCACTTTACCAACGTGCTGGATTGTTTCTGTAGAGGCTGGATCGGAAGAAAAGTAAGTTAACTGATCTATTGTAACGATCCTTCCTTGATGTCGAAATTTTATGAGCCGAAAGACCGAAGAAACAACAGCAGTCATAGCATAAGACCAACTACGACCCAGAAGAAGGTTGTAATCTAGAGGGGCATCAACCACTTCCACATCTAGATTTACGGTTTTACCTTCGACCCCTATGGGTAAATCTTGCAAAATACCAAAAGGGTGGAAACCTCAGCCATCAAAAGCCTTTAGAATTGTCGGAGATTGATTGAGTGTAGGAGAGCCAAGTGATTTCCAACACTGGATCGACATAATACACGTTGAAGCTCCCTCATCAATCACAGTCCGAAAGATCGGTCTGTTTTTGACTAACACTGGAATTTGGAAAGCCATTTGGTGAGGTAGGCGAGGTGTACTATTCTCTAAATTGAAGATTATAAGGTTCGAATCCTGAATATCGACAGCTCCTATGGTAGACAAAAGTAATTTACGCTGTGCTGGGCATGACTGCAGCACTTTCAAAGCCGACATTGCTGAAGGGGAAATTGCTAAGTCTTCAACAATGTTGTAATTCTGAGCAGCTCTAGCATGTGGATTGAAAGCTGATTTACGAAGAACACCTTTAGCAGGCGGTTTGATTATCAAGTCTGGATTTGGTTTCTCGATCTGTAGTGGACCAGAAACAGGAGGAGGTGTAGTTGATATGTTTGCACTAGAAGATTCCGCTTCTTTACCATCAACAGGATTCTTACTACCATAATCTTGTGATTGCGTCGCAATCCTTACATGAGACATCATTAGAATAGGTTCTTCTGAGGCATTCGAGGTAGAACCAACCATTTTACTATCTTGAGTTGGAAAAGGATCCTTCAAGACAGCAGGTTGTTGTGAACCTTTAACGAATTTTGCAACCTCTGCTTGATGTGGGCATTCCTTAGCCTCATCACAAATGTAACAAGGATAGCGAGGTTTGCGTTTTTCGTCATTGGATTCGTTTTTATCAGTTTTTTCTTTTGAATTCTTTTTGTTTTTATTTTTCCTTTTCTTTTTACTGCCAGATTTAGATTTGGTCGTAGATGTCTCTACGACATGAATGTCGGCAGAAATTTCGGGGGAAGACTCTCCTTTCGGGGAATCAAGTAAAGTTATAATAGGAGAAGAATTCTTTGAAGATTTCTTCTTGTTTTTAGTATTTACCGTACCAATCATACCATCAGCGGCATGAGACCCTGAAGGAGCCGCAGCTATTTGACCTTGTTTTGGAAGATCGGGGATTTTTTCATGTAAAGTACCTGACTGCGTATAAACGAGGTCAAGGTACTGAGCTTGAGCAATTACTTGCTCTTCGGTAACAACGCCAGCCTTAGCTACGTCTTCAGTGATTTTGGGTAATAATGATTTAACAAACCATTCTGCCAAAATTTGATCCGGAATGTAAACTTTCACCAAACGCCTTCTACGTCGCCATTCATGAATATGATCAGAAATATATGTGGACGTGGATTGCTTTAGTGAAGTTAGTAGTTCCGTGCCATTGTCGTATCTGACAGGCAACTGAAAATGAGTCAAGAAGGCAGTTGCTAAGTGACTGAAATTATTAAAAGAGCCTCGTGGTAACTCAATGTACCATTTGGCGGCAAGACCAATAAGAGTTCTTTGGAAAAGACGCAAGCGAATTGAATCATCAATTATTGAATTAGATGCACACCAGAGGTGATAAGTCATCACGTGATTTGATGGATCTTCTCCTGACTTACCTTCGAATTTTGGTATATCACTGGGCAACTTATGCGGCATTGGCGGCTAGTACGGATAATAGAAAATTGGATCATTCGTAAGGTGCGTCAAATCAGGTAAATCCAAAGTTGCAATAAATGGTAACTGACGGTTAGGGTCGCGAAAACCTTGAGTAGCCAAAGCAGTTCCAGGAGGAGGATACCCAGGATAACTGGGAATCAGAGTTGCATTAGGAATTGTGTAACCTCCCAGATAACTAGGATTAACTGGACCAAACTGGGGTTGTTGAGACTGTTGATAAGTATAGCCAGGGTACGGTTGATACTGATAATTTGGATTTTGTGAAACGGGACCAAATTGAGGCTGTCCCTGGTACGGTTGATACGTGAATTGCTGTTGACTTGTGACCACCGTACTTGTACCAGCTTGTCTCGCAGGAATCTGGACCGAAGTTTGAACTGAAGGTCCTGACTGAGGTACATATACTTGAGGGATTTGCACTGATGCAGGGATAGAAGAACTCGGAGCTACAGATACTCCAGAAACAGGTGTTATAGGTTGAATAGACGTTGCAGCAGTTTGAGGCGGAGTCTGAGGTGTACTAGGCCCAGACTGCTGAACAGAACTAGGTACATGAGTTTGAATAGTAGGCTGGACGGGTTGCTGGGTTAGACTAGAAACCAAAGGCTGTCCAGGTTGAGAAGGCAACTGCACATTAGGTTGTATAGGTTGTTGATATTGGGATGGATCCCACACCATATTCATTCCAGGGTATTGTTCCGTAGAAGGTTGAACGTAAGGACCATAGCCTGGTTGAACGTAGGGTTGATAAGTAAGTGGTAAATTTCCGGTTCCTTGTACAGATGATTGACCAGAAGGCTGTTGGAAACCTTGAATTGGGTACTGACCTTGAGGTTGATAACCCTGAGGCGCGTACTGAAACTGGGGTTGATAAGGACCCTGAGGAGCATATTGAGTTTGGGGTTGACCTTGGGGTATGTACTGTCCTTGAGGTTGTCCTCCAAAATAATATGATTCCACAGTTTGTCCTGGGAAAAAGTTACCTTGAGGTTGCCCCCCAGGTGGTAACTCACTGCCTAAAGGTTGCCCCCTAGGCAGTAACTGACTACCCTGAGGTTGCCACCAGGTGGTAACTGATTTCCCTGAAATTGCCCTCCAGGCGGTAACTAACTGCCTTGAGGTTGAGGATTCAAAATATTACTAGACATCATAAAGATTTGCTCTGCATTCGACGTTTCAGTTTTAACTCCATTAAGACCAGATGATAATACGTGTTCAATTGGTTGAGGAGTTGCTCCAGAGAAAGTACCAGATAGAGCCTGGTATCCCAAAGGAATAGAAGGACCACCGTGTAAAAATGCTTTCGGTGTCTGGGAAAACATGGATGACTCTCCTGCCATGATGGTTGAAGGATAGTAACCTCTGGGTGTAGGATGAAATGGAATTCGAGGTGGAGAAAAAGCAAGATCCGGATTCTCTAAAAAGTCTGTCAAAGATAGATACCAAGCGTCCGTTCGAATAGGGCTGTAGAAAATAGATTCACGCTCCCTAAGATTTAAAGACTGAGGGGATTCGGGAAGAGATAACTCTTCGTCTGGACTAGTAAGTTCTTCAATAGAAATAAGGCCAGATGGAAGATCTTCAGTGACAATATTTCTTACCCTAGGTGAACCAGGATTGCTAGAAGTTGGTGTAATAAATCCTGAGGATGTTTCCAAAACAGAAGGTTTAGTTTCAGGCTCAGAAATTTCAGGTTCGTCAGCGAATTCATTGGAAGGAGAAATACTACCAGTAACTTCAGAAACTGAAATCAGTTCTTGAATGTGTTCTGTCGTGGGTATTTGATGATCAGGATGAACAACTATAGATGAAGTTCCAATTTCTGTTGATCTAATTCTACCGCTTCTAGATGATACTAGAGCACGCAGCCCTTCAAGCCGACTTGGTGTATATTCAGGGGGTTTCCCTTGAAGTCTCCGGGATTGTCTCGGCAATTCCGCCACGATTAAATATTAACTAATCACACGCAAACAAAGAAAAATTTCAATAAAAACACCTAAAGTCTCTAAAGAAACAAACAGTTGAATCACACGCTTAAAAAATCTAAGAGTTCAAACCACACACAAACAGAAAACTTCCCGTACTAAAAACACTAGTTGGTGATGAAATCCAACTTAGTAGAAATTTAATACAAAAAGGGCGGTTGGAATAGTTACCCCGACAACCTGCTTAATGAAACAGACTGGCACAAGTTCCTTCACAAAACCATCTCGAGTGAAGATAACCCCCCAGAGAGTCCAAGTGAGTCTAGTCGACGTCTACTCCAGGTACAGTGAGATCTTTCCTTCACCGTCACCTCGGGAAATAATCTTAAGTTTTTGGACACTAAGGTTACCAACAGTAACAAATACAACTGGGGGAACAGTCTACGATCCGATCTCATGCGCAAGGGCAGAGTAATAAAGCTCAATCTCCTTGAAGGCTCCTCAACATGATTAATCCGAGGTTTACTGACAAGTGACCCCAAGTTCCTCGACAATGGTTAATCCGAGGTTTACCATTTGTAATGCGCGCAAAATCTTCTATCTTCCCCAATGAAATAGAATTGATTCTCTCAAAGGTGCGGACATGATCTCGTGATTAACTTCTTCAAGAGAAGCTTCCCAGATTGTACCAATTACAATTGGATTTATTTCCTAACGCAAGATTTATCTACTGGTTTGTTTTTACTATCTTAGAGAGTTAATTACTCCCTACTCCAAGATACTAGCCTAAGCTATGTTGGTGATAAGAGCCCTAGAAATAAAAAGATTGCTAAATGAATTTTAATTAAGTGCTACTTTTATGAGTTGTTTATTAAGTCGATAGGTATGGAAATGAAACTTTGATGGTCTGAAGACTCGACTTCCAAAAACACTAAAAATGCACTTAAAAATGATAATCAAATCGTTTTCTTTCAATGAAATTCTAGCTAAAGAAAGAGTTGGAGAATGCAATTCTTTTAAGAAACAATTCTTTCTTTGAATATAAAGAATAACTGGAAGAAAATCTTTTTGTCTTTTCAGTACTAACTCAAAATGAGACAAATTATCAAAGCTCACAAGAAAATCCTTTCACTTTCAAAAACTTAAAACTACAAAAACAATTTTCCTTCAAAAGAAATCTACAAATTTTAAAAGCACTCAAAACTACAAAACTAATTTTGAGATCTACAAACTTTAAAAATCTAATCGAATAAAAGCTTTAATATTTTTTGAAGAATGTTTTACTTAGTTGTTCAGTAAACTAAGGATCTATTTGTCCAGAATAACAAACAAATCAAAAACACTCAGGTATGTTTTTTATAAAAAATGAAATTCAAAACCTATAACAAAGTTTTTTTCGAAGATTTGCAAAGAAACAAGTAGATTTATTTCTCAATAAAGGATGGATTTCACAATTAGGTCAGATTCAACAAAAAGGCAAAAAGACCAATGTAATCTGAGGTATTTTAAACTGCCAATGCTTTGAATCACTACAGAGACCAAATGAAAAGCAATCCAAAATGCAAAACTTCTAGAAAATCATCAAAACACAAATACCGTTGGAATTCATTCACAAAAAGCTTTTGACAGAAACAACGTCAATCTGGGCATACTAAAAACTCTAAATAAAAAATAAAGATAAACTGAAGAAAGAAATCTAGAGTTTTTCAAAATTTTAACAGGGTCCGCAGGCTTTCAGAAGTAACAGATGCGGTCCCGCACTGTTTACTCAAAGAAAGTGCGAAACTGCCCGCACTGTGCAAAACGACAAAGTGCGGTCCCTAGAAAAACTAAAGAAAAACATAAAAGATTTCAAAACTTTCAAAAACAGAGAAAACCAAAGCTACCCAGACAGATATCTATCAATCAAAAACCAGGAAAAACTTTTCCTCAAATCAAAATAAAAGAGAACCAAAAACAACAAGTTTCTTTCCCCAGTGGAGTCGCCAATTTGTTGTGCGGATTAATCAATCTTGCGGACAAGACCAATCTCTCTAGTACCAAAAAGGTAATGTAGCAACAAACAGCCAAATGAACTAATCTTTCTCTAAGCGTATATGATTTGCAAACAGCACTATAGAGGTGTAAAAGACTTACCGTAGGTCCAATGCTCGTTTGAAGTAGTTGTTGTCCCTCGTGCAATTGAAGGAGTTATTTTCGTAAACCTGCAGTCACAAATAAGCAAACATTAAATAGCACCTCTATAGTAAACATCGTAAATCATGCTTATCATAGTGATCAAGGAATCCATGAAATAAACAGTTAACTAACAGCTTATTGAGAAAAATGAATTCATTTGTATTAACTTTAAAAGAAGGAAAACCTTACAACCTTAGCCTTGATGTTGAACAGGCCTTCCCGGGGTCCGAAGCAGGAATCTCCTCTACTCTGATAAGCTCTGCACTCCTCCAATCGAGACAGATAGAGGTATGTGATCTCTCCTCACAAAAATCTCAGTTAAATGAGTCTGAATCCCAACAACACTTAACCTCAAATAATTCTAAATCTTGAACTCTCCTTGAGGCTACCCAATGCCTCTTTTTATAGTGGAAAAGAGGAGGTTTCAGTTCCAACTATGAAGGGATAGAATCCTCCTTCAAAGGGATAAGCTCCTCACATCAAGGGGTTAGCTCCATAAGGTAAGGGATACATGAACCTCAAAAGAGCGGTTCTGCCACTGCAAGATTCTTTCTAGAGGTTTCTAGAATTTACTGAAAGTGAGCTTTTTTGAGTTTACTTGTGCCTTTTTAATCTTTACAGGGGTCCGCACCTATAACACAGAGAAAGTGCGTTGAGGTACGTAGGAAACATGAACATTAGGTGCGAGACTGCAGGCAAGATATAGAGAAAGTGCGACACCAAAGTTAAGGAAATTTTCAGGAACTTTTCTCTGATTTTCAAGGTTTGACATGAGGAACTGATATGTTAGACTTGCAAAGGAGGAAGTATGAGTAATAATGAGCTCATACACATAGCAGAATGTCAGGATGACAATTTTCAGTGTAACAGGCATCCTCGAGAGTATCCCTAAGCCACGAGGGTCTTCTCTTATTTGAAGGAGGTGGATCAGTGGGATCCATAGGTCCTTCAACATCGGGCATCAAGTCATCCTTCGACTCTTCCAACTTCCCTGCTTCTTCATCTTCTTTGTCTTCCTTGGAGCTAGGAAGATTTCTCATTTTCTTGAGGGCAGCATCTTCATCAAAGGTGACATCGTGGCATATCTCCACTTCTCTTTGACCAGGCACATAGATTCTATATGTCTTCGAAGTTTCACTATAGCCCACAAACATTCCCTTCTTTCCAGAAGCATCCAGCTTGCTTCGATTTTCTTTCGGCACATGAAAGTAAACAGGACAACCAAAAAATGTAAAATGAGAAACATCAGGTTTCTTACCAAAGAAGACTTTTTCGGGAGTTTTGGAGTTCAGAGCGGAATTTGGGCATCTATTTTGAACATACACAGCAGTGTTTGCAGCTTCTCCCCATAGAAACTTCTGAAGACCTTGGTCACATAGCATGGTGTGGGCAACTTCCACAATGGTCGTGTTCTTTCTTTCAGCAACACCATTTTGCTCAGGAGTGTACGCAGTTGTGGTCTCCCTCTTAATGCCAGCTTCTCTACAAAAGTCATTAAACTCATTTGATTCATACTCGGTCCCATTGTTGGTCCTCAAACTTTTGATTTTCTTCTCGGTTTGATTTTCCACCAAGGCCTTGAAGGTACAAAACCATTTGAATGCTTTGTCCTTCTTCTTCAAAAAATATATCTAGGTCTTGTGGGAGAAGTCATGTAATAGGAACATCCTCCCAAGGATGTCATATGCAGCATACCAAATAAGTCAGAATGTATCAACTGCAAGATATCAGTTGTCTTTGTGACACTTGAGGGGAATGGTCCCCTTGTATGCTTCCCTTCGACACAACCCTGACATATACCTTCATGATCATCTCTCAATTCGAGCATCCCTGTCACCACCTTCCTTGCTTCGGGAAGGGCTTTGTAATGAAGGTGTGCAAACCTTCGGTGCCATAACTCTGTTTGAAGAGTTGTATCACATGTCGTAAACCCAATGGACTTCCTCCAACCTGGTAGAGTGTATCAACTCTAAAACCAATAGAAAGAGCCTCCTTGAAGTTCTTTTTCCAGGTAAGTACCTTTCCATCAACGAATGCCACCTTGAACCATTTGTCTTCCATTGCCAAAATGGACACAAGGTTCTTCTTCAAATCAGGTACATAAAACACATCTTGTAATCAGATGACTTGACCTTGAGATAAATGGAGGGTCACAGTCCCTGTCCCTTTCACGGGATAGGTGGCATTATCTCCAAGGATAATTTCCAGATTAGTATCCTTCTCAACCAAATCAGAAGGGGCTTCTTTATAACCAGTGAGGTGCCATGAAGCACCGCTATCAATTAACCAGACATCCAAGGTGTTGGGTGGAGATCCCGCAGAGAGGGCAGATACAAGAATAAAATCATTTCTCTTATTATCAACAACATTAGACTCATCGTACCTGGAATTTCTTGACCTCTTAAAAGATTGTCCATTTCCCCTATGATCAGAGGGAGCCTTCCTTTTTCCTTGGTTCCTGTTGTTCCTACCATTCCTTCTCGAGTTGTTGTTGTCATCATCCCTGACAGAGTCCCTTCTATTAGGGCACTCTCTTGCATAGTGACTAGTCTTGTTACAAGTGTAACACCTCCCCTTCCTTCCTTTGGGCCTCGCTCTACCATGGTTTTGATTTCTCGGGCCACCATGGTTCTTCTTCTTTGCATGAGCGACAAAGGCAGTAGGGTCACTTCCATTACCATTAGAGGTATACTCCATCATTCTTGTTTCTTCTTGAGTGCATCTCGTTAATAATTCATCAAAATCAGGAATCACATTATTATTGAGAATAGTGGTATTGAATACATGCCAATCACGGGGGAGACCTCCAAGTGCAATAAGAACCGTCTCTCGATTAGATATTGCTTCCCCAATAGCTAGGAGATTTTCCCTGATTTCAATGAGCCTCATAAAATAGGATTGAATAGATTCATCCTTACCCTTCTTGATATTCTTTAATTGATTCTTGAAGAAGAGGATTTGATTAGCATTGCTAGCCCTGAACATGCTCACCAGCTTATTATACATCTCCTTAGATGTCTTCAGCTCAGAAATGTAAGCAACCAAGTGCTGATGAATAGAATCCTGGATAATCATCTTTGCTTTGATTTCCCCTTTTCTATACTTTGTCTTCGTGGCAGCAACTGCATTTGATGGAGGCTCTTGAATATTCCCCTATACATAGTCCATGACATCTTGATCTTCTAGTGCCAAATCCAAGGACATCTTCCATGCATGATAATCAGACTTATCAGTCAATTTATCATCAGCCTTGAAACCCTTGTAGGTTGAGGAGGCCACTTTTCCTTGATAGGATTTCTTTCTTCAGAGATAGCTTCTAACACCAGCTTGGACTCTTGGACTTTGTCTTCACCTCAGTGGTGATACCATGTTAAATTTAGATAACAATCGTGTTCTATGCTTGATGCACTTTTACTTCAATCTTTCTTAGGCCCAATACAAATATAAACTTGAAAGCAAAATGCTGACAGAACACAATAATAGATCAATAGAAGACAAACCAAATATAGATCAGATTTACAATTCCTTATTTCCAGCAAAGATATGAGATATTGTTGCGTTATGACGGTCAACAGGTTGCTTCAACCAACAAAGTCTTTCTCGGTCAGCCAACACTTTCATGTGTCACACCCACAACCCTCAAAGACAACTCATCACATGTCAACACAAGTCAAACCAGGGACAGCACAGAAAAATCAACGCAGGAAGCTTCAGAAAAGTCAATGCAACAAACTAGGGCTTCGGTCAAACAACCCGGAATTCCTTGATTTTAGTGCCTAGCTGTACGGCCTCCTAAAATCTGAATTTCCGCAGAAGATTGAGGTCAAACGACCAAGGGTTGACCACGGTCAACGCTACAACAGAAAAGCCCTAAACAGATCAGCACAGAAAACAACAGTAAGCCCTAAACAGATTAGCGCAGAAAACAGCAGCTCCACACGTGTGAGAAGAAAACAGCCTCCAAAGGCTATTGAACCAATCAGATCACAAAGAGAGAATGTGTGATGAGATGATGAGAAAATGACCTCCAAGTCTCTCCAATTTATGTCCATCAATGAGGGTGTGTGACACATCTCTTAGGCATGTGGTATAAATTTCGCTGACCTTTATAAATTTGGCTGACCTTGCACATTTGGAAAATAAATTCAAAATCAATGTTCTGCTCATCTGATCAAGATGATCTTTAGATCAATCTTGTACCTCTCCGAAAGATGAATCCAACAAAAATATGACCATCATCATATGAGCAATGCAAATGGAGTTTGGACCTAGTTGCCCAAAATTAACAGAGCTTCCGTCCAGCTGAAGATGTTGCTTGAGAACCAACTTATATTATTTCAGATGCAGAAGGGAGAAGAGATCGACTCCTTCCTCATTTGATTGTGTTGACCACACTTCGTCAACTACCCCATAGCAGTACACCCCCATTTTTTCAAATGGGATTCGTCATGTTCGACGTGGTTGCGCCATTCAGATTCCATCATCCAGATTTCATCGACAGTTGACATTGTTATAAATAATGTAAACCCATTCTGCATTTTTATGATGTAAATGATCTAAGTAAGACCGTCCATGTATGTAACTACCTAGGTAAGCCTAGTATGTTGTTGATGACTTCCATTCTAGGAGGTTTTTTGTCTCACTGATTCACGAAAGTGATCGGCAGAGTTTTTCCCTCCAGCCTCACCCCAAAGCTAGGGTGGAATTTGTCATCAGCTTGCTAAGTAAGTCCTAGTGTGTTCTATCGAGTCCTTGTAAAAGTAGTTTGAGCTACTTGGTCTACTAGATCATATTTTGAGTCGCAGAACTGGGTATTTATTTGAGGGTCTATACGAATGGGTATTCCCCCTTCATGTATGTAAATGTATTATCTCATGTAAAAGAGGGTTGGAAAAATAATTACAATCCCCTCTTAGTCAATTAATTAAATTTTCTGGTCAATTAATTAATAAAATCCTAAACCAGAAATTTAATTAATTTAGGGTCCTAAATTAGGATTAAATCTTTAAAGACAAAATTTGTTGGTCCTTGGAAAATGATTTTGACAGCCCCAAGCCAAGGGAATATTGAGAATTTTAAGAAATATTGGACCCTTGGGCCTTGGTGGTTAAGTCAAGGTCAAAATTTTAGGGTAATTAACTCAAAAATAATATTTTTGAGTTAATTAAAATTGAATTAAATGATAAATTCGTTTTTTCCCCAAAATTTTAATTTCAACGCTCCGGATTAAAAGATAATTAAATCTTTTGGACGGTTGAGATTATTTTGATGAGGATCATCCAAACTAGCCGTTAGAGATCTAGTCCTATAAATTTAGAGGTCTTTGTCATTCTTGAGTCATCCGATCTCAGGATCGTGCACTTGCTCTTAGAAGCTCTTGTAAACTTTTGAGGAATAAAGCTAAAGACTTTGGGGTTACAAATCTGGATGTTCCTTCTCGGATCTATGTGGTGAATTGTCTCTAAACTCTGCTACTTGGTTTCTTGCATTTTATGGTTGATGGCCTACATGGATTAATCTGCATACAGGTATCTTGTGCAGTTTTCTGGGTTTATAAAATAACATTTTGATTTTTCTAAGGGTCTCATGTTGTTTTCTTAAATCTCTATCAGTATAAAGTTCAGATCTAAGTGTGCAGGGAATTTTTTTTTAAGATTGGGCGTCTGGGGAAGTCTTCGGTTGGACCAGCTGACTCTCAATAAGCATAAATTTGATAAGCTCTTTATTTGTTAAATTCCGGGTCTATTTTACGATATTTGTGATTTTGCAGGGTTTCGAAGGCTTGTGCCTCTCACTAAAAATTTTAAACTTCTGAAAATTGTGCTAAACGGATTCAGATCTGACCTTGAGGGTTTTAAATTGTAAATTAGTTGTAAATTTGTAATTTTTTAGGACTATGAGGGTTTTAATAGTCTCTGGGTGTGTATCTTCAGATCTGACTGATTGTTGCAGGTTACAGGTTCAAATCGGAATTTTTTTTAGATCCGAGGTAGATCTAGCCTCCAAAGGCCAGATCTGGCCTCAGAACCCCCACTGTGGGCAAATCTGGGCATTATTGGTTTCAAGAAGCTTTGAAAAATCTGAATTTTGGAACAAATTTGAAGTTGCCGGACATTTTTCTTATTTGAGCTGGGTTCACATCTTCCCATCTGCTGTCATCAGTCTCTGCTTTACGCACATTCATCATTCATCTCTGCCCTTTGCCCTCACGTCTCCTTTTCCCTCACGCTGCCATCTAATCTCTTGCCATCGACCCTAACCTGCACACAAGCGACAAATTCAAACCATAAAACGCAGCATTAAATCCAGCGTCCAAGCTCCTCACGCCGTCAAGCTTCGACCTGCACAAAAAAAAAAAAAACGATTTATTTTGCCGTCCAAGCCGTCAGCTTAACCTGCGTGGGCATTTCTTCTCCCGCCGTCTTCTCTAAGCGCCGTCCACCTGCAAACGACAACAGTAGAAAACAAACGCATACACTATCAAATCATAAAACCCGCGGTTCGATCTCTGTATAGTTTCAGATTTTCGTTTAGAAGTTAGCGTAAGTTTCATTTTTGTTCGATTTTACAGTTAGAGTTTTTGTTTAATTCGACTATAGTGTAAGTTCGATTTTTTTTATTCGATTAAATAATCTTTGTGTAGATTTTAGATGTAGTTTGTATTTTTTCTTTTTAGATTCGGATTCTAAAGGTTAGGGTTAGTTTAGATATTAAATAGATTTCGACTTTTTTTTATTTTTATTTTTATTTTTTGTGTTATGTTAGTTTTAGTTTAAAGTTAAATATTGCTTTCATTTAGTTTAGATGTAATTTTAAATAGACTTTTGTTTTAAATTTGTTTTATTTTAGATATAGATTAGATCTAATTTAGTTTAGTCTAATTTTAACTTTAGTTTTAGATTTTAAATTTTAATTTATTCTTAGTTTAGTTTTAGATTTTTTTTTTTTAATTCAACAAATAATAAAAAAATATAAAAAATTTCAAAAATCCAAAAAAATATAAAATACAAAAATATAAAAAATTTTTAAAATTTCAATAGTCAAATGTGCTAATTTTGTTTTTATCTAAAAGTTTGACTATAAGAACATTTTGATTGTCGAACTGGGTTATAATTGGAATATCTTATTTTTCGGAAATCTGGCATTCTCATGTTATTGTCGGTTGTGGCATTTTCAAGAAAATATCATCGTGATCAATCGTGGTTTAATAAGCAGCAGTTAGTCATCATTTACTGGTTTATAATTGCATAATGAGATCTTGTTTGACTCCATAAGGCACTGGTCTCCAGCGTGAAATCTAATTTAGATCTATGGAATCTCGTTTATTTCTATCAAGTATTCGATGTTTTAGCTGTGTCTCCTGGATTTGTTATCTCATTTATAAAAGGGTCTACCTCCCTTAGCTTGCAAGGAGACAGCTTAAATAGAGAGATTGGGGATAAAGGTGACAACCACCAATCTGAGCCGTTGTCGCGGTGCCTGGACAATCTATGCGACAACAGATTGCAAGGGATTCGAGATCATATGTTGGACTTATGGTCAGGACTGCCTTGAATGCAGTCACGGAAGATTGGGAGACCTTTGTTCAAGGCATTTTGGGTAGGGCAGCTCTTCCAAGATGGGAAGAGATGTGGTCAGCTCTTCGACAAGAAGAGTTCAGACGATGGACAAAGGCGGGAAGCAACAAAAAAGGGATCAAAGTCAAGAAGGAGGAAGAGGAAGATGCAACTCTCGCATCTAAGGGACAACAAGAGCAGCAGAGAGGGAAAAAGAAGGACCTCTCGAAGGTCATATGCTTCAAATATGGGGAACTAGGACATTTCGCCACGTAGTGCCCTTTGAAGAAGAAGGGAAAGGAAGAATCTGACTCGAAGGCTGCTCCAACTCAGGCTAATGAGGATGATGATGATGGATGCGCCATGAGTGCTGATGCACCTAAGAAGTGGGGCGATATGGAGGTGTAGATCAGCTACATGAAGGTGGGGTAGGATCCTTCAGGTGCCCAAACTCTTGGATCACATACGACTACGAGAGCCGTTAATGATAGTAGCAGAATGAAGGGTGTCAGTTGGTGCGAGGGATGATGGAGCGATAGTGGCAGAGCTAGAGCGCAAAAGTCTGAAGCAACGCAGAGTAGAGGCAAAGACAACGTAGTAGCAACAACGCAGTGCACAGAGGTGCAACGCAGTGCAGAGCAGCAGTAGCGCAGTATCATCAGAGGGTTAGCGCAGAGTAGCAGCAAAGAAAGATCCATCATCGAGGTGCATCCATACTGACCAATATGTCAGTATTTGGGATGTTTTTCAGTTGCTTAACTCTCAGCAACTGAGTTGCAGTGCAACAGTTAGTAGTGGCAGTGCTATGGCAGCATGATGCAACATTTGAGAGGGAACTGCAGTACAGATGTAACAGTGACAATGGTAGAGTCATGGGCAACAGTACAGATAGCAACAACGCATTGGATGAGGGGCAACAGGCCGAGCATCAACAACGCAGAGGATTAATGCCGTGGATCAGGGTGATGCTTCTGGTGAAGAAGTATTGCTAGAGCACATTCCTCGCTAAGAGGGAGTGTTGATTTTTGGGTAGCATTAGATGTGCTCTAGCTCAAAATTTTGTAGAGGGGCTAGAACTCATGAGATCTCCAAGACCTAGAAATCGTTTGGAGAAATTCCACTCGGAGTGAAAGTTATTCAAATAATTAATTATTTTTAATGGAGCCTAAGTTAAAACTTAGGGAATTAAAATAATTAAAGTGAATTAATTTAACATGTGGGTGAGAAGTTTCTAAGTGACGAGGATCAAGTCTAATTTAATCTTAGCCGTTGATTAAGGATTAGATCACGGCCGTTGATTCATCAACAGGAAAAGTATAAAGGAAGGCTTGAGGGTCAATTGGAGAGCACACACAGTGAATCAAGAGATTGAATTCTTTTGATGGAGCAGTGCGCGGACGAAGATAAGATCTAAGTGATTCAGTTGCAGTGAGGGGCAGAAGCAGTTATTGGTCGGAGGACCAAGGTACATAGCAGAGACAACAAAGGAAGCTGCATAACTACCAGGAGAGGTGACGCTCTCCCTAGAGAGTGTGATGTAGGCCCACGTAAGGCTCACATAGGGGTAGCGCAAAGCATCCAAGAGACAACTCAGATTTAGCTGAAGATCGAGGTTTCTGAGGCGGGAGGGCTGAAACTCGATTTTTTGAGAGGAAGATCAGTGTAGAGAAGGGGTGACACAGTCCTTAGCTAGACCCATGCAGGCCTACGCATCTACTGTGCAGAGGCAACGCAAAGGCAATTGGGGTTTCACCAGTTTCTGATTCGGATTAGATGAGACTTGCAGTTTCAGGTAGAACTCGCTATTTTATCTGTTTGTCGAGGATTTTTCTCTGTTGGGTAAGCCGGATTTTGGCACCATAGTTGTACTTAGAATATTGCTGCTTAATAATACAAACCCTCAAATCTGCTGCACCGATTTTCCCACGTTGGGTTTTTTCGGGGACAATTGTCCAAAAATGAGTGTGTCCTTTGTTTGGCCATCTCATTTATTTTTCAGTTCTTGATCTGTATATTGGTGTAGGCTGTAGTGTATTTACATTAATATTCAGAAAAATAACTTGTTAAATAAAAACACAAGTAGAGATAACGTTTTTCTGCAGTAAGATTTTTGGTTTAGATTAAATTTTTTTTCACATGAAATACATTTCGCCCCCACGAAAAATGCATTTCAGGTGTTGTAGAATGCGTTTTTTGGACCGTACTACATGTTTAAGGTTGTACAACTCATGGATGAGGGCCCCAATTTTTCCTGGGACCCATGAAAATCGTTTTTTAGTGGTTTAGAAAATAATTTAATTCACTTAGCAATGGGATCCATAATATAGTAGTGGGATTTGTAAAAAATGGAATGTGGATCTTGAATGTCCATGTGTCTTGACATGGAAATCTCTCTCGCTGCATTGAATATTGATGAACCTCTTGTTCCTTGAGATGTTCCTGGCTAGGGAATTATGCCAAGGCAGTGGACTATTTTTAAAATAATTGATTTGGGTAAACTTTACATCTTTTAGTAGGACAATAGGTTCTTAATGATTAGTCACTAGCTAAGAAATTGGATTCGTCCTCCCCCCCTCGTGTTTCGAATCCCACGAATCATACACGATTCTCTAGGACAGATGTTCGATTCGCGAGTCTAGCGTGCCCTGGCATGTGGGATTTGATGGGCACACGAGTCCGATGCGATGGGTCAGCGAGTCCTGATTTTGGGACATGCGTCCCCTGAAAAGCATGATGCATGGCCTTTAAAGCCCGATTTGGACGCATTTTTCACTCATTCTCGAGCATCTCTCTTGCCGTGGGTGTGTGGTGTTATTTTCTGAAGATGTTCTATGCTAGATGAAAATTTAATTTAAACTTCTAGGGCTCAATCACATGAAAGTAAGATACAGATAGAACATACCAATAGATCGATGGAAGACAAGCCAAAAACAGAGATAAAGAATGGTAGCGTTACGACGATTAGCAGGATGCTTCAACTAGCAAAGTCTCCATAAGGTTAGCCAACCCAATGTGTCACACAACCCCAAGACTGCTCATAAAAAATGCTCCATCAAGACGCTGCACCAAGAAGCCCTAATCGCAGCACCATCCGTGAGAGAAGAGAATGCCTCCAAAAATGTGTGTGTGAAATGAACTCCAAGTCTCTCCAATATATAGTCATCTGTGGGGGTGTGTGACACATCTCTTATGCATGTGGGATAAATCTGGCCGACCTTGCACATGTGGAATAAATTCAAAATACATGTTCTGCTCATTCGATCAAGATGATCTTGCACCTCTCCAAAAGAGGAATCCAACAAAAATTTTGGCATCATCATCTGGGCAGTACAATATGGAGTTAGGACCTAGTTGTCCAAAATTAACACTCCCTCTCAACTAGGGAGAACCCCATCCACCAATGCCATCCAAACATCATGTGTGATCACGCCGTAACTTGCTTCACTGGCTCTTTATTTAAAACAAAAGGTGAGTTATAAAGACATCACTCTTGACTGACAAAATTAGCTCAGAGGTCCGAAACATCTATAGGACTCAAAGGAGTCTCATACTAACCCAAAGTTAGTTTAACTGACCCGAAGTCAGTTGGAGGTCCGAAACCTCACTTGGACTCAAAAGAGTCATATACTAACCCGAAGTTAGTTTAATTGACCTGTAGTCAGTTGGAGGTCCGAAACCTCACTTGACTTGATCCCAGATCAAGTGGTTGGACACGTGCCATCCTAGACATAGAGAGTGACAATCTCCAATGCGTCCATCGGTCTTGCTATCGATCTCTATCCACATTTCCCACCTCATTGGCCAAATGAGAGGTACTTCCCATGAGTCTGATACTCCATGGGTAGGATGCATACGGGGCACAAATCAAAAAGAGGTAAACCAACTCAATATCATCACGGTGGGGTAGAATCACAAAAACAAGGTTCGACAAGCCTAGCCCTGTGGTTGCTTATAGCTCCAAGAAGCTATCCCTAAAGCCCCCCTGGAAACGTTAAAGGGTATTTGTAAAGATGTAAGAATGAAGAGAAGATACTTTATGTCAGAGAGCCACTTAAAGATAATGATCTAATAAAATATTTACACAAATTCCCAAGATGTAACCTAGAAGAAAATGAAAAAGCCCTAACCTGTGGTGTCTTGGATGAAATAATGTGAAAATTGTCAACCATAGAAATCTAGATGGTTGTAAAGATTTAAAAATCTTAAAAACGATGGCGTATTAATAAACGTTGAACACATATTGAGAAAATCACATGATACATCTAGTTTTTGGAACACATCTAACAGAATATCATCTTAAAAGATACGGTAAGATATTGTAATGTTGGGGTCACATTAGGCAGCTTAAACTGGGGCTTTGATTTTGATATCATTGTGCAAAAAGCCACATGCTTTTTTATGTGATGGCCGCTTAAGAAAAAAATGGGATCTTGCCTAATAAAATATAATAGAGTTAAAATCTTAGAGCCGTAAGTGAGTCCCCAGGGGAGAATGGGATCTGCACTTTAGCTGAATGCTTAGGTATTTGTCATGTCCAATAGGTGGATAACACGTAGAATGTGTTGCTAAGGAATAAATTAATTTCTTTTAAGGAAATGGGAAATTCAACCTAGAAGGCATATCATTAATTATCCAAAGTTTAAGCAATTGCATTTTCATCAACTGGTTACCCACTTTGCCATTAAGATCGAAAAATCTCTAAGAAACAGTACATGGGAAAATGCACAAGCCACCATCTCATGCAAGCAATATGGCCATGACCTAAAAGGGTAGAGGCATTCATGAAACATCAACAAATATTTCGGTCATCCATCACTGTTTCCAATAAGATGGCATATCTTGATTGCAAAGGACTGTCAACTTGGTTTCAATGTAAGAAAGGAGTAGGTGTAAGGCATTAACAATAGTACAAAGAATGATTTCATAATATTTAGGCCCTTTTTACAGTGGAGAGAAATTGTTGTTGAATTAAATACTAAGTTTCAAAGGGTCATATATTCTGCATATAATAACTACAACACAATGAGTCTTAAAGATAAGCTTTTGTTTTTATTCCTTAATGAAAATTAGCCTTTACTCATATCTTGGCAGTTGATCCTTGCATAAAAGGAATATGATGTATGCTTTTCAACTAGTTTGAAAAAAATCCGTTCCACTTTATGGGAGGAAATTTTGTCTCAAGATTGTTAAAGGACGTACCTTTCCTGGGTTTACAATAAAATAATGGCCATTACCAAATGGAATTGTATCATAATATGTTAAAGAATAGTTGATACACAAATTACACAAATTATATTGACAGTATAGTTAGGTTGGCAAATGGATGATTTAAGCAAATGGAGAGCGAGTAATTTCATTTAGGACCAAGTCTTGAAGCAAAAAAAAATGCTCCCGAAAACGCTCCCTTTCTAAAAAAAACGCTCCCTAAAATGCTCCATCCCTAAAAAAAAACCTCCCTAAAATGCTCCCTCACTAAAAAACGCTCCCTAAAACACTCCCTAAGGCGCTCCCTAAACGCTCCCTAAAACGCTCCCTGAAAACAGGGAGCGTTTTTCCTGTTTAGGGAGTGCGCTCCCGAAAACGCTCACCTCAGGGTGCGTTTTCGGGAGCGCGCTTCCGAGTGCTCCCAAAACGCTCCCGCTTGGAGCGCGAATTGGGAGCGGGTTCGAGAGGGGGGAGAAGCTTCCCCGCAACCTTGACTATACCTAGCCTAAAATCTTTATTATCCAGTCATCTTGGCTGCGATCTCTTGGAGGTAGCCCTCTCTTGCCTAGTAGGGCTAGCTACTTGGCAAAAGATTGGTCTGTGGTTACCTTTGCTGGTCTCTTCTTCAACCTCGGAGATCTGGTGGAGTGATAACAGAGTTCACGAGAGCCATTATTTTACGGAGTGAGTGCCCTGAGTATGAGACATCATTAGAGGTCTTCTTCACCACCATACCGGATATTCTTGTCACCAGATGGGACAAGAATTGCACACCTTTGCATTGTTTGGGTCACTCATTGAACCCAAAATACGACAACCATGAGTGTCTGAATGGTGGACCTCCCCGCAGATTCCCTCCTCACATGGATGGTGAAATTTCATAGGAGAGGAAGGATACATTGAGGCGGATATTTCAAGATAGAGCATGCCTTGATGATGTGGAGGATGGATTTGTAGAGTTTTACACTGGCATTGGACGGTTTGCAGGCTATGATGTGATTAGAGAGAGGGGGCTAAGAAGCCTTATTCTTGGTGGGCAACTCATGGGGCAAAAAAACCTCCTCTACAGTAGTTAGCCATGAGGCTCCTCTCTCAGGTGACTTCATCCTCTTGTTGCGAGAGGAATTGAAGCACAAATGGGAATTTGTATAGTGTCAAGAAGAGCAAGCTTGAGCAGTCCAGGGTAGAGACAATGGTGTATGTGCACACCAACCTTCATCTTATTTACAGTCAGATGGATGAGTGGTTGAAGGAAAGACAAAGATGTGGGATGTCTTTCTTGATGATATGGGTTTGGACAACAGTGTTGGGTTGACATTGGCCAACTTGGATCTTAATGACCTTGTGATAGAGCCTATCACTTTTGATGATGGAGATACTCTTGAGGGGTCATCCTCCACACCAACAGATGCAGAGATTACATTGGATACAGACGAGGAGGATGCAACAGAGGAGAGTAGTGGTGACCATGACAGTGATGCTAATTTTGATGATGGTGATTGATGAGCTACCTACTACCTTGTAGATGTTTTGTATTTGCTATTTCTATTTTCCATTGGCATTGCTACTACCTATGTAACAGATTTTGATTTTGATGACTTACTGAGAAAACTGCAGTTCCTTGTCTTTCTCCTATTGGATCATTGATGAATCTGTCACAATTATATTTGTATGCATAATGTTACATTGTACAGCTCACAACTTTTAAATTTACAACGTAGAATCTAGATCTATGTCTGAATTTGTTTCATGAATGAGAATTTGTATAAGAAATATCTATTTAGTATTAATTTTTAATATATATATATATATATATATATATATATATATATATATCATTGATCTGGATTTATGCAGGAATGCAACAGAATATACATATAACCATAAATACAAAGATGCAGCAGAAATAACACTTCATTTCATTAATATTAAAGAACTGAAATTTGCTTACAGACAGAATGGAAATAAACTAGCTAGGGTGCTGGTAGCTATCTCTGAGAAGAGATGTGGCGGCTACAGGCCTCTGAATTGAGTTACAATGAGGCTCGAGGGCCTATTTATTATTTAGAAACAATAGAAAACCCTAAACATCCAAAACCCTAACCCTAGGAGATTAAGCGCCAAAACTATGGGCACCATTTGGGTAAATTGGTGTTTCAACTTCCCGGGGACGTAACTTTGGCATACGATATCCGTTTGACGCGAACCATACCTCATTAGAAAGATCTATCCGAAGACTACAAATTTTGAGTGAGCAACATCGGTCCATGGACCCATGTTGCTCTCGGTTTTTCCAAAAAACGTTGTTTAGGGCCTCAAAACGGCTCTGGAAGTTCAACACCCGAAAAATTTGCTAAAAATAGTAAGTTGTGTCGAAACTGAAAAACTGAAAGAGACAATGGTGGGGCCCCAAATGGAATATGCCAGTGACCACCAATATCCACCTGGATAATTCCTCCCCCCTTAGGAAGCAATGGTCCCCATTGCGTTAAGTTCCTCCATGAGATGAGGAAATTTCTGCTGAACTTGGTCATGGTGAACCACTTTCCTTGGTGTAGGAGTTGGGCAGCTTTGACAACCCGGTACAGTTGGATCTTCTGTTGGCGAGTGTTCTTGATTTGCATGTCCATGATACAATCTATGGTGGCCTGTTCCATGCAGTGTGGGTTTAACTCTGTTGGTGTGAGTTGTTCTGCAATGTTAGAGGTGTCCAGTAGAGGTGGGAAGTAAGGACGAAGGCGGTCCACATTGAATACTGGGTGCAGACCAAGGAATGGTGGAATACTGAGCTCGAAGGCATTGTTCCCTACAGCCTTGGTGATGGTGTACGACCCGTATCGGAGCGGATGAAGCTTGCGGTGGGGTCCAGTGAGGCGCTCCTTCTGCAAATGTAGCCATACTTTGTCGCCCACCTGGAAGTTGTGTGGCACCCGATGTTGATCATGGCGTTGCTTGTACTTAGTATTGGCTCTATCCAAAATGTCATGAACCTGTTGGCGGATGTGTTGAATGCGCTCAATGAAGCTATTTGCTTTGCCAACTTCAGACTGGACATGAGCCGAATCGGCCTGAGTAGCCGCAAATGGCATGGCTACGTCAATGGGACATAGTGGCTGGAATCCCAAGCCCACTTGAAAGGGGCTATGGCCAATTGAACTGTGGAGAGCCCGGTTATAACTATGTTGTACATAGGGGAGGCTCCCGTCCCATGTGCGTGGATGCTTTGAATTGTACATGCGCAGAATGTGCACAATCATTCTGTTGACGACCTCTGTTTGGCCATCTGTTTGGGGATGGAAAGCCGTGGACTTGGTGAGCTTGGTGTCTAGCATTGACTAGAGGCTGGACCAAAATGTGCTGAGGAACCTGCTATCCCAATCTGATATGATAGACGGTGGGATCCCAAAGTGCACCCACACTCGTTCAAAGAAGAGTTTAGCAGTGGCTTCTGCTGTGATATTCTTCTTGCAGGCTGCCATAATGGCCATCTTCGAGAATTTGTCGACGACCATGAAAACTCAGTCATTTCCATGCTTAGTAGAAGGCAGGCCCGACATGTAATCCATGGAGATGGATTCCCAAGGTCGACTAGGGGTAGGTAGCAGAGTATATAGGCCTTGCTTCTTGATGGTCGGTTTGGCAATGGCACAAGCAGTGCAGGATCTGATGTGCTTCCCAACATCCTTTCGAAGGTTCGACCAATAGAAATACTTTTGCAGTACTGCTACTGTTTTCTCGACCCCGAAATGCCCAGCAACTCGACTGTAGTGTGCTTCCCATATCATCTTGGCACGCTCGCTTGAAGGAACACAAAGGTGTCCTAGGTGACATAAAAGTGTATCTTGGAGGTGAAAATTTGGAACTTGCGTACCCCCCAAGAGTGCCTTGTAAGCGTGGCCGAATTCTGGGTCGCTCTCGTAGAGAAGCGGCCAATCAAAAGTTTCATGCCCACAAGAGTTGAGAACGGTGGTGAGCGCCACGATCGGTGGTTGGCTGAGGCAGTCTGCAACATTATTGGTGCTACCCTTCTTGTACTTGATGTTCAAATGAAACTGTTGCAGATATGTGGACCACTTCTGATGGCGATCATTGCCGGTGGTCTGTGTGGATGATTGTTTCCTTCCCCAAAATGTAATGCTTCCATTGTCGACAAGCTTGCACAATGGAATACATTTCTTTGTCATAAGTGGGATACTTGCGAACTATGTCAGACAATGTCTCCCTGTGATATGCCACTGGATGTCCCTGTTGAGTAAGCACTGCCCCAATAGCATAGTCAGAGGCATCGGTCTCGGTCTCAAATGGCTGTTGCAAGTCTGGTAATGTGAGCATTGGGGCAGAACAGAGGCGATTTTTCAATTCTGTGAACGCCTTCTGTTGAGTTTCCGACCAAAAGAATTTTGCTCTCGCTCCTCCCTTGGTGACTTGACTCAAGGGCCAAGTGATATGAGAGAATCCCAACACGAACCTACGGTAGAAATTAGCAAGATCCAGAAAGCTGCGAAGCTCTGTTATAGTGGTTGGGGCTGGCCAATCCCGAATGACTTGGATCTTGGCTGGATCCACATGCACCCCCCTTTCATCAATAATGTATCCCAGATATTGAACCTGGGTCATGCCAAAAGTGCACTTCTCCAATTTGGCACACAACTTGTGTTGCCGCAGTGTTTGGAGGACTTGTCGGATGTGGTGAAGGTGCTCTTCCCAAGTCTGGCTGAAGATCAGAATATCATCCAAGTACACCACTACAAATGAGTTGGTGAATGGCCGCAAGATGTCATCGATCATCCTCATGAAGGTGGCGGGAGCATTCGTCAACCCGAAAGGCATGACCAGCCATTCGAAAAGGCCTTCCTTGGCTTTGAAGGCAGTCTTCCACACATCAGAGGGTTCAATTGGTACCTGGTGATACCCAAACTTTAAGTCAATCTTGCTGAAATATTTTGCACCTTTGAGTTGGTCCAGAAGGTCATCAATCCGTGGGATCGGGTACCTATTCTGGACAAATCTTGTTCAACGCCCGATAGTCAATACAAAGTCTCCACGTCCCATCCTTCTTCTATACCAACACGATCAGGCTCCCACAGGGCGATGAACTTGGTCGGATGTGACCTTTCTGCAGCAGCTCCTGAATCTACCTCTTGATTTCATCGTTCTCCACACAGAGCGCCGATAGATCGGTCCATTGGGTAGCGACGCACCTTGGGTCAGATCAATCGGGTGCTTGACCTGACAGTGCAGAGGAACCCCTATGGGTGAGGTGAAGATGTCCTCGTACTCCTCCACAACCTTATCTATTTGTTGTTCTCGTGCAGAGGAGCCCTGTCTGGAGGTCGTGGCCACAGTCTTATTCTTGCCCTCGGGGCGGATTATCAGGAAAACGGATTTCCTGGTTTGGGAAATGAGCTTACTGCATTGTTTTGCAGTAACCAAAGAGATAGCGGCAGGAGGTGGTACCTCTGGTATCCTGTGCAACTTATTTCCCAAAGTAACAATAACAGCACAAGGTCGAGACTCATACACAGCATGACGCTTCCACAAGTATGGTTGTCCTAATAATACATCAGAAAGATCAATAGGGGTAACGTCACATAATACCTCATCCGTGAAGGGCTTGATGCTATAGGGAAGGCGGCACTGTTGGCTGACACAGAGATCTCATCCTTGGTGAAGCCACCCGATGGTGTATGGATGTGGGTGAGCTGTGGTCGGCAAGCCCAACCGCTTCACGACATCTGCTGAAATGAGGTTCTTTTGGCTCCCATTGTCGACAATGAACTGTACCGGGGAGCCCTTTACCCACATATGGGAGTGGAAGAGACGTTCCTCCTCCTCTGGATCTTCTGGTTCCTCCTTTTGGATCTTTGCAGTGGCAACAGTGGCGTTGGGCTCCACATCAATAATCTGTTTCCCTTTTTCATTCGCCTTTTCAGGTTCTGATTCGGAGTCAGAGCATGCATCTGACTCAGAAGCCCTCATCTCGGCCACTAGCGATTGCTTGGCCCGACACTCACTTGTGTTGTGAGTGGAGCTCTTATGGAACTCGCACCACTTTCCCGTGTCCTTCTTTGGCTTTGCGGTGTTGTTCTTTTCTTGTGGCTTCGATGAGTTGTCTTTAGCCGCCATGCCTTGGCTCTGTCCTTTGTTCTGCAGTTTGGAAGCACCTTTCCCTTGCTTTTGGTTCGCAGATCCAAAGTCTCGCTTCTTCTGCTTGAATTTCTGCTCAATCTTGGCAGCATACCGGTATGCCGTACCAAGCGAGGAGATGTCGAGGAACTCCATTTCCTCCTGAATGTATCTGTGCAGACAGTTGTGATACTTTAGCACCAGATGTTTCTCTGAATCTTTGATACCCAACTTTGTGCGCAGGGTATGGAACAGATTCGTCAGCTCATGCACATCTTGATCCCTTTGTTGTCGCAGCGTGGTCCATTGTATGTACTTGTCCTCATAGCTCCCCACGGGATAGTACTGTTCCTTGACGACATCTCGGAAAGAATTCCAAGTTGGTACGACCGAGAATAGAGAGGGTTCTGTCTGGTCCTTGTTCTCACAGTAGGTTTCCCACCAGTCCTTAACATGGGGGGTAGCTTTGAGGAGTGCAAAAATAATCTTCTCCCGGTCTGAAAAGTCATGAACAGAGAAATATCCTTCTAATAGATTCAACCATCTATCTACGGCATCTGCGTCTATTTGACCCTCAAATATGGGATGTCAAAATTTACTTTTACCTTAAAAGGAGTCGCCACTCCAGAGTGGCTACTGGATGCAGATGCGCCGCTGGTGGGCAACCGTTGAAGGATCTGAGCAAAGTTATCCATCATCACGTTCCTTTGTTTTTCGAGGGCCTCCTCGAGCAATATTTTGATAGGATCTCCTGCTCCCTCATCTTTCTTTTCGTCCCCCATGGGCGTCCGTCGAGGTTTGCGAGGCTGATCTTGCAAAGGTTCCACCAGATCGAGCCCTAGCTCCTTATACACCGACCTCGTTGGGGACATGCAAAGAAGGATCGAGAAAAAGCAGACCGCTCTGATACCACTGATCCGGATTTATGCAGGAACGCAACAGAATAAACATATAACCATAAATACAGAGATGCAGCTGAAATAACACTTCATTTCATTAATATCAAAGAACTGAAATTTGCTTACAGACAGAATGGAAATAAAACTAGCTAGGGCACTGGTAGCTATCTCTGAGAAGAGATGTGGCGGCTACAGGCCTCTGAACCGAGTTACAATGAGGCTCGAGGGCCTATTTATTATTGAGAAACAATGGAGAACCCTCAACATCCCAAAAACCTAACCCTAGGAGATGAAGCGCCAAAACTATGGGCCCCGTTTGGGTAAATTGGTGTTTCAACTTCCCAGGGACGTAACTTTGGCATATTATCTCCGTTTGACGCATATGATACATCATTAGAAAGCTCTATCCGAGGACTACAGCTATCGGGACGAATTTTATCAGAAAATTTGCTGGCGCTTTCATACCCAAAAAACGTCGTTTAGGGCCCCAAAACTGCTCCAGAAGTTCAGGACGCGAAAAACTGCTAAAAATAGTAAGTTGTGCCGAAACTGAAAAATGGAAAGAGACAATGGTGGGGCCCCAAGTGGAATAGGTGGGTGACCACCAATATCCACCTGGATCAATCATGTCCTTTTCCGGGGGTCTACGTGTCCCGTGTTGGACACTCGAATTTGCATATGCCGTGTCCCCGTGTCAGGTGTCTTAGGTCACTAGGCTACATTCCAATTAAAACAGACAGCTATCTTTGTATTGAATAATGATGGATGAAGACTAAGAAATATAAACAAGAAAGATTTCAAACATTAAACTAATGTACTAATATATTTTTGAGGAAGACATACTGGAGAAGGAGTTTTAACCATCAGACTATTTATCTCACTGTAATCATATGAATTGTACTGCATACAATTCCACAAGAAAGAACGTATGTTAAACAGAAATTATATCTCACATAAATATTCTAGCTTATGAAATCGTTAGAAACAATATATAAAGGAAACAATGATAGTCAATTTTCACTTTATAAAATCAATCCATATAACTTATATTGACATTCAGAGGAAAAATACTTTGATTTATCAGAAAAAGTACTTTACACAGCAAATGAACAGACTGCTACTTGCTGGAAATAAAGTCTATTTGGACTAATTACCATTAACTATTGCCCACCCCCTTAATACAAGATTTTGAAATCGTTAGAAACAATATATAAAGGGAACAATGATAGTCAATTTTCACTTTATAAAATCAATCCATATAACTTATATTGACATTCAGAGGAAAAATACTTTGATTTATCAGAAAAAGTACTTTACACAACAAATGAACAGACTGCTACTTGCTGGAAATAAAGTCTATTTGGACTAATTACCATTAACTATTGCCCACCCCCTTAATACAAGATTTTTCTCTTTTCTTCCCCCCAAAAAAGCTCTTTCATCTAGTTTTTTTCTATTTTTTATACAAAATGATTACAACGGACATTAGTTGCAAAAGAAAGTTTTTAGGAACAGATTTTTAAAATAAAGAAAATCATTGAACAACGCTAGCTGTTTGTCTGCCACTTGGCCTTGAATAGGTGTGTTCTGCTTGATAAGCTTCTGGAACATTCATGGCACAAATTTGACAAATTGTTTTCAGTTTTCTTCAACTGGATAATAAAAAGCTGTCATTAATCTATAGGCAGTGTCTAACTCGATGTATTTTTGATTAGTGGGAACAATTGAGAAAATATTTTTGACTTGCCAACTAAGATAAAATTGATCAATTAACTTGTCAACTATCATCTATCCTTTCAATGTTCCTAACATATTTGAAAAAAATTTCACCCTATTCTTTTTCTCTCGACAGTAATTCTTTGCAGGCATCTAATGATATCCAATTTTCAATTTGATCCCAAAATGATGGCAAACCCATTTTTGTAAGATTATTAAATTTACTTGTTAACATATCAACATTTTTTTTTTACCATTCTGTATTTGTCTTGAGCCTACTGGACTAGACCCGTCTTAGTCAAAGCGTTGTTGGTTTCCATTATAATTGAGGTCCTGTCATGAATTTCGAATTCATGTAATACAGTAATTGGTCCCAGGTCCTAGAAGTAAGAAATTTGACAATTTTGTTGACTATTTGTGGCCTGTTACCCAGCTCATTTTGAATCTGCCTGATAGCTTGCTGTGTATTATATACCAAATTTGATTCATCACCCATTAATCTGAAAGAATTCCACATTCTTGTGATTTCAGTGACAATTTCTCCCCACAAATTGCGCATTGCCTTATTTAAGGAACTAGTGCCTATTAACTGATTCTTCATTTTCTCTCTCTTGTTGAAAATTTGCTTTTAGATCTTTGTCAGCTTGAATGGTTGCATTTCTTTCTGATACATGTTCCCTTAAAATGTTAATTTCTTCATTTTGACTGGAATTATTCTTTTCATATTCTCAATCTCTACTTCTTTCAACCTTAAATAAGATAGAGTTTCAGCTATCCTTTCAGATGGATCCACAGGGAATGTTTGTGCCGATGAAGACCTTGAATAGACCTGTGCAGCTCTTTCCTTTGTCAAGACTTCAATTTGCCTTTCATAATTTTCTATCTTTTTGTTCATTTCAATCATTATTGCTAGTAATTGTTCCTTTTTTTTTGCACAGCCTGTAACTCTGGTGTTTGTACATGCCCCAAATTAGGGATTTTTACTCTCTTCTTCAATGCTTGAACATCCATGTCTTTTGATTAAAGCCTGTACTTGAATATCCATGTCTTTTGATTTGATTAAAGCCTGTACTGAGGCTGTATCTTTTGGGTTTAATCCCAACTTAATAATCCACTACTCTAATTCATCTATTTTCATTTGTATGGTCCTTGTGGAAATTTTCTCTTGCTTGAGTTGATTTGTGACCTTTGTGACCATGTTTTCCACTTTGGACATGCTTAATGCAATGTGTGAGATTTCGGAAAATCATTTCACTTGTTTGCCTCTGTGAGTCCTTTTGATTTACTAAGTGTATCTTTTTCAGGTTCACAAAGAATTTTACAGCTTTGTTATCTTCTGCTGTTTTGATAACCTGTGTTTTTGGCCCTTTCTCATAGTCTAAGGATGATAATAGTCTTGTCTGATATGAACTTTACCCGTCAACCCAAAGGTCTGAATAAGAATCTTGCTTGATCTTCATGTTTTTATTCTTAATTTCAAAAAATTGAGACTATATATTCTCTTGCCTCCCTGGAGCTCAAAGTGACATTCCTGCTTGGTTTTCTTGGATTGTAGCTACTGATGGAAAAAATTCCCAATTGAAGACAGGCTCATTTGATGTAGCTTCCTCTGCACTCTGAACTGATATTTCTGCTTCATCTTCTTCCTCTGTTCTGTCTTTTTGGAGACCACTGCTCCTTCTCTGTTTCAGAAACTGTTTGAAAACTTTGTGCATGAGTTATTTTCAAGTTTTTCTCCTGTGGTTGAGGGGTTTCTAAAATAGGGGGTTTGAGAAGATTGCCCTGCCTCTGAAATTTGCTTTGTACTTTGATGTTGTTCAGGTTCCCAAGTGTCTCTTTTAGCCATCTTTTCTATATCTGGTTTAGTTACATGTATATAGGGAGCAGATCCTTGCTTGGTCCTTTTGTCTGATATGATCATATTAGGATCAAGTCATTCTGACTTTGTTCATGTGCATCTCAGTCTATCCCACACTCATAAGAAAGATTTCACTTCTCGTTTAATTATTTCAATATGGAGAATTCTCTGGAGTTATCCTGGTTTTCTTTAGTATTTGATTTCCATTTATCATGATAGGAACACTTATTGTGATAATATAAGATGACGAAGACATTGCTGAGTCACTTTCTATGGAGAAAATACTGCTTTACTTGGTGGAAGTTGCTATTTTCAAATCTGTTTTGGCAGTGCAGTTTGCAGCTCGGATAGGAATTTTTAGAAATGATATTGATTGCCTTGAAGTTAGACTGAGCGATACATGTTTTCCCCCCTTCCCTGCACAGGAAGGGGAAATGGGTGTGCCCCTACTTTGGCTGGGAATGTATGATCGTATGATGTATCTTCTTTTGTGCATTAATGAATTATAAGATGCATTTTTTAAAAGAAAATTAGACCAGTCAACATGCAACCTGCAATGATGTGCAACCAATGCAAATCCCTGGATTGTAGCAGCTGGTTTATTATGATATCTTGCTATTTTCATTTCTACTTGCATGTTGATTTCATCATCATCAAGCTATTGCAAAACTAACATAGGGTTGGTTAAGTTGGACAAGCACCTAGCTACATGAGAATTGTAAGCACCTCTATATGTGCTCAGTAACTCTGTTATAAATAAGTTAAAAGCTACGTGCTATTGCATATGTACAATTCTGCTACTCATATTTCACATGTAAAGGTAATAAGAAATCCAGCCAGGAATGAACTATGCTAAAAAAAATGAAAAATATTATTGATTGCTTGCCCTGATTTTCTCTTTAGGTACCATGGTAAAGTCTTTTTCCCATTTTAAATGGTTAAGGGGTGGAGTCACATGTGATGCATTATAATTGTGGTATGGTAGGAACTAACGGTAGGAATTGGAGAGGGTCTTGTTGAGAGATTTGGATGGATATACAGTTTGTCTCTAAAAGTGGGATTTCTGATTATGCAAAAAATGTTAGATGTGATGAATCATGGTCACACCCCTTTAGAACGTTAGTAGGCTAGCAAGCTGCTTCCATGGTAATCCTCTTAACATACTCTCTTTTCTCTTTATGTGCTTCAAGTGTGGAAGAAAATCTTTGGCATGTAAGAGTCTCTTGCTGCCCAATTTCATTCATTAACATCACAATAGTCCTTTACATTTATAACCTGTCCTGTTTGATATAGAAGATACATGTGTTCCGTTCATCCTATGTTTTATGTCTGATTTGGTAGATATCAATTGACTTGAACAGCTGTATACAAACGCACCACAGTACCTATCTTCAAAGCACACGGGCAGGCTCAAGCACAGATTTCTGATTGTGCAGCTGAAACATTCTCAGCAATTCGTACAGTAAGTCGTGTCAAAATTCAGCTGTGCCCACTGTTTGGCGTTTACTTTAGTCTATATCTGTGAGTCTCTAATGATGGAAATAATTTTCATTCGTATAGTGTTCAGAACTTGAACTGATGTTTTTATTATACTGTGCACAAACTAAGGGTTAAGAAAAACTTTGAAAGGTGGTATTGCATTTATCTCAGAAAAATAATAAGTTTTTATTTTTCTAAGTACATTTTGATGTGTTCAGGTGAGATCCTTTGGTGGAGAAGTGAGGCAAATGATCACGTTTTCTGAGCAGGTAGTGTGTTAAATCTTGATTATGTGGAAAAGCATGCTACAGTTCAGATTGTATGTTCGACTATGTCAAAATATTTTAGTATAAACAAGGAGGGTGATTTTTATTACATCATTTTGTGTATGAAGTTTTGGAATCTCAATTATTTTTTGCGATAATTCTACCGAAACATGTGTCTGTGAAATATTGCAGGTTCATTCTTATCAGAAAAGTGGAATTAAACTTGGATTGATGAAATCTGTTAATGAATCATTGACCAGAGTCATGGTTTACATCTCATTGATGGCTCTGTACAGTGTTGGCGGAAGCAAAGTAAAAATGGTACGAATATTCTGTTTCTGCTAAAATTCTATATGTACTTTAAAAGTTCGAAGAATCAGTTGCTATTTAAGTATCATGATTACAAAAGCATGCCTTTCCAGCTGCGTTATAGTTAAATCCTTCTAATAAGGAAAAATATATGGTAAGCTACACAACCAACTTCCAAATGATAACTGCTTATGCAGTTTTGGGAAATATTTACAAAAGTCAAAGAAAATGAACTACTCAGATACCAGAGAGAGAGAGAATGCAGTGTAAAATAAATTATAAATTCTTCTGAAATTTTAATGTCAGGTAACAAAGGAGACATTGCTCTATCAAAGCAAGAGGAAAGAAATTTCTTCATTTTACATTTGTTTAAAAATTATTCCTCACAATCTTCAAGTTAATATTTTGAATGCTCTTTGTCAAACTAACATGGCACCTTAAAACCTTCTTTGAAATCGTTACTGTTTGAGGGACCGGTTTTGGAATCAAGACCTTTCTTTTATCACTTGTGAAGTAACAAGAGAGTCTACACATTCTAATGGACGCTGTAGTATAATATCTAGGTAATGTAGCAGGTATGTCCACTTCTGATGGTGGAATTAGGCATTGATTTGTTTGATTTGATCAGATTACTTGAACACTTCTCTCTTTGATTGGCAATAAACATTTGGATAATTTTCTTTTAGTAGCTTTATTATCTCTGCTATAGAAAAATAGGAATGCTATTAAAACAATAATGAAATGGAATGATGGCCACTTTCATCCATTGTTACATTTATATTGGTTAGATGGGCCACTATGATTGAAAGTTAGGTTTCGTCCCCTTTATAAAAAGATGATGCTGACATGGTTCTAGAGTGGAAGAAAGAAAGAAGTTATATTATGTCTCATGATGACTAAAGAATAGTCAACAGTAATGGTGACTTTACAAGTATATTACATATAGTCAAACATATAGTCAAGGGAATTTATTGGGTATCTCCACGCAGAAAGCAAAGATTGGGAATATAGTAATGCGCATTTTTCATATACAAATAGCACCTCAAATGTGTTGCCAAATTTCTTTTTGGAGGTCAGAAGCTCTTAAGGCATCTTATTGTTTCTCTTTCTGGTCTTGTACGTGGTGGGATCACCATGAAAATTGGTTCTTTCTGAATCAGAGATTTCAGGTCCATCTTTAATAACGAAGAAGTTGAGTTGACTTGATTTAAAATTTAATAAAGTTACGTTAAAGGGAAAACTTAAGTGAAGCCAACCTCCGTGTGTTGTGAGAAACGACTGCTTGCAAAATGAAGATTTAAGCTGAGTTATAAGTTCAGACCATAACTCTCTGAATACAAGTACCTCCAGGATAAGAGTTTTTGTGCTGCTTTGCAGGTTGCTTGTCCTATAGCCATTACTAATATCAATGGGATTGGCAGGGAAGAATTGGAAGGTTGAAGGTTTAATGGACCTAATCCTAATAGGAAGAGATGTTTTTTTTTTTGTTTTCTTTGGATAGTATTATATTTAAAAAAAATATTTTTAAGAAGCAATATAAAAGGTGAAAAGATATATATAGAATGAAGTAATCAAAATGAAATTCTAATGCATGTAAATATATAAATAAATGTCAAATAAATAATAAGAATAATAACCAATGACATATAAATGAAGTAACTCATCCCGAGGGGCATAATCTAATTAAGGAACATAATCTAATTCATTTTGAGTGTGAAAACTTGAATGCAAAATTGGAAAAAATGTTTACACCAGAAATTTGATTCCTCTTGGTGCTTAGTAGATTTGGAGTTAAAATCGATCTATGCTAAATTTTAATAATATTATTTATATAAATTTCATATCTTTATATATATAAATATTATTATTTTTAATTTGATTAAATGCTAGACATTTTTTGACATAGCATTGATATATATAGAGGGTATTAAGTTATTAACTTTTAAGTTTTTATATACTTGTTAATTAAATTTCAATATGAAGTCCTAAAGTATAATGGCTACAAATATGACCTATTATTTTAAATTATATAGTAAAATGACTCCTTTTTTTTTTGTAAGCCAGAGGAATCGGCAACATCAGGCAGCTTTCAGACGTGTGGCGCGGGATCCAACCCCCCGACTACCACTATAACCTCTCAGGGAACCGCCCAGCCTGCAAGAGCGGTACACGGATAAGACGAGACTTGAACTCATGACCTGCTTAACAGCATGAATGCCTTAACAGTGCGTCCGCTGGCCACTAGACCATGCCCTTGCGGGCCATAGTAAAATGAATCTTATATATATATATATATACTAAGTAAAGTTTTTTGTATGTTTATTGATTTTGAAATGGCAATCAATATTATTTAAATTTATCTGAATGTAATTTGCATATTATAAATTTTTTATCGCAAAAAATATTTATTACAATATAACAAATTGAATTGAATCAATTTATTATTTTTATTATTTTTTAATTAAATTAATATTATGTTTTATTATTATTATTACTTAATCTAATACATTATCTTATTAATTAGTGAAACAGGAATCGGCGATTTAGCCGATTAATCGTGACTTCTAATCTGCTCGGCGTGCAACCGATCCGAGTTGCCTTTGCGCGAGTCAAACTCGCGTTGACCGAGTTTGACTCGTGGTCAATGCGAGTTTGACTCGCGTAGAGGCGATTAACCTGACTTTCCCGATTACTCGGCTAGTAGGTTTTGCGCGCGAAGTGGTTTTTTTTCACGCCCGCTATTCATTCACTCGCTGTTTTATTTACACGCCGCCGTCGCATTGCTGGTGTGGACTCTAGAGCCATCGTTTTGAAGTTTGCTGCCGTCGTCGCATCGCTGTTGTGGAGCCATCGTTGCTGGAGTTGCCACTGCTGGAGTCGCCATCGTTGCTGGAGTTGCCGCTACTGGAGCCGCCATTGCTGTGTCGGCCACTGATCAAACATCACACAAACTCTGCACACAAACTCTCGCTGTGGAGTTGTCGCTGCTGGAGCCGCACACTGCACACAAACTCTCGCTGTGCCCGCCGCCGTCGGGAGTTCAAACTCCTCGCTGTACCCACTGCTGTCGGGAGTTCAAAGCTCAAACTTCACATATTGTCGTCGGGAGTTCGGGAGTCCAGTAAGTGTCCACTGTCAAGAGTTTAACAATAATTTTTTTTTTTTAATTTTTTTAGTTTATCGGATATCCAATAATAAATAATTTTAATTTTTTTTTTTTATAATAAACTAAAATCTAATGTAATTAAAAAATCTAATAAATTATGATACGATAAATAGTAAACTAATATCTAAATTCTGTAAATTTAAATATAAATTGAATTTTGTATTAAAGTCTAATATATAAAATTTAAATTTAAATTCTATAGTCTGTACATATAAGGCACTAAGTGTTTGTGAGGCACATGTTTGACTGTCCCTTGCATCCTGTGTTAATGACACAAGTGACAAAACCTTCCAGTGAGTTTAGTGGAGTCAAATGCTTGTTGAGAATATCAAATTTCAATTAAGTAGAGCTGCCCTATACATCATTCCAGCAATCTTCTTTATGGGGAGTATATCCTTCCAAATCTTTTATGCCTTATTAAGCTGTAAGAATAATCTCAAAATGATGCTAGATAAACTCAGCCCAGGCTAGCTATGAAAGAGAAATTGATCTATGTCATTCTGCTTAATGATTTCAGCAGCAACAAATCTGTTTGAGGTCCTTTGCAAGGGACATGACCTATGTTGCACGGGTTCCCGCACCCGGGGGTCGAGTTCCCGCACCCGCACCGGGTTCCCGCACCCAAGTACCGGATTCTCCGCACCCAAGTACCCTGAAGAACCCAAACGAACCGGGTTCTTCTCAGAAGAACCGGGTTCTTCAAAAAAAAAATTCGGGTTCTTGGGTTCTTTTGGTATGAAGAACCCATCGTTTTTCAGTCAAACATCTAGGGTGTATCCATAACCATGCAAATTAATTTTGAATGCTTCCATATTTGCTATGCATTTCCTTTGCTCTTTTGTATAAAGAACAAGAAATTGATATGGTGTTTTGACCCTTCTCGATACAGTTACACAATGGAAGAAGCAACTTGTATGCTAGGAGGCTTGAATCCTGTCAAGTTATTTGAAATCCAGTATGTTGGCACTTTATAAGATGCTTTTGTAAATAGTTGCTTTTAGAAGGGGTTTTAATTATTCATTACCAAAAAAAAGTTATCTGCTTACTCCACAACCAGCAATTTGTAGTGGACAAGAGCATGAATGCATGCTTTGAGATTTTGGAGTTGTTTTAATGTATTGACAATATACCTATCCAAAATTTTACTTGCCTTTGTGGGACTTTCAATAAAAGGAAGTTTGATCAGTAGACAGCGTGCAAAACAGCCTGTCTGCCTGAGTTTTCATAGTTAGCAAAAATCAATCATCTGAGTATCTGAATTACAATGCTAATAGGCCTACTTCATCAAGTGTATGTGTAGATTTCAAAAATCACATTCCTCATTAAATTTATGGGTAGGATCTTCATCAAATTTATGTGTAGATTTTGAAACAGTTGTTTTTTATTGCCGCAGGAAACTTGTGTGGATATTGCAGCAATTTTTTTGTTGCATCATTTTTCAGTTAATGAATGATTGTTTTCTAACGTTACCAAATCTGTGTCTGCATGGCAGGCATGACAAGCTTAAGAACACTGAGTGGGAAAAACACCCCAGATGTTTGACTGATGCAATTCTGATAAGAATTATGATGGTAGCTGTTTTCTTAGAGTTTGTTTAGTCTTAATTTTCATTAAATTTATAATTTATAAATTTAATTTATAAAATATAGTATTATATATGATATATAAATTATAATTTATAATTTATAATATATATTAATATAAAAATACCCAGACGAACCCACGCACCCTGTTTCAAAAAATGCCATCCCCGTCCCCGTCCCCGTCCCCGTCCCCGCACCCGCACCCACGTTTCCTGGCAACATAGGACATGACTTACTTTTGCTTGACAAGTTTAGCAATGACTAGGTGTGGATGCAAGGCAGATTTCAGTCAAGTAGTAATGATGTCTCCAAATTTATGCTGAATCCTGATTATTCTAAAATGATCATTTAAAAATTTAAAATTAAACTTTTAATTTATATCAGAGATTCAGATTCCAGAAAATAAATATCTTCTTTTTTATTTTTTATTTTTTTTGCCTTCTTATTTTGCAGGAAGTTAGGAACCACAACAATGCCGAGGGAGAAGGATTTTGCTTGGGCTTATTGTGACAAGATTCCCCGTTGCGAAAGCTCTTTAGCGAGCTGTTCGGACATGTGCTAGATACCACCGTTATCCTTTGTGATAACCAGAGGGGGATTCGTTTGTCAGAGAATCCCGGTTTCCAATATCAATCCAAGCATGTTGATATCTGGTACCATTTTATCCGGGATATGGTATAGCGAGGCGTTGTAAGGCTCGATCATATAAGAATTGATGAGCAGGTCACAGATATTCTCACAAAGCCCTCGGGGAAGGTTATGTTCCTAACCTTCCGTGAGAATCTTGGAATCGTGGAACGACCCTATTCAAAGGGTCTTGCTGGACGATGAGCTCTGGGAGCTCCAGGGGGGCTTTGGGGATAGCTTCTTGGAGCTATAAGCAACCACAGGGCTAGGCTTGACGAACCTTGTTGGTGTGCTTCCGCCCCACCGTGATGATATTGAGTTGGTTTACCTCTCTTTGATTTGTGCCCCGTATGCATCCTACCCATGGAGTACCAGGCTCATGGGAAGTACCTCTCATTTGGCCAATGAGGTGGGAAATGTGGATAAAGACTGATAGCAAGACCGATGGATGCATCAGAGATTGCCGTACTGTCTATGTCTAGGATGACACGTGTCCAACCACTTGATCTGGGATCAAGTCAAGTGAGGTTTCGTACCTCCAACTGACTTTGGGTCAGTTAAACTAACATCGAGTTAGTATATGACTCTTGAGTCCAAGTGAGGTTTCGGACCTCCAACTGACTTGTGTCAGTTAAACTAACTTCAGGTTAGTATGAGACTCCTTTGAGTCCTACAGAGGTCTCAGACCTCTGAGCTGATTTTGTCAGCTGGGAGTGATGTCTTTGTGACTCACCTCTTGTTCTGAAATAAAGAAGCCAACAAAGCAAGTTATGGTGGGATGACGCACGATGTTTGGATGTCACAGGTGGATGGAGTTCTCCCTAGTTGAGAAGGAGTGTTAATTTTGGGCAACTAGGTCCAAACTCCATGTTGTGATGCTCAGATGACGATGCCAGTACATGTATTTTGAATTTTTTCCACATGTGCAAGGTCGGCGAGATTTATCCCACATGTATAAGAGATGTGTCACACACCCCCATAGATGACTATATATTGGAGAGACTTGGAGTTCATTTTACACATACATTTTGGAGACATTCTCTTCTCTCACGGATGGTGCTGCGATTAGGGCTTCTCATGGTGATGCAGTTAGGGCTTCTTGGTGCAGCGTCTTGATGGAGCGTTTTTGATGAGCAGTCTTGGGGTTGTGTGACACATTGGGTTCGCTGACCTTATGGAGACTTTGCTGGTTGAAGCAGCCTACTGACCGCCATAACGCCACCATTCTTTATCTCTGTTTTGGCTTGTCTTCCATTGCTCTATTGGTATGTTCTATCTGCATCTTACTTTCATACGGTTAAGCCCTAGAAGTTGAAAGTATATTTGCATCTAGCATAGAACATCTTCTGAAATTAACAAATCAACTCCTAAATGTTTCATAGAATTTCCCTCTAAAGTTGCATGCATGATCCCATAACCTAAACAAAATAAAGAACTAGTCTTCCCTTTCATCCACCACTAAAAATACAAAAATATTTCCATTTATTTTTTCTATTTTCTATGCCCCTTTGCTCCCACTTTATCTACAACATCTTGAGCTTAGGTAATAACTTGGATTTCCCTATAAACTAGAGTTCATCTAGTTTGAAGAGAGAAAACGAAAGGCTACTGATGTGACAGTGGGTAGCTTGTCTAAGTTTCCCTTAGGCTCTCACAACTTGTGTTTAGGGACTTTAACATCAAGTGAGAATCTGGGAGGTAATACTCCCTATGGCAGCTATACATTGTCTCCTAACTTTACCTACCTTTCCACAATGAATTAACCAAGGGCCACCCTAAACTACACATTCTATGGCTTATGCAAATGCAAAACTGCATACAAAGCCATATTTATGAATGACAAAAATGATGCTTCTTCCATACCTGGAAAGAAAAAATTCAAGGGTCACTAGTTATAACGGAAAGCTCTTGCGATAGGAGTTGCATGCACATTGCACACAACATGGGAGAGGAATAATGCAGTGGTTGATGCCTTTGAACTTTGAATAGGAAGATCGTAGGGGTTGATCGCTTGGAATTTTGAGCCAAATGTTAAAACATGTGATTGTGCAACGTTGTTGGAGGAACTTATGCGCAAGTATTTAAATTAATTTTGTATATAAAGGACTACACATTTTTTCTATTACGAACAAAGTTCGTATACACAACAGAATACTCGGAAGATCTGAAATATATAAATATCCATGATAGGAAAATAATATGTATATAAGAAATGTACAAAAATATGAGATGATTGAATTGTTACAAATGAGGGCCTGCTTATATACCTAGGCAAGTGGCCCTTCATGAATGTTCATGTCTTTAGAGACATGTCTCTTTTATACTAATCACTAATTAATCAACATTATGATTGTTATATATATATATATATATATATATAACGTTTCCTTCCTTTTCATAAAACTTTGTCCTCTAAGCTTACTGTCGACAAGGCATGTCATTTGTGTCTTTGTCTTACATGTTTTGGAATTCTCTGATTTATCACCTTCGATGATACAAGATGATAGGATCCTCCGAGTGATAAAAAAAATTGTCGAAATGAGAAGGAATCTGACCATCCTAAATTAATCTTCAATGGAATCTTGTAGTTATTGGATACTTCGTGCGAATTTTATCACAATACAAAATTGCAATGACTTTAGTCGTCTTTGGAACATAAGTATGTTGTTTTTGTTACTAGTGATACAAATATGCAAACTGATTGAATCTCTTGTGATTCAGATTTCGATAAGGTTTTCGTGGTTTGATTTTCCCTTATCATGTGTGTGGAAATTTCCTAATTTACTTCAAATACTGATGTTGTTGAGTCGGTTACATAATATTCATTTGGATTTTCATCGTCTGAACTGCAACATCGAAATATGTTTTAACTTCAACTGGCTTGTCATCTTCTTGAGTTGTGATATTCACTTGATCGGTATTTGTTCCTTTTTCTTTAACTTAAATTTCTACATTTGAAGATTTCAGTGCTTCCTTCTCGATGAGTTGTTGTGCCTTGTTTTCCAACGACTTCTTGTCCTTCTTAAGCTTCTTAATTTGCATAAATAATTTTCACTATGGTCCTTAAGCCGAGTAGCTTCTTCATTTTTGTCACTAGTGATTTTGTCAACTTTCCTATGCATATTTTGTATTGCTTTTTACTTTCTTGAAAAAAGACTTTTGAGATATCTTGTATGTCTTCTGGTGTTACTGAATCTGATTTCAAGGTAATGTCTTGTAGTGCTATTTTTTCTTCCTGTAGGAAAATGTTAAAACTTCTTCGTATTGAGGATGAATAACCCTAGTGATTCCATCTAGGGCAAACCCAAAATTATATCATTAGTGTCACAATATAAGGTTTTAACAATGAATTGCGACATAAAAGTATAATCTCCAATACCTAGTTGTAGATTGCTTATGTCATATTGTTTGTTACTTGTTGAATCCATCGTTTCAATTATATTCGATTCAGGAATCACTAGTTGGTTAGCACCAATGTGGAAAAAGTTGGCAAAAAGTCTCGATTTTTTGAAAATGTCCCGAATTTTTCCCTGAGCCGATTATATCGACCGACTTTTTCATCCCTCAAAAAGTCGCTATTTTATCCCCAAAGTTCCGACTTTTTGACGATTCGATTGAAAAAGCCGGCTGTCCGTCAAACAACGTGGTTAAGAGGCCGAAAAACGTTTTTTATCAGTCATTTTTTCGTCAATTTGCTGTGTTTGAGGGCTGTGGAGACTCGAGGAGGTGATTGAGGCTCCAGCTTTGCCATTTGTGTTGGGATTTGGAGATTTTTCCACCGCTCAAGATTGGAGATTGAAGGTGCCATACTGCCGGTTTTCTGCCGCTATGTATGTATTTTCTCTCTTATTCTTTGTCAATTCGTTACTTAAATGTCTTCTTAAATCATTCTATATTTCAATCCTGTTGTTTTGTAACTTATTTTTTCTTAGAATCTAGAGTCTAGACTCTAGATTGAATTAAATTTTAAAACTTCAACTTTCAAGAATCAAATAAAAAAAATTCGAACCCTTGTTTAGTGATTTTGTGTGTGTTCAAGTGAGTGAGAAGAGGTATTTAAAAATTAAAATCAATAATTACATTTATGTTTGCTTCTATGTGATGGGCAATTTTATTTTTTTTTCAATTTTTTTTTGTGCCCAGGTTCAAATTCAGTTATTCAAGTTCTAAGTTTCAAACAAAATGCCAAGGATTTTGGACCCTATGTGGGAATATGGTGAACCTGATCCCATACCTGAAACTGGAGGTGTCATTATGTTAAATTTGGGCAACTAGGTCCAAACTCCGGTTTGTACTGCTCAAATGACAATCCCAATATTTTTATTGGATTCCTCTTTCGGAGAGGTGTAAGATTGATCTAAAGATCATCTCAATCGGATGAGCAGAACATGTACTTTGAATTTATTCCACTTATGTGCTAGGTCGGCCTGGAATATAATATAGACTTAAATGTCTTAAAGGATGTGTCACACACCCCCAAAGATGCCTATATATTGGGGAGACTTTGAGTTCATTGCACACACAATGTGTGGAGGATTTTCTTCTCTCTTGATGGCGATGGAGTTGTGTTCTTGGTGCTGCGTATCTGTGGAGTATTCTTTGTCTGGGTTGTCTTGGGGTTCTGTGTGACACATTTGGCTGAATGACCTATTGGATACTTTGCTGGTAGAAGCATCCTGCTGATCGCCGTAACGCCACCATTCACCATCTCTGTTTTGGCTTGTCTTCTATCAATCTATTAGTATGTTCTATTTGCTTCAATATTTTGTGCCCTAATCTGAAATGGCATAGAACATGTTCTCAAATTAACATGGTATCATAGCCGAGGTGAAGAAAAAGCCCAATTTGTGTTGAAAAGCAATCTCTGATCTATTGATCCAACAAGTGCAACTCATCCACAAGAGCATCATTCATAGATAAAACACTTCTGAGGCATCCGAATTGGAGCAGAGGCTAGACGTGGAAGAAGAGAACTGTTTTTTATCTCTCTGTTTATCTCTTTCAGGGCCGAAGAGCTACAGGAGTCTACCATTGTGTTTGACGGCAGATTGCATGGAGTTTTAAGGACTGTTTTATGGGTGGTCTGTCTCTAAAAGAGAATGCCGCAGGCCTCTGAAGCCTCACTGATGCTTGCCACAGAGAATTAAGGGAGGACGAGGAGTAGAGCTAGAAGGATGAAAATGCTCTTGAAGTTTGTGACCTTGCTTGAGGGTCAAACAGAAGAATTAGAACGCTGTTTGAAGTCTGTTTTGGGTGACCGAGTGCAGGAAGAAAGGCCAAGGTCCCTTGTTAGAAGACCGTAGCCAAAGGGACTGTTTTAAGGGTTGTTTGATGAGTGGATAGTCCTCATAAGAGGTTGTTGCAAGTCTGTTTGTATACTTGTAGGGTGCTGTTATCATTTAGGAGGGCAACTCTGTGTATAAGGGCTTGTAACTTCCCTAAAGGAGCAGTGTGGAGGGGAAGCCTCCCATTGAAGGGCATCCGCAGCAAAGGGGAGCAATTATGGGCCAAATTTGAGGGTTGTTAGGGACTGTGATGTGTTCCCTAACCAGTCCGAAATCAACAGCAGAGGAGCAAACCAAACAACGAGCAAATAAGGTATGTTTGTATAAAGTTTTTTGTGCTATTTTTGTATAAAATCTCTATAACGGGTTGCAGAAAGGAGGTTGCTATAGCAACAGCATAGGATCCCTGTTTGAAGACGTGAGGACTTGGAGAAGCCCTTCTCTCTAGGACGAGTATCTGTTTGGGTATGCCGTAAAGCCTAGAATCAAGAAGGCCACATTTAATTAACGCTATTCAACGAGGGCATGGAGTATAACGCAGTGATAAAGGTTCTCAGTTTGGGCCTGTGCCTACCTGCTCTCTGAGGTAGGTCGGTGATATTTCATGAAAAGACCAGTCACATAAAGGGTCTGCTATCTAGGGTTGGAGGGAAGTACGAAGAAAAAGGGACCATACAGCAAGGAGTAAGAAAGTGCCAAGTGTGCAAAAGAGAGACTAAATTAGTCTCTGTCTTGATCTCAGGTATTTCAGAAAGAGACCGAAAATATACAGTGTTAAGGAGGGTTTCCGCAGTAAGAAAGAAACCTTGAAGTTGTGCTTCAAGTGTGTACAAAGAAGGGTCAAGAAGGGATCTGTAGGAGGCCGAGGACAATTCAAGGAAGTGCAGAAAGGAAGATCACTAGGAACCGAGCTTTCCTAGTCCTGGTGCAATACATTGACATTTAGAAGATGACACACTATGTCATTCAAGACCACATGTTTAGGAGATGTGCACTGTGATTAGAGCGGCCAAGAGGGCAGATGTGTACGGGTCACCTTGAAGAGGAGAAATCAAGATGAGGTATGTTCATAGGTGATGAACAACAATGATTGATGTGCACTTATCACTATGCTAGATCTGCGTAACAGAAAGGTATCATATAAGGTCTGGAGTAGCATGTAGAAGGGTAAATTCAGTGTTTGGAACATCTGTATGATTGGTTCCTAGATCTGTGCAATTTAGGATACAAATTGTAGAACTGAGATCTTAAAATTTGAAGCCCTAGATTAGTCAACCATTAACTGTAGTTGGGCAAATCTGGAAGCCCTAAGAAGCAATCTTTTTAATGGAATTGGAAGGATCTTTAGAGGGTTAACTGTAGAAGCCCCTGGTGCAATATTATGAAACAGTCAGATTGTTGTCAAGATGGGAAAATCTGTAAGCCCTAGGGAGAGTGACAAGAGAAGTTGATTTTTCATAGAGTTAGGCCGATTTTGGTAGCCTTAGGAGCATTCTTCTAAAAATGACCAAAAGAATGACAAATGGGCAGATCTTGAAAATAAGAAGTAGTGCAGGATCATGAGAAGAGGAATCATGATATATTCTCCTTGTTTGACAGTGACATATGGCAGAATATGTATGACTATGAAGTTTGAAATCTTCAATACTATATGGCAATGATGAAGAAGATAGTGATGGGTATGATAAAATTACGGCAACATCGTAATCAGTGATATGACAGTGATGATGGTTCTATAGCCGCAAATTTGAGGAGCTAAATTTGTCATTCTATGTCACTGTCATTATGACAGTGACATAGACAGTCACCCATGTTTACGAAATTCATAATAGATGTAAGCTTGTGACAGTATCAGTGTTACATTGGAGCGTAATGATAAACTTGCAAGTGTGAACTGAGAAGTTTTTGCAGCCTTCAGTCACGTTGTTGGAGTCTTGAACCATGATCAGCAAAGCCTGTGAAGTTTTGAACAAATATTGTATATGATATGCGCCAAGATGCATGATAGCTATATGACAGTATATGGCTATAAGTCTTGGATGGCTTTAACTGTGGGAGAATAAGATTCCTTTCCAAGTTGATGTTTGGGATGCCCTCATTTAAAATAGATGTCTTCTCTCACAAGAGAAGCTGGCATTAAGAGGGAGAATTCAATGGTATATGCTCCTGAGCTAATATCTTTGCTGAAAGAAAGCAGACTCTCATGGCTCAAAGATATATGGCTTAAAAGGGGAAAATTCTAGAAGAAAACCAGGAAGCCATCTAACTGCCATGAATACATGAGTACAATATGAGCCAGAATTATTTGGGAAAGCTGTAAAGCATCAAGTCTGGAAGGATGTGATGCACGAAGAGTATGAATCCATAATGAAGAATGATGTCTGGAATGTGGTTCCAAGACCAGAAGACAAAGCAGTTGTCACCTCAAAATGGCTCTACAAGATCAAGCATGGATTCGATGGAGGTGCTAAAAAGTTCAAGGCAAGATTCGTTGCCCGTGGCCTCTCTCAAAAGGAAGGCATAGACTATGATGACATGTTTGCACCTGTGGCCTGATATACCACCATTCGATCTATCATAGCCCTTGGTGCTACACAAGGATGGAATCTTCATCAGATGGATGACCGCATTTCTGCATGGTGCGATAAAGGAAGAGGTGTATGTAGAGCAACCTCTGGGGTTCGAAGTCCAGGATCGGGACACCCATGTCTGCAGGTTGAAGAAAGCCCTGGGTTGAAGCAAGCACCCAGAGCTTGGTATGAAAGGATAGATAACTACCTGATGAAGTTGGGCTTCACTCGTAGTAATGCTGATCCGAACCTTTACTTCAAGGCTGATAGAAAGAGGCCTCTCATTATGGTGCTGTATGTGGACAATCTCTTCTTGATAGGTGCTGACCCTCTCATTCATCAGTGCAAGAGGAGCTCGCTGCTGAGTTCGAGATGAAGGACCTAAGACTGATGCATTACTTCCTAGGCCTGGAGGTTTGGTAGAGACTTGGCGAGATTTTCCTTTCTTAAGGAAAATACATTATGAAGCTTTTGGTATGGGGGACTGCAAGTCCGTGTCGACACCGATGGAGCTCAACTTTAAGAAGTTGAGTGGCAGCGCTGCTAGGCCCATGTTAGCAAATCCTAATGAGTATCGTCAACTCGTAGGGGCTCTGATGTTCTTAGTGAACACCTGTTCGGACGTATGTTGTGCAGTGACACTCTGAGTCAACACATGGTTGATCATAACACTCACTTGTTTGGTGCCATGAAACTCTTGAGATATCTCTATGGCACGATAGACCATGGGCTAAGATACACTGCCAGGAGCATGACACTCCCTGGATATACTGATGCCAATTGGGCTGGCAGTGTGGTGGATCGTAAGAGCACATCTGGATGCTACTTCACAAGTAGATCTGCTTCAGGCAGGAAACGAAAGTCGGTAGCCTTGAGCACCACTGAGGCCGAATACATTGCAACATGTATGGCCTGTTGTGAAGTCACTTGGCTGCGAAAGCTCTTCAGTGAGTTGTTCGAGCATGTGCTAGATGCCACCGTTATCCTTTGTGATAACCAGAGGGGGATTCGTTTGTCAGAGAATCCCGTGTTCCACAATTGATCCAAGCATGTTGATGGCTGGTACCACTTTATCCGGGATATGGTACAATGAGGCGCCATAAGGCTCGATCATATAGGAACTGATGACCATGTCGCGGATATTCTCACAATGCCCTTGGGGAAGGTCATGTTCCTAACCTTCCGTGAGAATCTTGGAATTGTGGAACGACCCTATTCTAAGGGCCCTGTTGGACGATGAGCTCTGGGAGCTCTGGGGGGCCTTCGGGATAGTTTCTCAGAGCTATAAGCAACCACAGGGCTAGGCTTGCCGAACCTTGTTGATGTGCTTCTGCCCCACCGTTATGATGATTGAGTTGGTTCGCATGTGCTAGATGCCACCGTTATCCTTTGTGATAACCAGAGGGGGATTCGTTTGTCAGAGAATCCTGTGTTCCACGATTGATCCAAGCATGTTGATGGCTGGTACCACTTTATCTGGGATATGGTACAGGGAGGCACCATAAGGCTCGATTATATAGGAACTGATGAGCAGGTCACGGATATTCTCACAATGCCCTTGGGGAAGGTCATGTTCCTAACCTTCCGTGAGAATCTTTGTAAGTTTATGTAGATGTTCTATACTTGATGCAACTTTACTTTTCACCACAGCAATCACAAACAATCAAGTAAAATGCTGATAGAACATACCAGTGGATCTATAGAAGACAAACCAGAAACATAAAAATGTGGTGGTGCGTTATTGCGGTCAATAGGATGGTTCAACCAGCAAAGTCTCCTTGGTCAGCCAACCCAGCATGTGTCGCAACAGCCCTCAAAGCAGCCACACGGTCAACTCAAAGTCAACCCCAGAAAAGTCAACGCTGCCCCAACGACAACAATGATAGCAACACCAGCGACAACGACAACAACGGCAGCAACACCAGCAACAAGGGCACCAACGACAGCAACACCAACAACAACGACAGCAACGACAACAACACCAACAACAATGGCAACAACGGCAGCAACACCAGCAACAACGGCGGCAACGACAGCAGCAACAAGTAAAAGTCAATGCAGCATGGTCTACGGTCAACCTTTGACCTCGGTTCTTGTGCCAAAATGTACGGCCTTCCAAAATCGAAGTCTCCACCAAAAATCAACTCCTTTGGACCATGCGTTGACCAATGTCAACACTAATCGAACTTGCGTGGAAACCCTAGCTGCAGCAACTTCCTCTTCATCTTTCTTTCCCACGTGTGAACTGAAACTGCCTCCAAGGAGCTCGAACCAATCAGAAGAGGAGAGATGATGTGTGAGGATGAGATGAGTGAAAAAGTCCTCCAATGTTGACTCTATTTATATCAATCACTGAGGTGTGTGACACATCTGCTGGGGGTGTAAAACCTTAAGGCCGACTTGCACATATTTTGAAAGTATTAAAAATAAATGTTCTGCTCATCAGATCAAGTTGATCTTTAGATCGATCTTGCACCTCTTCGAAAGAGGAACCCAATAAAAATATTGGTGTCTTCATCTGAGCATCACAACATGGAGTTTGGACCTAGTTGTCCAATTTTAACAATCTTGGAATTGTGGAACGACCCTATTCTGAGGGTCCTGTTGGACGATGAGCTCTAGGAGCTCTAGGGGGCCTTGGGGATAGTTCCTCGAAGCTATAAGCAACCACAAGGCTAGGCTTGCCGAACCTTGTTGATGTGCTTCTGCCCCACCGTTATGATGATTGAGTTGGTTCGCCTCTCATGATCTGTGCCCCATATGCATCCTACCCATTTGAGTTCTGGACTCATGGGAAGTACCTCTCATTTGGCCAATGATGTGGGAAATGAGAATAGAGACCATGGCAAGACCGATGGACGCATTGGAGATTGTTGTACTCTCTATGTCTAGGATGGCACGTGTCCAACCACTTTATCTGGGATCAAGTCTAGCGAGGTTTTGGACCTCCAATTGACTTCGGGTCAGTGAAACTAACTTTGGGTTAGTATATGATTCTCTTGAGTCCTAGTGAGGTTTCAGACCTCCAATTGACTTCAGGTCAGGTAAATCAACTTTGGGTTGGTATGAGACTCTTTGTGAATCCTCTAGAGGTTCCAGACCCCTGGGCTGAATCTGTCAGCCAGGAATGATGTCTTGGTGGCTGACCCACTTCTGTTCTGAAATAAAGAAGCCAACGAAGCAAGTTACGGCGGGATGACGCACGATGTTTGGATTGCACTAGTGGATGGAGTTCTCCCTAGTTGAGAGGGAGTGTTAAATTTGGGCAACTAGGTCCAAACTCTGGGTTGTGCTGCTCAGATGACGATCCCAATATTTTTATTGGATTCCTCTTTCGAAAAGGTGTAAGATTGATCTAAAGATCATCCCGATCGGATGAGCAGAACATGTACTTTGAATTTATTCCACTTATTTGCTAGGTTGGCCTGAAATATAATATAGACTTAAATTTCTTAAAGGACGTGTCACACACCCCCAAAGATGCCTATATATTGGAGAGACTTTGAGTTCATTACACACACAATGTGTGGAGGATTTTCTTCTCACTTGATGGCAATGGAGCTGCGTTCTTAGTGCTGTGTATCTGTGGAGTATTCTTTGTCTGGGTTGTCTTGGGTTTGTGTGTGACACACTTGGTTGAATGACCTATTGGAGACTTTGTTGGTAGAAGCATCTTGCTGATCGCCGTAACGCCACCATTCATCATCTCTATTTTGGCTTGTCTTCCATCGATCTATTAGTATGTTCTATCTGCTTCAGTATTTTGTGCCCTAATCTGAAATAGCATAGAACATGTTCTCAAATTAACACATTAGAATGTATTTGACTTGCAAGTTGTGTGGCAAGCATATGTCAAGGGGTGTCAACAGATTAAAATTCCATTTGGTGCAAATTCCGGGGTAAAATATAGAACTTTGCCCCAATGCATCTGTAGAAATCTTCCGATAGGCCATTAAAGCATTGATGGATAAAGAGAATGGCAAAGACACCAGGGCAGCAATAAAAAGCCAACTAGTAGGGACCTCAAGAGTGGGGGTAAGTGAGTGGTTCTTTAGCGTCACCTTCCACTCCCAACCCTCAGCTTTCTCATCTTTTTTTGTCCCTAGAACCACACTTGGTGCATAACCTGGCATCAAATCAGCAATTAGAAAAAAGGAAAAGGTGGAAGCTGACAGGTTGGTGAGTAAATGTCTTCTATGGAGTGATGTTCCTTTCAACATTGCCAAGACAAACCCATTCTACCAACCTATGTTTGATGTTGTTGTTGTCGTTGACCCGGGGTACAAAGCCCCTACCGTTGCAGAGTTGAGAGGGCCTTTTCTTCAAGATGAAATCAATGATTGCACTGCTAGATTGAAGGAGTTTAGGGCATCATGGGAACACACTGGATGCACAGTCATGTCAGATGGTTGGACTGACCAGAAGGGTAGGACCCTTCTTAACTTCTTGGTTAGTTGTCCCAAGGGGACAATGTTTATGAAATCTGTTGATTCATCTGCACACATTAAAGATGCACGTTTATTATGTGAGTTGTTGGAGATCTTCATTCAGGAAATAGGCCCACAAAATGTTGTCCAACTCATAACAGACAGTGCTGCAAATTATGTTGCAGCTGGCAGGTTGTTTATGGAGAGGTATCCTACCCTGTTTTGGACACCTTGTGCTGCTCATTGTATTGACTTGATGTTGGAGGATATAGGTAAGATTCCTGTTGTGAGGCATATTACTGAATCATCCAAGAGCATATCAAAATTTATATATAATTATGCATCTGTGTTTAGCTTGATGAGAAGATTCACCGACAATAAAGAGTTGGTGCTTCCTGTGATAACACGCTTTGCCACTACTTTCATATCTCTCAGTCTCTGTTGAATTTTATGTGGGATGTGAAGAGCATGTTTCTTTCACAGGATTGGCGTGATTTATCTGTTAGCCGCAAACCAGAGGGAGAGGGCATACACAAACTAGTTTCATATGATCAAAACTTTTGGGCAGGAGTAGAGGAGGTGTGTCGTTTCAGAACCTTTGGTAAGGGTTCTTCGGTTGGTTGATGGAGAGAAGCCCGCAATGGGCTACTTGTATGAGGTCATGGATAGGGCCAAAGAAGCCATTCATGCTTATTATGAAGATAAAGGAGACAAGGGGTTAGAGAAACAACAGGTCATATGGAGAGTGATTAATGACTGATGGAACAATACCCTCCATTGCCCCATTCATGCTACGGGTACCTACCTTGAACTCACATTTTCTTACTCCTGTGGTTTCAAATTTGATGTCGAGGTGATGGATGGATTCTTCACATGTGTTGAGAGGATGGTGGCATCTGAGCAAGAACATGAAGATATTTCTAAAGAAATGGAAATATATAGGATGTCAGGTGGCACATTTGGTTTTACCATGGCTATTAAGAATAGGATGACCAAAATGCCAGGTAAGCTTCAATTGACAGTTTGTTTGAAATTTCAAATTTCATAATTCATTGTCTCTTCATAATTTTTCTTCCCGTTTTTATTTTAACTTGTAGATGCTTGGTAGACAAGCTATATGGTGGTAGAGTACCCCATCTCCAAAAGCTTGCCATTCAAGTGCTCAACCAAACATGCAGTTCCTTTGGGTGTGAGCGCAATTGGAGTGTATTTGACAAAATACATAGCAAAAAGCGCAACATGTAAAAACAAATCAAATCAAAATTTTGAAATAATTTGATTATTTTTACTATTTAAATTTTCTAAGTACTAATTTATAATCTATGACCTTTTTATAGATTGGAATCCCAACGCCTCAATGACGTGGTGTACGTCTACTACAATCTTCAATTGTGGATGAGACAAATTCAGAAAACTCCTGATATGGATGCCATCTCATTAGACAATATTGATACTATTGCTGCATGGAGGGTTGAGACTGAGGCAGGCCATGGAATCGATCCCTGATTGGTTAGATGTGGAACCAGAGGCACTAGCGTCAGAGGAGCTAGCAGTTCCAGGGGAGGAGGAGCTAGAGGTAGGAGGAGGAGCAGGGTTAGGAGGCAGAGAAGGAGGAGGATGTGGAGGAGGAGGTGACACCATCTAGGATAGGCAACAACAACGATAGAGGACTGAGGCCACCTCATTTATTTGCTTCTAGAGGACGACTGGGTCCATTTGTATCCCCAGGGGTAGGGCCTTCTTCCTTTAGAGGAAAAGGTAAAGACATTCCTTATTCCCGTAAAAGGGGCAGGGTATCTCAGTGACTGATTACTTAATGACATGGAGATGACTCATGATATACATTTATTATATTTTTTGTTGATATTTTGACTCTCGAGACCGAGACAAGAGTCAGGACTCGAGATTCAGGACTCGATTCACTATTTTGATAGGTGATGTAGCGCTAGACTTCATATACATATTATATATTAGCTTTCTTTACATGTTTATGTGGAATTGCATTTATTTGATGTTGTGGATAAAAAAATTTAAAAAATTGAATAATTTTGTATTTTTTTAATTTTGCCGACTTTTTCGCTGATTTAATCCCAACTTCGACTTTTTACACATTGGTTAGCACATCCTGTACTTACTACTAACATCTATTATCTTGAGTAGGATCGATAGAGATTATAATATCCTTTTTTGCAAGTGATCCATTGATTTTTAAAAATGCACTAACACATTTACTAAAGGTTTTAGGAAATCTTTCATTACTGGTCTCCATTTCTTTTTTCAAGATGAACTTCGGGTTTAAAAAGTAACCCTTTTTTATAAAACTTCAAACTTCTTTTACAATTTGTATTAAACTTTATAATGTTTTTTTTTTTTTTTTTAAATTGCCTAGAAAAAAAACACTTTTATATAAACCACTTTTTGGTGCTCATTCTCCTATAACTATTTTTTTTTTATTTGATTTTAAACTTAGTAACCTATTTTCGTTTGATGGCTTTAATTCCTTTAGTAAGATGTTATGATTTTGGTTTGATGATTAGATAATAATTTAGTTTAGTGATCAAATGTCGCAATCTTTGACCTTTCGTTGCTGCTCCTTTTCAACCTCGATATTGATGGAGAAAAGTGCTTCATACTGCAATTTTAGCGAGTAGGCATACGACAAAAAAAAGGATTTCTTTTAAATTCAATGATTGAAATGGTAGCCAACTGTGGATGTATGGAAGTCAACGACTATATATGGAGAATCGTTGTACAAATTTCAGCAGCTGGTAGACAAAATTTCAGTTTGTTAAGGAAACGACGATTGTTGTATGGATAGCGACGACTAATGTGGGAGAATATTGCAGCTTGTAATTGTGATTTGGCGGCGGGTACAAGGTTGAGCGGAAGTTTGTCAGCGGAATATGGTGGTAACGTACACAGGGTCAAGTAGAGCGGTGACCATAGTTGTCCTTACAGTGGACGGTTGGCAAAAGACTTAGGTGGCTCGAGGGTGGAAGGCAGCTCGAGGAGCGGATGAGAGCCGTCGACGGCCTGTTGGGCTGCTGTATGGCCGGTTGGTTTGACATTAGGAGTGTCTAGCAACCTGTTATCACCTTTTCTTTTCTGCTTTTTTATTTTTTAATGTTTTTTTGTTTAATATTTTCTTGTGACTTTTTCTTAATATTTTTTTTGTTTTTTCGTTTTCTTAGTTTTTTTTAATATATATATATATATATATATATATTATTTTTCTTAATGGCGAAAGCCTGAATGATGAACCCAGCGGAATGAAGAAACTCCAAAAGTTGTGTAGCAAAATTCTCCAATTGCAACGACAACGAAGTTGACGTAGGATTGATGGCCAAAGGCTAAATCAGATTGACCCTATGCAGCAGTTGAGCGGCCAAAAGATCAATCAACTCATACTAAATGTCACGAACAAAGTTCATATATGCAACATAATTCTTAGAAGATCTAAAATATATAAATATCCATGATAGGACAATAATATATTTATATAAAAAATATACAGAAGATATGAGATGATTGAATTGTTTTTAAAAGGAAAATTTTGATAGGGAACTAGCAACCTCCTTAGATATATGCAACAACCCACAAGCCACATATATCAAAAACTCATAGTTCAGCCTCGGACCAAGACATCCGGAGACTACTAGAACTAGGGTCGGGATCCTTCAGGCTTCTAGCCTTACTATAATGGGCCATGTCTTCGGGGACTTGAACCCAGGTGTATGGGATGGCGAACGACCATACCTACCATTCGAGCTAAGCACCCGTTGATATGAGATGATTGAATTGTTACAAATGAGGGCTTGCTTATATACCTAGGCAGGTGGCCCTTCATGAATGGTCATGTCCTTAGGGAAATGCCTCTTCTATGCAATTCACTAACTAATCATTATTATGATTGTTATTATTATTTATATTTACAAAATATATATAACTAATATTTTTCTCGTACAAATAAGATATACTGTATTATATATTCCTTTTCTTGGATACACTGTTTAGAGCTTTAGACATAATTATATTTAATGATCTTCCCATGGAATGATCCTTATTCTGCCCATAAAAGGAATGGTTTGTGTTAAACACACACAAAGAGAAAGATGCACACATAAACAGAAAGATAAACAAGATAAGCGTGTGATATATTACTATTAACCATAGATGTGCTTTTATAGTACATTAGGTGTGACCCTTGGATTTCGCATTCCAAGGTCACTTGGACTCCTTTATGACTGTTCGGTTTCCACACTTACTCATTGAGGATTAGGTGTCCAACATTCCCCTCCTTAATCCGAAGGGGTATGTGTGAGTCCAAGAAGAGAGTTGTAATACAAATCTGCAAAGTATGCATGGCAGCACTTAGGCTGAATCAGCTCTCTGAAATGTTGGCATAAAGAGGTGGTTTAAGGATGACCACCAACACTGGAACGCAACGCTTATTGCAGTTCCCGGAACTCTTCCAAAACTGGCAAGAAGCTGAGGGCTTCTGCTAGAGGAAGTGTCCCTCATATCTGAGGAAGGAGACCTTCAAGTTCAACCTAGAAGAAGGGAGGTCTACAACCTATGATAGTTTAAGGAGGACCACCAACACTGGAATGCTTGATGCATTTCCCGGAACTCTACCAAAGCTGGCAAGAAGCTGAAGTCTTTTGCTAGAGGAAGTGCTCCGAATTCTTTGAAGAGGAAGAATATGAACCTTGCATAGATGGTTTAAGGTTGTCCATCAACCAAAGGCATGCTCATGGGCATCCGTGTCTCTGGCTACAACTCTGAATCTAGAATGACGAATTGTGGCTCAGGCTCGCTTGAACTGCTGTGTCTCTGGCTACAACTCTGAATCTGGAATGACAGGCTGTGGCTCAGGCTCGCTTGATGTGGCTTTGAAGCTTGTAGATGACCACCATTTTCCCCCTTGTCAGGTACAAGGTGAGATGATGGCGAAAACTCAACTGCAAGTTTGCTCAATATTTTAGAACAAGTTCTGACATGTGACTTAAACATATTCTTGGCTGTTGATGCCCATTGCCAAGAAGCGATCCATCCAAGATGAATCTTTGTTCTTGCAGGAGGCTTGTTTTCGAAGCATCTGTGTGAAGAATGGGTGTTGACCATAATGCTTGCATGGGTGAAGATCAAAACAATGATCTTTCATATGGCCAACTCGATCACAGTGTTGGCATTTTACAATTTGTTGTTGCTGCTTTGGAAGAGAAGCAGGATCTGGAATAGCTGCAGGTGAACTATCATGAAGAAATCCGGCACTCTAAAATTGAATGGGCTTGGAGTAGTCCGGAATATGAAAGGACAATTCCTTGTCATATCCAAGACCAGTTTTGTGCTTGTTGTGGACAAGCTCTTCCCAAGGTCTGATGATGGACTTGGGAAGCGAAGTGTGAACATCTGCATCTGCATACAAATCTGCTTTTTAACTAGGCACTGAATGTGAATCAACTGCAACATTATTCACTTGCTGCTTATAGGAGTCTGTTTCAATTTTCTGAACAGAAACAAGTTCAGAATGATGACTCCTATGTTGTAATTCTGCTTGTTGAAGCTGAGATTCAAGCTGCAAAAATTCAATATTTTCTTGTGCTTTATGTAGATAGCTCTGGATGTCAAAAAGAGTGTCTTTGCTGATGTTTGCTATCCCATCGACAATGGAATGTATTAAAGTATTCAACAATTCTATTGCATCATCAATTCCAACCATCTCTTCTTCTTCTTCTCTCTTTTTTTTTTTTAACAAAAGATAAACTGATGAGGGAAAATATACCCAGTTGTACTTTCAGCACATTAAAAGATAAGAGAATATTCCAAGTCTATGAATGCAGTCACGAGTGCAAACTTTGATTTGCAACAAACAAATGGAAATGTTTTAACGTGGCTGACTGAAAGAGCCTTCTAGAATTAGATTTTTCTAAAGAAGCTGAAACTGATGCACATGAAGGGAATGATCAGATTGTTATTGCACTTCTCCAAGTCCAAAACTTTGACAGCAATAAAACGACCCTTTCAAAACAATGCATAAAGAATGAACCGACCTACTCTATGCTCTGACGCAGAGTTTTAACGCACAAGTGAAGAACACCATTCCACTCTCACCGTATCATTCAACACAGGTTCCGATCTTCTATGTAGCATGGACTTCAAATATTAACCATTCTTCTATGTAGCATGGACTTCAAATATTAACCAATCTTCTATGTAGCATGGACTTCAACTAGGAAGGGAAGGGTTTCTGTCCTATCATTCGGTCTAAAGCCATTCAATGCCTTCAATCGTGGCACCTGGAATTTTTCTAAATGAGCGTTGTCTGCTCTCTCTAAACTTAAACATCGCACAAAAGAACATAACCGCATGGGAAGAGCGCATCTACATATGAAATTATTCTGGGTATCGGAAGGGAACGACCTTCTACAACTCCGCCTCCATTTCCTTTCTCACGAATTCAGGTACCTTCTTATATCAAACCTCTAAGGAGATCATTTGACCGATGATGTGAGGGATAGGTGGTGCGTACAACGTGGAGGAGCATTGTCGACAGAGGAGGTGTGATGCCACAGTGGGGAGGAGTTAGCGTGGATGAGGCGTTGCAGAGGGAGGGGAGGACTTTCGCAAGAGGGACCAACAGGTGCTAGGGAGCGGGGAGAGGGAGCGGGTAGGAGGGAGTTACGTTGTTGAGTGAGGTGTGGGAGGGAGGATAGAGAGAGTCGACATGCGGGAGATGAAGCGGTGGAGTGCCAAATGGTTGCAACACCACCGTGCAGGAGGGAGGGCGCAGTGGGAGGCCGAGCAGTGAGTATGCTGAGGAGGGAGAGGCCACGAAGAAGGTGTGGCAGTCGGGGATGGGACCAGAGCTGGTGCTGTGGGAATAAAAACAAAAAGCTGGTGGGATCTCAATGCCTGAAACTTTCAAAAGAATTCCAGGATGTTGTTAACCGTCTTTCCTTGAAGGCTTCATTCTTTAGTGGTGACAGTCAGAAGCATTAGTGCGTGTGGCTCGGCACATTCAACCAAGAAGAAGTTGCGGCCAGGGCCGACGACAGGGCCGCCATAAAGTTACGCGGTGCCTACGCCATCACTAACTCGAACTTGATCGACAATTAGCAGGAGGTCGTCTTTCTCTGTGGCCACTCTAAGAGCGAAATTATAAACATGCTGAGAAAGCACACCTATGACGAAGAACGAAAGCATAATAAGTTCTCCTCGGACATACAAGGGCGTTGTCCCACAACATAACCGGCGGTGGGGTGCTCAGTCTGATGGCAACCTATGCCAACCCAAACTGTTCAACTATCATATGTTTGATGGCAGCTATGCCCCTCCACCGTCATGCCAAGGTGAAAAGGATGGTATTGAGCACGTATCAGGCAGCTAGTGGAGCTGGTGCCGCAGCCATGGCTGAGCTTGAACAACAAACACGCGAGTGGCGCATCTCTCAAGTGACGCCAGGTTAGAGTGGCGCAACGGAAGCATAATAAGTTCTCCTCGGACATACAAGGGCGTTGTCCCACAACCTAATGGGCGGTGGGGTGCTCAGTCTGATGGAAACCTACGCCAACCCAAACTATTCAACTATCATCTGTCTGATGGCAGCTACGCCCCTCCACCGTCATGCCAAGGTGAAAAGGATGGTAGTGAGCACGTATCAGGCATAGCTAGTGGAGCTGGTGCCGCAGCCATAGTTGAGCTTGAACAGCAAACACGCGAGTGGCGCATCTCTCAGGCAACGCCAGGTGAGAGGAGTGTTTGGTTAAACAGTGGAAGCCTGGTGGAGGAGTTATGATTCCAGAGGTTATGATTCCACTGGATACGTTACAACATAGACATCTAGCATAGGAGCAGCGTATTCTTTGGAGAAATGGGATGGAGGACACTGTAGTGAGAGCAGACTGTAATTGACGGGATCAGAATATGAAGGAGGTAACTGCAACTGCAACAAAGTGTAGCCAGAAACAGAGCTAGCTACAAAAATAACGCTTCTGTAGGAGGGATTGAATTTCTGACAGTCAGTAAATTAATACACTGAAATGGACACTGAGCAGAAATGACATTACTCACATTTACATAGAGGCCACTAAACGTATGGCTCCGATACCATGTTAAACACACACATGGTGAAACACACACAAAGGGAAAGATAAACAAGATAAGTGTGTGATATATTACTATTAACCATAGATGTGATTTTATAGTACATTAGGTGTGACCCTCGGATTCCGCATTCCAAGGTCACTTGGACTCATTTATGACTGTTCAGCTTCCACACCTACCCGTTGAGGATTAGGTGTCCAACAGTTTGTGATGGCACGAATAATAAGTCTGAAATAGCTCAATGGTTGATGGAAAGGAAGAAAAATTATTTTCGCTGAAGCGTTACATTCCGTAACCATTTTAATTGATTTTGCCAACAGGGTAGAGACTATCTTAAGACACTTCCAAATTCGAATACCTCCAGCGAGTAGATTATTGATGGAGGGGGTCAAACGATAAGGTTTCTATGATGGGCAATTTTAGACTGCTATGCTTGTATGTGATCAGAGATTATTAATTTTAATTAGCTAGATCTGAAAGTCTTCACCAATCTAACATTTCATTGTTCTAATTACGGCCGGAGTAACTAGTGATTAACATTCTCATTATTGTTGACGAAATTATCATTTAAACAAAATAAGCTTTTTGACTGCAGGGCGAACTGTCAGTTGGAACCATGGCATCTTTTATCGGTTATACTTTCATGTTGACATTTGCAGTGAGTAAAATATTTCTTTCCTTTTTTACTGAATTGATTTAACTGTTTATATCTCTCTATCTGTTAGGCTGTCAATTGGATATTTATCCTGTAAAGAAAATGCGATTTTGTGTTAACAATTGCCATTGTTCATTTAGGTGCAAGGGGTTGTGAACACACTGGGTGATTTTCGCGGGATGCTTGCTGCAGTTGATCGCATCAATTCTGTCATATCTTCGACAGAAATTGATGAGTCATTGGATTTTGGATTAGAAAGACAGGCTCGTGGTGAACATTTAAGTTCCAAGGAGTATGAAAATGCAGAAACTGCTGACAATGTTTCTGACATGAATTTCAAGATTAGACATTTCATGTCAGGGCTGAAGTCAACTTCTAGTGTTCGTGAGCTAGCTTGGGCTGGAGATGTTGCTCTTGAAGGTCAGCCAGTTCTCCTTTTCTTGGGATCTAAAATATTATAGTGTTACTCCTAATATTTTTAACCTGCCAGTGGATATTACGAATTTGCTATCCTGTTGATGCCATACTTCTGCAAACTAGTAAAGAGTTGAATTAAATACCTGGCCCATCTCTGATTATAAACGACTTCCATTCCCAATACAGACTCTGTCATTTACCTGGCCTTTGTTGTGTGTGTGTGTATTATTCATTTGTTTCACTTACTACATAATAGAAGCTCTAGCTAGCTGCATCTTCAAATAAGAAGTTGGTTCACCATATAAAAAGCAACAGAACCACTTTAGATAAACAACCTAGGTCCCTAAAAATTCTGTTTGGTGTTATTTCATCATCAACAAATTCAAATTGTATACAACATGATCAGTGTTTCCCATTTTCTATTGCTTATGAACATTAGGTATTCCTTTGGTCTCATTTGCATGTTACAAATTCCAACATTGCAGATATCAGCAAACTTGCAATCTGACATTGATACCATTGATGTAGATTTTAGAGGCTAGAGCTTAGAACAGAATCACAGATTGAGATGTCGTTGTTGTGTCTTTTATTTCTTTTACTCTTACTCAGGCATCACATTTACAATGCCTATCAATTTTCTAAGCTATAATTCTAACCAGCTTGCAAAATGAGTCCATGACAGATGTATACTTTGCTTACCCACTGAGGCCTGATGTCCAAGTCTTGAATGCCTTTACTCTTAACTTGAACCGTGGAACAGTAACAGCTCTTGTGGGTTCAAGTGGTGCTGGAAAAAGTACAGTTGTGCAGCTCTTGGCACGCTTCTATGAGGTTTGTTTACTGCTATGTGTGCGCTCTTCATTAATCACTTTTGCTGAGCATCATAAAGATTGTCTTTTAGATGTAACTGCTTTTTGTTGACAGCCAACACAAGGTCGAATAACAATAGCTGGAGAAGATGTGCGGATGTTTGACAAAACTGAATGGGCACGTACGGTTTCCATTGTGAACCAGGTAATCTGAGCTTTGTCAAGAGTCACTGAGTCAACCTCATATTGAGAATCACTAATATGCTCTATTATTTTACAAGCTAAGACATTATGATCAATTAAAATCGATGCTAGAAAGTTGAACTGCTGGAGGAATGAGTGTTGTTAGCACTTGAAACCATCCAGTAACAGTGTAACTAGGAATTGGATCATGGTCATCACAAGCCAGTTCCTCCATGCTTCAAGTTTGCATGTGCTAGTGATCATAGATGAAGTAATAAACTCTAACCTGCAAAACTGATGTCAGATCTGGAAAGACAGCTTGATGGGAAATTATATATCTGCATGTTAAAAATACAGGAGATGGTGGAAACATAAGTGCGGGTTGTTTGACATGTTGTCCAATCATTATATTTGATACTAATGTTATAAACAAAGTATAAAAAAATATTCCATGTTCGAATTATATAATAATATTTATTAAGTGATATAGTTTGATGATTACAAAAATGAATATGAATGGCATTTATATGCCTATGGCGACCCTTCATGTGCAACTATATTTAAGAATTGTACCTTCTAATAATTACATATGATTTCCATTATACCCTAATTTTATGTTCCCATCTCTATATATGTTATTTTATATCCATATCATTTTGAACTCATATGTCTAAATTTGGCATGTTATTTGGGAGGAGAAATTCTGAGGTGGAAGTGTGTGCTACATATCCTCACAACTGAAATATCTGAAGTTGGATATTGTAATTGTTATATTTGTTGTTTTCTTTTATCTTTTATGCTTTCTAAAATAAAATATCAATGCACCCAACATGCAGGAGCCAGTGTTATTTGCAATGTCAGTTGCAGAAAATATTGCCTATGGATTACCAAATGAGCAAATTGCACAAGAAGATATTGTTTCAGTTGCTAAAGCTGCCAATGCCCATGATTTCATCATTGCTCTGCCACAGGTTTGAGTCTTGTTCTCGTACCTTGTGATATTTTATTATTTTTATAGGTGAATATTTGTTGAAGTTAATCATGTGGGAAGTGTCTTTTCACTTGGGATCAATTTTGCAACATAAATTTCACTTAACTTATTCAGTTCAACTACATTAGTTGTTCATGTTTTATATAGGGTTATGACACACTAGTGGGCGAACGTGGAAGCTTGTTAAGTGGAGGACAACGTCAGGTAACGAAAACTTCATTTTCTAGATAGTTGACAATGTAACCATTGTTTGCAAGACACTCATTTTTTTATTGCCATGCTTCAGAGAGTTGCCATAGCAAGAGCTCTGTTGAAGAATGCTCCACTATTGATACTTGATGAGGTAAAACCACAGCCTTTAAGACTGCAACTGAAATGAACAGACTAGTTACAAGTAGAAGTTCAAAAAGATTAAACAATATTTGAAAACACTTGTGTTAGATATTTTCTCTATCGTGCTTTTCCAATTTATCTCCCAAATATTATTTTTGCTTTAGGCAACCAGTGCTTTGGACGCTGTTAGTGAGCGCCTTGTACAAGATGCCCTTGACCATTTGATGAAGGTACTTTCATCTTCTTAAAATTATTATGCGGGGTGTAGCAATTGTGTTTTGAGAAGTTGATGTAAGTATCCAAATCTGATTGTCACTATTGATGGACAGGGCCGAACTACTTTGGTGATTGCACATAGGCTGAGTACTGTGCAAAATGCTGATCGAATAGCTGTCGTTTCAGAGGGAAAAGTGGTTGAATTGGGTCACCACTCTGAATTGTTGGCCCAAGGAGGCCTCTATTCTTCCTTGGTGGATACTCAAAGGCTTGCCTTTGAGTAATTTAATTTTAACATAGTTCATTTATGCTCTGTTGTAGATTATCCTTGGTGAACATTCTTAAAATCTTATAAACACTAGGAACTTAATATGAAAAGCATGATTGAATTCCTTTCCTGAGATTTTTGTTTCAATGGCTGCAATAGTTGCCGTCTAGACTCACAGCAATGCATGAACTCATGTCAAATATTTGAGACCAATATTCAAGCATGTTGGACACCAAAACCCCTAAATACATGTAATGGAAGTCACTGGTTTGTCTCTCTTGATCCTCTCAGGGGAGGGTGCTTGGAACTTAGGCATCACCCATTTTATACTTAGTAACACTAAGTACCATCCTCGGAACGAGGGGAATTCCCTAGGATTTTCCAATGTTCCACCAAGACTCCGGTGCGGGGAGATGCAGGTGTGGGGAGATGCACAGGGGGGACGTGTGGGAGTACCCTCAAATTTTAAGGAAATTTCGAGGGTGCGGGGGGACGTCGGGGAATATATATATATATATATTCATTGTTCAATAATGAAAGCATACATATTAAATAGACTAATAGTAATACGAATACCAATACATTGAAAATTGAAATTTGATCCACACATAAAATTTAAATTCATAATTGAATTAAAATATGACATACATTGATCCATCCTCATCATTCATTTTGATACATACATCATTCATATGACATACTCATTATTCATCCATAACATGAGATTCAATAAAAAAATTAAATAATGAAATATTCAAGTACATCGATCCATATCATTCATCATTCATCATTCTACAGTCTACTTTGATTTAAAAATTAAATTCATCATTGTAGAATCTAAATTGAAACAAAACATAATAGTATATGTTGGAATGTGTAACTAGGTTCGGTCTTCATAATGACTATAATTATGAATTTCTATAATGAAGAAGACAAAGATAATAAAATGTATTTTTGTAAAGCTTGGTTCATGGGTTTCATGAGCAAGGAGTTTGAGTTTGTATTATAGGTCAAAGACTTTTTCTTGATGTCTTTTAGGGATTTGTCATCTTGTCATAAATGTATAATTTAGATTCATGTATATGAAGTGTTGTTACACTTGTAAAGTCAATTTATTGATGTAAGTAGTATGCCTCAAAACCTTGTCAAATGGCTCGTTGTAGATGGCTCAAGCATGATGGAAATATCCCTGATCAAATCAGTGTAACAGTGCTAGAGATACTCCTCTCAATTCGGCTCTCAATCAGAGGTAAAAGTCGGCTTATAAAACAATCAAAACTATTCATGGACAAGTCAACTAATTACCTGTGCCCAACCACTACATATACCCAGGTAGACTGCGCAGAACAAAACACATAACAGTTCGGATCAGTCTGAGTTTTTTGGACATGTCTAAGGCTATATTATAGTAACATGGTCCACAGTTTGGAACAAAATAGATAGCGAAGGAAAGGAGTTACAGTTGGAGTATAGAACATCGAAGAAAATGAAGTATTATGTTACTATCATGGGTCTAATAAACTTTGAGTATCTCTGCTAGGACTACAGTGGCACATTACAGTTCAGAACTACAGTAGGAAGTTAAGGGTTGACACAGTTAGGTACGAGATTTTGGAATATGATACAAATAAGGATACAATGAAGAAAAATGAGTTGTGGCATTGGGTTTTGGGTCTATATCAAGGATTACAAGTAGGACTGAAGAAAGTACTAGATTCTAGATAGACCAAGGGCTAGAAGAATTGGCATATCTTTGAAGTATATGCTACAAAAAGTCTTTAAAGGATTTCAAAGATAGTTTATCTAGGAATCAAGATTTCCTAGGGTCAAGGAGTGCATAAAAAAGTATATGCTACAAAAAGTCTTTAAAGGATTTCAAAGATATTTTATCTAAGAATCAAGATATCCTAGGGTCAAGGAGTGCATAAAAGAGTATTGTTAGAGATCGAGTTCTCTAGTCCCGGTGCAGAACGATGCAGAAAAGGAAATCAACATAACGAGCCAAGAAAAGAGTAGTGACAAGGTCTTGGAGGCATACAAAGGTCAAGGGTATGTGTCATGGTCACGGTGCTTGTCAACCGAAAGTCTATAAGGAGCATTACTTGCGGGTTTTCCTCTCCTAGAGGGAGAGGTTTTGGCCCTGGCTTGAATAGCCTAATTTTTGTCTCTTGTGTTTTGATAATTGACTTAATGAAAGACATAATAATCTAATGAAGAGAAGACCTAAGTAAGAGAAGTAAGCTCACAAGTAATTATGAAGTAGAGAATTGAATTAAACCATGCTCGTCCAACTTCTCAACATGGTATTTGAGCGAAGACGCTGAAGACAAAGGGCTACTTGACAAGGAGACACTCAAGGATCAAAGAGCAAGAATCAATTTCTCTAGAAAGCATCAAAGTCAAAGTTTACATTGAAAAGTCAAATCAGTTTGCAAGAAAATCCTCAAGCCATCTCAAGAAGACCTTCAACCTTATTCAAAGGATCCACACATCGGGGAGGTAAACTTAGCCATCAAAGATTCTTGATATTGAAGAGATTGTTGGAAGGAACATCATCAAGCACCATACAACACTATCCAACACCATTGAAGACATCATCATTCTGAAGTAATCATCAAGACATCCTTGATCACAAGGATCCAAGATCACCTACCTCCTTTGAAGAAATCAGTCTAAGATGGAGTTCCTGCCATCATCATCATCATCCAAGAAGCTGATAGAAGCAAGAAATCAATCTACACAAGTAATTTTTTATATGACCTCATTTGAATCTGTCAAAATGACTTATTGCAAAGAAAGCAAAAAGTTGGCCGGGTCATCAAACTTTTGTGCATGGAAGAAAAGGACAAATGTAAATCTAATTGAAAATGAAGTTATGGCTACATCAAAGGATCTACAACTCAACCTTCAAAAGAAGATGCTCGAGCTCATGCCAAGTACATGGAGGGAAAAATAAGAGCCCAGAGGATTCTCATAGAATCCATTAAGGACACACTCATAATCTATGAATTAAAACTAGAAACTACAAAAGAAATTAATGAAAAGTTGGTGGAGCTATTCTCTGTAAGTACTGCAGTAGAAGTAATCTCTCTGAGACAAGAACTATACAAGATGAAATTGTTAAGAGAGGAATGAATCACTTCATACTTTATGAGGATTTCTGAAATACGAGACTAACTGTAGGAATTCAGAGAAGTAATGTCTGATAGTGAAATGACCACAGTGGTGTAGAATTCTCTACCAGAAGAATGGGGTAACTTCACTTCAAGCTTATATGGGAAGAAAGAAGAAACACCATTCCAAGATCTATGGTCTCTATGTAAAATAGAGGTGTAATATCCCCAAAGGGAAATAACCAGTGATACACAGAAATATGCCAGACAGATATATAAAACAAAATGCTGGAACCAGATAATGGAACAAGTACACATAGAATGCCAGAATACTAAGCCATTTTATTAATCTGAGAACACATAGATAGGAGTACAAGATAATCAGAATGAGTGCACCTATCCTTTCCCTAGGCAAGTGGAGACCCTCTCAGAACAGATAATGGCGGCAAATAAGGACAGCGTCCTAGCTGGCTGAAGAACTGCTATGAAGAACTGCTGCTGGAATGCACTGGATCTATAAGCTGGAAACTAGATAGATGGCTGATCTCAATCCTCCAAACAACCCCCAGGGAATATGAAACTGAAGCTCCACCACCAATCAAACCCTCACCAATGAAAACGTTGTCTCTGCTAGTGACAGCGCAGAAGACAGATGAAACGCTGGCCACAAACCCTCCAGATAAGATGATCAGCTCCTCAAGGCTGGAAGTACTGAAAAACGCTGTCAAATCCCACACACAAGACCCTACTCATCAAATCAGCGTCCTCCCTGATTGGATCTGCGTCCTCTATGCTCAGATCTGCTGGATCTGAAGCCTCCCTATCCAGATCTGCATCCTATCACTCCAGATCTGCGTCCTCCAAGGCTGGATCTGCTGCTATCTATCCAGATCTAGGCTGGATCTGCCAATATCTCCTCAGATCTGCGTCCTCCAAGGCTGGATCTGATGGTCCAGTCCTCCTATCCGGATACTGCTGCGCTATCTCTCCGGAATGCGTCCTCCAAGGAAATTTGGATTTGATAGATGAGGTCCTCCCTAGGATACTGCTGTCTCTCCGGATCTCGTCCTCAAGGGCAGGATCGATGCTATCTCTCCGGATGCGCACCCTACGGAACCTAGATACGCAAATATCTCCTCGGATACGCAATCTCCGTCTTACGGATCTGTCAATCATCATCCTTCGGATACCGTCCTTCTATCTCCTAGAACAACGTCCTCTCTCTCGCCCAGTCTGTCTCCTTTCTTCTAGAGACGGGGTCTCTTCCCTCTCAGGATGCTGGACTGCCTCTCCGAGGCAATGATTCTGCCTTCTACTCTCTGCAGGTACTTGAGCTTCTTCTCTCAATCTCCTTTTGAAAACTCTTACCATTCTACCAGCTGAAGACATAAATAACACTAGGGCAGGCACTCGAAGTCCCCCGAAGCTAAGGGTGAAACCGGAAATAACCTTACCAGGGCAGGCACTCGAAGTCCCCCGAGGCTAAGGGTGAGATCTCCGAACGGAGACACTCGGTTGCACTAAACAGTGCTGCAGACCGACTAAACAACCGGCGTGCTGAAGCAGACAGAAGTCTGGCTCTCAATATCAATATCAAATCATGCATGCCGAAATGAGGTGAGAACCCCACCTTTTATAGTGCTAAACTCCCTCCAAAACTTTGACTGCGTCCTTCACTCTCCTTGGCCTGCGCAGTTACCCTTGGGTCAGCGTGAAGCCTCCCCTCATATCCATGTGGACCCCCAAGGCCCCCTCTCTAAGTTATAACGTTAATCAACTAGGAAAACACTTTATTTTATAAAGTGAGGTGACTTAAGTGAGGTGACCCCTCTTATTTCTCACTTTATTTATTATTTCTAGCTAAAGCGGCAAAATTAAACAAAATTGAAATATTCCAATTAGCAAGGCTAATTGGGAATATTACAGTCTCCCCCGGCAAAACGTTGCTTGTCCTCAAGCAACTGAAGTGATGGATGCTGTAAAATATGCTCGCTCTCCCAAGTGGCATCCTCATCCGGCAAAAATGGCTTGTCCTCAAGCAACGCTTGAACAAGCCTATCCTCTAGCTGATGCTCCCCACTAGTACTGCAAAATGTGCCTGGGTCCCACTGAAACCTCTCTGTCTCCTGCATCACCTTGATACGAAGGGATATCTCAATGCCAGGATCCCAAACTGGCCTCTCATGGTACCAGCCAATCAATAGTCCTCCCAGATCCCATCGCCACTGTGGCCAATAATAGCCCAAGTCCCATGGCTCGGACTGCTCGCTGCCTCTGGCTATGACTAAAGACCATGACTGCTGCTGCTCTGCATCTATGAATGTGTAAGTTGGCCCATCAACTGTGAGCCAACTCATCACCTCTCTCCGATCAAGGCATGGAGTCGGAAATATAATGAGGAATATCTCCCTCCTGTGGATCCTCCATCTCCCAGCAATCATCCAGACAAAATGAGCCACCTCCCAACAATGCAACTCCTGAAAATCTCCTTCCACCTCAATCTCTGGTAATGAAGGTGGGCCGAAAATCTGAACTTGGAAAGCATCATAGCTTACCCCATGCTGTCCTCCTCTCCACTCATGACAAGTGTAGAGTGTATGCTGATCCTGGGCTGCAAAATCATTGCCCTCCAATGGCAAAGTGAAAAACAATCCTCCAGAGAAGGTTCCCCCAACAATGAAGAACAAGCTGGCCCAAGACAATTCATCCATGAAGAATAGGATATGGTCATCATGGATCATCCAGATGAGAGGTTTTCTGAAAGTTTTAGATGAGGATACATAATGCAAACAATCTCTCGCAAGGATACAGCGCAGTCTCATCCACTGCAACTTCAGAAAATTATACGGCAAGCAATTTACAAGATTCATCACACCTACTAATGGATAGTAAATGGCTGAATATGACAACAACATAAGACCAAACACTTGCCCATGGCTGTACAATGGATGAATATCAACCTCATGGCCCACCTCAAAAGAGAGCACATATGTAGTAGTGGCGGCCATGCCTCCTCTCATGCTCCTATTAGAACATGTAGTGCAGAAAATACTCAAAGGCACATTCAGCTCAAGTGTCTCTCTCATAATCAAGCCTTCCATACAAATCTGATCTATATCAGCAAATGAAGACATGATCAGCAGCAAAATGAAGGAAATGCCGAAGGTCTCATGTGGTGCAAGAGGGTACCAACAGCTTCCCAAACAAGTACAGCGCAGTTTTACAAGTTGTTGCTTGATGAAAGTACATGGCAAAATGTTTCTTGTTACATAGTTAATCATGCATGTCTTTATATGATACATGCTATAGTGCAGAAAATGAACATACATGTGATGATAAAACATTTGCCCAAGGCCACAAAAGAGATGGCTGCCTCCATCATGTAGATTGGCCCAATACAACTCATGGAGCAATGTGACAAGCTTGCCCTCTTGTGAAGCAATGTACTGCATAGGAATGGCAAGAGTGTGCAAATCAATGAATGTATAGACAAAACCCTCACCATATGCTGGAAGTAAGAGGGTACATGGATCCATAAATGAGTCCTCCATAGTGTTTTGGCATGCTATGAAGAAGAATGAACCATGTGCTGCAAGAAGATAATCCTCCTCATGCTTGGAAACCCAAGTCAAGAAGAATATGCCATAGATGTCTCTATCATCATTACCTCCTCTTTGTGCAACGAATATGAAGTGATCCTGGGACCTATGGGTTATAGATCCACCATATCTCTGCTGCGCACACTTCATCCATAATGTTCTGCTCCAAGGTGACAACGCTGGGAGCTCATGCAAATAAGCTCCTGTCAATACAAGACTCTGCTCTTTGACATGCTCCTTGTCAAAGACTCCTCTAATACTGCTGCAACAAGTGTGGAATACTCCCCAAGATGGAAGTGCTTCCCCGTCATCATCAATGATCAAGGAGATAGTGCCATCCCCTCTTCCTGCAACATCATGCAAAGTGTGAGAGCAAATCTGCCCTTGCTCTCCCAGGAACAAACCAAGCAACCAAACAATTTGCTGCCTCCCCATACTTCCATCATACAACTCATGTGATGAAGACATAACGAGTATCATAGCAACACCATGCATACATACTCTATGTTGCTCCATGATGCAAGTATCCAGCCATCTTTCCTCCACCCTCCGACTCTTAGGAAGAGTGTTTGCCAAGAGATGGCCAAACTCTTTCAAGAGTAACCAGCGCAGCCAAGCCTCCTGCTGCCTGGTAGCACAGATCTGCAAGTAGCCTCCTAGCTCCTTGCTCATCATTCCCATCCACTCAATCACGTGTGGATGCCTCCTTCTCCTCATCCAGTTACTCCTCCCATGAGGGCTACAATCCTCCCAAATCAAATTTCTGATTTTGCACTTCATGGGATTTTGAAGTATAAACTTCTCAAGGATCAATGAGACCCTATCAAGAATCAAATAGGTGGTAGGCAAAAACCTCCCATCATGATGTGTGTGGCTCAAGGAATGTCCAACACAAGCATGAGAGATGTTATCCATCCGAAGATGTCCCCCATCTTCCATCTGCTCTTGTGAGAAGGGAAGAAAGTCATCGCACCCCATGGTGTGTCGAAGTGCATCTCTAGTGAGATCTCTCCTTGAGACCTCCTCTTCATCCATAGTCTGCTCCATCGAGTACCAACTCAAAATCTCTCGCCATCCAACCTCAACACGTGGCTGATGTACCCTGTGCAACTCTAATCGTCTCATCCCATTATCCAAGTCAATATATGAGACCTGACTAGGTGGCACTGCCTCTCTCTCTCTCTAATGGAAAGAGATGACCCCTCAATACTGCTAGTCCCGTCCATGCATGCCTGAAGGGGAATGATCTGACGCTCCCTCGTGCCCTCTGGTTGTACCATCAGGGAATCCAGCTGTTCCCCAATGCGGACCAACTTGGCCGCCGACTTGGCACAAGTCACTCTCATACCCTGCAGCTCCTGGTCCTGCAACAAAATGGTCTCCCGTACTGACGCGGCCTTCTCCCTCAAAACTCGAAGGTCCGTCCGAAGCCGATGATACCGCTGTCTGCGACCATCATCCGATACCTCTGTATCCCTTAGTGCCTCATCGATAATGGATATAACTCCTGATACCTCACCCATCTGTCGTGTGCTGCTACCATCCGAAGACTCGGACATGGCTCCAGTCACCACCTCAGTGGATGGCTCTACCGGGGTAGGCTCTACCTCCTCCACTATGATATCAACCGGCACGATCAAGGAGGTCTCTAAGGATGGTGAGTCCTGTGTCACACTAGGTGTATCCTCGAACTCCCTGCAATCCGGTGTGTCCTCATCCTCCAAGTGCGAGGTAACCATTTTAATGGTTTTCCTCTCCGATACTCGGTCAAGCTGGAAAGAGGTATCCAACTTGTCCTCCCAAGCTTTTTCTGAGCGCCTGGATGACCCGTCAAATGTCGGTAGATGGAATCTGTCCACTGTGCGCTGTAAGCCCTTATCCTGTGAGTGCTTGTTCCCTCTGTGAAAGTTGTGAGGTCTACTATCACGCTGGAGCTTAACATAATCTCTACTAGCTGTGCGGTGGTCATCACGGTGGTATTCGTGCCCCTTGTGCTGGTGCTGATCAGGGGGTTTGATGCCGCACCGATACTGGAGATAGCGCTCGAAGGGGAAAGTATCCATGAATGCCTGTCCTAAGCCCTGCCACTCTGCAAAAACGGCTGCCCATCGAGTTGGACTCCACATACTGCTGCTTAAATTCGACCTCCGATTAAACCACTGAAAACTATTCAGAAAATTCTAGGAATTTGGGAAGGTGATCCTTGTCCAAAACCCAGAAAAACCCAGAAAACGTTTCTCATAATTCCAAACTTCAAAATTTGACCCTTTATATTTTGGCCCTTTTTCCAACTGCGTTTTTGGTATTGCAACTGCTATTGCTCTGTATGATCTCTCTCCCAATGTCATATGCCACAGGCTAAGCCAGAATTATGCTCTGATACCACTGTAATATCCCCAAAGGGAAATAACCAGTAATACACAGAAATATGCCAGACAGATATATAAAACAAAATGCTGGAACCAGATAATGGAACAAGTACACATAGAATGCCAGAATACTAAGCCATTTTATTAATCTGAGAACACATAGATAGGAGTACAAGATAATCAGAATGAGTGCACCTATCCTTTCCCTAGGCAAGTGGAGACCCTCTCAGAACAGATAATGGCGGCAAATAAGGACAGCGTCCTAGCTGGCTGAAGAACTGCTATGAAGAACTGCTGCTGGAATGCACTGGATCTATAAGCTGGAAACTAGATAGATGGCTGATCTCAATCCTCCAAACAACCCCCAGGGAATATGAAACTGAAGCTCCACCACCAATCAAACCCTCACCAATGAAAACGTTGTCTCTGCTAGTGACAGCGCAGAAGACAGATGAAACGCTGGCCACAAACCCTCCAGATAAGATGATCAGCTCCTCAAGGCTGGAAGTACTGAAAAACGCTGTCAAATCCCACACACAAGACCCTACTCATCAAATCAGCGTCCTCCCTGACTGGATCTGCGTCCTAGCTGCCCAGATCTGCTGGATCTGAGTCCTCCCTCTCCAGATCTGCTGCTATCTCTCCAGATCTGCGTCCTCCAGGGCTAGATCTGATAGATCTGAGTCCTCCTTATCCCGATCTGCTACTATCTCTCCAGATCTGCGTCCTCCAAGGCTAGATCTGATAGATCTGAGTCCTCCCTATCCAGATCAGCCGCTATCTTCCGTATCCGCGTCTTTCCAAGGCCGGATCTCGATACATCCGAAGTTCCCTCCCTATGCGTGACCGCGCTATCTCTCCGTATCTCTGCGTCCCTCCAAGGTCGGATCTCCGATGCTATCTCTCCGGGATCCGCACCCTGCGTAACTAGATCTCGCAAATATCTCTTCTATCTCGCAATCTCCAAGTCTCCAACTCACAATGTGTCTTCGATTCCCGCGTCCTTCTCGTCTCCCGGAACACCGTCTCTCTAAGCCCGACCGTCCTTTCTTCCCCCGGAACAAACATTCTCTCGCATCCGAACTGTCCTTCTCCCCCGAAACAACGTTCGCCTTTCTCAGATTTGCGCAGCCACAAGAGGGCTTCTTCCTCTCCAAATCTCCACCTGAAAATGCTGTCAATTCCCACTGAAACTGAAGGGTGTTACTCAGGAAATAACCTTACTAGGGCGGGCACTCGAAGTTCCCCGAAGCTAAGGGTGAAACCAGAAATAACCTTACCAGGGCAGGCACTCGAAGTCCCCCGAGGCTAAGGGTGAGATCTCCGACCGGAGACACTCGGTTGCACTAAACAGTGCTGCAGACCGACTAAACAACCGGCGTGCTGAAGCAGACAGAAGTCTAGCTCTCAATATCAATATCAAATCATGCATGCCAAATGAGGTGAGAACCCCACCTTTTATAGTGCTAAACTCCCTCCAAAACTTTGACTGCGTCGTTCACTCTCCTTGGCCTGCGCAGTTACCCTTGGGTCAGCGTGAGGCCTCCCCTCATATCCATGTGGACCCCCAAGGCCCCCTCTCTAAGTTATAACGTTAATCAACTAGGAAAACACTTTATTTTATAAAGTGAGGTGACTTAAGTGAGGTGACCCCTCTTATTTCTCACTTTATTTATTATTTCTAGCTAAAGCGGCAAAATTAAACAAAATTGAAATATTCCAATTAGCAAGGCTAATTGGGAATATTACAAGAGGAAACAAGATTGAAAGCCAAAGCTGATATAGGACAAAGTGAAAAGAATCAAGCCCTTGTAGCCATATGGACAAAGTACGATGCTTTGGATGTCATGAACTTGGGCATTATAAAAGAGATTGTCCTAAATCTGGAAAGGACAAGAGGAAAAAGGAAGAATCCAGTGTCACAGAAGAAAGAGAAGAAACTAATGCAAAGAAATCTAAGAAAGAAGAAGTGAGAGATCTTCATTATGATTGAGATCATCTTCCTCTTTAATAGGTTTTTGTCGGTTGTAAAATAGTATGATAGGAAGTGTTGTACATTAATGCATCACTCTAGAAATGGCATCATGATAGAAGCATGGAAGGAGTACTAGTCATAGGAGAATGTCCGCAATACATCTATGCTATGAAAGAAGTGACTCCCGAGAACGTCACTGATAACAAAATTGATGGAAGGTAGTCATCTAGATCAAGGGTCATATATGGAAAAAGGTGCTTACATTTTCTAATTGAGTCCTCTTTGGATTCATTGGTTAGGAAGAAATCAAAAGGTTTCATTGAGAATTCTATCTTTCAGAATTTTGGGAAATGATGACATATTGATGAAGCAGGTCCAGGGAATGAAATTATTCATTCTAGGGAAAATTGTTGCAGGATTACTTAAAAGGATAAGGAGGCGAGGTACATATATTTATATGCTAACACTGGATGCTATGAATTCATGTCATATAGTTGCAGGTGATGGACTTCTACCTTTAGAAATATGATCAAAGAAAGGAGAATCTCTTTCGATACACAGGTTGTTATTAACAAATGAAATCAACATAATATGTCCTCATATGAAATATGAAGTGGTTGTATACAAACAAGGAACTGCATACTGGAAGTTCCTGGGAATGAAACTCTGTGGAGAAAGAAGGGAAAATATCATAAAGTGCAACCATGATAAGATGAAGTTATCATCCGGAAGCGGAGAAGATTTGACTGTGATATCTCCTAAGAAGATATGTAGACTCTGATAGAAGTATGGTAAAGATGAAGAACCTTGATAATACATATCTTTAGGAGATGTGTCAATCTGTATGAAGGATGTTGATGCCTACAAGATGTCAGTGAAAAATCATCACTATATGTTTATCTGGATAAGCTTATGTAGGGCTGCCAACCATATGGAAGGATGAAAGATCCTTGAAATATGGTTCGAAGGAAAGTAACATGGCATGAAGATGGACCAGATGTGAAAGACTGATGAATCAATTTCTGATAGATGACATGACTCATGGATGAAAGTGATGGATGATTTGTGCCCTATGAAGCTATCCCAAAAGTTGAAGACTCCAACATTGAAGAATTTCATGAAATCGAAGGGAGAAGTTCTTTATGAGTAGCTTGGTGTCTCACCATTGTTGCTGCAGGTCCCTGGTTAAGAGGGAGCCTGGTGGTAAGTTTCTTACTTGGAAGAAACGTGGTAATTCCTAAGAAGGAGCTTAGGTACATTCCTTGTATAGGAATGAGTACATTCCCTTGTGGAATATGTCCTCCCTAGTTTAGAGGGAGAGATAGACACATCATTATGGTCTTCAACTAGGAAGACACAATGGAGGATTGGGTAATAATATGGCATTTGATACTCTTTGAAAATGTAATAGGGCATTCAAGATAAGAATAGTCGTGGACCGATATTCTTTGAGGATTAACTACCTAAGATAAGAATAGGCCAGGAAGGTAGACCGATATTCTTTGAGTATATACCTTGGAGAGACAATGATGATAGTTTCTATACGTCATTTGTCTCGCTAACAGTGTAGCCCATTGTCTCATTGAGTGTAATATCCCGAAAGGGAAATAGACAGCAATACAAGCATACGACAATATGGAAAATCCCAGAAATAGAACATAAAGCAAATACTCATAAAAATGCCGAGAATGCTAAGCCATTTTATTAATCTGAGAATATAATGAAATACAATGGATAATCAGAATGATAGCACCTATTCTTGCTCAAGGCAAGTGAAGAACTCTCTCAGAAAGATAGGAAATGGCTGCCACAAGAAACTGCGTCCCAGCTGCTAGGAACTGCCGTAAATTGCTGCTGCTACGGGAATGAACTGAAACTAGGGGCTGATCCCCTTGCCGGAATGGGCTGAAAATCTGCAAATCACCTGTACTCGCCAACCCGGACCAAACCTAGAAACCATAACAAAAATGGACCACCTCCGAAAATCACCAAGGAAACCCTCCTCAAGGAATTACGCTGTCCCTCCAGGCCCAGCGCAGATGCCAAATGATAGACGTTGAAACAGAGCCACAAACTCCCCGGAAAATCTCCAACTGGTAAAGACTGAGCCTCCACACCGGATCTCACTGAAACCCCTGCAGAAAACCCTGCACCGGAACACCTCCAACAAGAACTGCGTCCTCTCTCCCAGGGACTGCGTAGTCACCAAAAGAAGCCCAGCTCCTCCGCAAAACAAACAACCAAATCTCCCGTAAAAGACTGAAGGAAAAACCTTGCCCGAGCAGGCACTCGAAGTCCCCCGGGGCTAAGGGCGAGATCTTCGACCGGAGACACTCAACGCACTAAACAGTGCTGCAGACAAGCTAAACAGCCAGCGTGCTCAAGAAGACAAAAGTCTAGCTCAAATATCATCAACAACAAGAATGCCAAATGAGATGGCTCTCCCACCTTTTATAACGCTGGCCCTCCTCAAAACCCTAACGTGGTCCCTCTCTCCCACGTGCTCCTCATAAGACTGCGCAGAAGCTCCTAGAGGCTACGTGAGCCTCCCCTCATACGTGGTGTGGACCCCCAAGGCTCCCCCTTAAGTTATAACGTTGCACCTACTAGGGAAACACTTTATTTTATTTAAGTGAGTTAGACCCCCTTTATCACTTTTATTTATTAATAAACTATAGTCGGCAAAACTATACAAAAATCAAATATTCCAATTAGCGGTGCTAATTAGGAATATTACAGTCTCCCCCGGCAAAATGTTGCTTGTCCTCAAGCAACTAAAGTGATGGATGCTGCAAAATCTCCTTGCTCTCCCAAGTGGCATCCTCATCCGGCAAAAACTGCTTGTCCTCCAACAATGCCCGAACAAGCCTCCTCTCTAGCCGATGCTCCCCACTAACACTGCAAAATGTGCCGGGGTCCCAGATGTGCCACTGAACCCTCTCTGACCTCTGCATCACCCTGACATGAAGGGTCCTTTCAATGCCAGGATCCCAAACTGATCTCTCACTGACCAACAGTCCTCTCAGCTCACAATGCCACCAGGGCCAATCATCGCCCAAGTCCCACGGCTCAGGCTGCGCACTATCTCTAGCTATAATTGATGCTCTCAGGGGTGAAGACCACCAACTGGCATCAATGCTCCCAGGCTCATGTTGTACTACACCTGTAACTGCATTTACTGCCCCACCAACTGCATACAAACTCCTCACCTCTCTCCAGTCCAAGTCCTGACTCAATCCCATGCTGATCCTACTCCCCTGAAATCGGGATGGGGTGCTGAAGAAATGATGACCTGTGTCCCCCTGCCAGCTGGAATCTATAACATGTGCTATGTCCATGGGCCCCTGCTCCGGAGTGCTCCCTCCGAAGAATACCATAACATCAAGAGGGTACCAACTCATGATCTCCCGCCAGTCCATCATGGAAGAAGAATCTGATGTAGCGATAACAACTGCATATGGAACATGCCGGGAGTGCTGTCGCCAACTCATAATCAACTCCCACTGCTCTGCCCTATCTGCCAGTGAAAGTTGCCTGTAGAAGGAAGCCCCTCTCTCTATAATGGGCCAAAGTGGGCAAGATATGCTGCAAGCTCCATCGATGTACTCCTGGAGAGTGCTACACACTAAAAACACTGCAGCTCTGCTGACTGTGTGTGCACCTATCTGCGTCTCATCCCTGTGTCGACCCACAGATGGATGCTCCACCATATCCAACAACTCCTCCCACTCCTGATTAGGAATGTCATGCTCCCGCTGTCTACTGGTCCCCTGTAGAACAATCCCATCGACCTCCAAAACCTCTAGAGAATATGGACCTGCAGCTGCTGTCACCGTACTCTATGTCAGTGCATATGACTGTCCCACCTCGATGTCTGACCCCAATGTTAGCCGCATATCCCTCATCGACTCAATGTGGGCACCCATCCTCTCGATAAAGTGTCGATACAGTGTCTGGAGCTCAAACACATACTGGGATGCTACCTCTGCTGTACCCAGTATCCTTTGTTGTACCCAGTATCCTCTGCCCATGCATGTTCTCGACATGCCGTGAGGGAAAAGTGATGCATGTCTCCCTCATGACCTACTCCCCAAGCGTAGGCTCAGTGATGACTCATGCACCACCTCTGCAAAGGATCATCTCATCCCCCAACCTGTGGCTGTCAACTAGCACACCAACCCAGTGCCACTGCTGAGAAGTCTCTCGCCTAGTGTACTGAGTGTCATCCAAATATCTAGGGTGAACCTCGCGTACCCTGCTGCTCACGCCCAAAGTGCCAAAGGTCAAAAACATAATCAGCTATACCTGTGAGTGATGTCGAAGCGAGATAGGTGTGTGAGTCCCCACAGATACCGCTAAGTATCGCTCCTTTGTCTCTCCATCGATCCTGGGTGAACTACTACCAAAGGTAAGCCCGATGTCCCCGTCCATGAGTCTCTCTGGAAGAAATGCTCTAAGACCCTGCTGTGCAGTACCGTATGCCCTCGCATACCACTGATCATCCATATACTCCTCAACATGCCACTGCACACTGAGGCATACCTCGGTATGCTGCTGGATACCATGTGCTACTGCTGTAGCACCCTGTACCGTCTCGTGCCCTGACTGTGTCCAGGCATCGGTCACTCTCCACATGCTCTCAATGTGATGTAGGATACTCCTACTCCACAATGCAGTCCCACACACTATGGTACACCACCATGCTACTCCATGTCCACCGGCAATCCACCGCTCAATGCTAGAGGCTCCCACACATCCCTGGATGTGATGACCTAGAGTTGTGCCTCTACATGTCAGACTACCACCAATCGGTAGCATCCTCTCCACCGTCGCATCACTATACCTGCCGACGAAAGGATCATCACTCCAAATCCTCCTCAAGGGGTCCGAGAAGTGAATCTCCCTATGTGTCAGTAGTGTTACCATCACTGCTCGGCTCTGATGCATCCTCTGTGCCCCACACAAAGGTGAAGAATCCTTGGCCCCATACAAGGTGCCATCTGGTGGCCTTCCAATGCCACCTCCTCCAACAAGCTCCTGCCAAGGTATGTTGACCACCCCGTGATCCCGTGTATGAGTGTCATACCAAGACAACCTAGGGAGTCTGCCCATAAACTGGTTGGCCACTGGAGCTGACCGAAACTTCCCCAGTGGATGCGCATGCTCTACTGCTAGGCCAACTGTATCCTCCAAGACATAGTCAACCGACCTGCCTGGGAAATGATAGGTGATCCCGCTTGGATCCCAATGCCAATCTGGGGTTCCTGTATTCCCTACACTTGGGAACTCCTGCTAAACTACACCTGGGTCCACCGCCATCTCCATAACCCACTCCACCGGGTACCAACTCAAAATCTCTCGCCATCCAACCTCAACGTGTGGATGCTGTATCCTGTGCAACTCTGATCGTCTCATACCGCTATCCAAGTCAACGTATGAGATCTGACTAGGTGGCTTCGTCTCTCTCTCTCCAATGGGAAGAGGTAACCCAACAACGCTGCTAGTCCCGTCCATGCATGCTTGAAGGGGAATGAACTGATGCTCCAACGTGCCTTCTGGTTGTACCATTAGGGAGTCTAGTCGTTCCCCAATGCAAGCCAACTTGGCCGCTGACTTGGCACAAGCCACTCTCATGCCCTCCAACTCCTTGTCCTGCAACAAAATGGCCTCCCGTACTGACGTGGCCTTCCCTTTCAAAACTCGAAGGTCTGCCCGAAGCTGATGATACCGCTGTCTGTGACCATCATCCAATCCCTCTGTATCTCCTAGTGCCTCATCGAAGGTGGATACATCACCTGACACTGCACCCATCTGTGTGCTGCTACCACTCGAAGACTCGGACGCGACTCCGGTCATCACCTCAATGGATGGCTCTACTGGGGTAGGCTCTACCTTCTCCATTACCACATCAACCGACACGGCCAAGGAGGTGTCCAATGAGGGTGAATCCTGTGTCACACTAGGTGTAACCTCAGACTCCCTGCAATCCTGTGTGCCCTCATCCTCCAAGTGCAATGTTGCCACCTTAATGGCCTCTGACTGCGACATCTGATTAAGCTGGAAATAGATGTCCAACTTTTCTACCCAAGACTTTGTCGAACTGTTTGATGAGCCATCAAACGTGGGCAAATGGAATCTGCTAGCTGCACGGTGGTCATCATGATGATGCATGTGCCCTCTGTGATGATCACGGGGTCTACTGTCACGCTGGAGCTGAACAAAGTCTCTGAATGAGATAAGATCTCTGATCTCCGGCCCGTATGCCCGGTACTCTGCAATATAGGTGTCCATCTGGCCAGGCTCAGGCTCTGGCTCCTGCCGTGCCCCTGCCCCTGTGTCCTCCGCTAGGAACGTGGGCATAGTGGATCGCGTGGGTGCATGCGATGCCATAATGGGGATAGCCTCACGCTCCGGCATATGGTGGGATGTGCCTGATCCCTCACCAATCTGAAAACCCCTTGGGGTTTCCCGCTGCCTAACCTCCATCGCAGTGAGTCTCTGTCCAACCGTCTCCATCTGTCTCGACGGATCCTGCATTGTTTGGAGGAGCGTTTCCCTATATCTCTTCGCACCATCATCACTTGCCATTGGCACTTTCTGCTATGTGTCTACAGGCTCCTCAGAAACTGCACGGCTGCTGCAAAACCATACTACTGTTTGATTTCGACCTCCAATTTACCCACTGAAAACTACTCAGAAAATTCTAGGAATTTGGGAAGGTGATCCTTGCCCAAAACCCAGAAAAACCCAGAAAAAGTTTCTTCTAATTCCAACCTTCAAAATTTGACCCTTTATATTTTGGCCCTTTTTCCAATTTCGTTTTTGGTACTACAACTGCTATTGCTCTCCAAAATTCCAGCAAACCTCTGTATGATCTCTTTCCCGATGTCATAGACCACAGGCTGAGCCAGAACTATGCTTTGATACCACTGTAATATCCCGAAAGGGAAATAGACAGCAATACAAGCATACGACAATATGGAAAATGCCAGAAATAGAACATAAAGCAAATACTCATAAAAATGTCGGGAATGCTAAGCCATTTTATTAATCTGAGAATATAATGAAATACAATGGATAATCAAAATGATAGCACCTATTCTTGCTCAAGGCAAGTGAAGAACTCTCTCAGAAAGATAGGAAATGGCTGCTACAAGAAACTGCGTCCCAGCTGCTAGGAAACTGCCGTAAACTGCAGCTGCTACGGGAATGAACTGAAACTAGGGTTGATCCCCTTGCCGGAATGGGCTGAAAATCTGCAAATCACCTGTACTCGCCAACCCGGACCAAACCCAGAAACCATAACAAAAATGGACCACCTCCGAAAATCACCAAGGAAACCCTCCTCAAGGAATTACGCTGTCCCTCCAGGCCCAGCGCAGATGCCAAATGATAGATGCTGAAATAGAGCCACAAACTCCCCGGAAAATCTCCAACTGGTAAAGACTGAGCCTCCACACTGGATCTCACTGAAACTCCTGCAAAAAACCCCGCACCGGAACACCTCCAACAAGAACTGCGTCCTCTCTCCCAGGGACTGCGCAATCACCAAAAGAAGCCCAGCTCCTCCGCAAAACAAACAACCAAATCTCCCGTAAAGAATGAAGGAAAAACCTTGCCCGAGCAGGCACTCGAAGTCCCCGGGGCTAAGGGCGAGATCTCCGACCGGAGACACTCAACGCACTAAACAGTGCTGCAGACAAGCTAAACAGCCAGCGTGCTCAAGAAGACAAAAGTCTAGCTCAAATATCATCAACAACAAGAATGCCAAATGAGATGGCTCTCCCACCTTTTATAACGCTGGCCCTCCTAAAAAACCCTAACGTGGTCCCTCTCTCTCCCACGTGCTCCTCATAAGACTGCACAGAAGCTCCTAGAGGCTACGTGAGTCTCCCCTCATACGTGGTGTGGACCCCCAAGGCTCCCCCTTAAGTTATAACGTTGCACCTACTAGGGAAACACTTTATTTTATTTAAGTGAGTTAGGCCCCCTTTCTCACTTTTATTTATTAATAAACTATAATCGGCAAAACTATACAAAAATCAAATATTCCAATTAGCGGTGCTAATTAGGAATATTACATTGAGAGATGGGGCTGGTAGTCAAGGCCTTGCACTATGACAATGTTGGTTGATATGATGCTATACAAATGCAATTACCATTCCGATTCTTCTTATGAGATTCTTCAAATTGAAAGTAACCATGTACCATTATGAATACCTCCCTAGTTAAGAGGGAGTGTTGGAAATTATAACTAGGCTCGGTCTTCATAATTACTGTAATTATGAATTTATGTAATGAAGAAGAAAAGATAATAAAATGCATTTTTATAAGGCCTGCTTCATGGGTTTCATGAGCAAGGAGTTTGAGTTTGTGTTATAGGTCAAAGACTTATTCTTTATGTCTTTTAGGGATTTGTCATCTTGTCATAAATGTATAATTTAGAGTCATGTATATGAAGTGTTGTTACACTTGTAAAGTCAATTTATTGATGTAAGTAGTATGCCTCAAGACCTTGTCAAATGGCTCGATGTAGATGACTCCAGCATGATGGAAATATGCCTGATCAAATCATTCTAATAATGCTGGCGATACTCCTCTCAGGTTGGTTCTCAATCAGATGTAAAAATTGGCTTATAAAACAATCAGAACTATTCATGGATAGATCGACTAATTACCTGTGCCCAACCACTATATATACCCAGGTAGTCTTCGCAGAACATAACACAGAACACAGATTTTTTTAGACATCTCTGAGGCTATATTACAGTAACATGGTCTGTGGTTTGGTGTCGAATAAATATTTAAGGAAAGGAGTTACAATTAGAGTACAAAACAACGAAGAAAAGGAAGTATTATGTCATTGTCTTGGGTCTAATAAACTTTAGGTATCTCTACTAAGACTACAATGGCATATTACAGTTTAGAACTGCAACAGTAAGTTAAGGGTTGACACAGTTAGGTACGAGATTCTAGAATATGATACAAAGAAGGATACAATAAAGAAAAAAGCGTTGTGACATTGGGTTCTGGGTCTATATCAAGGATTACAAGTAGGACCGAAGAAAGGACTGGATTCTGGATAGACCAGGGGCTAGAAGAATTGGCATATCTATGATGTATATGCTACAACGAGTCTTTAAAGGAGGTCAAAGATAGTTTATCTAGGAACCAAGATTTCCTAGGGTCAAGGAGTGTAGAAAGAAGGAGTACAGTTAGAGACCGAGTTCTCTAGTTCTGGTGCAGAACGATGCAGAAAAAGAAATCAGCATAAGGAACCAATAAAAGAGCAGTGACAAGGTCTTGGAGGCATACAAGGGTTAAGAGTATGTGTCATGGTCATGGTACTTGTCAACTAAAAGTCTATAAGAAGCAATTATTTGCAGGTTTCCCTCTCCAAGAGGGAGAGGTTTTGGCCATGGCTTGAATAGCCTAAATTAGTGTGTCTTGTGTTTTGATAATTGACTTGATGAAAGACATAATAAGATAATAAAGAGAAGACCTAAATAAGCGAGGTAAGCTCACAAGTAATTATCAAGTAGAGAATTGAACTAAACTATGCCCTTCCAAATTCACAACATGGTATCAGAGGTAAGGTGCTAAAGACAAAGTGCTACTTGACAAGGAGACACTCAAGGATCAAAGAGCAAGAATCAATTTATCTAGAAAGAATCAAAGTCAAAGTCTAAATTGAAAAGTCAAATAAGTTTGGAAGAAAATCCTCAAGCCATCTCAAGAAGACCTGCAACCTTATTCAAAGGATCCACACATCGAGGAGGTAATCTTTGCCATCAAAGATTCTTGATATTGAAGACATTGTTGGAAGACACATCATCAAGCACTATACAACAATATCCAACACCATTGACGACATCATCATTATGAAGTAATCATCAAGACATCCTTGATCACAAGGATCCAAGATCACCTACCTCCTTTGAAGAAATAAATCTAAGAGGGAGTTCCTTCCATCATCATCATCCAAGAAGCCGATAGAAGAAAGAAATCAATCTACACAAGTAACTTTTTCTATGACCTCTTTTGAATCTCTCAAAATGACTTATTGCAAAGAAAGCAACAAGTTGGCCGGGCCATCAAACTTTTGTGCATGGAATAAAAGGACAGATTTAAATCTAATTGAAAATGAAGTTATGGGATACATCAAAGAATCTACAACTCAACCTTCAAAATAAGATGCTCGAGCTCATGCCAAGTACATGAAGGGAGAAATAAGAGCCCAAAGGATTCTCATAGAATCCATTACGAACTCACTCATACCCTATGTATAAAAACCAGAAACTACAAAAGAAATATATGAAGAGTTGGTGGAGATATTCTCTGTAAGTACTGCAAGAGAAGTAATCTGTAGCAGCGGAAGCTGTAGATTTGAATATTGTAGCGGAAGACTTGTATGCTTGTAGGCTTGAATAGCAGAAACAACTTTAATTATAAAAATACACGGGGTATTTATAATAATAATATTTTATTAATAAGATATGACATGATTGAAAGTTTACAATGAGGTCCTGCTTTTATACCCATGCAGGTACCTTTTCATGAAGAGGCATGTCTTTTGGACATGCCTTTTCAGTTAACTAATGACTTTTTAACATAATCCTAATTGATTAACTAGTAATTACATTTATTCTAGTTTATTCTATTAATGACTATATTTAATACTTAAGTTATGAATTAGATTCATAACATTGCCTCCTCCTTCGAAAAGCTTTGTCCTCAAAGCTTAACTTTCGACAATTTTCTTCATCTCGGATTATCTCATAAGCATGTCTTTTAATCACTGAGACTTTGGCATATATAATTCTCCCATAATACTTCCTTGAAACTAAGTTCTCTCTTTTATATATATAATTTAACTTCTCTTTTTTTTATTTATGAAAAACCTCTTCCTTCCATTTGAATTTGTATCTCTATATATTGATATATATATGTATATATGAATTTTTAAGTAACCTCTCCTTTTTTTCTTTTTTCTTTTTCATTAATTTAATTAATTAAATAGTAATTTTACTTAATTAAATTAATATTTCTTTTTATTTATTTATAATAATTTATTATAACTGTAAACTATATATGTTATATTATAATAGTTGTAACTATATAACATATATAATATATATATATCGATCAAAAACCTGTCCATCTTTTTTTTTCTTTAAACCGTCACAGCTAATGACACGTCCGTTCATTAAATCTCACACCTGGTCGTAACCCCGATTCACCGTGGTGAATTTGACAGATAAGTGTCCAACCTCCGCTATTTGCAGAGCTTCGTCCTAAAATTGAGATTCAGTTAACCACAGTGTGTATAGAAACGATTACCGTGTGTTATTGCGACATGGGTAAAATCAAACGAGGGCAATCGAACAATGGTGGTGCGGAATGATATGCCAGAAATCGAGGGTGGAAATCGTCCGTGGGGAAGCATGACGACAAGCACAGCGGAATGAGAAAGTGAAATCGTCGTGGGCCGGAACGGAACAGAATGGATATGGATAGATTATTGGGACGATAAAATTGTGGTTTTGAACGCCGATGCCGAGGTCCCAATCGACGGAACTGCACTCGACGCGGCCTGTGTGGGCGGCCTGTAGCAGCGGAAGTTGCACTCCACCAGCAACTTGGAAAGCTCAGAAGCCCTTTGCACTTCTTCACAAAAATAACCACATGGTTGAAGTCCAGCAAATCAGTCAGCTTCCTGTTCTTTTCCACCTCAGCCAAATTTATATAGTGCTGAACTATCCCATGAAGTGTGAGCTTGGCCTCATCATCAACATATATCTCCATAGGATCCTGCAAAAATTTCTTGCAGACAGGCCTGATTGCCTTGCTCAGTGTGGCTGGAAACATCATGACCTGCTTGTCATGAGGGTTCATCTTGGAAATGGCTTGTACATCTCTCCTCATGTCTAAAGATTCCAGCATTCTGTTACATTCATCCAAAATAAAATCCCTGATATTTTTCAGACTGAGATCCTTGTCTTTTGCCAATGCCAGGATCCTTCCAGGGGTTCCAAAAACTATGTTGGGGCATTCATTTTTCAATAATGCCTTGTGGATTTTAATAGATAGGCCTCCATAGAATACAAAGACCTTCAATTCTTTCAGATAAGTCATAAATCTCTCGAACTCATGGCATATCTGGTATGCCAACTCTCTAGTATGGAAGAGTACTAGGGCAGAGACTTGCCCTTCTATGGGTTCGATCTGCTGCAGAGTTGAAAGCACGAAAACTGCAGTTTTCCCCATTCCAGACTTGCCCTGGCAGAGAACATCTGTTTCCAGGATCGCCTGAGGAATACACTTGTGCTGAACTTCTGAGGGATGTTCAAATCCAGAGTCCACAATTGCTCGAAGGAGCTCTTCATTGTAAATCTCGCCTTCCTTCGACTTTTCCACATTGTCTGCTCTTTGTTCTGCCATTTTCGCTTTAATAATAGAAGCACATGGCAGGTTTATGATGAAATAGAAGCAGAGGTTTTGGTATCCTATTCCGTTCACTTTCCATGTGGTACCTACAGGAGGTTCCCCAAAAGATACTGAGGAGATGTTAACTAATTGAATGTAATCAATTGACCCAATAATAAGCTTGTCTTTCTTGACAATTGCAACACTGCTAGGAAATGAAACTGAATTGGATGAACACTTGTGATTAACTTCCCCCAGATTCACATTACTGTACACCAAACTCTTGTTGCTATTGTAAATAATGGCAGGTTTGTCGGATGCTGCGAACGCTTGTGTTATCATCTTAGAAGGATGAGTTGTGAGAGTAGCTGCTTTTTCCTCAATTTGTTTCACAACAACCCCTCTTTCACCTTCATTCCTATCATAAACAGGGGTTGCACATATCTCAGAAATTTTTTCCTGATTAATCGCGACCTCTGGTGCAGTAATAACTGAATTGTCTTCACCCATCATGGCTGTTTTCTTGAAGGTAATTACATTCCCCACATCTTCTAAAGCCTGCTTTTTCTCAAGAGCCACCGATAGCAATTTTTCATTAGAAATGAAACCTTTGGCAGCAGTGTTGCCTTGTTCAGAAATATGTCGTTGATTATCATCTAAAGCATCAGGCTTCAATTGAGCAGCTTCAGAAGTTAAATCTGAAAAAGACTCATGCCTTTTATCAGCTGTAAGCTCCACTTGAGGATCACAAGTTTCTTTCAAAACAGAGGATGAAACACTCTGCTGTTCATTACTTTTTCCAGCTTCTTTAATAGTTTTCCGGCTAGCAGAATCATTTTTACATTTAACATCTACATCATCATTATAATCTGTTTCACAGTTATAAAGTTTTTGGATTGCACACTTATGTCCTGCGAAATATTTGTCTCTACATTTCCAGCATTTCCCTTCTTCTTTACTTTTATTACGCATTGGTGGAGGGATATATTTAGTTGACTTTTCCATGGATTTTTTACTTGATTTCCCTTTAGAAAAACTAACTGCTTTATTATTATTACTGCATTTTTCATCTTTTTTATTATGGACTACCGCAGAATATTTTGCACATAACTTCTCTAAGTGCTCAAGCTTTTCTAGCATTTTTCTAATTATTTCAATTCTTTTGGGATCTTGACGTAATGGCACATTATATGGTAAATAATGTGCTCGAGCTTGTAAACTACGTTCGTAGGCTTGTAGAACGACGTTGTGTGCCATTCCTTCAACCTGTCCACAATATGGCTCCAATACCACTGTAGCAGCAGAAGCTGTAGATTTGAATACTGTAGCGGAAGACTTGTATGCTTGTAGGCTTGAATAGCAGAAACAGCTTTAATTATAAAAATACACGGGGTATTTATAATAATAATATTTTATTAATAAGATATGACATGATTGAAAGTTTACAATGAGGTCCTGCTTTTATACCCATGCAGGTACCTTTTCATGAAGAGGCATGTCTTTTGGACATGCCTTTTCAGTTAACTAATGACTTTTTAACATAATCCTAATTGATTAACTAGTAATTACATTTATTCTATTTTATTCTATTAATGACTATATTTAATACTTAAGTTATGAATTAGATTCATAACATAATCTCTTTGAGACAAGAACTATACAAGATGCAATTGTCAAGAGATGAAGGAATCACTTCATACTTTATGAGGATTTCTGAAATACGAGTCCAATTGCGGGAATTGGGAGAAGTAATGTCTGATAGTGAAATGACTACAGTGGTGCTGAATGCTCTACCAGAAGAATGGGGTAACTTCACTTCAAGCTTATATGGGAAGAAATAAGCAACACCATTCCAGGATCTATGGTCTCTATGTAAAATAAAGGAAACAAGATTGAAAGCCAAAGCCGATACATGACCAAGTGAAAAGAATCAAGCCCTTGCAGCCATATAGACAAAGTACGATGCTTTGGATGTAATGAGTTTGAGCATTATAAAAGAGATTGACCTAAATCTGGAAAGGACAAGAGGAAAAAGGAAGAAGCCCATGTCACTGAAGAAAGGGAAGAACCTGATGCAAAGAAATCTAAGAAAGAAGAAGTGAGAGATCTCCATACTGATTGAGTTCGTTTTCCTCTTTAAGAGGTTTCTGTTGGTTGTAAAATAGTATGATAGGAAGCATTGTACATTAATGCATCACTCTAGAAATGGCATCATGATAGAAGCATGGAAGTAGCACTTGTCATAGGAGAATGTCCACAATACAACTATGTTATGAAAGAAGTGGGGCTCTTGGGAACCTCACTGATAACAAAATTGATGGAAGGTAGTCATCTAGATCAAGGGTCATCTATGGAAACATATGCTGACAATTTCTAATTAAGTCCTCTTTGGATTCATTGGTTAGGAAGAAATCAAAAGGTTTCATCGAGAATTATATCTTGTAGAATTTTGGGAAATGATGATATATTGATGAAGTAGGTCGAGGGATTGAAATTCTTCATTCTAGGAAAATTGCTACAAGATGACTTAAAAGGATAAGGAGATGAGGTACATATATTTATATGCTGACACTTGGTAATTCCTAAGAATGAGCTTAGGTACATTCCTTGTATAGGAATGAGTACATTCCCTTGTGGAATATGTCCTCCCTAGTTGAGAGGGAGAGATAGACACATAATTCTGGTCTTCAAATGGGAAGACACAATGGAGGATTGGGTAATCATCTAACATCCGATACTCTTTGACAATGTAATAGGGCATTCAATATAAGAGTAGTCGTGTACTGATATTCTTTAAGGATTAGCTACCCAAGATAAGAATAGTCTAGGAAGGTTATACTTTGTGAACACTCGGGTGGAATATGTACCTTGGAGAGACAATGACGATGGTGTCTATAAGTCATTTCTCTTGCCGACATTGTAGCCCATTGTCTCGTTGAGAGATGGGGTTGGTAGTCAAGGCCTTGCACTATGACAATGGTTGTTGATATGATGCTATATAGATGCGATTTGTTGAGATTTTGGGTAGCATCGGATGTGCTCTAGCTCCGAAACTTGGTGGAGGGGCTAGAACACATGAGATCTCCAAGACCCATAAATCGTTTGGAGAAATTCCAGTGAGTGTAAAAGTTATTCAAATAATTAAATTTTTTAATGGGGACCCTAAGTCTAACTTAGGGAAATTGAAAAATTAAAGTGAATTATATTTATACATGTGGTGAGAATGTTCTAAGTGACATGGATCAAACTTTCTCTAATCTTAGCCATTGATTAATGATTAGATCATGACCGTTGATTTCTATATTAAAGGAAGGCTTGGGGTCTATTGGAGGACACACACATTGCAATAACACTTGAGCTAAGTCGAAATTTTGGGGCGCAGTTTGCCGAGAATTTTCGAGTGAGCTTGCAGTGTTGGTGAGGGGCAGATCAGCAAGGGATGTTCTGATCCGTGGTTGAGAATACATAAATCAAAGAGGCAGATTTGTACCAGGCAGTGTAGAGGTCAACATGAGGGACGCAACTAGTAAGGCTGACGCAGAGGGAGCGTAGGGGCTGACACAGGGGCTTCAGGGTAGCACAGAGGCAGTGCAAAGCCTAAAAGGGTGACATAGGGGCAACCTGTGATGTGCAGAGGCCACGTTGGACAGGAAAGGCTAACGCAGATGCTGGTGGGATAGCGTTAGGGTTCCAATGTGTCAGAAAGGGCTCGTATTCAGTGATTCCCATGAGGGTTTGAAACAACCATATTTTCTGTCTCCTAGTGATAAGGTACAACTGCCGCATTAGGTTTTTTTGGGGGCATTTGTCCGAAAAATCATGTGTGTCCTTTGTCATATGTGCGCTATGTTTTAGTAAATGATCTATATATGTGTGGGCTACAGATTGTGTTTACTTTGATGTTTTTCTGAATATTTCAGTTAAATAACTTGTGAATAATAAAACAAGTAGAAGTAAATCAATATTCTGCAATAGGGTTTCTGTGTTTAGAAGTTTTCACATGGTACCAGATTGATTGCAGATCAAGCTGAAGCCATCAGCAAGAGGCTGAAGAATTTTTGTTGCAGGAGGGCAGTTCAAGCTCACAGATCCAGGAAGAGGCAGCGCAACACCAGAGGGACAATGTAGACTTAGCAGAAGGGTGACACAGAGCCAGTCTGCTGACGCAAGCCCTAGTGGGTAACACAAAGGTTGCCAGTCCCACGCTGAGCTGACGCAGGCCCTAGAGGGTAACACTGTCCAAGTTGGAGTGACGTTGTGCCAATTGCCGAGGTTGGAATTGCAGTTTCTGATCTTCAAAGATGCTGGTGGGGCATCGGTTCTGTCGGTGTAGAACAATGCCTAGAAAATTTGACAAAGTAAGGGAAACAATTCCTCAGCAAATTTTCTTGTCAAGAAATTTAAGATTCATTCAGGAGGGTGATCGTAGAGGGCTAATTCAACAGAATTGGCGGAGGATTTCCGGGAGGGAAGTCATTTGTCAAAGGGAGCAGATTCTCTAGAAGGTTTCTATCGCCAAGAAACCCAAATCTAGTCTGTCGCTGAGTGTAGCAGCAACAAAAGGGAGAAGAGCACTTGCTTTGACTTTTATGAGAAGAGATGGCCCCGTACGGACTGAGAGATCATGATAGGTTAGATAGTGTGTCTAATTTTGCTATCTGGAAAGCTAGAATCCTGACAGTCCCGGAGGAGTACGGGATCAGAGATCACGCTGAGAACGTCCTAGTTGTGCCGACTGACGCTGATGCTCTGAAGAAGTTCAATGAAAATTAGGCGCAGACTAAGCGCTTGATCATGGATGGAGTTAAAGATCATGTGGTTCCACATATTTCTAAGAAGAAGACGACAAATGAGGTGTGGACAACACTAACCACATTGTATCAAGGTAGCTTCGTCTAAAGGAAGATGCTTCTGGAGAATCAGATGCAGATATTCCAGATGCATAAGGGAGAGGAGATTGATCCCTTCCTCTTCAAATTGAAGACTATTCAAGACCAGCTGATTTCCATCTGGACAACTTCAGATGATGGGTTCATGGTGAGGACTGCCCTGAATGCAGTCACCGATGAGTGGGAGACCTTTGTCTAAAGTAACTTGGGTAGAGCACAACACCCAAATTGGGGGGACATGTGGGCAATCCTTCATCAAGAGGAGATTTGAAGAATAACCAAGAGGGAATTCAGCAGCAGAGGAGTCAAAATAAAGAAAGAGGAGGAGGAGGAAGATGCAGCCCAAGCATCCAAGGGACATCAACAGCAAGGGAAGAAGAAGAAGGACCTATCCAAGGTCCGGTACTTCAGATGTGGCGAATTAGGACACTTCGCCAGTACTTGTCCTAAGAGGAAGGGAAAGGAAGATTCAGATTCCAAGGCAACATCAGCGAAAGGGGACGCTGACAACGAAGATGATGTGGCCATGAGTGCTCATGTACCTCGAGAGAAGAGGTGGGGCGACATAGATCTGTAGAGTGAGCTACAAATGGTGCCGGCAAGATCCTTGAGGTGCCCAAACTCTTGGATCACATACGAGCTACGGGAGCCTTAAGACAGTAGTAGGATGACTGGAGTCAGTGGGTGCAGAAGATCATGGAGAAGCAGAGGCAGAGTTGGGACGTTGAAGATTGGAGCAGCACAGTGGAGAGGCATCAGCGCAGCGGCAATGCTTACGTAGTGCAGTGCAGCAGACAACATAGAGCTTCAGAGAGACAATGCAGAGCAGCAGTAGAGGGTGCTTTAATGATGAGATGCAACCAGATTGGCTTATCTATCAATTGTTGGGTGATTTTCCTTCATTTTCTTACTTCTCAGCAACTGAGTTGCAGTGCAGCAGTTAGCAGTGGCAGTTCTATAGGCAGCATGATGCAAAAATTTGAGAGGGAGCTGTAGTACATATGTTTCAGTGTTAGTGGCTGTGATATTAGTAGAAGTACAGAGAGTAACAACGTAGTGGATGGAGGGCAGTAGGCCAAGCATCGACAACGCAGATACCGATGCTAGAGATCAGGGTGATGCTTCAGTGGTGAAGTGTTGCTAGAGCACATTCCTCGCTAAGAGGGAGTGTTGAGATTTTGGGTAGCATCAAATGTGCTTTAGATCTGAAACTTTGTGGAGGGGCTAGAACACATGAAATCTCCAAGACCTAGAAATCGTTTGGAGAAATTCTACCCAGTGTAAAAGCTATTCAAATAATTAAATTTTTTAATGGGGACCCTATTTCTAACTTAGGGAAATTGAAAAATTGAAGTCAATTAAATTTACACGTGGTGAGAATGTTCTAAGTGACGTGGATCAAGCTTTCTCTAATCTTAGTTGTTGATTAGTGATTAGATCATGGCTATTGATTTCTCAATGAGAAAAGTATTAAAGGAAGACTTGGGGTCAGTTGGAGGACAAACACATTGCAGTAGTGTTAGTATGAATCTTTCGTCGTAAAAGATCACTTTAGCTACGCATAACAAATAGCCCTAACATCAATTATGGCTGCAAAATGCCTTTAAGATTGCTGCACAAATTTAGATCTAAGCACAAAAAATATTAAGCAGATAAGAAATAACATAGCTCCATAGATCCAATGAACAAGACAAGAAGAATGTATATGAAAGAATTTTGTATTATATTAAAGAATGGGGCACCTGTGAGGAAAACAAGAAAGGTGTTTTCCGGTTCTCCTCAGTGGGATGGGTTCTTGGAAGTCCTCAGTGTTTCAGATCTAGCATTTCTCTCTCTTATGGATGTGGAAAAGCAAAAATAGAACTCAATGGGAGTTCACAAAGAAAAATGGAAAATGGTGACCAAGAGAAGATCCAGAGTGATCTAATGCAATGAAGGTGGTTAATGAATGGGGAAAACCCCCCTATTTATAACAAAATATTGGGGAGGTCTAGAACTCGGTGCATGAATAAAATATTATTAATCGAATTCTAGAAGCACCTTTTAGGAATATTTTATTATATTTGTTGGAGGGAAACGGGTTCTTGACTTGGGTCAATTCCTTTATTTATAAATAATAAATAAATAAATGATTTATTTATCATTTTAGGGGAATGATGGGAATAAATAATGGTTTATTTGATTATTTATGGATGATTTAGTCAAATTTAACTAAGAATATTATTTAAATAGTGATTTAAATAACTTGTTCTTAGGAAATAATTAAATAAATAAAGATTTATTTAATTAATTTCTTTGTTTTGGGTTAAAAATGACCAAATAAGTTATTTTATGTGGTGAAAGCAATTTTACTTGGAGTAAAATTGGTCTTACATGGTGTACTTGGGTTCATCTAATAATAATAATAGGTTAGATGACCAAAAAAATGATATAATAGATTGCCCCCCAACGTACGAGTGTTAGGAGCAAATCGTATGACCGAAGTACGTTGTAAGAACTCATTCACTAGATAGCAAAAAGGGAAGCGAGAGAGAGAAGTGTAATGTGTCTGATGTGGTAAAGGAATAGACCCTGAGGAAACGAGACTTACAGGTGCAACAAGTCTCTATGAAGTGGTACCTGTGCTAAAGGCGGCGGGGGAGGCATACCTATGCCCGCCGAGACAAAGTACAAAGAATAAGGCACCCGGAAAACCACGGAACGCAATAAGTACAAGGAATAAGGTGCCTGGAAAACCACGGAACGCAATAATGAAGCATGTGCTAGCCTAAACATGAGCCAGATAAATAACATGATAAATCTCACATACATGCGATGCCTGGAATTATGCAACAATATGGTAGTACATGAGATACAAATACACCCAAATGCCCCCTACACGCGGGGAAGGGCTTGCAAAATCTGACTGATATGTGCAAATCGAAGAGGCGCCGCAAGCGGTGGAGGCTAATATTGTCAAATGGGAGGAGCTGCATCAGGGGCGGAAAGGAAATCATCCGGGCATGTGGGGGGCTACCTGCAGGGCCACCCCCTCATGAGGGTTGAGACATCTCACACATACCCGGGAATCATCAAGAGCTGCTGCTGCATCACTGGACCATCAAGTGTATAGATCATGATCATGTTGATAGGAGCTCGAACCAAGGGACACTGCCCCCAAGACCTGGCTTCTGGAATAAATGAGCTGATGTCGACAGAAGTAGGTCTGCCATAGGTGAGGCAATAAGGGAACCCCACCTAAGGCACGGGGAAAATAGTAGAGTGACGAGCAAGTAGATACTGATAATGATGATGGAATGAGGGATACAGAGGAGCGGTTGGACGATTTCCCTTGTTAGAGCATAAAGGGCATGAATGGCTTGGCAGCGACTGACACAATATCATGAGGGATAGGGGACAAGGGTACTGAAGGCCATAATGTGCAACACGAGAGAGGGATCAAGCAAGAAAGGATGGAGGATTATAGTGGGATATGAAGGGACTCGGGATAGACTCCATGGATGTGATGATGACTCGACTCGGATGCTCTAAACCAAGGTTAAAGGAAGCTGAGCGAAGTGAGCGCCATTTTTAAAAGTTTCGGTCCCGAGCATTTTCGGAGCGTTTATATATATATATATATATATATATATATATATATATATATATATCAATATTTTTAATATTTTTAATATTTTGATGCATATATGTCAACAAAAACATGTAGAATGATGAATTAGACATAAAAAACATAAAAACATAGATTGAATCATATAACATCAATCATCTAGAAGTTATAATCTTCATCAACCACGCCCATGAGTTGGAAGCATACAACATATTAACTCTTGAGTCTCGCAAATCATCAATCTGAAGGTTTCAAGCTTTCAAAATTCAATATATAACATTTATCATCATTGATAATTTGATATATAACATTTATCATCATTGATTTCAAATTTCAATATCTAACATTTATCATCATTGATTCATTGATTTCAAAATTCAATATACATTTATCATCATTGATATATAACATTTATCATTATTGATTCATTGATTTCAAAATTCAATATATAACATTTATCATCATTGATATTATATAACATTTATCATCATTGATTCATTGATCACCATATAACTTTCATGAAGCATCATATTCATAATTCATAATGACTTGTAAACAGTAAACTTATAAATGCCAACTTCAAAGTTTCACCCTTCAAATTCAAACTTCAAACTTAAATTGTCATTAAATATATGAAATCAGAAAGAGTCAAGTTTCAACTGTTCAACTGTCAACAACAAATAGAAAATAGTAAACAACAAATATATTTTATCCGGCTGGCCCCTTGCCACGCCCACGAGAAATGTCTAATTTTTGTGAGCCACGAGGAAATGTTGGTCTTCTAGTACTCTCAGGAGTACCACGACCACGACTAGAAGGTGGAGGCTGGATCTGCAAAGGAACAACAGTGTGATATCGAGGAGTGGCACTAGCACTGGCACCCGCACTGCTACCAGTAGATGGTGGGACTGGCCCTGTGTGTGGCGGTGCTGCTGATGCTTCATCATCATCCCTATAAAGTTTTGCTTCCAATTCTTCTAGATGTAATGTGCCGTCCTCCAAATTATCATCCTCTGGGTTGTTGTCCCAGACTCTGTATGATTGATCCTCATTTGCCCGATCACAATAATGGCTCAACAACCTCAAGTTATAATGCACATAAACCAAGCTTTCAACTCAGTTTTCATTCAGCCTGTTTCTTCTCACATTGTGTATAAAGCTGTAGGTGCTCCAACACCTCTCTGCAGAAGAAGTGTTCACAACCTGTGAGAGAACTTTTTTAGCCAACTTTGGCAAAAGTCCCATGTCGCCATATGCTTCCCACCATGTGAGAGCATCAAATCTGTCCCTGTCTTCCATTGCATGGAAAGAACCAAAGTTAGCAGTGCAACTGAAGTATTTGCCTAATTCAAGGCGCAATCTAGTACACTCTTCCCTGTCAGGTACCAATTTGTCCAATGCCTTCATGTATCCCTCTTGTACCTTTGCATCTATGTGAGGTTTCACCCTAACCCCACCTCCAGGTGCAAGTTGGCCCAACCAAGATGGAGAGTAATATTTTGGCGTAAGGATATATGCCAAAGCATGTAGTGGAACATTGAGTTTATTCCACCGTGCACACACACAGTCATGAATCATAGCATACAAGTTGGGATCATTATCCTTAACAATATCTTTTATTTGTCTCACATGCTATCCATTTCCATTCATAAACCTTCCAATGATCCAATCAATCGGTTTATTTTACATCTGTGTTTAACTTAACTATGGCATGTAAATAAATAAAACTCACAATTTCATACGTGTCTTAAAACACAGTGGGTCAAGGGCGATTTCCTCCACGTGTTCTGTTCCTGTTCGTCACAGTCTGGCTGTTGCCTGCCCCTTTAATAGCCGCTGCCAGGGCTTGATACCATTGCAGCCAATGACTCTCTTACCTTCAAAAGGCGCCTGAAGGTGAGGTAATAGCTAGCAAATTTAGTTTTTGCTATTTTCAACAACCCCAATTTGGAGTGAGTACGGAAAAGCCCATGGGTATTGCTATGATTTGTAATAAATTTGATCATTTTTTTACCTCTCTTGTACAAATCACCAAGCCATTTGAATTAAGGTTGTTTGTTTTTGATGATATCATGCATCAAAAGGTTCATTGTGTGAACCAAACACCCAGACCAAAAAATGTTGGGGTATTTATCCTCAACAATTGCTCCTGCTGCCTTACAGTTAGCAGCATTATCAGTGATGACCTGTATCACATTGTATGGCCTAGTCTTTTCAATTATATCAAGTAATGGTTCTGCAATGTTAATGCCTAAGTTTCTTCCACCATAATTGCCTAATTTGTCATTCTAGCCAAAGAATTGTTTATTTTAGCTCTTTCATGATCAAGACCCACGGTTCTGGCCTTGTCATACCCAGGGCTTTTGTATCCTTTGGGGGCATCATTAATGGCAGAAACCATTTCATGCCCATAAGGTGAGCGAAGAACATTGAATGGCACCCCACATGCATATAGAAACCGGTAAACTTTTGAATCCACATCATTCCTACACCCTTCGTCTAGGAAATCGAATATGGTTCTACGCCTTAATCCAGTGCCACTGCTTCCAAAACCACTGGCATGGGTGGAAGTTGAACTTGTTTGTCCATGATGTGTTGGACCTGAATCAACGAAACCCCTAGATCTTTTAGATGATCTCTGTAGGGCACCCCACTCTTCCTTCCTATATGTCTCTCTCTGTGGTGCTGGCACAAAAGCACAAACTTTGATTCCAATATTTTTAGTTCCATCCCCTGGCATTATCCCACAAAGGTGCCTTCTCGCATGGGTGTATGAACCATGGTATTGTTTATTGCAATGGGGGCAAATAAATTTAGTGGTTCCACCACCTTTCCCTCCTTCCATTTTTTGAACATATTTCCACAAAGGAGTTTGGTCTTGTTTAGTTGGGGAATCTATGTTCTCAGGTTCTCCACTCCCCACTTCCTCCTCAGCATAATCCTCCTCCTCTTCAGGATTTTCTTCATATCCACCATAACCCTCCTCTTCATCCTCCTCTTCTCTGATTTGCCTCTTTCTTCTAGCACTCTCCAACACCATTATCACAAAGAAAGGAACCAACATGAGGAAAATTCCTAGCCATATAGCCATGATGGAAACAAGTTTCAAGTTTCTAGAATCTAGCCCGCAAAACAAATGGAAAAATGCCAAATGGGAATAGGAAATGCAACATAGGAAAAAAACAATTCATTTTTAAAGTTTTAAATCCAATAAAATGCAACATTCAAGAAAAATTCAAGTTTTCATTTTTAAACAATTTAACAATCTACAAATTCATCCTAGAAAATACAAAATTGGATTAGAAGGCCTACCTCTTTCTTGCAATCCTCCTGTCAGCCTTGCTCCTTGCTCTCCTGTCAGCTTTGCTCCTTGCTCTCCTATCAGCCTTGCGCTCTCCTTGCTCTCCTTATTTCTCTCTCTCTCAACTCAACAAACAATAAAATGCAAAATGAAACCTCCCCGCCGTTTTAAACAATTCGATTTTTCTCAAAAAAAATTCCGCGCGGCGGGAAACGTTTTTTTTGCCGGGGAGCGTTCGGGAGCGAACGCTCCCCGAACACTTCCGACGTTTAAAAAACGCTCCCGAAGCGTTTTTTTAAACGTCGGAAGCGCTCAGGGAGCGTTTGCTCCCAAGCGCTTCCTGAAACGCTCCCGAAAAAACAGGGAGCGTTTTAACAGGTTCGGAAACGCGCTCCCGAAAACGCTCCCATAAGGAAGCGTTTTCGGGAGCGCGTTTCCGAGCGTTTCCGAAACGCTCCCGCACGGAGCGCGTTTCGGAAACGGGAGCAAAGGGGGTTTGAAGCTTCCCCGCAACCTTGCTCTAAACAAGGGCGACTCAATGGTGCTGCCTCATAGTACGGGTCCAATGGGGGACCAGAAAAGCATGAGTACAATAGGGTAGCTCATGATGAAAATCAACACGAACGAAGACGAGTAAGGAGGCAAATTGGTGCCCCAAGTACAAGTGTCGTAAGTGAAGAAATTCGATTTGGAGGAGAGGTGAATAGACCCTTCAGGGACAACATGTGTCATGTTGAAGTATCAAGGTAGTAAAAACTAACAGGTACCCAGAGCTCATGAACAGGCCAGGTCACACTTTTTGGGGTTTGTTCTGCGACCTGGGTAGCAGGTACCAGGCAGAAAACTGAGACCTATCCCAGGAATGACCTGAAAAGTGCGACCTGTCAAAGAAAGGGGTCTTCAGTGCTGTTTTTGGCTGAGATCTGGGATTTGTATGGTTGAGGGGCATAGGTGCCCCCAAGCATGTTGTGGTTATGCCAAAATGTATGTAGCAAAAAAGGGGAATCTAAACACATTTTAATGATATGGTGTGTCATTTGTTTTCGTTATGGGTATGCAGTTTTGAGAAAGGAAATGGAGGATTACCAATCTCTTTTAGTACTACATACATGAATCAAATGGGCTTTAAGTTTCTGGGTTGGCATACCTGGTGCCACTATCCCAAACAGAGGAGTTGGAGATAATGAACTGATGCTCTCTTAGAAAACCTATCGGTTGGTCAACAACAATATCTAAACGACTGGGTTGCTGATGTAAGATGAAGGAACGATAAGGGGTATCATCCTTAGAGTGATCTAAAGTGATATGGTACTTTAGAGGTTCTTCTAAATGTGGAAGAATAATGGTACTAAAGTCAGCATGAGAAGATACACTAGGAGAGTTGTGGAGGATTGCTTCTCTTGGTCTCTCAAATATGGGTGCCCCCTTACCCGAACATGGGGTTTCAATGTAATGGCCATGAGGTGGATGTGGTCAGATGCATGGGGTCGATGTAAGGGGAAATAGATAAAGTCAGGGGTGGTGATTTCTACCATATTGTCGTCATCATGATAGAAGATGGGGTGACTGGTGGGAGAAAGACCATCTGATGTGGCGAAGCTACCTGACTCATCATCATGAGAAGAGAGGTTCACATGCGTGTCATCACAAGGGGTGACAGAGGAGTAAGTAGATAAAGGATCTACCGATGTTGAGCCCAAGGTGATCGCCGGAGGAAGGTCAAGCGAAACAACAGGGGAGGATTCAGAGGGAATGTTCCCCGAGGGTCTCATGGATGATGATAGGTAGAAAATGGTGGACGAAGGCTCCGTCAGCTTGACATCAGGAGGGTGAATGTCAATGGGAGCAGTCATGTCTAGTAGTTCTGCTGAAGCAAAATGCGCAAATAGGGAAGAGGTGGACTCGTTGCGCTTGGCCTCAAATTGGCGGACCGCGGCTAGAGAGGTGCGGAAGTTCTTGAGGCGGGAACAAAGGTGGGTGTAATGGCCATGGAGATCACACAAAGCACAGGGGTGGTTGGTGTGAATAGGCGTGGGGTTCGTGGTCGCGGTCGCGGAAGAAACAAAGGCTTCAGGGAACGCGACATTAACCATGGGCTTGAGATGAGGCAGTTCAGGACAGGTATGGGTGGCGTGACCGACAACATCACACAAAGCACACTGGATGGTATGCTTTGGAGGCTGAGGAGGGGCAGAGTTTGTCGGGGCAACCTTGACCTTTGATGCCCCCCTGTGAGCTTTGCCATTCTTACTTGAAGCGGTCGCAATAGGAGGTGGACGCTGTTGAGGTGACTGAGGCACTGTTGTAGCGGGAGAAGTCATGGGGACTGGTTGAACCGGGGTCAAAGCAAGATAAGGTTTGGGTTGACCAGGCGGGGTAGTGGCAAGAGGATCAAGGTACCAGACGAGAATCCCAAGGGTCAGGTTAGGAAGAGAGAGGGTGGCCATGACAGGTACCGTGTACACTCCTGGTGGGGGAGCTAGGAACGGTATCTGATCAGTGGTAGAAGGGTCAGAAGGGAGAGGTCCGGCTGGCTGAGGCGAAGGGCTAGCAGCGGGTTGCGGCGGGAGAGGTTGAGGTTGCTGACTAGTCGAGGCAAGCTGCGTGACGTCGGCCCGAGACGATTGCATCATGCAAACATTCGCTGAGCTGGGATCCGAGACAAGAGGAGGAGGGAGACCAGGGAAGGTTCCAAGCAAGGAGGAGTCTTTGTAGATGCCGGGGGGGACACTGGTCAAAGAATCGACGGTTGGCTTATTGGCTACAGAAGAGATGATCGACTCAGGGGAAGTCTGAGATTTTGGCTCATGATATGTCAATTAGTCAACGGTGACTATCTTTCCATTATGAGGGAAAAACATCTTGCGGTGGACTGCGGATGGGACGACAGACATGGCATAGGTGTAACTACACCCCAAAAGAATGTTATAGTCAAGAGGGGCGTCGATAACTTCAACGTCAACACAAACAGTCTTGCCCGCAAGGGTGATAGGACAGTTACGGAAAAGACCGATGGGCTGGGAGGCATGGCCATCCAACGCACGAAGAGTGATCATGGGAAGGGCCAACTCGATGAGATCCGAGTTGTTTCCAAACCGAAGCGGACATCACACAGGTGGATGCCCCCTCATCAATGATGCACCGGGAAATGTGAGCGTTCTAGATTTTGACTGAGATTTGGAAAGCTACGGAAGCAGGAAGAGGAGGAGACTCTGATTGATGGGTGTCGAAAACAATCAATTGGTCATCGGCAGGATCTACAGCACCCAAGGCAGATAGTAGAGCTTTTCTTTGAGAAGTTCACGACTGGAGGAGTTCCAACGTTGAAATGGAAGCAAGAAATTGGGCCAGCTCATCTACTATGTTATATGCATGGGCAACGTGGTCAGAAGCAGCATTTCGGCGTAATGGTCCTTTAGGAATCTTGGTATGAACCTCGGCTTTGGGTGGAGGGATAAGCAAGGGACTATTAGTTGTCAAAAGAGGCTCTGTAGAATCGAAAGAAGGTGACTCGGGGACGGATGGAGCAAGAGGCTGGGGGTACGGACTGGACGGAGTTTGAAGGTTAAGGTCGACGGTTATAGGTAGGTCAGAGTTCATCATGAGGATCTGGTAATCAGAGGTACCAGATGGAGGAGGTTGAGTGGTTACCGGTTCGTGAGGTGGTTGGGTAGCCACAAATCCCTGCTGTGCATACACCTTCTCTTAAGGGGGTGGTGACTGCTGTTGCGGGGGTTGAGAAGACAAGGGAGGCGGGGGTGCGAATGCTGGAGGAGCTGGAGCACTAGGCGGTGGGTATGGATGATAATGAGGTTGGGTAACAGTGTGGTAAACCGGAGGTTGGGCAGAAAGAGGAGGCATGCCGGATCCTGGATGCGTGCTACCGGGAGGGGTAGAAGTGTAGGAGGTGGTGCCCCCTCCCCCAGGAAAACCATAGCTCATGGGAGGTTGAGCGGATGGATGAGAGAGAGCTCCAACAATACTGTCGGTGGCATGAGGTGCCCCCGGTGTGTTAGTGCTACCGGGTCTGGGGAGGTCAGGAAGGACTGTATAAACATAACCAGATTGAGCATAGATCAAGTCATATTTCAAGGCTAGTTGGAGGGCGGCTTCTTCGGTTTGAGGAAAATGGGATGTGACATCTTTGCTGATGGCAGGTAAGAGAGATCTAAGGAACCAGTCCATGTAGACACGGTCTTCGAAGGTAGGGGCTTGACATAGGCTCTTTCTTCTCCGCCATTCTTTAACATGATCGAATAGGCGGGTCGCAGACGATTGACGGAAAGAAGTCAAAAGTTCGATACCGGTGTCATAACGAGGGGGAAGCTGGAAATAAGATAAGAAGGCGCGGGCAAGTGTCGCAAAGGTGGTATGGGAAGAGGTGGGTTGGTCAACATACCACTTAGAAGCTTCGCCTGTAAGCGTGCGTTGGAACAACTGAAGACGGATGGAATCATCGGTAAGGGAATTGGATGAACACCACATGTGGAAAGATCGAATATGGTTAGAGGGATCTTCACCAGCAAGGCCTTCGAACTTGGGAATGTTGGAGGGGAGCTTGGTGGGCATAGGAGGCCAACCAACATCGTGGCAGATAGGGTCATTGATCAACTGATTGAAATTGGGGAGACTGAGACCAGCCATATAAGGGAGTAATGGGGCAGTCGAGGTAGGTCCCGAGGTGGTTCCACTGGAAACAGACCCAGCAGTAGTACTGGGGTTACTGCTGGTGGTAGGCCCTGAAGTAGACATGGTGAAAGTGACAGGGGGAGAACCCAAACAATCAGAGGAAGAGTCGGAGTGCGGACTCGGGGAAAGACTTACTCGATGACGACGGGAAGGAGGAAGTCGACCAAGCGGAAACTTAGGGTGAAGGCCAAGAAGTCTTCGAGAAAGGCGCCTTGGGGGCGCAATGATGATGGGAAGAAGAAAAAATCGACAAGGGCAGGGACAAAATCAAGTGAGGTCAAGGGCAGAGAGGTTCTATGACAACTGATTTTAAAGTCTTTGCCAGGCGGTGTTAACCAGGCGCTTCTTCACTTAGGGTCAGTGTGTGGTGTGCATTAATTTTAATTGTTTAAACCCAGACGTTTTGAGAGTAAAAGAAAAAGTGTGTTGCGTAACTGAAAATAAATCTGCAGTAAATAAGACTAAAAGAACAGAAAAATAACAGCTACCAATGCATCAATATAACCCAAGAAGGCGGGTCTCTCAAAACTAGTCTATAAGAGGGAAAATACTAAGCAAAGCACGCGAAAAAGAGGCTAATAGATCAAATGTCAGGAGGGACTGGGATCTAAAGGAGAAATTTGCAGAAAAGTGGTGCAGAAAACAACAAAGAGGCAGAGGCAAGGTTGCTGCTAAAAAGGAGGAGATCAGCTAAATCTAGAAGAGACAAGGAAGTGGCCTTAGAAATGAACCCAAACAAAACGATATGAGGTGATTTGAGAGGGGGCAGAGCTGATCTAAAAGGATCTGAAACAGAGGTATCAGATCTTAGAAAAATAAGGCTGAAACTCTAGAAATTCAGACTTCTGAAACAGAGAAAACTCTCCCACAAAAAGTGGAGGGTACTGAAGCCCTAAGGGGCTAGATTCCCACTTAGTTGAGTAAAACGGAGTAAGAATAGGTCTAAACGGGCGAAGACAGAGGTCAGACAACCCTGACAAAGGTTCAGACAATACCCAGAAAAATTCCAGAAAAAAGTCCAGGTCGCAGTTTTTGACCTGTTTTTTGCTCAGGTCGCACTTTTTGGGTTGTTTTCCGCGACATGGGACGCACTTTTTGGGCCAAAAAGTGCGACCTGCACTTCCAGTACTCTTGGGGGCAGATTTCAGAAAAATTTGTCGTCTCAGCTGCGGTTGATCTCTGTCACCTGCGCAATAAGGCCAGAAACACACAAAAGTTAAAAATTTGACTGTTTGAGGGTTTTAGGGGTGAAAATCACCATAAAAATAGGAAAAACAAAATATGGAAGAGAAACCCTAGGGTCTGAAACCACTGGATATGCAGGAATAGATAACACGACAGTGGTCGCAAAAGAAAACCCGTGTGGAGTCGCCAATTGTTAGTATGAATCTTTCGTCGTAAAAGATCACTTTAGCTACGCATAACAAATAGCCCTAACATCAATTATGGCTGCAAAATACCTTTAAGATTGCTGCACAAATTCAGATCTAAGCACAAAAGATATTAAGCAAATAAGAAATAACATAGCTCCATAGATCCAATGAACAAGACAAGAAGAATGTATATGAAAGAATTTTGTATTATATTAAAGAATGGGGCACCTGTGAGGAAAAAAAGAAAGGTGTTTTCCGGTTCTCCTCAGTGGGATGGGTTCTTGGAAGTCCTCAGTGTTTCAGATCTAGCATTTCTCTCTCTTATGGATGTGGAAAAGAAAACATAGAACTCAATGGGAGTTCACAAAGCAAAATGGAAAATGGTGACCAAAAGAAGATCCAGAGTGATCTAATGCAATGAAGGTGGTTAATGAATGGGGAAAACCCCCCTATTTATAACAAAATATTGGGGTGGTCTAGAACTCGGTGCATGAATAAAATATTATTAATCAAATTCTAGAAGCACCTTTTAGGAATATTTTATTATATTTGTTGGAGGGAAAAGGGTTCTTGACTTGGGTCGATTCCTTTATTTATAGATAATAAATAAATAAATGATTTATTTATCATTTTAGGGGAATGATGGGAATAAATAATGGTTTATTTGATTATTTATGGATGATTTAGTCAAATTTAACTAAGAATATTATTTAAATAACTTGTTCTTAGGAAATAATTAAATAAATAAAGATTTATTTAATTAATTGCTTTGTTTTGGGTTAAAAATGACCAAATAAGTTATTTTATGTGGTGAAAGCAATTTTACTTGGGGTAAAATTGGTCTTACATGGTGTACTTGGGTTCATCTAATAATAATAGGTTAGATGACCAAAAAAATGGTATAACAAGTAGCATTTGAGCTAAGTCAAAATTTTGGGGCGCAGTTTGCTAAGAATTTTCGAGTGATCTTGCAGTGCTGGTGAGGGGCAGATCGACAAGGGTTGTTTTGATCTGAGGTCGGGAACACATAAATCAGAGGCAGATTCGTACCAGGCAGTGTAGAGGCCAACAAGAGAGACGCAACCCAATCAGGTTGACGCAGGGGCTTCAGGGTGATGCAGAGGCAACGCAAAGTTCAGAAGGGTGACAAAGGGGCAGCTTGTGTTGCGCAGAGGCCACGCTGGGCAGGACAGGTCGGTGCAGAGGCTAGTGGGACAACACTGGGGTTCCAGTGGGCTAGAAAAGGCTTGTATTCAGGATTGTCCGTGAGGGTTTGAATCAACCATATTTTCTGTCTCTGAGTGATAAGGTACAACTTCTGTGAAATTCTCTGTCGGGAAAATCACTACTGGTGTGCTTGATGTATTCAGATTCTGCTTAATAATAAAACCCTCAAAGAGCTGTTGCACCGGTTTTTCCACATTAGGTTTTTTCAGGGACATTTGTCCGAAAAATCATGTGTCCTTGTCATATGTGCCCTAAGTTTCAGTAAATGATATGTATATGTGTAGGCTATAGATTGTGTTTACTTTGATGTTTTTCTGAATATTTTAGTTAAATAATTTGTGAATAATAAAACAAGTAGGAGAAGTAAATCAATATTCTTTAGTAGAATTTTTGTGTTCAGAATTTTTCACACGATTACCAATCCGATTCTTCTTACGAGATTCTTCCTAAGTTGCATGAAACAGGGAAACAAAAACGAGTTTTCGAAACGAGGCATGTTATGAAACGCGATCTCTCCAAATTTTGGAAACGTGGAAACGCGTGATATATATATATATATATATATATTAGAATTTAGGACATTTAAGAAATGTTATGTGAAATCATAAAACATACATGATAAATTATAATTTAGAAGCAACTAGAAGCATCCAAAAGACACTTTCAACAATTAAAAAATAATAAAACACACAAACAAAAAAAAAGCAAGTTAAATCGATAGAAACGCGGCCGTACGGCCTGGAAACACGTTTCCCTAATGAGAAACGACCGAAAACGCGTTTCTAGGCCATACGGTACTGCGAAACGCATTTCCGTTTCGCTTCTGGGCTGAAACGAGGGCTGGACCCACGGTTCCTGCAACATAGGATCCTTTAGATTGAAAGTAACCATGTACCATTATGAATACCTCCCTAGTTAAGAGGGAATGTTGGATGTTGATTTTTTTGGGTAGAATCGGATGTGCTCTAGCTCTGAAACTTTGTGGAGGGGTTAGAACACATGAGATCTCCAAGACCCATAAATCGTTTGTAGAAATTCCACCCAGAGTGAAAGTTATTCAAATAATTAATTATTTCAAATGAAACCTAAGTTAAAACTTAGGGAATTTAAATAATTAAAGTGAATTAATTTAACATGTGGGTGAGAAGCTTCTAAGTGACGAGGATCAAATCGAATTTAATCTTAGCTATTGGTTAAGCATTAGATCACGACTGTTGATTTAACAACATGAAAAGTATAAATGAAGACTTGTGGGTCTGTTGAAGATAAGCCAGACAAACACAGTAACCCGAGGGAAGTCGATTCTTCAGAATTTGGAATTCGATTTCAAAGGGAGAGTTGCAGGGCGAAAGAAGAAGAGGGTATCATCATTAATCAGAGGCCGAGGAAGAGAGATGCAGAGCAGCATAAGGACAACACAAAGAGGTAGCGCAACTGAGGACACAGTCCCTGTGTAGAGGATCACACAGAGGTGATGCAATGGAGGCTAGAGAGTCTCTTGGGTGTTAGAATTTCTCCGGAGGTTGGGAGAAAATTATCTCAGGTGTTTTCATGAAAGTTTCTCTGCTATTCTGCCAGTCATTCCTTGTAAAGAGATTGTTGCTGAAGATTAATAAATAAACCCTCATCTGCTGCATCGATTTTCCCGCATTGGTTTTTTTCTGGGGACAATTGTCCAAAAATAACTGTGTTGATGTGATTGATTCTTGTGCTTATATTTCAATGTTCTTTTCTCTATGAAATTATGTGATAACTGCAGTAGAATTTATTTTAATTTATACTGAAGGGTTTTTGTAAATAACTTATTGTGGAAAATGAGTAGGAAAAATAAATCAGTTGTTGCAGTAGAATTTCAGATTTGAAATTTTCAGATGGTATCATAGCTCAGATCGGGTAACAGGGTTGGAGATTCTGCGATGGAACTTGGTCTTGGCGCTGTTGGAGCAACAACTCGAAAGGGTTCACACAGTTATCCTGAGAAAGAGGTAAGCATGAAAGATACGATAGATCAGAACATCTCTGTGTTGAATTCCAGATTGGAAGAAGCAGTCACTTTCTTGTTAAGCACTTTTTCCTCAGAGGTTTGGTATATAGATAGCAGGGCTTCTGCACATATGACGGGAATACGAGAATGTTTCTCGAGCTATCAAGAACATATGAACTTCAAGATCACCATGGGAAATAAGGCAAAATGTACCCCTATTGGAAGATGTACTATAGTTTTTCAAACTGAAGCAAGAGATCGGCTTCGGGCCACCAATGTACTGCATGTGCTTGGTTTGGGGATGAACTTACTCTTTGTATCTCAACTACAAAACAAGGGCTATGATGTATACATCATTGGAAACAAAGTATATGTCAAACACCCAAGTTGGAAGAAGAAGGCTCAAATTGGAGTCAAGAGCAACAAACTGTATAAGTTGCACTTAGAATCTCCAATGGCACTAATAGGCAGTAGTGGTGAAAATATTTGAATGAGCTATGGCAGAGAAGGATGGGTCACTTACACCATGGGGCTCTAAGAATTCTCAGAGAAACCGTCACAGATGTTCCAAAATTAAGCACCAAACAGGATGATGTTTGCAGAGGGTGCGTGCTAGGAAAGTACGCTAAAGCAGCTTACTCCAGAAGTAAGAATAGGTCAAAGACTATTTTGGGACTAATACACTCATATATTTGTGGACCAATGTCCACGAGAGCGCTTAGTGGTGCCAAATACTTCGTCACCTTCATTGATGACCATTCCAAGAAAACTTGTAGCTACTTTCTAAAGACCAAGGATGAGGTTTTTAATCGATTCAAAGAATTTAAGGCTTTGGTTGAGAATCTGACAGGGAAGAGGATAAAGATTTTGCCAATGGTGGAGAATATATCGATAAAAACTTCACTTAGTTCTACGCAAGGGAAGACATCAAAAGAGAATGGGCCGCTCCATACAATCCGAAGCAGAATTTGGTTGCAGAAAGGAAGAACATAACTATTATTGAAGCAACGAGGGGAATGTTGTATGATCAGGACATGCACAAATTTCTATGGGTAGAAGCATGCAACACAACTGTGTATGTTCAGGACAGGATTCCTCATAGTGCCCTAGGTAAGATTACATCAAAGAATGTCTTCATTGGCAGGAAGCCAAAAGTGAGTCATTTCAGGATCTTTGGAAGTTTGGCATAATGCCATATATCCGAACAAAAGAGGAAGAAGTTGGATCAGACTATAGAAAAATGATATTTGGTGGGATATAACAAGAATGCTAAGGCATATAGAATCTACATTACTGGAAATAGGAAGGTCGTAGTACGATGGGATGTAAAGTTAATGGAGGATAGAGCTTTTAGGAAATCCCGAGAGATGCCTTCCGAAACGCAGTCAGATGATGATCCATTGGTCCAGCCACTTCTACTAGTCGAAACTAGCACCAATACTTCTCCAAGGCATAAGAATCCAGAGGTATTACCCCAGGAATATTCACAGGAGGGGGAGTAGTTAGATCCACCCACTACCAGCGGAAGAATGAGCCGAGAATTGCGACAGATTCTGAGGGGCGCAGAGGAATTCGTCGGAGCTCCTAGAAACGAGAAGAGGCAACGTAGGCAACTTGATAGGCACCAAGATTTTGTGGCTTAGGTTGGAGAACCCTCTATTTTTTAGGAGGAAGCTCAACATGAGGTATGGTTAGATGCAATGGTCGAAGAATACCGTTCCATAATGACCAATGATGTTTGGGAAGTGGTACCTAGGCCTCAGGATAGATCGGTTGTAGGTTCGAGATGGATATACAAGGTCAAATATGGTGCAGATGGCAACTTGGAAAAATATAAAATCGGGTTTGTGGCTAAGGGGTATGCTCAGAAGGAAGGGATAGACTACAAAGAAACCTTCGCCCCAGTAGCCAAGTATAATTTTATCAGATATGTGATATCCCTTGCAGCACATATGGGGTGGGAGATTCACCAGATGGACATCAAGACTTCTTTCTTGAATGGGGTGATAGAGGAAGAAGTATACATTGAACAACACGAGGGCTTTGAGACACATGAGCAGAAGAATCATGTATGCAAGCTTAAAAAAGCCTTATATGGGCTTAAACAGGCACCTAGAGCTTGGTATGGTCAAATTGATGGTTACCTGCAGAAGATGGGATTTTTCAAGAGTGACACAAATCCTTATCTCTACTATTTGATAGTAGGGAATGAGCCTCTAATTTTGGTATTATACGTAGATGACCTATTCCTGACAGGTTCATCTAGGATCATCAAGGATTGCAAGGAGGACCTAGCTACAAAATTCGACATGAAGGATGTGGGATTAATGCATTATTTTATGGGGTTGTAAGTTTGGTAGCAGAAGGGTGAAATATTCCTTCGAAAAGAGAGACATTCTACAGAATTCTGAAGAGGTTTAGGATGCAGGACTGTAAACCCATGGTTGCTCCATTGATCACTAACTGGAAGAAGATTGATGCATTTGAGGTTAAAGAAGTTGATCCCACCTTGTATAGACAACTCATAGGATCCTTGATGTATCTTATTAACACTAGACCAGATATTTTCTATGAAGTCTATTGGAAATACTGAGAGGGGGGGGTGAATCAGTATTCCTTTCAATTAGTATTATTATTAATTTTTTAGAGCATTAGTTAATCTTCAATTATTATCAATGTTTGTACAATGATAGCAGTAAACAAAAGGAACAAAAATGCACACAGTTTTTAAGATGGAAACCCCCTTTGGGACAAAAACCACCCAAATTCTTTTCTAATAATTCTTTATTATTCAACTCCAATTGAAAATAAAGCTCCAACTTCCTAGAATCTAAAAAAAACATTCTTCTCCAGCTCCCACTAGATGGACGCTCCAATGCCCGAGATTCTTCAGTAATCAACTGAACAGATGCCCCAACACCCAATGAGCTACAACTCACCCTAGCACCACCCTACCACCCTGAAGGTTTCACAGACTTGAACATGTTGGTGACTTCATGCACCATCCTAGCACCACCCTACCACCCTATAGAAGAATAAAAGAAGAATGGACTTTTGTACCAGGGAAAATGGTCCACTTACAATGATATAAAATGATGTAGAAGAAGAAGACACACTAGACCATAACCCCAACTATGGCAGAACCACCTAATGATGATCTTAGACCTCTCGACACTTCCTCTTCAACTCTTGGCAGATAGACACTTGTACAAATTTTACAATAATGCTTTTACAATGACCTAGTACAATGATACATTTAAAATGACTATATGCAGTGCTGCCCACGTGAAGACTTCATGTGGTGAACTTATTGCTGCCATTTTGTACCTTGATTGATGCTCTTGTCATGCTACCCTTTCTCACTCTTCAGAACATTAGATCATGCATTGAGTCTTATCTTGATGAATATATAATACCTGCAAAAAGTCTTCAAGGAAATACCCATGACATGATAATATCAAAACTTACCTCATCCTGCAGAGCATATGTCACTGCTAAAAAAAAAAAATAGAATACAAAGAACCTAATGCAATTAAGATATGAACATGCATATACAGAATATACTTACCTGGAGCTTACCTCTGTTGCACCTTTCTTTGCTTTGCTGCCCTAGAAAGTCTGGTCCTTTGTAGCCCTTGGCAACACATGATTTAGCTTTTTCTTGCCTTCTAGGAGCTCGATATTGAATATGGTCTATCTCTGTTATTTCAGATCCCCAATATGTGATTTTTGGTCTTGTAGTATTCCTCTGAGTCTTCTTTCCAATGCCACATGTTTGACCCAAGTTGGATTCTTCAATACAAAGCTATGCCCAATCTCTCACAATAACCTAATTATGGACTGGTTCAATAGAGCAAACTTGTACGGCATGCCACGTGTCACTGTTTCTTCATTCAGCTCTGAAATTGATACAGAGAAAACTACAATCCTTGCACTATCCACCACTTTTTACATAATTCCAATCTGATACTCAGAGAGAGAGAGAGAGAGTTATGACGATTTTCCGAAAGTCACCTCTTTGAGATGAAATTCAGGAGCCTGCAAAAACCCTAATTTCCACAGATCATATCTCCGAAAATATTGCGCACCCTAATCTGAATTTTTTATAGGCGCTTCCTCAGGATTTCACCTCATAAAAATTTGAGCTTCTGAACCTTCGTAGAAAATAAGTTATAGCGCAAATGCCACGATGACCTATTTCAAGTAGCGAAATCCCTACATGAGGAGGATAGAGGATCACAATTTATATAAATGCTTAGGTTGAGAGAGAATTAAACAAGTGAACGTGGGAGGGATTTTAGGAGCTTAAAAATTATTAATTATTGATTTTTCAAAGACCCATGCCACAACCCCATGGGGTTTTAGCCCACTAACTGGGGTTACTAACTTCAAACATGAATATCTCTCAAACCGTGAAGAATGACGTGGCATGCCATATATCAACTGAAACATCTCGACAAGTAGAAACCATTAATAATATCCTTGACTTGGAATATAGTAATTTGGTAGGTCAAAATTACCATGCAAGATCGGGGTAGCCCCTGGTGTTGCTTGGGTTGACATCAATGACAATCACTGATCAACAATCTCCCCCTTTGGCATTAATGGCAACACAAGTACCCCCCCTGCAATCATGACACCTCTTCCTACAACATTCTCTCCCCCTTTGACATCAATGGCAAAGGGTAACTCCCCCTGACACACAACCATCCCACAGACCTGTAGACACTTCCACTCCCCTTTATTTTATGAATAAGGAAAATCTAATGAGAACTTCGGAGAATACCAAGCTTCTGGCGAAGATATTCAAATTCTTCACGAGTACTCTTACGATCATCAATGCTTCCTGCCCAATCTGCATCTGTAAAGGCTTGAATAATGAGATTGTTACCCTTGGGATACCACAAGCCATATTCCATTGTTCCCTTTAGATATCAAATAATTCTTTGGATGACAATAATATGTGATTCTTTTGGTGCTGCTTGGAATCTTGCTACTTGTCCAACTGCTTGCGTAACATCTGGCTGGGAGGTTGTTACATATAGAAGACTACCAATCATAGATTTGTACAACCTTTGATCCACATCCTTAGATGAGTCATCTATGCTCAATTTGCAACCTGTTACCATCAGAGTAAGGAAAAGTTTGCAATCTTCCATTTTTAATTTCTTGAGCATTTCCTTGATGTACTTGGCTTGACATATAAATATTCCTTTCTCTTGATGAGATATTTTAAGCCCTAAGAAGTATGTCAGCTCACCAAGTAAAGACATCTCGAACTCTCTTTGCATCTTTGTAGCAAAGTTCTTACTTAGTCGATCATCATTGCTACAACTATTATATCATCCTCTTTAGCTAGTAGACGTGCTTTAGTTGCTTCATCCAGAACATATATGTCGTTTGGAGCTCAACTTGCTCTAGCCACAATTTTACCATACACGCCTTCCCTGATTTCACAATTTGTGGAGTTGAATAGTATTGTGTGTCCTTGATCACACATTTGTCCAACTCTGAGCAGATTGTGATTCATGTTTTCAACCAATAAACATTCTTGGCTAGAGCATCTTTGCTTCCGAGAGTGACGGTACCTAATCCTATAACATTTGAAGATCCATTATTTCCAAAGCACACGGTTCCATCCTTCTTCTCTTTCAGAGATTCAAATTTATTTATATCTCTAGTCATATGCGTTGAGAAACCGTTATCAGCATACCACACATGTTTTTTGTTTTGAGCCTTGAGAGCGAGAGCACAATTATCAGTCTTCTTCTTCTTCCATGTTTGTTCGTTATGTGGCCTCAAAGATTCTTCTGGAGGATTTTCAAGTCTGTAGTCTTTGGCTAGATGTCCAAAGTTTCAACATTTGTAACATTCAATATTATTTCTTAAATGTTCAAATCTATTGATGTTTCGTTGAGCCGTGGGAGGTTCATATTTGACATATCTCCTGGAATTGTATTGGTTCCTAGGTTACGTGTGACATTCTACAGCTTTATGACCAAATTTTCCACAGGAATAACAATAGCCATGAAAAATATGTTGGTACCTGGATGGAAATCTTCGTCGGGGAATTGTCTTCCAAGGTTGTTCTTGCGAATCTTTTCCAATGAATTCTACATGCCTGTCAGATCTCATAGGTTCATTGTATTTTGTTGTAGAGGGCCCTGCTTCTTCTTCTTTGTAACCGAGGCCAGTTCTGTCATTGTAAGATCATTGATTGTTGATGATTTCTTCCAATGCCCTTGAGCTGTTGGCATGGTTTTGGACAATTTTTCCTTTCTTCACTTCCTTACGCAACGAGACTACTTCGGCTTCTAATGCTTCCCTTTCTTGGTTGCTTTCTTCCAACTTCTTTTGAAGTGACTCTTCAATACATTTGTGTTCTTCAACTTCAATTTTGAGACCTTGAACTTGTTCTTCAAGAGTATTGGAACGGATCTTCTCAGCCTTAAGCTCTTTTATAAGCTTGATTGCCTCCTTAGAAAATTCTTGTATGGTCAACCCTTCCTCTTCATTTTTTGATACCTCTTGTTTATTGTGCTTAGCCATAAACAATACTCTCTCATTGGCTTCTTCTTCGTTGTCACTATATTCATCGGATGATGAGATATCTTCTTTTTCTTCACACTTGCAGGTGCATGTCTTTGCCTTTGAAGGTTGTTTTTCCTTATTGGTTTTCTTAGATGCAGCAAAAAAAGTTTCCAGATGCGAAGTACCCTCTTCTTCATCAAGTCTCATTTCATATGCTATGAAAACTCCATGTAATTCCTCTTTGCTGAGTTTTGCCAGATTTGCACTGTTTTCTAAGACCGATACCTTTGGGTTGAATCTTCCTGGTAACGTTCTAAGAATCTTTCGTACAATAGTCTTCTCAGCAACAGGCTCTCCCAATCCTTCCAAAGTGTTAGTTATTTCATCAACGTGTTGGAAGTATGCAACAATGTTTCCATCCTCTTTCATTTTGAGTTGCTCAATTTTTTTCTCTGTAGATTTGAAGCTTTGCTTCTTTGACATTTGAGTCACCTGTATATATATTCTCAAGCTTGTTCCATACATTTTTGGCAGTTTTACAACCCAACACCTTATGATAAGCAGATTCAATAATTCCACTGATAATAATATTCTTTTCTTTTACATCATTTACCAAATTCTTCTTACCTTGTTTATTTGCGGTTGATGTAAATCCATTTTGAACAGTGTCCCATACTTCGTAACCTTGTGCCAAGAGATATACCTCCATTCTTCCTTTCCATAGTGCATAATTATTTTCATTGAATAGAGGTACACCATTCTTGGTATGCTCCATGACCTCCTTCTAGTTGTTAAATTGCTATTGAAGGAACCAAGCTCCAATTCCAATTGTTGGAAATACTGAGAGGGGGGGTGAATCAGTATTCATTTCAATTAGTATTATTATTAATCTTTCAGAGCATTATTTAATCTTCAATTATTATCAGTGTTTGTAGAATGATAGCAGTAAACAAAAGGAACACAAATGCACATAGTTTTTAAGGTGGAAACCCCCTCTGGGACAAAAACCACTTAAATGTGTTTCTAATAATTCTTTAATATTCAACTCCAATTGAAAAGAAAGCTTCAACTTCCTAGAATCTAGAAAAATATTCTTCTCTAGCTCCCACTGGATGGACGCTCCAACGCTTGAGATTCTTCAGTAGTCAACTGAACAGATGCCCCAACACCTAATGATCTACAACTCACCCTAGCACCACCCTACCACCCTATAGAAGAATAAAAGAAGAATGGACTCTCGTACCAGGGAAAATGGTCCACTTTACAATGATATAAAATGATGTAGAAGAAGAAGACACACTAAACCATAACCCCAACTATGAAACAACCACCTAATGATGATCCTAGACCTCCCGACACTGCCTCTTCAACTCTTGGCAGATAGACACTTTTACAAATTTTACAGTGATGCTTTTACAATGACTCAGTACAATGATACCTTTACAATGACTATATGCAGTGCTGCCCATGTGAAGACTTCATGTGGTGAAATACTTGCTGCCATTTTGTACCTTGATTGATGCTCTTGTCATGCTACCCTTACTCACTCTTCATAATATTAGATCATACATTGAGTCTTATCTTGATGAATATATAATACCTGCAAAAAGTCTTCAAGGAAATACCCATGACATGATAATATCAAAACTTACCTCATCCTGCAGAGCATATGTCAGTGCTAAACAAAAAAAAAAAAGAATACAAAGAACATAATGCAATTAAGATATGAACATGCATATGTAGAATATACTTACTTGGAGCTTACCTCTGCTGCACCTTACTTTGCTTTATTGCCCTAGAAAGTCTGGTCCTTTGCAACCCTTGACAACACATGATCTAGCTTTTTCTTGCCTTCTAGGAGCTCGATATTGAATCTGGCGTATCTCTGTCATTTCAGATCCCCAATATGTGGTTTTCGGTCCTGTAGTGTTCCTCTGAGCCTTCTTTCCAATGCCACATATCTGACCCAATTTGGATTCTTCATGGCAAAGTTATGTCCAACCTTTCACAATGACCTAATTATGGATTCATTCAGTAGAGCAAACTTGTACGACATTCCATGTGTCACTCTTTCTTCATTCGGATTTAAAATTGAAACATAGAAAGCTACGGTTCGTGCACTATCCACCACCTTTTACAGAATTTCAATCTGATACTCAAAGTGAGAGTTATGACGATTTTCCCAAGGTCACCTCTTTGAGATGAAATTCAGGAGCCTACAAAAACCCTAACTTCCACATATCATATCTCCAAAAATATTGTGCACCATGATCTGAAATTTTTACAGGAGCTTCCTCAGGATTTCGGCTTCGCCTTATAAAAATTTCAGCTTCTGAACCTTCTTAGAAGAAAATTTATAGCGCAAATGCCACAATGACCTGTTTCAAGTAGAAAAATCCCTACATGAGGAGGATATGAGGATCACAATTTATATAAATGCTTCGCTTCAGAAGGAATTCAACAAGTGAACGTGGGAGGGATTTTAGGAGCTTAAAAATTATTAATTATTGACTTTTCAATGACCCATGCCACAACCCCATGGGGTTTTAGCCCACTAACTGGGGTTACTAACTTCAAACATGAATATCTCTCAAACTGTCAAGAATTACGTGGCGTGCCATATATCAATGGAAACATATCGACAAGTAGAAACCATATAAAATATCCTTGACTCGGAATATAGTAATTTGGTAGGTAAAAATTCCCATGCAAGATCGGGGTAGCCCTTGGTGCTGCTTGGGTTGACATCAATGACAACCACTGATCAACACAGTCAACACCTTCACTCAGTTCATGGTGGAACCAAAGAGGGCGCACTGGGCAACAACCAAGTATGTTCTCATATATATACGAGGGACAACCGAGCATGGATTAAAGTACACCAAAGGCAATGACATCAGACTGATTTGTTTCACTAACGGAGATTGGGCTGGAAGTTTGGTAGATCGGAAAAGTACCACTGGGTCCTTTTTCAGCATTGGATCAAGAATGACTTCTTGGTGCAGTAGGAAACAAAAGTTCGTGGCTTTGAGCTCAGCCGAGGCAAAATATATGGCAACCAACACAACTTCATGTGAAGCCATATGGCTTAGGAAGCTACTTGTGAACCTATTCAGGAGAAGGATGGAAGCGACCAACATTTTATGTGATAATCATAGTTGCATCAAGCTCTCTGAGAATCCAGTGTTTCATGATCGGTTGAACCACATTGACATCAAGTGTCACTTTATCAGAGATTGTGTCCAACGAGGAGCAGTACAGTTACGGTACACTCCGACAGGAGAACAGGTGGTAGACATCCTCACTAAGGCTTTGGGAATAACAAAGTTTGTTTATTTTAGGGAGAAGTTGGGGATGATTAAGAATATGTTTCAGTAGCAGAAACAGATAAGTGCAGTACTTAAGAGGGAGCTATAGTACAGATGCAACATAAACAGTGACAATGTTGTAGGAAGCAGTACATATATCAGCAGCGCAATAGATGAGGGGTAGTAGATCGAGCATCAACAACTTAGAGGACCGATGTCGTGGATCAGGGTGATGCTTCTGGGGAAGAAGTATTACTAGAGCACATTCCTCGCTAAGAGAGTGTTGATTTTTTTGGGTAGCATCGCATGTGTTCTAGCTTTGAAAATTTGTGGAGGGGCTAGAACCCATGAGATCTCCAAGACCCATAAATCGTTTGGAGAAATTACACCCGGAGTGAAAGTTATTCAAATAATTAAGTATTTTAAATGAAGCCTAAGTTAAAACTTAGGGAATTTAAATAATTAAAGTGAATTAATTTAACATGTAGGTGAGAAGCTTCTAAGTGACAAGGATTAAGTCTAATTTAATCTTAGTCGTTGATTAAGGATTAGATCATGACCATTGCTTCATCAATGTAATGTTCCGTTTTCTAGATTGCTCATAAAACATGCATGAAAAATGCTCTTCCAGCAAAATATGCAACAAAATACTGAAATAAACTCTTGGATCCCATAAAATAATCAATATGCAATGTAAATCCAAGAATAGAGTTGAAACAAATCAAACTAGGTGGGCTAAACAGACCTCCCACACTAGTGTAGCCAAAACTAGTGAAAAACCCCAAGACTGCAAAATGCCGGAGGAACTGCTCAAGGGACTGCGTAGTCTAAGAGAGGGTTTACACATAAAATGATCAAAGAACAATAGATATACTCATGTATTGATAAAAAATGTTGGAGAACAGAGATCTAAGCTCCCTTTACAAAATACAAAAGAAACCGGCAAGGGTTTCTTGTCAAACACTCTATATATAAAATGTGATATTCAGAAAATGACTGAATAATCACTGCAACACTGAAGTACATGAGCGAAATAGGCTGAAATATGTCTGATCTGATGAAGAACCCTCAAGGGCTTCCTCCCATGAAAGGATGAACCTCTCAATCACAAGGAAACTCAACAATGGAGCCACCAAACCATGCAATAAGTTCTGCCTCCTGAAAAATGCACTCCCTAGTAGAAACAACGCTGGGAGGGTGAGAGAAACGTGTGGTCTGATACCACAGATCTGAAATAAGCTCTAGAGCTCTCCAAACAGATCTCTCAAGTGAAGGAAACCTTCCTCCAATGAGAAACTAGCTCAGAAGCCGGGATTCCAATCCTTTCCACTGCTGCACCAAGCAACACTACACAATCTCCGGCAAGGTTGTGCTGATGAAGATGGCTGAAGCTTGGCCTAAAAACCTGATGTGGAATGATGAATACAAACTCTCCTAATGAGCTCCTCAAAGGAAAGAGGTGGGATTCCCGCCTTGGAACACCCAGTGCTAAACAACACTGCAACTTGCTAAGCAGCAAGCAACAACAATTCTTGGTAGCCAAGAATGAGAATAATCTACAACATAATGAACAATGCTGCCATCCTCTTCCTTATATCATAAGTGAGTTTGCTTGCCCTTGGCCCCACTCACTTAGGTTGCTTCTAACCCAAGCTACCTTGCCCTCCAAAATTGCGTTTTCCAACCTAGGATTCCTCCTTCACTAAAACTACGCTATTGACTTTAGTCAAAGCAGCTTCAATTTAACCTTGTTCACACATGGAGGTGTTTTATTTGGCTAGAAAGAGTGTCTCCTTTCACATTTGGAGTATTCTCATCCTCCTTAGGAGACTTATGGGCTTTTCTACCCATTTATTTACTGGCTACAACTGCTGCTAATTCTAATGTTCCATCTAGCTTGGAAGCTAAAATTTTGGAACATTACAGTCCTCCCCTCCAAAATCTTTGCTTGTCCTCAAGCAAATGCATAAGGAGAGAAAAATATCTCCCCTCCTCCTCATGTGGCCTCCATCAATAGCCTCCATCACTGCATCAAGAGAATCTGCAAATAAACTGTCATCCAATGCTCCCTCCCAAGTGTGCATAACCAAAGTGTCTGCATCAATCAAAGGCGGAAAGTGTGAATGGGAAACATGCTATATGTCTCATGGCCTCCACAAAGTAGGAGTGATGATCAACATGGTGAATGATTGCCTCCCTCATCCATGCAATCATGCAAATGAAGTGAGTCACCCTCCAACATGGTAACTCTCGAAAAGCCTCTTCCACCTTATGCTCCTGAAATGTAGGTGCGCTGAATAAGTGAACATGATAGGCAAGAGGGTCTATCCCATGCTGTCCTCTTCTCCACTCATGATAAGTGCAGAGGGTATGTTGATATTGGGCTAAAACATGATTGCCCTCTAATGGCAAGAAGAAGATTGAGCCTCCAAATACTCTTCCTCCAAGATCATGAGTCATGCCAACCCAAACCATTCCATTCAAGATGAATGGCACATCATCACCACATGGCATCCAAATCAGAAAATGGCTGAAGGTTATGCGCAAGTTTGGATGATACATATGGTCTCTCTGGTGGATACTGCGCAGTTCTCCCAAATGTTGCTTGAGAATGTCATATGGCAAGTGTTCCTGCAACAAGTTACAAGCTAGATATGTATGTTCTCCCAACATGTGGAAGTAAGCATAAATTTATATCAGCTGTACATATACAAAATAACAATACACCTGCCCAATGTCATGTATAGATGGGCTACTATCATCATAAACATTGGCCCTAAAGTGACCATGAAACCCAAAAATACTCCTGCTCTTTTGGGGAGCAATGCACTGTGCAAACATGGTGAGAAAGTACAAATACTCAATAGAGTAATAAACAAGTACATAAATGCATTCTCTACCATACATAGGGAGTGGAATGAAAGTGAGATCCTCCAATAAATCCTCCCAGGAGAATATACTCATAAAAATCTGCAAGAAGAAGGGATACCTCCTCCCTTTGGAATTTCTCATCCATAAGAACATGCTCCTATGTGACAACATTGTAGGCCTTTGTAATAAGGCTTCATGACTTCTCCCTTTGACTTTCCACATGCCAAAGCCATCCACCATTATGCTGCTATGTGAGAAGATCTCCTTCCAACATGGAAATCTCTCATGATCCTTCAATGCTGAAGGGTAGCCTCCTTGCACCATGAGTGTGCCTTCTCTTCAGAAATATCATGAAAAGTATGGGAAGAATTTTTCCCATACTCTCCCAATTGCAAGCATAGCAACAAAAACTTTTGTTGCTGCCTCATCTCTCCCTCATACAAGCTTCCTTCGAACAAAATCACATCAGCCATACATGGAAGCATGATACAATAAAAGCTAGTTGCCAAATGACAACCGGAGAGTGAATCTTGGTTCCTCCCATGGAACCAGCGCAGTGCCTCCTTGGCCTGCATCAAAGCAAGAAATAACAAGTGCTTTGCTAGCCACTTGTTTGCTGCCATAGTCTTCTCATAAGATGAAAACATGAAGTTACAATATGGGGTCATTGGTGCACACCAAGAGACATATGGCTTCCCCCACAACTCATCAAAAGGATAGCCAAAATCAATGCTACAAGTAGCTACAAGTACATCATCATATAATATGCAAGAGGAAGCAACTCTTCTTGATACATCCTGCTGCTCAAATAAGGAAAAGAAGTACAATACAAAATGTGAAATTATACCTCCTCCATCATGTACTTGTGGTCTTGAGCTGAAATGGCTCAACTGGAAATTCTCCCTCACTCCCAATGAGTAGGAAGGTAGCTGTGACATCCTATCTATCACCATTCGGGCTATGCATCTCTCCATACGCTGATATATGTCATGCTGGATGCCCTCCCAAGTGAACTCCTCCATCAACTGGAAATATGTATCAAAGTGCATAGCAGAGAAATCCTCATGTGTTGCATGTAGCAGCTTCTCCTTAAGACTAGAAGATCTAGTCAAGAAGATCCTGCCATAGGAATAGATGACCACATCATCCACCATATATCTGTCATCTCTATCTGGGTCATCAAGAATCATGCATGCACCAAGATCCTTGGAGTACTCTACAAAAAGCTGAGACCTCCAATAAGGATCAATCCTCCTCAGTGACAGCACTGGTGATCTAGCATGAGAAGCTCCACTCATGCTGCTACCTGCGACTTTGACATCCCCCATGCCAAAGTTCTCCTCAAAACTCTTCACCTCTCCAAAATCCAAGAGTGGTGAACCCAAAGACAAGACATCTCTCATCAATTGAAGATCAGGTGGCCTTCTAGGTGGAATGCCTCCATGAAGTGAGACATCAATGTCAAGAGTAGACTGCATATGTGATTGGGCAACCTTGCCCCTGCCTTGACTGCACAAATCAGTCTGCCTCTCTCTTGCATTGGCTCTCTGAAATAGAGAAGGGTGTGTGCTCCTCATCAACTGATGTTGCTCTTCCTCCCTCTCCCCTTCTTCCAGCTACAATGCTGCACAATCATGCTGCTCATTGATTGTGCTTGGACCTCTATGTATGAGATCCTTGGGAAATTCTTGCAAAGGTACAATAATCCCTCCTGTGGGAGAATGTGCTCCTCCTTCCTCTGCGAGAGGCACTGGATGTGCTCTAGATGTGACAACGTTGTTGCCATCTTCTTCATCAATGTGTGTGGGAAACATCTCAACCAATGGATCCCTTTGTGAAAATGTGATCCCCATGCCCTCTTGTTCAAGAATATGAACTGGAAGTGTTGCCTCCGGCAATGTGTAATGCAAGACACCGGCTCCTTCCATGGTTTTCTGAAATGGAGTTTCCCCCATCACATGCAAGGGTTTTGTTTCCTCAAGTTTTCCTTGCGCATGTGTCTTAGGAAGTTTTTCACCAAACCTCTCCATCAATGTTCTTATGAATCTTGCAAAAGAGAAAGTATTGGCATTATTTAAGGAACAAGATTCAAAAATCCACCATGCATGAGTGTTACCTCTGAAATGCAGCGCTGCAACTCTGATAGCTTCATCTCCGGCAATATGGTGCAGCTGCAAATAGGAGTTTAGCTCCTTCACCCAAGCTCCAACTGAACATGTAGGTGATCCGGAAAAAGTAGATAGAAGAAATCTATCTGCATCCTGCTGTTGGCTCTTCTCCATCTGGATCTTGCAAAACTCTTGGAAATCAGTATGATCTCTAAACCTCTCAGTTTGAGATTCATATTCCCGCAAAAAATCACTAAGAGTCATTATATTAGGCATTCTTCCTCCTCCCATCCATCTCAGGATAGCTCTGGGCATTTGACTGCGCCGTGCATCATGGAGTGTAGCTGCATGCTCACACTCACCATGTGCAAATCTAGATTCAACTCTAGAATCAATCTCCTTTGGAGATCCCATCTCCAATCTCGTATTTTTCAACTCTCCTTGAAATCTCTTCTTAGATTTTGGAAGAAGCTTTGTGGGCTTGTCTTCCTTTCTTTCTGCACATACTGAAGCCTTCTGGATTCTGTCCATCTCTCCTTCTTCTGATAGAATTGGAAAGTTTCCCTTCTTAGGAATATCAAAATTATATTCCAGAGATTGACTGCAGGGGCATTTACTGGATATGTCACCTTTGAAAAAAAGGATGAGATCCAGAGGCTACCTGGCCATCTGCAGACTCTGTCTATAGAGCTCGAAACATTCCCCTTCCGAGATTTAGTACTTTGGCTTGAAGCCACAAGCTGAGCCAAATATCATGCTCTGATACCACTATAATGTTCTGTTTTCTGAATTTCTCATAAAACATGCATGAAAAATGCTCTTTCAGCAACATATGAAAAATACTGAAATGGACTCTTGGATCCGATAAAATAATCAATATGCAATGTAAATCCAAGAATAGAGCTGAAACAAATCAAACTAGGTGGGCTAAACAGACCTCCCACACTAGTGTAGCCAAAACTAGTGAAAAACCCCAAGACTGCAAAATGCCGGAGCAGCTGCTCATGGGACTGTGCAGTCTAAGAGAGGGTTTACACATAAAATGATCAGAGAACAATAGATATACTCATGTATTGATAAACAATGTTGGAGAATATAGATATAAGCTCCCTTTACAAAATACAAAGAAACCGGTAAGGGTTTCTTGTCAAACACTCTATATATAAAATGTGATATTCAGAAAATGATTGAATAATCACTGCAACACTGAAGTACATGAGTGAAATAGGCTTAAAGATGTTTGATCTAATGAAGAACCCTCAAGGGCTTCCTCCCATGAAAGGATGAACCTCTCAATCACAAGGAAACTCAGCAATGGAGCCACCAAACCATGCAATAAGTTCTGCCTCCTGAAAAACGCACTCCCTAGCAGAAACATCGCTGGGAGGGTGAGAGAAATGTGTGGTTTGATACCAAAGATTTGAAATAAGCTCTGGAGCTCTCCAAACAGATCTCTCAAGTGAAGGAAATCTTCCTCCAATGAGAAACTAGCTCAGAAGTCGAGATTCCAATCCCTTCCACTGCTGCACCCAGCAACACTACAAAATCTCCGGCAAAGCTGTGCTGATGAAGATGGCCAAAGCTTGGCCTGAAAACCTGATGTGGAATGATGAATACAAACTCTCCCAATGAGCTCCTCAAAGGAAAGAGGTGGGATTCCCACATAAGAACGCCCAATGCTAAACAACACTGCAACTTGCTAAGCAGCAAGCAGCAACAATTCTTGGCAGCCAAGAATGAGAATAATCTACAACATCATGAACAATGCTACCATCCTCTTCCTTATATCATAAGTGAGTTTGCTTGCCCTTGGCCCCACTCACTTAGGTTGCTTCTAACCCAAGCTACCTTTCCCTCCAAAATTGCGTTTTCCAACCTAGGATTCCTCCTCCACTAAAACTGCGTTGTTGACTTTAGTCAAATCAGCTTCACTTTAACCTTGTTCACACATGGAGGTGTTTTATTTGGCTAGAAAGAGTGTCTCCTTTCACATTTGGAGTATTCTCATCCTCCTTAGGAGACTTATGGGCTTTTCTACCCATTTATTTACCGGCTACAGTTGCTGCTAACTCTAATGTTCCATCTAGCTTGGAAGCTAAAATTTTGGAACATTACAATTAACAAGAAAAATATAAATGAATACTTGTGGGTCAGTTGAAGATTAGTAGGGAAAACACTCAGTGACTCGAGGGAAGTCGATTCTTTAGAATTTAGAATTCGATTTCAGAGGGAGAGTTGTAGGGCGAAGGAAGAAGAGGGTATCAACATCAATCAAAGGCCGAGGAAGAGGGATGCAGAGCAGCAGAGGGACCGTGCAAAGGGTTAACACAAAGAGGTAGCACAACTAAGGACGCAGTCCCTGGACAGAGGTGATGCAGTGGAGGCAAGAGAGTCTCTTGTGTGTCAAAATTTCTCCCGAGGTTGGGAAAAAATTATCTTAGGTGTTTTCATGAAAGTTTCTCCGTTATTCTACCAATCATTCCTTATAAAGAGATTTTTGTTGAAGATTAATAAAAAACCCTCATCTGCTGCACCAGTTTTCCCACATTGGGTTTTTCCGGGGACAATTGTCCAAAAATAACTGTGTTGATGTGATTGATTCTTGTGCTTATATTTCATTGTTCTTTTCTCTATGAAATTATGTGATAACTGTAGTAGAATTTATTTTTATGTTTACTGAAGGGTTTTTGTAAATAACTTATTGTGGAAACTAAGTAGGAAAAATAAATCAATTGTTGTAGTAGAATTTCAGATTTTAAATTTTCACATTGGAAAGTGTAACCAGGTTCAATATTCATAATGAATGTAATTATGAATTTATGTAATGAAGAGCAAAAGGATAATAAAATGTATTTTTGTAAATCTTGTTTCATGAGTTTCATGAGCAAGGAGTTTGAGTTTGTATTATAGGCCAAAGACTTCTTCTTGATGTCTTTTATGGATTTTTCATCTTGTCATAAATGTATAATTTAGAGTCATGTATATGAAGTGTTGTTACACTTGTAAAGTCAATTTATTGATGTAAGTAGTGTGCCTCAAGACCTTGTCAAATGGCTTGTTGTAGATGGCTCAAGCATGATGGAAATACCCCTGATCAAATCGGTCTAACAATTGTTTGTGCTCAACCTAGTCTCCTAAATTGAGTTCATTTAATTGTCAACCAGGGTTGGTAAACTGCTGAAGTGTGGTGTACTGTATGTGCCTAAGTGTTTGTTTCTTACTGCGTTGTGTCTAGTGTTTTATGATGTTTTTGGTCTTTTTATGGTTTTATGTTCACAAGGGAAAAAAATAAATGCTGGTGGAAAGAAACTACTGGTTAAAAACAAAGTGAAGCCTAATTTGTTGATGACAAATGACAAATGCAAACACTGAGACAGAACCAAACCTAAACTATGACTTAGCAAAATACAAAGCTTGATAATGACTTCAAGAAAATAAATCACAACATGAACTTAACTTGTCCAATTCTTTCATTAAGGATATTTTGGAAGAGCTTGAGAAATGGACAGCTAAGTGTAAAAATTCTCCTAACTAAACAACTAAGCAATCAACTTATAATGATACAATATCTCATCCATGATTAAAGGTTTGTTGAAACATATTTGGAAAAGAACATTTGTAACATCATAAGATCTCTACTCTAAAACTAGCTCCTAATTCTATTCTGCAACTTAGTTTAACACCACTAAACCTCACTCAAGAGTTACAGATTTCCTTTTAGAATAGTCTTTTGAGGAAAGACTTGTTTGTGAAATGGTAAAAAGGTTGCAAAAGTACTCCAGGCCTTATACTGATACTATCTTCTGTTCAGATAATTATGAGTTAATATAGGTTTAGAACAAAAGAAGTTTTGTAAATAATGAAGACCGTGGTATTTAAGTTTAACAACTAATGCAATTTAATATGCAATGGATGGCAACTAATCTTGGAATGTAAATACAGTGAGCTAAGCTAGAACTGAACTAGAGTGTTACTAGTCTGCAGTGAACGGTGCTCTAAAAAGCCATTATCAAACTTGAAACGAAATGACAAAATATGAATTAAATGCAATTACCTCCGGAGTACTCTAACTAAGTTATCATGCAATTAATCTATGGGATTCTACAGCCTATTTCGTTCATCATGAATGGTATTTTGGAAGAGCTTGTTAGAACAATCCTAGCTGTACAATTCAATGCATTTGAATACAAACATAACTACTGAAAGCAAATACAATCAAAACTAAGACATCACAGCTATTTCCTACTCATTGTTATGATGTTTTGGAAGAGTTTTTTAAGAGTAAGATCAGCTATGCTATTTAGTGTAAACAAGCAACTGAAACCTACAGTATCACAGTCATGCCTTAGTCATCATAATGATTTCTTGGAAGAGTTTACTAGAGTAAGTTCAACTGTGATAATGAACGAAAGGGATTGCAAATAAAATCTATAACACTACAGCCATTTCTCATTCATTATAATGATATTTTGGAAGAGTTTCTTAGAACAAGTATAGCTATAATGACTAATGAAATTAACTATGAACGCAAACTTCAAAACTTGAAAACGAACTAAGATACTTATCTAAATTGCGAAAGTAAAGCCGCTCAGGATGCAGGGGCCCTCTACCACCAGAGTAGCACAAAATATAACTCAAGATCAACTCAACGCGTTCAAAGAAATGCTATCTTCTTCATTAAAGGAAAATAACTTAAAACAGAGTATTCTCGGTCTTCAGAAATATAGCAGTCAATCCACGAAATCTCATCAAAATCTAGAGCTTGTCTCTCGGTTTCCCGAGTACATTTATAACAAATCTTCATAACAGAACTTGAGATAATACGGGGATCATTGTCTTTTCATATCAAAATCGTACTAGAACTCTAAAGATGGCAGCGTAAAGTGACAAAGGACATCTGAACTGTCCTTGTCCTATTAGGAGTCTGCCTCCTTGTGTGAGTTCCCACGTACAAAACCACATCCAGAATTCCATTCATTCTTCATGGTGAGCAACAAACGTTGAGGACATGATGTGGAATACACCCATGTGTGGCTTTTCCTGAGAGGACACCTGGAACATGCTTGAACGTGAAGACAACTGCAGAATTGACAACTAGCTACGGAATGTCTGCATTCTGTAGCTAGTTTCAGTTCAAAATGCATTATAATGACAAAATCACAAAACTTAGAAAGTTAACCATGATATTCATTCTTAAAGTAATTTTAACTAATTTCATTGATCATTTGGGCCTAGGATAACAATGGACAAAAGAAAATGGAGTGAAGTATGATGGAAGAAAGAACAATCTTGGGGCTCAACATACCCCCACTGCTGACTTCTTGCATGTCCTCATGCAACGTATTCCATAAACTCAGAGACTTCTACAAGAACATCCAACCCTCTTCTTCTTCTTTGCCTAGAAGTTAAAGGCCTTCTGGGCTTCCTGATGACTAACTTCAACCTTAAATTGGTAAGTGCCTTGATTAACTTCTTGTTCCTCTTTTTCAACTTTTCATTAGCCTTTTCCACTTTGTCCATTTGTAGAGACAAGGTTGAGTTCATACTGGTTTTAGTTTAACTTGTTCCCTCAGAATATCATTCTCAGTCCTGATATGTCTATTAAGTACTTCCAGCTCGTACCTATCTCTTCTTAACACATCTATTTCAGACAGTGGAGGACTAGGGGTTCTATCTCTACTCTCTGAAGCTTCCCTTTGCAATGTTTCAACATAGTTATAAATTTCTTGCTGTGCAGGGTCAATTTCAGGGGCTTCTTCATCAAAATATTCTTCAACATCTTCTTCAATAGATGTTTCCTCATCTTCTATGTTTATCACCTCGGTTTGTTTGATCCGTGTTTTCCTTAGTTTCCCCCTGAGTCTATGACTTCTTCTCGGCTGGGATGGTCCCTCTCCTTTTTTTGTGGAAAATTTTCTGATTACCCTCTCTTCCTTAAGCTGTCTCTTAATATGAGTCAATTTTTTAGAGATTATCTCTTCACTGCTTTCTTGAATTACTTTATCAGTTTCAATTTTAGAGGCTCTCCATTTTCTGCTTCTCTTTGTAGGCTGATGTTCAGGTGAAGGCTCTTTTGGTTCCTCAAAGTGATTTCTCACCAAGAAATTATCCCAATTATCTTTTGTTTTGGCTAAATGGTGTTCAATTAGAATGTTAACCAAGCCATGATGGTATAGAGTTGTTTCTAGGAATTGGACTCTCCTTTGAACACTTGAAGCCATATTTTTTAAACTTTGAAGCAAGAAATAGGGCAAATTAAGCTCTTCTTCTAGGAAATGCATTATCAATCTAATATGGTAAACATAGAAAGTTCCATATCTACCTTCACAAGTGATAAATTTTTGTAGAATAAGTAATATGTTTCTCCATTTATTCTTTAATGCAGAGCTTGGAATTCCCTTTTTAAACACAGTGACATCCATACCTGGTGATTTGAGGATTTTCTTCCATGATTCATTATGAAATTCTCTGTTCTTAAACCATCTTTCTCCATGTCTAAGCAATCATGTTGCTTCTGCAATAAAAACCTCTGTGATACTGCATTTAATATCTCCAAATTCAACCTCGGCTCCTTTGAATGACCTTGCAAACGTTTTAGTAACTTCTTTGTGGAAGCCATTAAATTTCTCAAGGAATTGCAGCCATCCTGCTTGTTGCAACATTTCTCTGCTTTGAGGGTATCCTTCCAGGTATTTTGTGCCCACTAGTTTAGTTCTCACGATGAGGCCCATAATTTCTTCTTCAATCTTCAAATTAGTGCTCTTTCTGCTCACGGAGACAATGACTTCAACCTTCAAATTAATACTCCTTTGCTTCACGGTGACAGTGCTTCAATCTTCAAACTGATATACCTCTGCTTCACGGTGACAATGGATTCAAATTTCAAACTGATATACCTCTGCTTCACAGTGACAATGGCTTCAAATTTCAAACTGATATACCTCTGCTTCTTGGTGACAGTGGTTTCAACTTTCAAATTAATATACCTCTGCTCACGGTGATAGAGATACCTCTGTTTTACAGAATGAAATGATGAAGGGTTGGCTACGGGATGGAGTAATAGGGAGTGGTTACGGAACGAGTTAATGAAGTGAGGTGAAGAAAACAAATCAATGAGTGAAAAGACCGTGGAGATATTTTACAACGGATTCAAAAATCATCATTAAATGATTTGGCTGGGTGACGTGAGAAAATCAATCACTTCAGCATTTTAACCGCTTAGATGATGATTGGGTATAGGATTTGAAATGAAGGATTTTTATCCAAAGTTTTGCGGAGGGTATATTTGGCATGATCAATAAAAATAATCAAAACAACTTTTCGAATGATTCATAACTAAAACTATACTAAAGTTTTTTTTATGATATGCCATTATAATCAAAACTTTTTACCTTTGCTTTTCATCTGCTTTTTGTGGTCTTTTATATGCTTTGTTCTCCTCTGGAAACCATTACTTTGTGAGTCTTCATAATCCTTCTTGATTTTTCTTATTCATGGATATACCAGATCATTTTGTTGCAATTCAAATGTCTGCTGATCAGTGCCTTCAAGATCTGTAGCTGCGGAATGACTGTCTGGCTGCGGAATGACTGTCTGGCTGCAGAATTTCTGTTGAGCTGCAAAATGTACCTGTAGAGAATTTTAATCATGGAATGGAGTGGTTTGGAATATAAATGGAATATTATATGGAATGAGTGAAGATAGATGATGAAACATGGTATAATGGGATATGTATGAAGTGAATGATGGAGTGGGATGGATTACAATTTATGAAATGGAGTGGAAAAGTATAAGAAATGGCCTGCAATTCATGACATGTGTTATTCATTTGCAAAAAGACATCAAACTTTAAATTTTGATATGGAAATGAGGTGGATGAAGTATGGAATGAGATGAATGAAATATGGAATGAAGTGAAGTATGAATGAATGAATGAAATGAAGTATGGATGGATAAGTAAATGGGATGAAATGAAATGAGATGGATCATAAGTGCAATGGATCTAAACTTATGATTTGGTAACAGCGGCTTGCAAAAACAAAATGGAAAAGTTAGAGTGTCAGAAAGACTCGGATTTTCACCCTATCTTTTTTGTATAAACATGCCAATCAGTGATTGGTTTTCATGTTTATATATATATATATATATATATATATATATATATATATATATATTTTTTAAAGAAATGACTTCAGAAAATTCAATCAAGTTGATGAAGAAGAAAGATTCTTCTTCATTAACTTCACATCACTATTTTCCTGGAACTTCTTGACAAATTCTTCTCTTGAGAGTGGTTTGTGATACAGCTTTAATCTATGACCATTCACAAGAAAAGTGACCTCTTCTTCATCTATTGTCCTGATTTTTACTGCTCCATTGTCAAAAAATTTAACAATTTCATATGGCCCTAGCCAATGTGTTTGAAATTTACCTTGAAAATCCTTGAATTTTGAATCAAACAAGAGAGCCCAGTCACCTTCTTTGAATTTCTTCTCTTTGATGTACTTATCATGCCATCTAGTCCTTTGCTGTTGGACTAGACTTGTTTTCTGAACTGCATCTTGTCTGATCTCATCCAATTCATTAATTTGCTCCAATCTATGCTTTTGTGCCTCCGTTAAATCAAGTCCTAGCTGAACTGCCATTTTGAAAGTTTGAATCTGGAACTCTATGGGAAACAAAACTTGCTTTCCATAAACAAGTTCATAAGGATTATGGCATGTTGTGTTTCTCCATGTAGTTCTATAGGCCCACAAGGCTTCAGGAAGCCTATCTACCCAATCTTTTCTATGTAAATGAACAGTCTTTGTTAGGATTCCTTCAATGACCTTATTAGTAGATTCCACTTGACCATTTTCTTGTGGATGATAAGGAGTAGATTTTCTATGCCTGATTTTGTATCTCTCCATCATTTGTTCCACTAGCCTCGATGTAAATTGAGCTCCTTGATCTGTAAAAATTTCCCTTGGGACACCAAAACGAGTAAAAATATCCTCAAAAAGAAAATTAACTACAGATGCTTCATTAGCAAAAAGTAATGGCTTGGCCTCTACCCATTTGGTAACATAATCAATGCAAACTAATATATATCTCTTTTGTCTTGATGGAGGACTAATAGGTCCTACAAAATCCAAAGCCCATTTTTCAAAAGGTTCAATATGTACCCGAGGTTGTAATGGCATCTCACCTGAAGGAGAAGGTTTCCCTACCCTTTGGCAACTGTCACACCTTTTGACATACTCTTTAGCATCTTTAAACAAGGATGGCCAATAATATCCTAAATGAAGGATCTTATAAGCTGTCCTCTTATCAGCAAAGTGTCCGCCACAAGGTTCATCATGATATGTTTTGAGAATCTCAGGCATCTCATCTTCCCGAACACATCTCCTAATGATCAAATCTGGACCTGTCTTGTACAACTCATTAGCAACCCATAAATATTTTGCACTATCATAAACGATTTTTCTTTTATCTCTTGCATTCATTATTGAAGGAAATTTTCCTGAAACTAAATAATTAGCAATGTCAGCAAACCGAGGAGTTTGAGTAGAAATTGCAAAAAGATATTCATCAGGAAATTGATCTTCAACTGGAGTGTCATCTTTGATGTTTTGGAGTCTAGATAGGAAATCAGCTACTGTGTTTTTTTTTCCAGGCCTATCTAGAATGGTAATGTTGAATTCTTGTAAAAGCAATAACTATCTTATGACTCTGCCATTAGTAATTGATTTGTTCATTAAGTATCTAATTGCAGAATGATCAGTGTGAACAAAAGTTTCATAGCCTGTTATATAGTGTCTAAATTTGTTTATGGCATGAACAACAGCTAAAAACTCTTTTTCAGTTACAGTATAGTTTAACTCTGTAGGAGTCAAATTTTTACTGGTATAGTAGATGGCATAAGGAATCAGGTCTTTTTGTCCCAATACTGCTCCTAGAGCTGTATCAGAGGCATCTGTTGAGATATGAAAAGGTAACTTCCAGTTAGGTGCCCTTAAAATAGGTGCTTCAGAAATTTTTGTTTTCAGGGTTTCAAAGGCTAACTGGCAATCAGAATTCCATTTGAATTCACAATCTTTGGTAAGTAATTTGAAGAGTGGAGATGCTATCTTGGTGAATTTTTCTATAAACCTCCGATAATATCCTGTAAATCCTAGAAAACTCCTAACATCTTTTTGACAACTTGGAATAGATAAGTTAGAGATGACTTCAACTTTTGACTCATCAACTCTAATCCCATCACCTGAAATATGATGCCCTAAAACAATACCTTCAGTAAACATCATGAAACATTTCTCATGACTAAGTGAAAGATTTGCTTCTTGACATCTCTTTAAAACTTTTTCCAATTTTGCTAAGGCTTCTTCAAATGTGTTTCCATAAACTGTGAAATCATCCATATATACCTCTACACAATCATGTATTAGATCTAAAAAAATTCCTAATACTGCCCTTTGGAATGTTGCAGGTGCATTGCATAATCCAAATGGCAATACTCGGTAAGCATAGGTACCCCAAGGACAGGTAAATGTGGTTTTGTCTTGATATTCAAGTGCTACTTGGATTTGATTATAACCACTAAACCCATCTAAAAATGAGAAGTACTTTTTGCTAGCTAATGTATCTAATACCTGATCTATGAAAGGTAGGGGAAAATGATCTTTAAGAGTAGCTTTGTTTAATTCTCGGTAGTCAATACATACCCTCCATTTACCATTTTTTTTTGGCACAATTACCAAAGGAGAAACCCACTGACTATCTGAAATGGGATAGATGAAGTTGACATTTAACAATTTTTGCAATTCTTCTTTAACAATCTCCCTAAGATTTGGATTCATCCGTCTTTGAGGTTGTCTGATTGGTTTACAATTTTCCTCTATATAAATGTGATGAGTGCAAGTCTTGGGGATTATCCCTTTCATGTCAGTGTACTCCCATGCATATGCAGAAGAATGTCTCTGTAATACCTTGACTAAATCTTCTTGTTGAGATTTTTCTAGGTTCTTGTTTATGTTCAAAGTTTTGCCTGGAAATATCTCACTTGTAGAGCTGCCAAATTTATCCATAGAATGAAGAGACATCTGTCTTGATGACAAAAACTCAATGTTGGATCCCTCTTGAAATGGTTCATGTTTGTATTCTGAAGAGGATTCAAAGTTTTCTTGAGTATTCAGAATTTGATTATCTTCACTAATTTCTGAAATTGTGAAAAGAGGTTGTAAGTCTTCTTCATCCTCTATCCATTGAGTATCATCTAAATCTATAATTGTCCTAGCTCGAGGATACAAAGTGAATTTCTTAGTTGAACTACCATCAGAGATGTACATATCACCGGATCTACAACTAATGAAAGCATCAGCTGTTGCCAACCAAGGTCTTCCTAATATAACAGGATTCCCTCCTAGATTATTCTTAGGATTTAGGATCATAAAATCCACAGGGTACTCCCAAGAATCTAGGGACACTAGAATGTCTTCTATTACCCCATCAGGTTTGATCACAGATCTGTCTGCTAATTGTAATAATGTGGGTGTAAAGAGAAGATTAGGAAGTTTCAGTTTATCCATGATTTGCCTACTCATGATATTGATTGCTGCTCCTAAATCAATGAGTGTGTTTTGGATTTCAATTCCATTGATGTGAATTTTAACAACTGGATTTCCTGGGTCTAGATACTTTGGAATAGCAATCTTCCCCATCATAATGTCTGCTATTTTTCCTGCCAGTTGAATTTTCTTTGTCTCTCTTATTCTTTTTCTTGTTTTCTTCATGCTCAACTCCTTTATTGTTTTGGCTAAAATTGGAATTTCCTTGATGGCTTGCAATAATGGAATCTTAATGCAAACATTTCTCAGCTCATCTAGGAAATCATAATTAGGCACCATAATTTGTTTTTCTACACCTCTATCAATTTGTAATCTTTCTGGAAAGGGAGGTCTAGAAGTAGATGTTGATGGCTGCTCTAATACAGGAGTTGAAATTATTGGTTCTTTTTGCTTTAATTTTTCAGTGTTTGGGTCTTGAAAAGATGTGTCTTCCTCAAGACTTTTATTCACCCGTAGAGAATATTCCTCGGAGTTATCTTGTTCTTGTATGATCACAGAAGGTTTCCTCTTTTCAAGTATTCTTCCAGACCTAAGTTGAACATTACTAAGGTCTAAAGGAGTAATTAAATAAGTTGGAAACTGTTGGCCTTCTATCATGTATGTGTTCTGAGGATTTTTATTGTTGCGGTTTGGTATGGGTTGAGCAGGCAACTGATTTGATTTTGAGGAAATGGTAATGGAAGTGGTTGATTTTGATGTGGTAGGTTCTGATGATGTTGTTGAGGATTTTGTTGAGGATTTTGAGGAGAAAAATGTGGGTATGGTGGATAGGATGGTGGATACTGATAGTACTGAGAGTATCTTCCATAGGGACTTTGTGCTCCTTGTGCCCAAACTTGAGATTGATTTTGAAATTGAGGCCAAGGTTGCTGCCAAGAATTCCAATTTGGTGGAGGTTGGTTATACATTTGATCATGGAATCCTTGTGTTTGAGGTCCTTGCCAAGGCCTTCTAGAGACAAAATTGAGAGATTCTGTGGAATTTGTAGGAGTTTCCTCTTGAAAGACAGCTTTGAGACCAGGAAGGGAAGGATAATTCTTGGTCTCATGTTTTTCAGAACAAATGACACAGGTCTCTACAACTTTTACATCCAAAGGGCATTCTCTCAAGGCATGTTTCTTCCTACATTTGGGACAAAAGATTGCTAAGGCATCAGATTCGGCTTTTTGCTTGTTTTGTAATTTAAGGGTGTCTATTTGTTCACTAAGACTCCCTAAGATGTCAGATTTGAAATCATCAAGCATATGTCCTATTTCTGACCTACTTACTGTCCCAGAAGAAGATTTACTTGCCCTTGCAAGAACATGATCTCTTGGACCTTTTACAGTTTTAGATTTCCCTCTTGAAAGGTTGATACATAACTCAGATATTTCAGGTAATGTGAGCTGTGATATATCCCCTTTTCCCATCATGTTAAGGATATCCAACCATTCATCCCTAATTTTTTTCAACAAAAGAGCTTTTAAGGTGTCTTGATCTAGGTTTTCCATGTTTGCTCTTTTGATGTTGTAATGAAATCTCTCCAACAAATCTTCCAAGTTTTCATCTTCTTTTTGTAACATCTTAAACACTTCTTCCTTATGATTTACCGGCATACAATAATCCAAATACCTCTCTAGAAATTCTTGTTTCATATCTTCCCATGTCCTAATAGAACTGTTGATCAAACTCATAAACCACTTCAATGCTGCTCCTTTCAATGTTGAAGGAAATAGTTTAAGTTTTTTAGCATCTTGTAAGTAGTCATAAGTTCTACACATGATTTCAAATTCAAATAGGAAGGTTTTAGGATATTTATTTTTAAGTCCATAGAAGTTTGGAAGGATAGAGGGTGAAATGTTTTTCATGGTTGTATTGGTTTCTTCATCTATTATAGGAAACCCAAAAGAACTTCCTATCTCTCTTCTACCTCTTCCTCTACCTCCTTCTCCTTCTGCACCTCTACCTCCTTCTCCTCTACCTCTACCTCTACCCCCTCCAAATAATGTGTGTTCTCCATTAAAGACTCCTCCTCCCCCTTCTTCTGCCATGGTTGATCCTTCTGCGGAAGTGGAAAAGTTTGTGTCCCTAACAGGAGTCCTTGGATCTTCTTCTAAGACAGGTTCATTGGATGATGTGGAAGGTCTTTCTAATGGAATATCTGATCTTAGGTCTTCTAGAAGTCTAGGATCAGTAAAATATGGAATGTGGGTCTGAGTTGAAGGTGTACTAGCTCTTGGTCTAGGTGAAACAAGTGGTATTCTAGGAATCAAACTTCTGCTTCTTATGAATCTACCCCTTGAGTCTCTCTCTCTACACATATCATTGTTTTTGGGAGTTAAGAAACAAAAGTTACCTAGTTTTCACTTCCACGGCAACGGCGCCAAAATGTTTGTGCTCAACCTAGTCTCTTAAATTGAGTTCATTTAATTGTCAACCAGGGTTGGTAAACTGCTAAAGTGTGGTGCACTGTATGTGCCTAGGTGTTTGTTTCTTACTGCGTTGTGTCTAGTGTTTTATGATGTTTTTGGTCTTTTTATGGTTTTATGTTCACAAGGGAAAGAACTAAACGCTGGTGGAAAGAAACCACTGGTTAAAAACAGAGTGAAGCTTAATTTGTTGATGACAAATGACAAATGCAAAAACTGAGACAGAACCAAACCTAAACTATGACTTAGCAAAATACAAAGCTTGATAATGACTTCAAGAAAATAAATCACAACATGAACTTAACTTGTCCAATTTTTTCATTAAGGATATTTTGGAAGAGCTTGAGAAATGGGCAGCTAAGTGTAAAAATTCTCCTAACTAAACAATTAAGCAATCAACTTATAATGATACAACATCTCATCCATGATTAAAGGTTTGTTGAAACATATTTGGAAAAGAACATTTGTAACATCATAAGATCTCTACTCTAAAACTAGCTCCTAATTCTATTCTGCAACTTAGTTTAACACCACTAAACCTCACTCAAGAGTTACAGATTTCCTTTTAGAATAGTCTTTTGAGGAAAGGCTTGTTTGTGAAATGGTAAAAAGGTTGCAAAAGTACTCCAGGCCTTATACTGATACTATCTTTTGTTCAGATAATTATGAGTTAATATAGGTTTAGAACAAAAGAAGTTTTGTAAATAATGAAGACCGTGGTATTTAAGTTTAACAACTAATGCAATTTAATATGCAATGGATGGCAACTAATCTTGGAATGTAAATACAGTGAGCTAAGCTAGAACTGAACTAGAGTGCTACTAGTCTGTAGTGAATAGTGCTCTAAAAAGCCATTATCAAACTTGAAACGAAATGACAGAATATGAATTAAATGCAATTACCTCCGGAGTACTCTAAGTAAGTTATCATGCAATTAATCTATGGGATTCTACAGCCTATTTTGTTCATCATGAATGGTATTTTGGAAGAGCTTGTTAGAACAATCCTGGCTGTACAATTCAATGCATTTGAATACAAACATAACTACTGAAAGCAAATACAATCAAAACTAAGACATCACAACTATTTTCTACTCATTGTTATGATGTTTTGGAAGAGTTTTTTAAGAGTAAGATCAGCTATGCTATTTAGTGTAAACAAGCAACTGAAACCTACAGTATCACAGTCATGCCTTAGTCATCATAATGATTTCTTGGAAGAGTTTACTAGAGTAAGTTCAACTGTGATAATGAACGAAAGGGATTGCAAATAAAATCTATAACACTACAGCCATTTCTCATTCATTATAATGATCTTTTGGAAGAGTTTCTTAGAACAAGTATAGCTATAATTACTAATGAAATTAACTATGAACGCAAACTTCAAAACTTGAAAACGAACTAAGATACTTATCTAAATTGCGAAAGTAAAACTGCTCAGGAGGCAGGGGCCCTCTACCACCAGTGTAGCACAAAATCTAACTCAAGATCAACTCAACGCGTTCAAAGAAATGTTGTCTTCTTCATTAAAGGAAAATAACTTAAAACAAAGTATTCTCGGTCTTCAGAAATATAGCAGTCAATCCACGAAATCTCATCAAAATCTAGAGCTTGTCTCTCGGTTTCCTGAGTACATTTATAACAAATCTTCATAACAGAACTTGAGATAATACGGGGATCATTGTCTTTTCATATCAAAATCGTACTAGAACTCTAAAGATGGCAGCGTAAAGTGACAAAGGACATCTGGACTGTCCTTGTCCTATTAGGAGTCTGCCTCCTTGTGTGAGTTCCCACGTACAAAACCACGTCCAGAATTCCATTCATTCTTCATGGTGAGAAAAAAACGTTGAGGACATGATGTGGAATACACCCATGTGTGGCTTTTCCTGAGAGGACACCTGGAACATGCTTGAACGTGAAGACAGCTGCAGAATTGACAACTAGCTATAGAATGTCTGCATTCTGTAGCTAGTTTCAGTTCAAAATGCATTATAATGACAAAATCACAAAACTTAGCAAGTTAGCCATGATATTCATTCTTAAAGTAATTTTAACTAATTTCATTGATAATTTGGGCCTAGGATAACAATGGACAAAAGAAAATGGAGTGAAGTATGATGGAAGAAAGAACAATCTTGGGGCTCAACAACAATGTTGGAGATACTCCTCTCAAGTGGCTTATAAAACAATCATAACTATTCATAGACAAGTCAGTTAATTTCCTGTGCCCAACCACTATATATACCCAGGTAAACTGCGCAGAAAATAACACATAATAGTTTGGATCAGTCTAAGTTTTTCGGACATGTCTCAGGCTGTATTACAATAACATGGTCTCTTGTTTGGTGCAGAATATATAACGAAGGAAATGAGCTACAGTTGGAGTATTAAACAATGAAGAAAAGGAAGTATTATGTTAATATCTTGGGTCTAATAAACTTCAGGTATCTTTGCTAGGACTACAGTGGCACATTATAGTTCAAAATCCAGGAAGAAGTTAAGGGTTGACACAGTTGGGTATGAGATTTTGGAATATGATACAAAGAAGGATACAATGAAAGAAAAAGGAGTTGTGGCTTTGGGATTTGGGTCAATATCAACGATTACAAGTAGGATAGAAGAAAGGACTGGATTATAGATAGACTAAGGGCTATAAGAATTGGCATATCTCTGAAGTATATGCTACAACAAGTCTTTAAAGGAGGTCGGATATAGCTTATCGAGGAACCGATATTTCCTAGGGTCAAGGAGTGTTGAAAGAAGGAGTACAGTTAGAGAACACGTTCTCTAGTCCTGGTGCAGAACGGTGCAGAAAACGAAATCAACATAAGGAGCCAAGAAAAGAGTTGTGACAAGGTCTTGGAGGCATACAAGGGTAAAGGGTTTGTTTCATGGTCATGGTACTTGTCAACTGAAAGTCTATGAGAAGCATTACTTGTGGGTTTTCCTCTCCAAGAGGGAGAGGTTTTGACCCTGGCTTGAATAGCCTAAATTTGTGTCTCCTTTGTTTTGATAATTGACTTGATGAAAGACATAATAAGTTAATTAAGAGAAGACCTAAGTAATAGAAGTAAGCTCACAAGTAATTATCAAGTGGAGAATTAAATTAAACTATGCCCTTCCAAATTCTGAACATGGTATCAGAGCGAAGGTGCTGAAGACAAAGGGATACTTGACAAGGAGACACTCAAGGATCAAAGAGAAAGAATCAATTTCTGTAGAAAGCATCAAAGTCAAAATCTACATTGAAAAGTCAAATAAGTTTGGAAGAAAATCCTCAAGCCATCTGAAGAAGATCTTCAAATCCACACATCGAGGAGGTAACCTTTGCCATTAAAGATTCTTGATATTGAGGAGATTGTTGGAAGACACATCATCAAGCACCATACAACATTATCCAACACCATTGAAGACATCATCCTTCTGAAGTAATCATCAAGACATCCTTGATCACAAGGATCCAAGATCACTTACCTCCTTTTAAGAAATCAATCTAAGAGGGATTTCATGCCTTCATCATCATCCAAGAAGCCGGTAGAAGGAAGAAATCAATCTACACAAGTAACTTTTTCTATGACCTCATTTGAATCTGTCAAAAGGACTTATAGCAAAGAAAGCAACAGGTTGGCTCGATCATCAAACTTTTGTTCATGGAATAAAATGATAGATTTAAATCTAATTGAAAGTGAAATTATGGACTACATCAAAGGATATACAAGTCAACCTTCAAAAGAAGATGCTCGAGCTCATGCCAAGTAAATGAAGGGAGAAATAAGAGCCCAGAGGATTCTCATAGAATCCATCAAGGACTCACTCATACCCTATGTATCAAAACTAGAAACTACAAAAGAAATATATGAAAAGTTGGTGGAACTATTCTCTGTAAGTACTACAGAAGAAGAAATCTCTCTGAGACAAGAACTATACAAGATGAAATTGTCAAGAGATGTCGTAATCACTTCATACTTTATGAGGATTTATGAAACACGAGACCAACTGTAGGAATTGGGAGAAGTAATGTCTAATAGTGAAATGAATACAGTGGTGTTGAATGCTCTACCAGAAGAATGGGGTAACTTCAATTCAAGATTATATGGGAAGAAAGAAACAACACCATTCTAGGATCTATTGTCTGTATGTAAAATAGAGGAAACAAGATTGAAATCCAAAGCTGATACATGACCAAGTGAAAATAATCTAGCCCTTGCAGCCATATGGACAAAGTACGATGATTTGGATGTAATGAACTTGTGCATTATAAAAGAGATTGTCCTAAATCTGGAAAGGACAAGAGGGAAAAGGAAGAATCCCATGTCACATAATAAATGGAAGAACCTAGTGCAAAGAAATCTAAGAAAGAAGAAGTGAGAGATTTCCACTATGATTGAGATCATCTTCCTCTTTAAGAGGTTTATGTTAGTTGTAAAATAGTATGATAGGAAGTATTGTACATTAATGCATCACTCTAGAAATGGCATCATGATAGAAGCATGGAAGGAGCACTTGTCATAGTAGAATGTCTGCAATACAACTATGCTATGAAAGAAGTGGATCTTGGGAACCTCCCTGATAACAAAATTGATGGAAGGTAGTCATCTAGATCAAGGATCATCTATGGAAATAGGTGCTGAAATTTTCTAATTGAGTCCTCTTTGGATTCATTGGTTAGGAAGAAATTAAAAGGTTTCATCGAGAATTCTATCTTGCAGAGTTTTGGGAAATGATGACATATTGATGAATCAGGTCCAGGGAATGAAATTCTTCATTCTAGAGAAAATTGTTGCAGGATGACTTAAAAGGATAAGGAGGTGAGGTACATATATTTATATGCTAACATTGGATGATATGAAGTGATGTCATATGGTTGCAGGAGATGGACTTCTACCTTTAGAAATATGATCAAAGAAAGGAGGTTCTCTTCCAATACACATGTTGTTATTAATAGATGAAATCAACATAATATGTCCTCATATGGAATATGAGGTGGTTGTATACAAACAAGGAACTGCATACTGGAAGTTCCTGGGAATGAAACTCTATGGAGAAAGAAAAGAAGAGATCATGAAGTACAACCATGATAAGAGGCAATTATCATTTAGAAGCCTAGAATATTTGACTGTGAGATCTCCTGGGAAGATATGTATATTATGATAGAAGTCTGGTAAAGATGAAAACCCTTGACAATACATATCTTTAGGAGATGTGTTAATCTGTAGGAAGGATCTTGATGCCTACAAGAAGATTTCATGGTGAAATATAATCACTAAGGTAACTTTTGATTTAAAAGTTCATATGTATATGTTCATATGGATAAGTTTATGCAAGGCTGTCAACCATATGGAAGGATGAAAGATCCTTGAAAGATGGTTCGAAGGAAAGAAACATGACATTAAGATGGACAAGATGTGAAAGAATGATGAAACACTTTCTAATAGATGACAGGACTCATGGATGAAAGTGATGGATGATATTTTCCCTATGAAGCTATCCCAAAAGTTGAAGACTCCTCAACAGCGGAGAAATTCATGACATCAAAGTGTGAAAAATTAAATTCTGAATTTCTACTGTAGTTATAGATTTATTTCTCCTACTTATGTTCACAATAAGTTATTTACAACAAATTTTGAAATAAACACCATTACAGTTATCACTCAAGTACATATAGAGAAAAGAACAGGAAAATGCAAGCATAAGAACCAATCACAATGACATAGTTATTTTTGGACAATTGTCCCCAGAAAAAAACCACTGTGGGAAAACTAGTGCAACAGATGAGGGTTTAGCTATTAATCTTCAGCAAGAATTTTTTACAAGAAAAGTCTGGCAGAAATAATTGAGAAGTTCTTGAGATACACCTTAGATAAATTTTCTCCGGACCTCTAGAGAGTTTTTGAAACTTGAGGGACTCACTGGCCCTCCCTGCGTCACTCTGCATCACTCCTGCGTACCTCTCTGCGTAGAGAGAATGTAAATCTACATCACTACTGTGTGAGGCCTATGTGTTGCTCCTGAGTGTTGCCTCTCTGCCCTTCTGCGTCCTTTCCTTGAACCCTGACACTGTTGATGCCCTCTGCTTCCTCTGCCTTGCAAATCTCCCTCTGAAATCGAATTCTATTCCTTTAGAATCAACTTCTTCCCTCGGGTTTTTTAATGTTTGCCCGACTTTCTTTCCAAATGACCCTCAAGCCTTCTTTTATAATCTTCTCATTGATGAATTAACGACCCAGATTAGAAGTCTAATCAATGGCTAAGATTAAAACTTGACTTGATCATCATTCTATAGAAGATTCACACTCTGTTTTATTAATACCCATTAATTATTTAATTTCCCTAAGTTTAGACTTGAGTCTTTATTAAAATAATTAATTATTTTAATAAAACATGAACTAAATGGAATTTCCATAACCGGTTTCTGGGTTCTTTGGAATACTGTTGTCTAAGCCTCCTGGCCAAATTTTAGACTTAGATCACGTTATGATGCTACAAAATTCAACATACCCTCTTAGCGAGAAAAGTGTTCTACCAATTTGTGTGATGCATATTGCTCTGATCCTAAAGCATCCTCTGCACTATTGATGCTTGGCTGGTGTTTCCCCTTATCTGCTGCGCTGCTTCCTTCTGTACTGCTGCCCATGACACTGCCACTGTCACTACCTCATCTGTATTGCAGCTCTCTCTCAATTCTGCATCAGTCCAGTTCTGCTACTGAAATGGATTCTTGATCATCCCCATCTTCTCTCTAAAGTAGAAAAACTGTCTTTCCCAACGCTTTAGTGAGGATGTCCGCCACTTGTTCTCCTGTTGGAGTGTACTGATATTGTACAGCTCCCCGCTGGACACAATCTTTGATGCAATGAAACCTGACGTCAATGTGCTCCGACTGATCATGAAACACATGATTTTCAGAGAGCTTGATGCATATCTGATTATCACATAGAATGTAGGTCGCTTCCATATTTTCCTTGAATAGATTCACAAGCAACTTCCTAAGCCATATGGCTTCACACGGATTCGTGCTTGTTGGCATATACTCTGCGATAGCTGAGCTCAGAGCCATGGATTTTTTGTTTCCTGCTGCACTAGGAAGTCAATCATGATCCAACATTGAAGCAGTACCCACCGGTACTCTTCCAATCTACTGGGCTTCCAACCCAATCTGCGTCAGTGAACCAACTCAATCTGATGTCATTGTAATGTGTTTATCTCAATCCAAGCTTGACTGTTCCCTAGAGATATCTATGAACATGCTTGGTTTCTGCCCAATGTGCACTCCTTGGTTCCACCATGAACTGACTGAGGGTGTTGACAACATAACAAATGTCTGGCCTAGTATTGACCAGATACATCAGGGACCCTATGAGCTACCTATACAAGGTAAGATCAACCTCATCATCTTCAGAAGTATCAATATTCTTCTAGTTGGTGATCATTGGTGTAGCCATGGGTCTACAGTCTTCCATCTTGAACCTTTTCAAGATTTATGTAGCATATCTCCCTTGACCAAGGAAGATCTCACCCTTCTGCTGCCAAACTTCAAACACCAGAAAATAATGCATCAGGCCCATATCCTTCATTTCGAATTCTGCAGCTAAATTCTCCTTGCAGTCCTTGATGAGCTTAGATGATCCTGTCAGGAATAAATCATCTACGTATAGTACCAGTATCAGAGGCTCATCCCCTACTCTCAAATAGTAGAGATTAGGATTTGCGTCACTCTTGATGAATCCCATCTTTTGTGTAATATTCTCAGTTAGTCCTAAGCTAATGGGAATATTCACTTTTGTTTTATTTTTCTGTTTCAAGAATAAAAATGTAAAGGAGGTCCATAATACTCCTAAATAGAGAATAAATCAATGCCAAATGTAAAAAGGCTAAATCTTGGATGTTAAATAAGAACCCTTAGGTGTGAAAGGGGTTGGATATTTTGACTGGGTCAACCATGACCAAATCTACAGCGTTGTCTTGGAGGAGTGGCCATCAATGAGGCACAACACAATTTTAGATGGAGATGGCTTGCATGAAAGAAGCTATTTAATTGAAGGCGTTTTAGGGTTTACAAGCTCCTAACTTATAAAAGGAAGAGGAGGGCAGCATGAAAAGGTTGTTGAATGATATTGAATTTCTGAAGTATTTTTTGTTTAGACATACACCTTTCTTTGGTTGTTTATCCTAGATTGTAAATGATGTTTAGCATTGGGTGTTCCTGATCGGGAATCCCACCTCTTCCCATTGAGTATCTCTTGGGAGTCTTGTATTGCATAGTCCACTATCTCGTTGAAGGGCAAGCTTCTTCTTCCAACTACAACGCAGATATTGTTGAGGATTTGGTTGTCTTTTAAAGTTGTAGCAAGTGGAGGCTAGATCTACTCAGATCTAGACCATTCCAGTGCTCCTTTTCAGCGGGGAAGGCTTCTATCCCATTGGCAAGAGAGTATTGGATCATTGGAGCATCATTTTCAAATCTTGGCATGTGGCCAAACTTATTCTAAACCCTAGAGTGCAATATTGCTTCTAGAACTGCGTTATTCCTGTAGGTGTTGTTGCAGGGTGTTTTGGCACATCAGTTGGAGAGCTGGTTTTCAATTTTTGAGGACCTTCCCTCCAATTTGAAGATCCATTGAAGGAAGATCTATTTCTTGTCATATTAGATCCGATCTGAATACTTTTTTATACTTCAGAATTTCTGAATATTTTTGCAGATCTGCAGACTTAGATCTTAGATCCACTGCTTGTACTTGGTGTAATGTTGAAAACCCCAAGGGGATCTGAAAGAAGAGCATATCTAGTGTATGGATTTGTTATATATATGACTTTTCATGCACTGATTTGCTCTAGATCTGAAGTGTAATCAACAACTGTTGCAGCCAATAAAATAATGCTGTCAAGCCTTTTTCAGTCTATATATGTGATTGCAGCACCTCTTCTTGAGGATTTTCTTCCATTGGAGACTTGTATTTCCTGTTATGCATCTCATGGGCCATATTTTACATCTATTATGCTACTGTAAATGCTATTGAAATTTCTCCATATTGGCATCCTGCTCTTACCTTGATGATCTGCGTTATTTTTCCTGCATAGCTTTCATACATTGTTGCATTGCCCATTTGGAAATATTACAGTGGTATCAGAGCATCATCTTGGCATAGCCTGTGCATTATAAGAAGCCAATATGTCTTCTGAAGAAGAAGGACCTTTTACTAATAGAGAAAAGAGGTATATCAAGAGAAGACAAAAGAAGAAATTTGATTACACCAATGACAATAAAGACAAGGGTAAAGCCCCCATATCTGGAAGTGAAGAAGAAGAAAAGGATTTTCCTAAGATACTTTCAGGAGCCATGCAAGATCTTGCTAGAGAGATCAAAGAGATGAGATTGGACAGAATCAAAGAATCCCCTAAAGGATTCCATCTCGGAGAAAGCTCTGGCATTTCTCGTCACTGGAATGATCAACCAATGCATCAGCCACATGTTTCCCAACGCTCTACCATGCCTGCCTTTTTGGCTGTGGGAAATGAAGGTTTTCAAGACCAAGAATCCCTTGAAGACTATTTTGAAGAATATGAGTCTCAAAATCAGGGATTCAAATATCACTTGAGTTTTCAAGAGTTTTGTCACCTCAAGGACAAAAGACGACCAAGGCATCATCATAGAGGTGGTGGATTCATTCAGAATCATGATCGACATCACTCTATGGGAAGATTCTTTCTACCCAACTTTGATGGGTCATACAAGAGTTCTGCCAAAGCATGGGTAGAAAAACTTGACATCTACTTTCAGTTGAACAAGGTTCCAGAGATGGAGGCTATCAAGATTGCAGCGCTACACTTTAAAGGTGAAGCATGTGATTGATGGTTCCATGGCTTGTCTACGTTGGGTCACTCCAATGTGACTACTTATTCAGAGTTCACTAGAAGGCTGGTGGAAAGATTTGATAGAAGAGATCCAGAGGCGCCATTCATGAGCCTTGCAAAGTTGAAACAATCAGGTAATATAGAGTCTTGTATTTCTGAATTTTTAAGATTATCTGTTATGGTTCCTAATTTGTCTTCAGCAAGAAGGGTGTACATGTTCATTGATGGTTTAAATGAACCTCTTCATGGGTTGGTTAAATCTACCAAGCCCACTACCCTGCATGATGCTATTGAAAGGGCTAGAGACCTTCAAGATGCCTTTCCAAAAGAAAAGGCAAGCTTTAAGCATAAGCCTTCTTTCTTTCAAAGGGAAAGGAAGAAAATGTTGCTCCTTCAAAGGAGATCTCATACAAGAAGCCTCTTGATGATGAAGTCTAGATAGATCTGAGAAGAAGAAGCTATGCTTCACTTGCAAAGAATCATGGGCACCTGGACATAGATGTGCTGCTGGAAAAGCTAATTACATAGAGGTCTTCTCAGATGTTGAGGAGGAAGAAGAAGATGAACCAAGAAGAGGTCACAATGCTGGCACTGCAGGAGGAGAGCCAACACCATCAGGAGATGGGGATGGAGCATTTGCTCCTATTGGAGGGGCTCTTGCATCTTTGAGAGGAATACCTAAGTACTTGACCTTAAGAGTTCAAGGTTCCATCTTGAATCAGAGGGTTTCTGTACTGATTGATAGTGGGGCTACCCTCAATTTCATTGATGACCATCTAGTGCAAAGGAGGGAAATACCCACTAATACTTTTGAGGAATTCTTTGTTTTGGTCTTAGGAGATAGAACAATGCAATGCATGCATTATGTCCCATCACTTTTATTCACAATGGGAACTTATACTTTGGTTGATCACTTCTTTGTGGTTGATACACCTGACACCAAGGTGATTTTGGGTGTTCAATGGTTGATTACATTGGGGAAAGTCACCACTGATTGGGAGGCTTTGCAAATAGAATGGGTGGACAAGAAGAGTGGTGAAACACAAATGATCAAAGGCATGCATACATGTCCCTCACATACAACTTCCACACAAAGGATAGAGATGGATTTGCGTAGTGGAAGCGAGGACCTTACAGTCCCATCTATCATGCTCATGAGATTTCTGCATGGGACACTATTATCTAGTGGAAAACCACCTGGGAGGCCACCTGATTCAGATTTTTTGGGAGATCTCTCACAAAATGATGCTCCAAGTTTAGATCTAGGAGGGATGGGAGCATTGGAAGACAATGATACAGCGCTGGGAGTGTTGGGTAGGCTCAAGGAGGAGGGAGATCTTCTTCCCTTATCATATTCACCCACTCTCATTTATGATTCTGTGCTGTGGGAGGAGAAGAATGGAAGGAATGGCCTTCCAACTTATACCTTTGGCATGGGAGATGTCAAGGAGGAGTTCAGCCACATGACAAATATTTCAGTTAATATATTATCAACACTGTCATTGTTGGGGAGTGTAGATCTATATTGGAAATCCCAACTGTTGGTGGATTATTCCAAGGACCTTCACACTTGTATGATACTTGATGACCAACTGCATGAAGAGGGCTATTTAGTCCAAGGAGGTGTCATCTATCATCATGGTAGGATCTTCTTGTCTAGAGCCTCCAAGCTCAAGGATAAGTTGCTACAAAGAGCTTATGAAGAGTTTTGTTTCAGCCACATATGTTCCATGAAGATCTACAACATCATCATGAGAAGCTTTGATTGGGGAGGCTTTGGAGGAGAACTACATCAACATTTTCAAGAATGCATGAACCATGTGGAGTTGGGACAAAAATATGACTCTATGAAAAAGTTGTTTTAGCGATCTCTTCCCTCTTTTGAGATAGGAGATAGATCTATGCACCACTCCATTTGTATGAGGAGGATTGTTGGTGAAGAACATGCTCATGTAAAACATGTTTTATTTTCTGATTGTATGCATTCTTTCACCATGCTTATGTAGTCCATGACTCCAAGGAGGAGTATTATATCTTGTAAACTTCATGGCCAACATGGGGCCACAAAAATTTCTGAACTTGGCCACTCCCTTGGAGGACAAAGAGAGATTTTTCATCATGATGGGTGCTTTCCTAAGGCACCAAATATATCTCACACTTTCAGCCATAGTGAGATAAAATGTACAACAAGTAGGTGGTGGGGAAACCACTTACCACATTTAGATTTGATGCAGGCAAGAGATGCACTATGCTGGTTCCACATGTGGGACTATGACCCACCTCCATATGCACAAATTTTTGTTTGTTTGTACATTGTTTTGCTCCCATATATTGATGATATACTTGTACTTTTTATGGGAATGTATGGAGGGAGGATGGGAGGCATGCACAACCATATGGGATGGAGGTTTTCCATGTATGTTATGCTACATGTTTCTGGGAGGACATTGGGCAAGCCATGTTTGTTTCATTTGAGTTATTGTCTCCTTGTGGGATGGACTATTTACATCTCATGAGAACTTTGGAGGAACAATTCATGGAGGGCTAGATTGGTGAACACTTAGCTTATGGTGGAAGCTTATCACATGATGGTGTCACCAATGGAAGAGGAGAAGATTTGCAACACTCATCTTATCAGTTGCTTGAGGACAAGCAACATTTGGGAGGGGAGGGCTGTAATATTCCCAATTAGTCCTAAGCTAATAGGAATATTAAATTTTGTTTTATTTTTTTGTTTCAAGAATAAAAATGTAAAGGAGGTCCATAATACTACTAAACAGTGAATAAATCAATGCCAAATGTAAAAAGGCTAAATCTTGGTTGTTAAATAAGCACCCTTAGGTGTGAAAGGGACTGGATATTTTGATCAAGTCAACCATGACCAAATCTACAGCGTTGTCTTGGAGGAGTGGCCATCAATGAGGCACAACGCAGTTTTAGATGGAGATGGCTTGTATGAAAGAAACTATTTCATTGAAGGCGGTTTAGGGTTTACAAGCTCTTAACTTATAAAATAAAGAGGAGAACAACATGAAAAGGTTGTTGAATGATGTTGAATTTCTGAAGTATTGTCTATTTAGACATACAACTTTCTTTGGTTGTTTAGCCTAGATTGCAAATGTTGTTTAGAATTGGGTATTCTTGATCGGGAATCCCACCTCTTCCCATTGAGTAGCTCTTGGGAGAGTCTTGTATTGCATAGTCCACTATCTGGTTGAAGGCCAAGCTTCTTCTTCCAAATACAACGCAGATCCTGTTGAGGGTTTGGTTGTTTTTGAAAGCTGCAGCAAGTGGAGGCTAGATCTACTCAGATCTAGACCATAATAGTGCTCATTTTCAGTGGGGAAGGCTTCTATCCCATTAGCAAGAGAGTATTGGATCATTGGAGCATCATTTTCAGATCTTGGCATGTAGCCAAACTTATTCTAAACCCTACAGTGCAATATTGCTTCCAGAACTGCGTTATTCCTGTAGGTGTTGTTGCAGGGTGTTTTGGCACATTAGTTGTAGAGCTGGTTTTCAAGTGTTGGGGATCTGCCATCCACTTTGAAGATCCATTGAAGGAAGATCTATTTTTTATCATATCAGATTTGATCTGAATACTTTTGTATACTTCAAAATTTCTGAATATTTCTTCAGATCTGCAGACTTAGATCTTAGATCTACTGCTTGTACTTGGTGTAATGCTGAAAACCCCAAGGGGATCTGAAAGAAGAGCCTATCTAGTGTATGGATCTGTTATAGATTTGAATTTTCATGCACTGATATGCTCTAGATATAAAGTGTAATCAATAGCTGTTGCAGCCAATAAAATAACGTTGTCAAGCCTTTTTCAATCTATATATGTGATTGCAGCACCTCTTCTTGAGGATTTTCTTCCATTGGAGACTTGTATTTCTTGTTATGCATCTCATGGGCCATATTGTTCATCTATTTTGCTGCTGTAAATGCTATTGAAAGGTCTCCATATTTGCCTCCTTCTCTTACCTTGATGATCTGCGTTATTTTTCCTGCATATCTTTCATACATTGTTGCATTCCCCATTTGGGAATATTACATTATGCAAGTAGCCATCAATTCGACCATGTCTTGATCATACAACATTTCTCTTGCATTCTCCACAATAGTTATATTATTCCTTTCTATAACTCCATTATGCTCCATATTATATGGAGCAGTCCACTATCTTTTGATTCCTTCCCTCGCGCAAAATTCTGTGAAGTCTTTATCAATGTATTCTCCACCATTATCTGATCGAATAATCTTTATCCACTTTCTTGTCAAATTCTCAACCAGAGCTTTAAACTCCTTGAATCGGTCAAAGACTTCGTCTTTGGTCTTCAAAAAGTAGATCTAAGTTTTCCTGGAATGGTCATCAATGAAGGTGACGAAATACTCGACACCACTAAGAGCTCTAGTGGATATTTGTCCGCAGATGTCTCAGTGTACCAATCCTAACACACTCTTAGCCCTATTAATGCTTTTGGGGCAGGCTGCCTTAGCATACTTCCCTAGTACGCTCTCTCTGCAAACGTCATTTCATTTAGTGCTCAAATATGGAACTCTTGTGACAGTCTTCTTGATAATTCTTAAAGCCCCATGGTGTAAGTGCCCCATTCTCTCATTCCATAGTTCATTCAAATCTTTCTCTTCATAGTTGCCTATCAGTGCCATTGTAGATTTGAGCAGTAACTTATACAATTTATTGCTCCTGACTCCGATTTGTGCCTTCTTCTTCCAACTCGGGTGTTTGACATATAATCTTTTGCCAATGAAGTAGACGTCATAGCCCTTGTTTTGTAGCTGAGACACTGAGAGTAAGTTCATCCCCAAACCAGGCACATGCAACACATTGGTGGCTCGAAGCTTATTTACATATTCAGTTTGAAACACTACGGTACCTCTCCCAATAGGGGTACACTTTGCCTTATTTCCCATGGTGATATGCAGATTCATCTACTCTTCCTCGTAGCTTGAAAATAAGTCTCGTACTCCCGTCATATGTGCAGAAGATCCACTATTAACATACCAGACTTTAGGATAATCATAGCTTGATACACAAGCAAATTCTTCTTCCAATCTGGAGGCCAATATAGAGATGTCATGATCCCTCTGTTCTTCCACGCTTTCCCTTTTCTCTGGAGAGATATGTGAGCCCTTTCGAGTTGTTGTTGTAGCAGCTTCTAGACTTCGTTCCAACACAGTCTCCAATCTTGTTACTAAATTCAACTTTGATACCATGTGAAAATTTCAATTCTAAATTTCTATTGCAATTATAGATTTATTTCTCCTAGTTATTTTCACAATAAGTTATTTACAACAAATTTCGAAATAAATGCTACTGTAGTTATCACTCAAGTACGTATAGAGAAAAGAACAATGAAATGCAAGCATAAGAACCAATCACAATGAAACAATTGTTTTTGGACAATTATCTCCGGAAAAACCCAATGTGGGAAAACTGGTGCAACAGATGAGGGTTTATATATTAATATTTAGTAGGAATTATTTACAAGAAAAGACTGACAGAAATAACTGAGAAACTTCTTGAGATACACCTGAGATAAATTTTCTCCGGACCTCCGGAGAGTTTCCGACACTTGAGGGACTCACTGGCCCTCCCTGTGTCACTTTGCGTCACTCCCGCGTACCTCTTTGCACAAAGACAATGTAAGCCTTCGTCACTACTGTGTGAGGCCTCTGTGCTGCTCCTGAGTGCTGCCTCTATGCCCTTTTGTGTCCTTCTTTCGCTGAACCCTGACACTGGTGATGCCCTCTACTTCCTCTGCCCTGCAAATCTCCCTCTGAAATCGAATTCTTTTCCTTCAGAATCGACTTCTTTCCTCATGTTGCTGAATGTTTGCTCGACTTGCTTTCGAAATGACCTTTATTTTATAATCTTCATGAATCAACGACCCAGATTAGAAGTCTAATCAATGGCTAATATTAAAACTTGACTTGATCTTCGTTCTCTAGAAGATTCATACATTGTTTTATTAATACCTATTAATTATTTAATTTCCCTAAGTTTAGAATTAGGGTCTCCATTAAAATAATTAATTATTTTAATAAAATATGAACAGATTGGAATTTCCAAAAACGGTTTCTGGGTTCTTTATAATATTGGTGTCTAAGCCTCCTCACATAATTTTAGACTTAGATCACTTTTTGATGCTACAAAAATCAATACCCCCTCTTAGTGAGGAAAGTGTTCTAGCAATTTGCTTGTTGCATACTGATCTGATCTTGAAGCATCCTCTACGTTGCTAATGCTTGTTCGTTGTTGCCCCTCATCTACTGCCCTACTGCCTTCTGTATTGCTTCCAAGATGCACCCCTTTTGGGGAGTCTCGTCCCCCACACTGGGGAAATGCACCCTGTTTCGTCTCCCCAAGACTCTCCAAAAAGGGTGTGTGGGGAAACACACCCCAGTAGACCCCCGTCCCAAATTTCTATCAACTTAAGTGGTTCTATTACTCTCAACTTACAACTCAATACAATTACAATCAATATAGTGGTTGTATTATAATCAATATAGTGGCGTGTCATTGTAAAATTAATCATCATATTTTCTATTATCAATTTTTATATACATTCTATACATTAACTACATGGATTTATTTATATTCCAAAAATTTTGAATATTCTCGTTTGAACAAACATTGTTCATCACATTTGGTATCAGAGAGTCTAATCCAGTGATTGGCGATATTTATTTCAAGACCATGTCTAATTTGGCATTTTGCCATATAAAATTTTAGAGTTTTTCTACATCAAGTCTTTGACTATTATCAGCGTTTTGGCCATCCTTAAAATTGAAATTTATGTTGGAGAAAGTACATCGTTGCCAAGAAAATTATAGGGAAAAAAGAGGAAAGAAAAAAGGAAAAAATACATGATATTAAAAAAATGAAAAAAAAATATTATTCTACTACAAGTTGCAAGGTAAGAAACAACTTATGTATAAATAGGGTGGTGGCTAGAAGACAAAATTGATTGCAAAATAGGGATGAATGAATGAATGAATGAAGTGATGCCCATGAGCCCTAGCAGCCTATGAGACCCACACATAGACAATGTATTATTCCTAATGGAAATATACAATGCTAAACAAAACAAACATAACAAAAACACATACAAAAAATTACAACACATTTAACAACCATAAATCTCCATGAATTACGTTGATCTAAGTCATTTATTGATATGATTGTTGGGTACAAAACAAAATCACAAAGCATGCACCTGGGCTTGGTCAAGGATAACTAACAATATCCAAGTGATGAAATCAACTGCTCTAACATGCAATGTGGTTGTCCCCAACAATATCCACACTGTCTTGGTGAAATTTTCACTGCTCGCTACAAATAATAGCTGTTAGGGCCTCCTCCGTTGCTCAAAAAATTTCGGGAAATTAACCCGAGGCTCTCCATCAATAACCCACAAAAATTCACGAAGGAATTGGCCAAATGTTGACCTCAGAATTTCGACCCAATTTCCCCCTAGCTCCTCTAATTGCTGGCTGAGTTGGGATCCCTATTGGACCCCTCAAATACGCCAAGAAAATTATTCTAAACTATTTATGAAGTCCTTGTCAAAAACTTAGAAAAAACCAAAAAGGGTTTGCTATAGTTTTGATGCTCCAAAATTGACCCCAAATGCTTGGACCTCCTTCGCAAGTAGAAAATGTAACTTGCAACAGATATTGTGTTTGTTGCTCCACCAAATTGCTGGAAAATTCCTCGAAATTTCCTCCAATCACCCAAGAAACTCCCTTCCAGCCTTCCCCACAAGTTTCAGCCCCGAATGATCTTGGTTCCCTTTCAGCCTTCCCCACCCAAGTGAGGTGCTATCATGTCTCAATTGGTCTTCGGGAAGTGAAGTACCAACTATCGAACTGAGTCCCAATAGAATATTTGGGTGACCTCCCCCTATGGGAACCCACTCTCCCCTAATCCGTAACACAATTTCTCGGCTCTGTAGCTCCCGGGTCCAAAACTAATCTCAAAGTGAGTCCACTAAGTGGATGTTGCCCCGACCTGGTCATAACTGCGACCCACTCATGCTCCTGTAGAGTCATCCACTCTAGTAAACCTACGCTACACACCCAATAATGGGAAACTCCACCACACGCAGGGATATCCTGCCAAGGTTACCATATAACGATGCATGCCTCGTCTCCTATCGAAAAAATAGTGACAAGGGCCTTCCTCGCCCTAGAGTATTCATCTTGATGGTCTTTGACTTGCCATCCAAAAGAGGATGCAATATTGTCTCTGTCATCCCCATGATCTTTCCAAAACTAGGTAGTTCTTTAAATCAATGGATCCCTGGATCCCATAGCCATATTGGAGGGCCATCACTCCCAATTCTAGCTTCTTACCACTGAGTAGTGCCAATTACCGCCAAAACCCACACGTGCCAATCATCCTTCCATACTAGTGTAGTGCCCCAAGTCATCGACGAATCTCTAGGGGGCCACTTACTCTCTGTGTAACTGAAACCGAATGGAAGACATGTACGATCTTCCCCTGTAGAAACTATAACATCACTGAATGTGGTTAAACTTATAAGCCTTGAGAGGTTGGGATCTCGTCCTGATCGTAAAAGGAAACTTCCATGCTAATGCTGCGACTCCCTAGTCATGATCGACGATGCAACATACTCATACTGGGTCCTCCCCTTCGGTATCTCTCGACCACCATACAGGTAATGACCCAAGCCATGCGCAACATGCAGGGAGAGTTCAACACTTCTCAAGTCTCCCACCCCATGGCTAGCCTCGATCCTAAGCAAAAATAGGGCCTCTTCATGTGGATAAAGCCTTAGTGATCCCCCATGTGTTGACCCAAGAGTGGACGAGATCTCTCTTTGTCAGGATCTTTCTTATCTCGAAGTGGAGTGACCCACTCATCAACTGAAACCCTGGCTCCCTAGTTTGGGAGATATAACACTGACAACAACTATGATCCATCCGCGCCTCACCCCTAATCCTTGCAGGTATAAGCTCCATATATTAAGGGACAATTTGGTGTATACCCCATGGCCCTGCTCCTTCCTGGTCACATGATGAAACCTACCATCCCACCACCGGATGGTGTACCCAATAATTGCTAAAAGCCTATGTGCCCTCCTGTAATGCAGGTATGTCATCCCCTGCACCGCATGCCCCTGCAATGCTTTAGAATCCCTATTGAAGGTGTGTCATACCGATCCCCCATAACCGTGCCCTCAAGGGGGGACTCAGGGGCAAAGGATATGCTACCTTTGTAACATACCATGTCATCCTTATGCCTCCACATGCCAAACACGTGCATAGTTTGTCTGCCCCAACAAGAAAACTCCTCTCTTGTCCATGATACTCTGGGTCACATCCAGGGCCTCCCCTCCTGATCCTCTCAGGGAGATCTAACAGGAAAACCTCCCTACGTGCTAGTGGCAGTGTCACTAAGCTGATGTTGCATGGTGTCCTTTGTGTTTATTTCTAGTAGCATCATATGTGCTCTAGCCTCAAGAATTTGGAAGGAGGATAGGAAATATGCATTCTCCAAGACCCAAAAATAGTTTTGGTAAATTCCACCTTGAGATAGTTTAATTAAAATAATTACTTATTTTTAATAGATGCCTAAGTCTAACTTAGGGAATTAAAATAATTAAAGGGTATTAATTAAAATAGGTGTGGATATTCTAGAAAAAGACGAAGATTGAGTCAAGATGATTTGAGCCATTGATTAGGATCTAATCTGGGTCATTGAATGTTCAACGGGAAGATTATAAGAAGAGGCTCGATGGGCACTTGGAGAACACATCGAGTAAGAGATCAAGAGATCAATTTCTCAAGAGAGCAACACAACAGTTTCCAGAGGAGTGATCGAAGTGATTTCTTGTAGTGAGGGGCAGGGATAGTGATTGGTGGAAGTTTTCTTCATTCGAAGAATATAAAGCATAAGAGGCAAAGTGATATCTAGAGAGGCAACGTAGAGCCACGTTGGGCAGCGCAGAGCCACGCTGAGGCAACACATAGCCTCAGAGGAGATCCATAATTTTGCTGAGGAGTAGTCCAAATCTAGTGCTGGGAGTAGGGGTGTAAGACTGGAGGGTCAAAGATCTGAGCATCCAACCAACAGATTAATTAGCTAGAGGAGTGACATAGTCCCTACAAGTTGTGACGTAGAGGAAACATAGTGACTGTGCAGAGGCAGCTTGGGGCTAGCCATTCAGAGGCTGGATCAATGTTGGATTGCCAGTGATAGTGTGAGGTTAATTCTCACTTCATTTCTGCCAGTTATATTCTTTTTATTGGATAGCCAGTAAGGCATCCAAAGATTCGTATTCATAAACTACTGCATAATAATAAAAACCCTCATCTGCTGCACCGATTTTCGCACATTGAGTTTTTCTGGAAACATTTTTCCAAAAATAACAGTGCCGATTGTGTCCTTATTTCTTTCTTGTGTTGTATTTTGTTTCTGCAACATCTTTATATTTGTGTAGGTTGCAGTGTGATGTATTCAATTTTTGTCATAGATAACTGCAAATAAATTGTTAAGTAAATATTAACAATTAGGTAAATATTTTCCAGTTGTTGTAATAGGATTCAAGATTTAGTATTTTTCACATGGTATCAGAGCATAGCTGAAGCAGAGAACTCAGAAAAAAATCTGAAGAGGGTGCTCAAAAAGCTGTGTAGGATGCAGATCGAATCCCCATAAAGCTTGTGCAGTCTAGTGCTAGGAGGGAAATATTTTCGTGGAAAATTCCTTCTCCGAGTGAGTTGACAGAGAAGAAGCTTTTCCAGATCGAAATTTGTTAGTGGCGGAGGGAAAAACGCATCAAATTCAGCGCAGAGCAGATCTTCAACTGGAATGTAGATTTTCTGTAGTAGTTGCTAGTGCATAAAAGTGTCATAAGAGAAGAAGAGCACACCGAGGGAATTCAAATGTCAGAGAATTTATTGCCCATAAATTCTAATTTCCCATGCAAAAGCAGCAGTAGCTGAGAGAAGTTTTTCTCATTCTAGCAGGGAATGCGTAGAGCCAGTCAGTAGTTGCACAGAGTGTTAGAGGTATATTTCGACAATATTTTTTGGCGTGATGGCAGCAACCAGGCTGAGACATCATGATCGATTGGAGGGTGCCTCCAACTATTTGATCTAGAAGGCAAGGATCTCCTTCCTTCTAGATGAGCACTATCTTAAAGCCTTCATCGATAATATGGTAATTGTCCCTGCAAATCCGGATCCATTGAAATCCTACAAGAAGGATATGACAAAGGCCAAGAGACTGATACTCGATGGAGTTCGAGATCGCATTATTTCTCACATATCTTGCAAAGGGACAACCAAAGATATGTGGGATGCATTGGCCACGTTGTATCAGAGATTATTAGGGAAATTTTGAGGTCTAAAATGGGCCTCCTAAGGAAATTCTAAAATAACAGTGGAAATAATAAAATAAGATTAGATTACATAATCAAATTTTAGAGGGAAAAACAAAAAAACTACTTTTTCAACTTATCTCCGTATGGATTTACTCAAGTTTTGAGTGGTGACACTCACTGGATGCTTAATTTGATTCCTCATCTAAGGAGTAACCATGTTGCATACTTTCAATGGATACTTCTACATAAAAAATGAGAAATGCATGAAAAATGTGATTGCAATCACGTTTCTTTATGCATTTCTCATTTTTCGTGTAGCAAGGTCCATTGAAAGTATGAAACATGGGTACTCCTTGGATGAAGAATTAATTTTTGCATCCAATGAGTACTCTCACTCGAAATTCGAGTAAAAACTTAGGGAGATAAGTTTAAAATACAAGTTGAAAAAAAAGTTTTTTTATATTTAATTTATTACTTTTTTACCCCAAAAATGGTGAATCATCCCCCATGGTTGACATCATCATCTTGAATCCTATTGGTTATAAAGTTTATTTTGGTTGTACATTTTTCTTAGGAGGCCCATTTTATACCTCAAAAGTTCTCTAATGCTTCCAAGAAATGGAAGATGTACTTGGAGGAGAATATGAGATCCACAAGAATGCAGAAGGGGGAGCGCATAAATCCCTTCCTTACGAAGCTTCAGGAAACCTAGGATCAACTGACAGATGTAGGGTGTTGAATTTCCATGACCTTGGGTCTAGGTTAGAGTGTTAAATCACTCACGCTACCAAACCAAGAATCTCAACCATAAACTAATTTGCACATCAGAAATATAAAGCAGTAAATCACACATGCTCAATTATACACAAAATTTAAACAAATTGTACAATAATGTACAATCACCAATCTTCGTTATATTAAACCAAAATGTGAATAATACAACCGTCTATGGTATAAAAGATACAATGGCAAACTCGATGTCATATCTTGTCATGTCGGTCCTTCACTTTCATAATGCTCACTAGTAGTGCCTTAGTCCATCAAGGAACCTACACATCGAGACTCCAGGAGGGCTGCCACCTAACACTATTGCATGTCCATTTGTAGAGTGTACATGGGCTGATCAAATCTGCTCTCTAGGTAGGCCTAATTCCCGAGCTCCAACTTCCATGCTAGCGATCAATTTCGTCCATCAAAGTGTTGCACTATGGCACCGAATTTCACCCAATCTTCGGTTGCACTTCTTCACGTCAAGATAGTTCATCTAGGACTACTTTGGGTAGCCAACACATTTCCCTCCAACAGACCAATGGAACCTAATCCAATCACTGCAAGATTTGCACCTAAGGAGGCTATCAACCACCCAATCAAGCCTCCAACTTGGCTCCCACGGGCTTCAAAGTCACAATCCAATTCCTGTCAACCCTTGACCCAACACTCCTCCACAAAACATTGTTGTCCTCAATGCTTACACCTGCTGTCATTGCAACTCTGGTTAGGGCACAAAATGCTGCCCCTCTACCCTTAACACAGTAAGTAACTAAGCCTTATACGACTGTGGTCCTCCAAGGAAAGACACCCCTTAAGCCATGCCACCCCTTGCTAGGCCTATCCACCTAGACGATGCCCTTAAAGGGCCTCTAGCTACTGGATATGGTTTGCGGCCTAGCACAACAACTAGCTATGGCTGCAACCTCCCTTAGGCACCACCCAAACAACCTCCAAATTGTGTTGTGATACTCCTTGTCTCCTTGGCCCATATAACCCTGCAATCCAGCCTTGAAACAAAAAACAAACATCCCTTGAAACAACCCGTTGTCTCCTACAACACTCGGCCTCCACCATAGAATTTCCCACGCTGTCCCTTGGCCTCCTTCACATTTCTCCTCAACCTCCTTATCTAGTTGCGACTTGCCTTGTATTTCAGAGCTCCTTTATATGAGTGTTGCTCACAAATAGATGCCTAAAACACATGCTCTCACCCTTTATTTATAGACATAATGAGGGGTTTCAACGAATTATGAAGAGACACACCTATTGGAGTTATTTACATCAAGCCTACATGACTTGACAACCAATAATTAATTAGTCAACTTCGAAAATCCATTTCTCTCTAACGACAACTCAGAATCGAATGATTCTCATTGTGTTGGAATCATATCGCCAAGTACTATCATCCTCATCCATCACATCTCGATTTATCATCACAGTTTTGGCCCAAACATCAATGGGTGAAAAACCCCACATTTGGGTTCCAAGCCCACAAGTTGCCCTTGTGGTGTTTTTCTCTCCAAACCCTGAAACCTAGGGCTTGGAGTACCTCCCAAGGTACACAAATCAACACTCCCTATTAGTGAGGGAGGTACCTCCAAGACGAGGAGGTAACTCATCATCATCATCATTGCTCGCAACATTTTCCCAACTCATGCTGCTCACAATTGCAACAATCCATGTATGGTGAACCAAGCCCTTCTTGGAAGTGGCGCTATCACTAGAAGCTTCCTGCTTCTTCTTCTTCTCTTGTAACGCTTTACAATATCGCCATGATTCCTTTTGGGTAGATGTAGAAGCACCCTTGCTTCCCATTGACCACACACTCTTCTTGGGCTGCAAAGTATCCCTCTAGAACTTGACTCCCTCCGATACTTTGGAACCTAAAACTTCTTTTCTGGAAAGTGTACCTTCTTCTTGGGAACCTGTACCTTCTCCTTTGAAGCCTGCACCTGCACTTTCTATTTATTCTCTGGAACTTGTACCTGCCCCTTCTTCTTTCCATGATCCTCAGGCTTGCCCGTCAACCTGTAGAGACCATGCTCTCTGACTCAGAGTACAATCCCATCAGACTTAGAGCCTCTAGGCCTGAGTCTTGCCTTCCCATCTTGGAAAAATACCTCAAACCTCTTTCTCTCCATCATTGAGACGAAAATCACACTATATCTGGGTCTTGGTACAAACAATACATCGTGGACCCACATCATATGTCCTATCTATTGATATATGGTAGCATCGAATGTGCTCTAAGTATCAAAATTTATAGGGAGGATTGACACATGTATTCTAGATAACCCAAAAATCGTTTTGGGAAATTCCACCCGGATTGTATTTTATTGAAAAAATTAATTATTTTAAATGGACCCGAAGTCTAAAATTAGGAAATAAAATAATTAAACTAAATTAATAAAATATGGGTGTGAATGTTCTATAAAAAGTGGATCAAGTCAAAAGTTAATCCTAGCCATTGATTAGATATTTAATCTCGACAATCGACGTTTCAACGAGAATATTATAAGAAGGGCTTGAAGGGTCATTTGGAAAATACACGAAACACCGAAGGATCAAGAGATCGAATTTCTGAAGTGAGCAGTGCTAAGAGGAAACTTCCATCAAGATATATTTTGCAGATATGGGCAGTAATTCCAGTTGGAATCATTCCTGATCCAGAAAGTGCATATCAAAGTATACAGTGAGAGCCACAAAGGTAGCGCAAAGCCAGTGACGCAGAGGCTACGCAAATACTGAGAGGGATTCGTATTTTTTCTGAGGAGACAACGTTGGGTCAGTGCTAGATGCCGGAGAGATTTTCCGGAGGCTAGAAGACCCCAGTTTCTAGCTAGCAGAGAGACATAGGGCAGCCACAACTGTGATGTAGAGACTGTGCAGAGAGTGACGCAGTCACTGCACAAATGCAACGTAGGTCAGTTTGGTTCGGGTGTTGATCAGTGTCGAGTTCCGGTGGAGGAGTGAGGTTTGTCTCACAAGATATTTCTTGTCAGTTTATCTGAATGATTTGACAAACCTGTCAATCATAGACTTGTACTCAGAAACTTTACTGCATAATATACAAACTCTCAGCTGCTGCACTGGTTTTCCCACATTGGGTTTTTCTAGGGACTTTAGTCCAAAAATAACTGCCACATGTGTTTATGATTTCTTCTTGTTCAGTTTTGTTTCCACACTTGTAATTTTTCCGCAGTTTATTTGTGAAGGTTGTACTGTATGAGATTTCGTTGTTTACAGTGGAAAACCATAAATAATATGTTAAAAGGAATTAACAATATAGGATATTTCTCATCAGTGTCGCAGTAGGATTCTGGATAGTATGAATTTTCACATGGTATCAGAGCTTGTATAGCTGAGTGCAAGAGGAATAGAAGAAAAGTTCCGTAGATCCAGCGTTGGTGAATTTGGGATCAAAGAGCTACGTAAGTAGCAGATCGATCTCCTAGAAGATTGCGCGGTCCAAGCCAAGAGGGCCAAAACCAACAAGGATAATCTCTCTCTGAGTGGGTCAACAAAGAGGAAAGGTTTTTCAGATCGCAGTTTGGCAGCGACAAAAGGAGCAGCGCAACAGATCGACATAGATCAAGAGCCGCAGGGACGCAATTTCTGCACAAAAGTGATTGTGGTGCTGAAGTGTCAAAAGAGATATTTGGAGACACTTCGAGGGAATTTTATTCCTCAGGGATTTCCAAGCCAGTGAATACTATTTTTCGAGAGCTGAGCAACAGTTTTTGGGTGGAAGATCTACCATCTCCAACAAGGAGCGCATAAGGCAGTTTAGTGTTGCAAAAAGGAGTAAGAGAGGGAGTTGGATTTAACATTTTTCAATTGACATAAATGGCAGAAAACAGACTGAGAGATCAAAACAGGTTGGAGGGAGCCTCCAACTATGTGATCCTACAGGCAAGGATCAAATGTCTGTTGGATGAATATGATCTCAAGCTCTTCGTCGAAGGTACCGTGGTTGTTCCAATAAATGCAGATCCTCTGAAGGAAAACAATAAGAATATGGCTAAGTCAAAGCACTTGATCCTAGACAGTGTGAGGGATCATGTCATGTGTCACATTGCTAGAAAAGGAACAACTAGAGAAATCTGGCTGGCCTTGGAGAAGCTATATCAAGGATCTTTCGAGTAATGGAAGATGTATCTAGAGGAGAAGATGCATACTACTAGGATGAAGAAAGGTGAGCACATTTATCCATTCCTATCTAGACTTCAGGAGAACCGAGACCAACTGTCAGTTGTGGGATCAACTCCTCAGGCCATCGAGATGGTCAGATTGGCCTTCAACTCAATGTCCAAAGACTATAAGGTCTTAGTCCAGATCATCCTGGGCAGACAGAATTTGTCGGGCTGAGAGTCAATGTGGGCTGATCTTCAACAAGAACAGATGAGGAGGGACTTACTCAAGTGTCAACATGAGAGAAACAACAATAGTGGGAAGAAGCCGAAGGAGGAAGATAATGTATCCCTGGCATCAAAGTGGCAACAAGAGAAGCACAAAAGGAAGAAGGATCTTTCCAAGATCAAATGATTCCAGTGTGGTGAAATGGGTCATTATGCCACACCGTTTCCTCTCAAAAAGAAGAACAAGGATGAGAAGCATGATTCACAAGGAACACCTGCCAGGGTCGATGAGGAAGAATTCACCATGATAGCTCATATACCTCCAGGAGGGAAGTGGGCCGACTTAGAGATGTAGGCCCAGAGATCTACAAATGGGTAAGATTCTTGAGTATTCCACCTCTCATATCATTACTTTGCTACGAGAGCCCAAATCAAATATAACTGGATGGATGAGTGTCAGTTGGTGCAAAGGAGTGCAGAAATGACAGAGCAATGGTTAGCAGCGCCCGAACATGAGAAGGGTAGAGTAGATTTGGAAACAATGCAGTGAGGCACCGTGCAGATTCGGCATCATTGCATCAGCTTCATAGGGACAACACTGAGGCTAACAATAGTTAGATCTTCAGTCAGATCTTCAGTTCAGTTTTGGATGTTTTTCAGTTGCAGTAAGCAACATTATTACAGTGCAGTAGCAGTTGGCAGTGACAATGTCAGCATTAGCATGGATGCAAAATTTGAGAGGGAGTTGCAGTACGGATGCAGTGTTGATAGTTGCAATGTCAGCAATAGTACAAATGCATCGTTTGCAGAGAGTTAGTGGGAAGTAGTAGCAAACATCAACAACGCAGAGGGAGATGTTGCAGAATCGGGGCAATACTCAACAGGGTGTATTGATAGAGCACATTCCTCGCTAAGAGGGAGTGTTGATTTATAGTAGCATTAGATGTTCTCTGAGTCTCAAAATTTTCAGGGAGGCTTAGACACATGCATTCCAGATAATCCAGGAATCGTTTTGGGAAATTCCACCTGGATTGTATTTTATTGAAAAAATTAACTATTTTAAAAGGACCCTAAGTCTAAACTTGGGAAAATAAAATAATTAAAGTGAATTAATAGAATAGGGGTGTAAATGTTCTAGAAAAAGCGGATCAAGTCAAAATTTAATTGTAGTCTTTGATTAGATATTTAATCTCGGTCGTTGAAGTTTCAACGAGAATATTATAAGAGCTTGAAGGATCAAGATATCGAATTTCTGAAGTGAGCAGTGCTTAAAATAAATTTCGATCAAGATATATTTTGCAGAGAGGGGCCGTAATTTTAGTTGGAAGCATTCTTTATCTAGAGAGTGCATAGCAGAGGAGACAATGAGAGCCACAGAGGCAGTGTAGAGCCAGTGATGCAAAGGCTTCGTAGGCACTACACAGAGCTTGAGAGGGATTCATTTTTTTGCTGAGGAGATAAGGTTGGGTCAGTGCCAGATCCCAGAGAGATTTTCTAGAGGCCAGAAGACCCCATTTTATAGCTATCAGAGAGACCAGCGCAGAGACAGAGGGTAGCCATATTTATGACGCAGAGGCATCGTAGAGTGATGCAATCACTACGCGTAGGAAGCGTAGATAAGTTCATTTTGGGTGCTAATCAGTTCAGGGTTCTCGTGGAGGAGTGCAGATTGTCTCACAAGATCTTTATTGTCAGTTTCTCTGCATGATTTGACAAATATTTCAATCATAGACTTGTACTCATAAAATTTACTACATAATATGCAAACCCTCAGTTGTTGCACCGGTTTTCCCACTTTAGGTTTTTCTGATGATATTAGCCCAGAAATAATCGTCACATGTGTTTATGATTTCTTCTTGTTCAATTTTGTTTCTGCACTTGTAATTTTTCTATATTTTATTTTTTAAGGTTGTAGTGTATGAGATTTCGTTGTTTACAGTAGAAAACCGTAAATAATTTATTAAAATGAATTAACAAGATAAGAGATTTCTCATCAGTGTTGCATTAGGATTCCAGGTAGTACGAATTTTCACATTGTCTCTGTCCTGAATGGCACAATTCCTGATCCTCGGATATCCAACTTAATTTTGTCACCCAACACCATGTGAAACTTCGAGTCCCATTCATTTAGAGTCTCAAAAACCTTCTGTGACCCTGTCATATGCTTCGTTTCACCACTATCAACCTACCATCCATCCTCCTTGATAGTACCCTGCAAGAAATGAGAAATCATAGCTAAGTCCTCCTCTTACAATCTCCTAGAGAGATCATCCATATTAGCTGAAGTGGCAACACTGGTGACCTGCATTCCTTTCCTCTTTTCATCATCTCCCCTCTTCATCGGACATCTCGATGAAAAACGACTCATCTCGCCATAGTTGAAATACTTGAATTTATTCAAGTCCTTCTTTGGTTTGCCCTTCACTCGTACTGCAAGTGCCACGCCCTCATATACCTTCTTCGATGGATGAAGATCCTTGTCTCGCAACTCTTCCTGAATGAAGTCGTCCCATAGTCTATTATAGTCTGCCAATTTCTCCCTGGCAACGATTCCTTTGATGAAGGCCTTCCATTTCTCGGTGAACCCTTTCAAGGAAATTCTTACCATCTCTGCATATGAAACTTTGACACCGAGGACAACAAGCTCATCTCGAACCTGAGACAACCTCGTCAGATATTAAGTCATTCCTTCACCCTTTATCTTCTTTATGGACTTCAGATTATCCTGCAATACGAATACCCAGTTCTCGTTCTTATTTTGGAACAAATTCTGAAGAGTCGTCCACATCTCATGTGCATTGTTCTTCCCATACAAATGAGGTATTAAGGAATCCTTCACACCATCAAGGGTGATCAACCTAACCTTCGTATCCAAATCTTTCCATATATCCAACTCCTTAGGGTCGGTTGGCTTCTTGATCTCTTTCTTGACAAACTCCCAGATCTTGTTGACCTGTAAGACCAACTTGATCCTTTCCTTCCAAGAAGTATAGTTGGAAAGCCCTTCCAACATTTCCTCATATCGGAGACCTGCCTACAACTTTGAAATTGTAGTGAGTCCTCCACTTACAATATGACCAACTCCCTCTCACATTGTACTTCGCTGCGCCCAACTTTGATTTACTTACTTCTAAACTAGCTCAAGAATTCTTTGATACCATGTTCAATTTCCACGACCTTCGGTCTAGGTTAGAGTCTTAAATCACCAACTCTACCAAACTAATAATCTGAAACATAAACTACTTTACACATTTGAAATATAAAGCAGTAAATCACACATGCACACTTATACACAGTTTTTAAACAAATTGTACAATAATGTACAATCAACAATCTTTGTTATATTAAACCAAAATCTGAATAACACAACAACCTATGGTATACAATATACAATGAAAAACTCGATGTCGTATCTCATCCTATCAGTCCTTCGCTTCCGTTTTGCTCACTAGTTGTGCCTTAGTCCATCAAGGCACCTACACATCGAGACTCCAGGAGGGCTACCACCTAACACTGTTGCATGTCCATCTGTATAGTGTACATGGGCTGATCCAATCTGCTCTTTGTGTAGGTCTAATTCCCGAGCTGCAACTTCTAGGCTAGCAACAACTTTCGTCCATCAAAGTGTTTCACTTCGGCACTGAACTTCACCCAACCTTCAGCTGCTCTTCATCACGTCAAGATAGCTCATCTAGGGCTACTTTGGGTAGCCAACTGCTGCCCTCCAACAAACCAATGGCACCCAATCCAATCACTGCAATATCTGCACCTAAGGAGGTTCTCAATCACCCAATCAAGCTTCCAACTTGGCTCCCACAAGATGCAAATTCACGATCCAATTCTAGTCAACCCTTGGCCCATCACTCCACAACATGTTCTTTTACTCCATGCTTGCACTTGTTGTCACCACAACTCTGGTTAGGGCACATAATACTGCCCCTCCACCCTTCACATAGTCAACAACTAAGCCTTCTATGGCTGCGTCCCTCCAAAGAAAGACACCCCTTAATCCACGCTGCCCCTTGTTAGGCATCTCCACCTACACGCTGCCCTTAAAGGTCCTCTTGCTATTGGCTATGGCCTACAACCTAGAAACAACTATAGATATGGCCATGACCTCCCTAAGACACCACCTAAACAACCTCCAAACAACGTTTTCATGCTCCTTGTCTCCTCAACCAACACAACCTTGCAATACGGCCTTGAAACAACAAAAAAAATCCCTTGAAAGAACATGATGTCTCCTACAACACTCGACCTCCACCATAGAATTGCCCACAATGTACCTTGGCCTCCTTCATGTTTCTCCTCGGCCTCCTTCATGTTGCTCCTCGACCTCCTTATCTAGTTGCAACTTGCCTTCTATTTCATAGCTCCTTTGTATGAGTGTTGCTCACAAATGGATGCCTAAAACACATGTTCTCACCCTCTATTTATAGACATAATGAGGGGCTTCAACGAATTATGATGGGACACACCTATTGGAGTTATTTACATCAAGCCTACATGACTTGACAACCAATAATTCATTAGTTAATGTCAAAAAATCATTTCTCTCTAACGAAAACTCAGAATCAGATGATTCTCATTGTTTTGGAATGATCTCGTCAAGCACTATTATCCTCATCCATCACATGTCAATTTCTCATCATGGTTTTGGCCCAAGCATCAATGGGTGCAAAACCCCACACTTGGGTTCCAAGCCCACAAGATGCCCTTGTGGTGCTTTTCCCTCCAAACCCTGAACCCTAGGGCTTAGAGTACCTCACAAGCTACACAAATCAACATAGGGTTAGCGCCTCAGGCTACGGAGATGGTGAGATTGGTGTTGAATAATGTCTTAGAAGAATGGAAATTATTTGTCCGAAGTATTCTAGGCATAGAGATATTGTCATATTGGGAGGGGATGTGGGTTGCTCTTCAACAAGAAGATATGAGGCGTGATCTAGTAAAGTGAAAACTAGATGGTAGTAGTAGCAATGGGGTGAAGCCCAAGGAGGAAGAGGAGAATGCAACCCTTACATCAAAGGGGTAGCAGGAGCAGAGGAGGCAGAAGAAGGATGTCTCGAAGATCAAATGTTTCAGGGGTGGTGAGCTTGGTCACTACGCTACGCAATGTCCTCTCAGAAAGTGGGACAAGGAAGAGAAGCATGATCATCAAGCTGCAACCACATAAATTAAGGAGGACGAGTTTGCCATGATTTCCCACACAACTCCAGGGGAGAGGTGGGGTGATCTAGTATTGTAATTCTAGAGAGCTGTAGATGGGAAGAATCCTTGAGGAGCCCACCTCTTAGATCAATACATTGTTATAGGATCCCATATCAAAAGTAGCAGAATGGACTGGTGTTAGTTGGTGTAGAGAAGTGTCAGAGTGATAGTTGCAGTGACTAGGAGCACAAAGCAGAGTTGGAAATAGTGCACTAGGCACAATGCATAGTCAACAGTGGCACAGAAGCTTCAAAGGGTCAGTGCAAAGACTAGCAGCAGTCAAAATCCAGTAGCAGATGCATCATACTGAACACAGTTGGTTCAGTGTTTTTGATTTTTTTTGTTGCAACAGCAACAGAGTTGCAACAAAAACATATTTGAAATGTAGATGCAGTTGACAGCAGCATGTAGAGTTAGAAGCAATACATATGCAACATTTGCGCAGTATTTGGTGGGCAGTGATGTCAGACATCAACAACGCAGAGGGAGATGATACAGACTTAGGGTGATGCTTCGGCAGGTTGCATTACTAGAGTACATTCCTCGCTAAGAGGGAGTGTTGATTTTTGGTAGCATCGGACGTGCTCTAGCCTCAAGAATTTGCAGGGAGGCTAGGACAAATACATCCTCCAAGACCCAAACATCCTTTTGGGAAATTCCTCCCTGAGACAGTTTAATTAAAATAATTAGTTATTTTTAATGGATGCCTTAGTATAAACTTAGGAAACTAAAATAATTAAAGGGTTTTAATTAAACTAGGCGTGAATCTTCTAGAAAAAGAAGAAGATCGAGTCAAGATGATTTGAGCCATTTATTAGGATCTAATATGGGTTGATGAATGTTAAATGAGAAGATTATAAGAAGAGGCCCAATGGGAACTTGGAGAACACATCGAGTAAGAGATCAAGAGATCAATTTCTCAAGAGAGCAGCACAACGATTGTCAGAGGAGTGATCAAAGTGATCTATTGCAATAAAGGGCAGGGATAGTAACCAGTGGAATTTTTCCTGATCTGGTGAATACAAAGCAGAGAAGGCAGAGTGAGATCCAGAGAAGCAACATAGAGCCACGTTGGGCAGCGCAAAGGCATGCTGAGGCAACGCATGTTGATTTTTCGGTAGCATCAGATGTGGTCTAGCTCCTAAACTTTGTGGAGGGTCTAGAACACATGAGATCACCAAGACCTAGAAATTGTTTGGAGAAATTCCACTTGGAGCTTAAGTTATTCAAATAATTAATTATTTTAATGGAGACCCTAAGTCTAACTTAGGGAAATTAAATAATTAAAATCAATTAATTTAAAGATGTGGGTGAGAATGTTCTAAGTGATGAGGATAAAGTATTTTCTAATCTTAGTCGTCGATTAGAGATTAGATCACAATGGTTGATTCGCCAACTGGAAAAGTATTAAAGGAAGGCTTGGGATCAGTTGGAGAAGACACTGAGACTAGCAACACTTGAGCTAAGTTGAAATTCTAGGGCACGATTTGCTCAAAATTTTGGAGTGAGCTTGTAGTGCAGTGAGGGGCAGTTTGGCTATGGGAGTTTTCATCCAAGGCCAAGAATACAATAGCAGAGAGACGGATCAACACAGAGAGGCAGCGCAAGCTTGGGGGGGTGACGTAGAGTGGACATAGAGGTAGAAATGGTGACGCGGTCACTCAGAGAGTTTCACTGGGGTTTCTGTGGGGTAGATTGGGCAACCATCCAAAATTTTGATTTCTGAGTTGGGAAGTCTCGCAAAGAGGGTGACACAGCTCCTGGAGAAGGTGATGCAACCCAACTTGTTGTATCCATCACTCAGTAGCACTTGGAGACTGCGTAGTCACCTGTGGGGTTTCTTCATCTAGTTTTTGGATCTGCCATAATATATGTCTCTAGATAGAGGTACTTCTACCTGAAGGGATCCGTAGGGATCCATCCTATACTCTAGCATGATGAACGCTATTTTTGTTTTTTGATAATACTGTAAACTAGGAATTAAACCATAAGTATACAAAGTTGGAAACTCAGAAAAATTAAATCAGTTATATCAAACATCCATAAATTTAACTTCATAACACGTACATCTATTTTTCTTGTTAATTATAGGTACAATGAAATCATATAAAAAAAAACATTATAAATAACACAGGTACCGTTCACCCAGAGATAAGATTCAAATTTGACTTGCTGTTACTTGAACTCCTTTGTTGTCATCTACCTCCAAGCGTGGATGTTTCTATGCTTAATCTAAATATAATGACCCAGCGGTTGACCTCCCAGCCTACTCCTTGGGTACTCTCATTCCTCGCGGACCCTCGAGCTACAATGGGATTGTACAATGAAGGAATGCACTAGCCAATAGAGGTGAGCACTCTTTGGCTCAAGAGTCCCCTCTCGAAAGTCCTCTACCTCACCAAACTCAATTATAGCTTGTAACCACTAACAAAGACATAATCTCCTCCATCCAACAATAGGGTGAGCGAAAAGTCCCTTCCCCTTGGATTTCCCTTTCTTTTATAAAAGGATTCATAGGTGACACTTGGAATTTCATGCATAAATAACTATTTTTTATTAACCCAAAATTTGAATATTCACCCACCCATGTGTCACCCTCTCATCAAGACTCTCAAAAAATAATTTACTTAATTATTAATTTAAAATCGTATTTTCCTCACCCCAACAAGACTTCCTATTTCTTCTCCTAGTTGTCTCTTGATTCCCCTTTCCTACTCCTTAATTTTTGTTTATTACTGAAGTTAACTGATAAGTCTCAGATTTGGTCCTCTAACTACCTCCTAATTTAACTCAATTTGCCTCTTGGATGAATATTCTTTTGTTGGCTCTTGCCACATGGAGGTTCTCTAAATTTCTCCAACTTTAATTTATTAATCTTATTTTAATGCACCACCCTAAGTTACTTTTGTACATTTTCCACTTAATATTATATATATATATATATATATTTTTTTTTTTTTTCAACATGGAAAGGGGTAGAGTTCTCAGGGTAAAATATTTTATTTCTATGTATTCTTCCCTTACCCTAAGTATTATTCTTGATTTAATTTCCTTTGTTCTAACATCATATATCACTTGATATGAATTAGTAGGATTTTCATATATTGATTATATTTATTAGTTTCTTTAATGATGTCAAGGGTGTCAAGCTGGTCATGCTCTTCAAGAACTTCCTTTCGAAGCTCCAAGGGTGCCATGCCTAACAGTTTATTTTGTGATGCCAAGGGTGCCAAGTCGGTCGTGCCCTTCGAGAATTTCTCTTGAAGTTCCAAGGGTGCCATGCCACTTGCCCTTCAAACATCCAGTGGCTATGAGGGGAAAGTATAGGTGCAATGAAAAAGATCGTTATCATCTCGTATGCTGCCTGCTATAGTGAGACTAATGGTGTTGGGGATCAAGGAATATGCCTTGATGCCCTCCCCCTAGAAAATCCTCGTGAGTGAACCAAATTAGGGACCTGCCCCCACGACATCGTGATCTTCAAGGCGAAGGTGTTTTCGACCTTTCCAGCCTAAGTCACGGCGGGAGTGCTAGCAGGTAAGATCAGGGACACTGTCCCACCCCTCCCATGTTGTTCCATCCAATTATACAATGCCATAACCCATATGTGAGTCATTCAGCCAAGCAACTAACATGTTCCTGCAACCAATGACATATCATCAGAGTATATACATACATACATACACACACACACACACATATATATATAGCAAGTTATCGGACTTAGAATTTTAAAGACAAAATATTAAGTTCTATCAAATCAGATGTTGTCGACTCATCATATGCGAGTGCCTCTGGTGGTTTCTTGTCATACTCAATAATCATCAATAACACAGTTTCTTAGTGTTAGTCATTACCATAATAGCAACATCAACATGACATAGTCATTCACATCGTTGTTCATTTTGAATCAGAACTAATGTAAGTAGCTAACATAGGGGACACATCCACCATGGTTATCATAATCATAACATCAATTGGAAACTAACATATTCATCAAATCCATTATCATTGTAACATCAATAGAAAACATCTCTATCCATAAAATCTATCATCATCATGATATCAATAGAGGACATGCATATCCAATAATTCTACAATAATATCAATAGAGAACGTACATAAAAATTAATGCTATCATCATCATAGTGTCAATAAAGAACATACATAACCATCAAATCCACTAATAATAGACTCATGTGTCCAGATCCTCAACCTCAGGTCCTCAAAGAATAAAGTGCGGGCCATAGGGCTAAATAATGCTAAAATTCATATCATTGTTTGTAAACTATAGTAGGGCACTACATACACCCCCTCTTAATAATAGAATTCGTCTCGAAGTCCTTGGAATATATAAGGAAATCGGTGACACATCTCCTTGGCGTCCATCCAAGTGGTTGAACTAAGCCTATAATTATCTCATTGGACCTTAACTTGGTCCAAAAATCGTCGTCTAAGCTGAAAAGTTCGTTGGTATAGTATGCAAACTGGTTCGACCATCACCGTACCCTTGTCCGAAAACTGCAAGTTACCTAATTCAATAACATGTGAAGGATCTGAAATATAATGACGAAAAACATAAACATGAAACACATCATTAATACACGCTAGGGATGGAGGTAAGGCAAGCCTATATGCTACTGACCCTTTTCTTTCTGATATTTCAAAAGGTCCCGCAAATCTTGGAGACAATTTTTCTCCCTTTCCAAATCTTAGAGAGCTCTTTTGGGGCCTTACTCTCAGGAACACCCTATCTCCTACTTCATAATTTCGGTCAATTCAATGAGTGTCGGCATAACTCTTTTGTCGATCTTGTGCTTCTTTTAGCCTCCCTTTAATCATAGTCATTTTCTCTTCCATCTCTTGCACCACTTCTGGCCCTATTAATATTCGGTCTTCTAGTCGGTCCCAACTGTGTTCTGCATGGTCTTCCATACAAGAACTCAAATGGTGCCATCGTGATGGAACTTTGATAACTGTTATTGTAAGAAAATTCCACCAAGGGTAAAAAATCCTCCCATCTCTTTTGTTGGTCCATCACATACATCCGTAGCATGTCTTTAAGTATTTAATTAGTCCTCTCTGTCTGACCATCTGTCTCAGGGTGGTATGTAGTGCTGAATTTCAATTGGGTTCCCAAGGCTTCTTGGAAACCGGTCCAAAACCTTCCTGTAAACACTGCTCCTCTATATGATATGATCTTCCTAGGAACTCCATGTAATCTGACAATCTCATCAATAAAAACTCTCTCTATCTCTGGTGCCTTATATGTAGTCTTAACTGGTATAGAATGGGCACTCTTGGTCAATGTGTCCACCACTACAAATATGGAATCATGTCGTCTTGAGGTCATTGGTAGTCCCACAATGAAGTCCATTGATATAACTTCCCATTTAGATTCTAGTATCTCATGGGGTTGCAATAACCCTGTTGGATGTCTGTGTTCAGCTTTTACTCACTAACACTCTAAGCATATTGTTACAAAGTTTACAATGTCATTCTTCATTCCTTTCCAAAAGAAGAGTGGTTTCAGGTTTGCACTCATCTTCTTAACTCCAGGGTGTGCCATGTATATTGTACGATGTGCTTCATTCAAGATCAACTGGCGTATATATTCATTTAGTGGCACATATATCCTTTCCCGAAATTGTAGAAGTCCATCACTATCAAGGGAGTATTCTTCATATTTTGGGATCCTCATTTCGTCCTCCCTCATACTCTTGCTAACCTCCTTGTACCAGGTGTCCTTAGATTTCAAGTCAAGCAACTTCTCCCTCAAATTTGACTTTAAGGGAGTCACTGAAAATATCTGTGGCCTCCTACTTAAAGCATCAGCCACCCTATTTACCATTCCTTTTATGTAAGTAATATCAAAATCATATTCACTGATTAGCTCGGACCACCGCCTTTGCCTTGCATTTAAGTGGTCCTAAGTGAATATGTGAATATGTGTTGTAGCCCACAATGGTCAGTCCTAAGTTCAAACTTCCTTCCTAGAAGGTAGTGTCTCCAAATATTTAGTGCATAAACAATTGCTGCCATTTCTAGATCATGGGTTGCATAGTTATCTTCGTGGGTTCTATGTTTTCTTGATGCATATGCTATTACTCTTCCTTCTTGCATCAATACACAACCCAAACCTTGCTTGGAGGCATCGACGCAAACCAAAAATTCTTGTTCCATATCTGGCACTTTCAAAATTGGTGCCGTCGTTAATAACACTTAACATTTGCAATGCTTCTTCACATTTTTCAGTCCAAATGAATTTGTTTTTCTTTCTTTGGAGTTCAGTAATGGGGTTTTCCACCTTTGAAAACCATTCGACAAATCTACGATAATACCTTGCCATGCACATGAAACTTTGCATTTCATGAACATTGGTTGGTGTTGGTCATTCCATGATGGCCTCAATATTTGTCGGGTCTACTGCGATACCATCCCCAGAGATAATGTGCCCAATATAATGGATCTTTGATTGGTAAAAGGAACACTTTGACAAATTTCTGTACAATTGGTTTTCTCTAAGACATTGAAGAACTATTCTCAAATGTTCGTCATGTTCTTCTGGAGTCTTTGAGTAGATCAAAATGTCATCAATAAATACTTGTACAAACTTGTCTAAGTAATCCCGAAATATTCCATTCATCAAACTCATGAAAACACCCGAGGCATTTGTTAGTCTGAATCGTAAAACTACAAATTCATAATGCCCAAATATTGTCTTAAAGGCTGTTTTCGGGATATCTTCTTCCTTGATTCTCAATTGATGATATCCTGGCCTCATATCTATTTTTGAAAACACAGTTTCCCCCTTAATTTTATCAAACAAGTCATATATCCTCAATAAAGGGTATTGATTCTTTATCGTCACTTTGTTTAACTGGCCCTATTTAATGCAGAGTCGCCAAGACCCATCCTTCTTCTTAACGAAAATTACAGAAGCTCCCCATGGAGATATGCTAGGTCGTATGAACCCCAAGTCTAACAGTTCCTTTAATTGGATTTTCAATTCCTTTAGCTCTGGAGTTGACATATGATAGGGTACCTTTGCAATAGGTTTAGTGCATGGTTTAAGGTCGATGGTGAAATCAATTTCCCTTTTTGGGGGTAGTCCAGGTAATTATTCAGGAAATACATCCCTGAATTCAACAAGAATTGGATGTTTATCAAGGTTTTCCGAATCACCCTTATCATTTAGAGCTACCACCGTGAACATTTGACACCACTTTCGTCTACATTTCATTAGTTGCATGGAGGATATGAACCTTAGGGAGACCCCTCGGTTCTTTCCCCTCAATGACCTTCTTTGTCCATCATCATCTGTGAAATGTAGTACCTGTCTTTGCAGTCTAGGAGTGCCTCATGTTGTTCCAACCAATCCATTCATATAACTACATCATAGACTCCTAAGATTGTAGAGTACAAGGATACCTTGGTTTTACATACACACAGGTCCATCTCACAATCTTTACCATCTTTCCTACATTTCTTTTCATACCGCGTGCCATTTCTACATGTCTAAAATCATGTTGTGCAATTGGTTGATGTTTAATCCTTGATAGTTATTTTAAAGAAATAAAAGAATCAGTAGCTCCTGGATTTGTTAAAATGACAAAAATCATACCATCAATATTACCTGAAGTTTCCAACACAGTGGATTGGTGTTCGACCTGGTGATTTTTCACCACTGCATGGATGCGATGAGCCTTCCCCAGATCCCCCACTATATCTTCTTTCTGAGTTGGGTTGGTATTACCTGTCATTTGAGGGAAATCCCTCTCGTAGTGAGGGCCTCCACAAGTCCAACACCCCCTCTTAGGAGCTTGGTCCCTACTATTGACTGAACCTGGGAGTTGGCTTGGAACTATGTTGGAAAGAGCTAGACTGTTGGGATCGATGCTGAGATGGTGTGACTTGGTGTTGTCGCATAAGACGATGAGGTGGTTGTTGACAAGTTTGCTGAGGTACCCTATGCAGATGCTGAGCTGGATGTATATATGGTGTTTTTTGATTTCCTGTTGACCACTTTTGATGATTGGCCACAAGACCCCTATGAAAATTTCTACGTTCCATACTATTTCCAGTGGTTACTCCTGATCCTATGGGCCTGATTGTCTTACTAGGTCCACTATTCATGATCTCCTCCTCTGTGATAATCGCCTGCTGAACTACCTCGTGCAAGGTGTGAGGCGTTAAGATCCTAACCTTAGTCCAGATGTTACCATTTAGTCCATACACAAATTTGTTCACCTTGAGCCTTTCTGTGTTTAAGTGAGGGAGCATAATAGAGTAATTCCATGAAACGAGCCTCATACTCCAGTACTGGGTGACTCCCTTGCTTTAATGCATTGAATTCATTTAATTGCCTCTCCAGAAATTCCTCTGACAGGTAGCGTTCTCTAAACTTTTCTTCAAACAATTCCCAAGTTACTTCTAAGATGTCCATCCTGAATTGGGGTAGTAACGTTGTTGGAGAGGTAAATCCCCTCTACGGACAGAGGTTATCCCTATTAGCCCAGATCGGGTCTAGAAACAGCCGAGTCACGCTAAGATGCAAGTTCCTAATTTCAAAAGACCAAGATATGACAAGAGGCCTACCTTAAGTCCTACGCTGCCATCATTTGTGGAGAAGATGGCGCTTCCGTCCCTTGCTTTGGTAGATGACAATTCTCCCGCTCGATGCGATCGAACACTTGCACGTACAAGAAGAAACAACAAACAAACAAGCGTAAAACCTAATACATGCAATTATGCATCAGTGAGATAAGATACAACTCATAACATAAAACATGAACATCTGAGTGGAACCATAATCGAAGTCGCTTATTATTAATCAAAACAAAGAAAGATACAACCTGAGCTCTGACGCTGGATCTTCCTTCGGCGGGTCGACATAGGAGTACGTCTCGGTAAAGCTTGTCGGGAAAAGGACAAGTCTCTCTCTCTTTGGCTGTCTGACGATAATCTCCTTACAATTGATTCAGCTCTATTCAGGCTAGCTTGCAAAGGGAAAATGACAAGCTTATATACATGGCGGAAGGGGAGTTGGGATCCCTACAATGGTGGGATTGGCCCTATTCTCAAGGAAGCTTCCATGATAGGTGGAAAACCACTTCCCCTACATGGAGATCCAGAGCCAAACCTCCCAACTCATTTTAGAGACTCGTTCAAGAGTTGGTTGGAATCAAACTTCTGCCATTTATTTTTAAAAAGCACTCCTTATTAAGCCTGGAACGGGTGATACACTGGGATAGAGCGCCAGTTGGCACGCCCTCTTTGGTGGATTTCCCCCATTGGTGCGAGGGCTGAACTGGCTAGTCACGCCAAGGCTAAAAAGGCTATTTTTAGGGCTTTTCACAGGAAATTGTCTTCAGGGGAATGATTTTCCTTGTCAAGGGGGATGCCATGAAAGTGGTTTCAGGTCATGTCACTGCTCACAGGTCACGGAATAAGCCCTCCAATGTTCTTACGGGGAATTGCAGGGACGGTGACAAATTACTGTGTAACAGATGCCCCCTAAAGCATGAGGCCCGAAAGAGAGAGAGGGGTGAAATGCTTTACGAGAACGCGCCCAACTGAAAACACTGCCGTCGGAAAACCTGCGTAGAAAAGTACAACTGATATCTAAAATACATGAAATATATGTGGTATGGCGCAGCCATCCGTAACAGAGTATACAATAATCAAGATCCAAGGCATGGACGCAGCCATCCAGTAAGGATAGATAAATAGACTCAGGTATGTTCGCAGCCATCCAATCAGTGAGTCATGTAACCAATCATAATAATCCACAAAATTGCAGCCTGGATTCTAGCAGACAAAACCCAGGGTCTTGTGCTCCATCTCGACCCGAAAAAAGTACAAGTTCAAGCATGTGAATAAGTGAGCTGAAGTCGAACATGCAAGAACATCGTCTGATTACCAGCCAATGATGAAGTTGTTAACAGACGCGAGAGGAACCACCAATAATGACAATGGCCCTCAAGGTACTATAGTTATAGTGCACGGAGTGTGAACAGTGAGCTGGCATTGAACACCCGTAGAATCATCCGATCGAAGGTCAATGATGAAAACCTTGTGTCAAATGCGAAGAACCTGCCATTGAGGCATGCAGGCTCCAAGGTACCGGAAGGGAGTCTCTAGATCAACTCCCTGGATAATGAGCTGAAGTCGACAGGAAGTGACCTTGATCGAAGGTGGGCCATAGTGTTTCCCACATCATCGACACGAGACAGAGCAAAATAATGTTTGTGAATCAGAACCAGATGAGAATCAGAGGAAGGTTGAAACTGCATAGGTCAACTTCTCTTGAACATATCAGCGACACGACAGTGGATTTGGCAGTATTTGACGTCAAAAGATCAGAGGTCATGATGATGAGGCAAAGAGCAGATGAGAGGTCAAAAAGGATTACCCAAACCCACGGAGGCAAACAGAAAATGAGATGAGATGTCCCCAACTCGACACGAATGCAGACAGGTGCCATGTTCAAGAGCGACATACTGCTGACACGATGACGACGCTGGTTCCATTTTTCCCCACCATTTCTGGCAAGTACCCCAATTATTTTTTAGAACAAGCTTGAAGGGGATAGCATATGCTTGTAATATAAGTTCGTCCTTCGGACAAATCCATCCTAGTACATTTAACGAGCCCTAGGAAGGAGAAACTCAAATATCGTCATTACGATTGAATCCGATGTCATCAGGGTTTAACGAGTCTGACAAAGGAAGAACTCGACGTCTTTTCATGTTTAAAGAGTTTGAAAAGAAAACAGAAAAGTAAACTCCAGCAGTCCCTTTTCGTAAATAGTTCCTCAGATCCAAAAAGGTAGAAAACTATGTCTGACAAAACCTCCTAGTCGCAATAAGCTAGGGTATTCCTTTTTTGTAAATAATCTACCCCAACCCGAAAAAGGGGTAAACGTATACTGGGTAGATATCGTTTCGCAGCCACTTTAACGAGATCGAAACGACAAGGGACTTGGCAATATTTTCATGTTTAGAGAGTCAGAAAAGAGCTGAAAGATGACTCCAGAAGTAACTTTTTCGTGTTTTTACCGAGTTCGAAAAAGTATAAAATACAACTCGTATCACTGTCCAAGCTGCGTAAAAACCTGTCGCTGCACATAAAAGCGAGTGTAAAATCCATTTTTCGACGAAATATATTAAAATATTGGGAAAAATGACTTTCAAAACCTAATTTGACTTTGAAAAGTTATAAATATGCCAAAAATAGTAAAACATATTCACTTTTACTTTTTACCTCATTTGGAAAGAAACAATGAGCTTCTGGTGTGCAAACTTGTGGCGGTGATTGCGATCAATCTAGTACATCATCCAGGTTCTCGTTCGTTCCAGGTAAGAGGTGTTTCCCTTAGCTTTGTTTTGATTCATTTTTTGTAGATTTCCATTGTGTATTTGACCTCTGAAGGAACCCTTTTGCAAATTTAGGGCTCGGCCAATTGGCACGGGTATCGGGCACGGAGCCGCGCCAATGGCACAACTCAAATTTCCGCGTTAATTTACCAAAATGTGAGCCACTCAACTGAATTTTTAAGTGTTGCAGAGATCTAATAAGGTATTTTTTACCATGTTGGTGCAGATATCCAGCCACAATGGTGATTGAGTGGAAGGAGAGGGAACATGGGGAAGAGGACGAAATGCCCATGAAAAATGAAGCTTGCATGAACACCCTCCGGGACTGTGGTCTCAAGAAGTTTTTCCTCACACCATGTTTGAGAGCTCAACCTGAGCTATTGCAGTATTTGGTTAGCATATGGGATGAGAATGAAGAAGTGTTCAAGCTCTGAGACCAAGTACTAGCACTTGAAGTCTCTGATATTTATTTCATAACCGGATTGTCGCGTAGAGGCCCAGTGCCAATCATGACAGGCAGTAGACCTTCTGGGGAGAAAATTGATATGGTAATGGCGAGAGTGTGCCCAGAGGCACAAACAGGATCGGACAGTGGAAAAGTAGACATCCACACCGTCCGCGATCTAGCACTCCGAGTAGTGCTTCACACCATTACGCGGGCTGCAGGATCGCTGGCCTCGCACGAGGCAACCAAAGCACAACTCCTACTATCCTCCGAATGCATGAATCCTACACTTTTTGATTGGGCCACTACCGTGACAACAAACATCAAATGACAGCTGAAAAAGTGCAAGAATACCAAAATAAAACAATTTGGATATGGTTCAATTCTGGTGTCGTTCATTCTGGAACGATTACCAATTTTCCAGGGCCAAGGGGCGATAGTCGTCGAGCCGTCATTCAGGGAGCCGAGGATGGCTCGATGGACAACACTTATGCCCAGGTCAGGAGGGGGCCAGCAGATGTCTTGGAGGCCTGAGTTTTTTGTATGGTTATGGCGTCAGCTGATTGTAGTTGAGGATTGGCCCTAAGCAGGTACCGATTTCACGGGAGACCCAGATCTTCCACTTCCGGAGGGGGAGGACTAGGACGAGGAGCTGGGTATGACTCTTTTTGATTTTTTTTATGTATTTATGATTTTTTTTTGTGATACATGCCTATTCTAACAACAGTTTTATGTGTATGTAGATGTTGGCCCAGAGAGGTCCGTGGGCATGTCGACCATTGCACGGAGGACCCCTCTCGCATATGACCCTCAAGCTGAGGGTGGCGAAGGGAATGAGCTGATCCAGAACCTAGAGGGTATCACCCGGGGAATCTCGGACTATGCACGGTTGGCAGACGTCCCATTGGCTTACCAGCGACACACCGTGGGGGTGCCTAGTCGCCTCCATCGACTGCTGAGGCGATTGGTGCATGCGGTGACATGTCACCATGAGCACCACACTAATTAGCCATCTAGGGCTTTCATATGTATATTTTTGAGAGACATGTTGTCTTCGGCTATTATTAGACATACATGTATATTTTTGACTTTATGTGATGTACACAAACTGCAAACTATGGACATATATATATATATATATATATATATATATATATATATATATATATATATATATATTTCTGGATGGATATTTTTACATGGACATTTGTTTATGAGTTATAGTCATCTAAACTGAATAGCTGACGATCTAACGCAGATTCATGTGTCTCGGGCATATGTTGATATGTAATGTAATCAAAATTTCTTTCCGTAAACGAATACGGTAGATACGTACGTAAAATGGATGGGTTTCTAACTCGAATAATGACCGATGGTTATAATACTACAAGTCAGGAGTCCGTATACACAAGTAATGCACGAATACCGAGGTTAATAGCCTCGTTTTATTAATTCGAAACCCATACTCACGATATTGTTTGTAGGCCCTATACAAACACCTTGCAAATTAGCCAACTCACCAGTAGAATTGTAGATTACCCAGGCTGCTGAGGACAGATTCCTGGTACTGCGGGAGGCATCATCCACGAAACCGACAAAAGGATTAATAGACATCTGCACAATCAGGAAGACCCAATCAGCAGAAAGACGCTTACAAAGCACACCACACCACACATGTACAAAATGAAAACACTCACTTATGTACACACACACCACACGAGAATAACTCAAGCGTAGTATTTTTTGAGGTACAACCCATTCCTAGGCTGTGCCAGGGGAACTCCTTCATAGTTGATAAGCTCATAGGCCCCATTTTTTAATACTCGTTTAACTATATAGGACCCATGCCACATGGGCTGGAATTTTCCTGCTCCAAGTTTATCATATGCTTGGTCATATATGAGGACGAGGTCTCCTTCAATGAAAGAACGAGGAGAAACCGATTGATCGAAGTGAGCTTTGACCCACTTTTTTTGTGCCTCAATAACCAAGGTAGCTAAGCGGCGGGTTTCATCCAGTCATTCCAAATAGAAGAGATGTTCTTCCTTTGGAGAAGTGTCAGGCAATAGTTCCACAGCCAACTTCAGGGAAGGAATTTCGCATTAAACAGGGAGAGTCGCTTCCAAACCATACACCAATTGAAAATGTGTAAATCCGGTTGCACTCTTTACAAACGTTCAATAAGCCCAGAGAGTTGAGAAAAATTGGAGATGCCAGTTGGATTTGTGGATACCAATCGTTCGTTGAAGCATTGTGACCAAAACCTTGTTCACTGCCTCAACCTGGCCATTCTCATGGGGGTAGTATGGCGTTGAGCTATCATGGCGTAAGCCCAACTTTGACGTCATCTCAGCCATCATGTAATCCCAGAAATGGGCGCCATGATCGGTAACAATGGCCTGAGGGACTCCGAAACACGTAATAACATGGTTGAAAATAAATTGGGCAACTGTCTTACCGTCGGCAGCTAATGTAGGCATCGCCTCGCCCACTTAGTAAAGTAGTCTATGGCGACGATTATATAAGCATGCCCCCCGGCCGAGTGAGGGTTACATTTCATAAAATCTATGCCCAATTTCATGAAAGGGCCTACGGTAATGACAGGATGCAAGGGTAGAGGTGGCGCGCACATCTTGTGCTAAAATACCTAGCACGCATGACATTTTTGGACTACAATAATACAGTATTTGAATATAGATGGCCAGAAGTAACCCACACATAGAATCTTCTGGGCGGTGGCATACCCGGACATGTGACCGCCATAGACGCCACTGTGACAGTCATTCAAGACTCTTTCAGCCTCTTCCAGGGTCAAGCACCCGAGGAGCATGAAATCGATTCCGACATGGTACAAGGTATCTCCTACAATGCGGTATGGTTGAGATTGATGTCGAATCCGATGTCGAGCATCCTTTGTCAATTTATACCGGAAAGTGGATGTTTGAAGATACACGATAATTTCACCATACCATGGGTCACAAGTGTTGATAAGAAAGAGCATGTCATCCGGGATATAATCCTCAGATTTCGATGGAACGAAGTCTGTTGGGAGAGAGCAGATAAGATCAACAAAAACCAATGATTTCGCCACTTCAGTGCTGGTGAATCCTACTTCAATTGTTCTGAAGCCCAGAGAGCTGAGAACAATTGGAGATGCCAGTTGGATTTGTGGATACCAATTGTTCGTTGACGCATTGTGACCAAAACCTTGTTCACAGCCTCAACCTGGCCATTCGCGTGGGGGTAGTATGGCGTTGAGCTATCATGGCGTAAGCCCAATTTTGACGTCAGCTCAACCATCATGTAATCCCGAAAATGGGTGCCATGATCGGTAACAATGGCCTGAGGGACTCCGAAACGCATGATAACATGGTTGAAAAGAAATTGGGCAGCCGTCTTACCGTCGGCAGCTAATGTAGGCATCACTTCGGCCCACTTAGTAAAGTAGTCTACGACGACGATTATATAAGCATGCCCCCCGGCTGAGTGAGGGTTACATGTCATAAAATCTATGCCCCATTTAGCAAAAGGGCTGACAGTAATGACAAGATGCAAGGGTAGGGGTGGCGCGCGCATCTTGCGCTGAAAGACTTGGCACGCATGACATTTCCGGACTGCAACGATATTGTCTTTGAATATAGATGGCCAGAAGTAACCCGCATGCAGAATCTTCTGGGCGGTGGCATATCCGGGCATGTGACCGCCACAGGCGCCACTGTGACAGTCATTCAAGACTCTTTCAGCCTCTTCCAGGGTCAAGCACCTGCGGAGCACGGAATCGACTCCGACACGGTAAAGGGTATCTCCTACAATGCGGTATGGTTGAGATTGATGCCGAATCCGACGTCGGGCATCCTTTGTCAATTCAGACCGGAATGTGGATGTTTGAAGATACACGATAATGTCACCATACCATGGGTCATGAATGCTGATAAGAAAGAGCGTTTCATCCGGGATATGATCCTCGGATTTCGATGGAATGGAGTCTGTCGGGAGAGAGCAAATCAGATTAGTGAAAACCAATGATTTCGTTGACTTAGCAGTGGTGAACTCTAAATCGAACTCCTGAAGGATTACAATTCACTTGGAGTACTTGCCCCCCAGCAATTGTCAAGACAAGATATACGTCATGGGGTTGCAGTCTGAAACCACGGTTACGGTACGCAATAGGATGTAGTGGCGCAATCGCTGGACTGCCTGAACCGTGGCGAGTGCCAACTTCTCGACATGAGCATAGCGTGTTTCCGTGTCGAGAAGATTCTGAGATAGATAATAAACTACGTGTTCATTTCCATCATCGTCATCCTGTACTAAAACCATAGCTATCGTGCTAAATGCAGCGGCCAAATAAAGGGTAAAATCGTGATGGTAGTCGGGAGGACGTATCAGCGGAGCGTTGACGAGCAACGTCTTAAGCTTATCAAAAGATTGCTGGGCAATCTCGTCCCAATGGAAGGGAACGTCCTGTTTCAAAAGACGTGTAAAGCCCTTGGCCACTTTCGCATAATTCGGAATGAAGCGTCATAGGAAGTTAGCTTTCCCCTGCAGACTCTGCAGCTGATGTAACGAGGAGGGGGATGGGAGGTTGACAATGGCCTCGACCTTGAGGGGGTCAAGGCGAATTCCGTCTCTAGAGATGATGAATCCCAAAAGACGGCCAGAATGCACGCAGAAGACGCACTTATGAGGATTGAGCCTAATATTGTAGAACCTGCAGCGGAGGAAAATCTGGCAGAGGTGTTCGGGGTGGTCCTCACGCCGAGCTGAATGGGCCGGCAAATCGTCCAGATATGGCTGAACAATATGGCGTATGTCGTGGAAAGCATAAGACATAGCACGCTGGAAGGTGGCCCCAGCGTTTTTTAGACCAAACGGGAGCTTTTTATAAGCGAAGGTTCCCCATGGACAGATAAAGGCAGTCTTGTGTTGATCAGAGGGTAAAACATTGATTTGATTGTACCCAGAGAAGCCGTCCATAAGGGAATAAATCTCACTACCCGCGCATTCATCAATAATTTGATCTATAAAGGGAGTGGGGTAATTGTCCTTAGGATAGGCCCGATTGATGTCTCGGTAATCAACATAGACGCGTATAGTGCCTGCTTCTTATCTACAGGGACAATATTTGAAACCCATTCTGTGAGGGGAATAGGATAGATAAAGCCCGCGTTAAGAAGTTTTTCAACTTATGCCTTAATAGCTGCGGCTTTTCGGGGATGCACTGGGCATAGGCGTTGACGCACTGGTTTCGCACCCGGATAGGTAGGAATCTCGTGCACGACTATGTTGGGATCAATCCCAGGCATCTCTTCATAGGAACACACGAAAACATCTCTGAATTCACGAAAAAGGTTTGTATAAACTTGTATCTCTTCAGGAGAACAAGTCACTCCCACATGAATATTCTCGACTACCCCCGGTTTAACGGAGATGTCGATTGGCATAGTTTGAGTGATATTACTCAGGTTTCCCTCCGAAAGAACCTCATGAGTCAATATCGGTGTTTGAAGAGGCGGAGTGGGAACCTAAGATGCAAAGCGCTCTAGACAATCAGACATTGCCCCCAGGCCAGGCATGAACGAGGAATGATGATGTCCATCTCTCCACGGCAGATCTTCAAGAGACATGGTTTCAACAATACCTTCATCGGAAGGGAAAATTTCTCTTAAAGGATCATGTGAATCTGCATCGCCGAGCCAAGGGGATTGAGAATATATATCCAGAGCCATGCTCGAAGGAGCATGTTCGGGAGGAGGATTAGATGCAGCAACGATTTCACAATAATTAATCTCAACTGGAGTTAACGACATTGATTCTCCGAAAGAGGTCACCTGTTTAGGCGAAGGGATGATCCAAGGGTCATCGGCCCTAGAGACCATATTAACTTGAACGGTGTGCGGTGGTGGCGTGGGAAAAATACCCATGAGGACGGGGTCCTTGAAGAGACCGGGTCCTACACTGTCAGGGGGATTGGGGATCTGATCCACGTAAGGAACGTTGTTCTCATAGGATGAGGTGAAGAAAGACAATTGATCCACAGTAACGATTTTGCCCTCATGAGGGAACTTAAGAAGTCGGAAGAGGGTGGATGGCACGCATAGCATGGCGTGAGTCCAACTGCGACCAAGAAGAAGATTGTAGTTAAGTTTGGCGTCAACCACTTCTACTTCTACGTTGATTGTCTTCCCTTGTAACGTAATCGGCAAACTCTCGAGAACACCCAGGGGTTTTGATTCCCGACCATCGAATGCCTCTAAGGCATTGGGAGATGATGTAAGAGCCGGAGAGCCAATGGCCTTCCAGCAGGCGGATGACATAACACAGGTGGAAGCACCTTCATTAACAACGGCCCTATGGATGTTGAGGCTGTTGATCCCAACTTGTATAACAAGAGCAATTTGATGTGGAAGTCGGGGGACAAAATTTTCTAGGTCGAAGGTGAGAAGATTAGAATCGGCGGGATCGATTCCACCGATCGTAGACAACAGAGCTTTCCGTTGCGATGGGCAACTTTGAAGTACTTCCAATGCAAACATGGCAGAAGGCGCCTGTGCCAAATCCTCAACAATACTGTATTGCTAAGCGGCATGGGCATTTGGGTTGTAGGAAGATCTTCGCAAAACGCCTTTAGAAGGTGGCCTCACAACAAGTTCAGCGCTAGGCTTCTCAATTTCCAAAGGACCAGAGACAGGTGGGGGAGGTGGGCCATCCACTTCCTTCCTTCTCAGCTGCCTGGCATGATCCAGCATAATCCTTCGAACGCGTAGCAATTGAGACAGGTGCAGCACCATTCATCATAAAGACCTGGGACCCAAATGGTGTAGATGGTGAAGGCTGCTCAACCATCTGGGTCTGCTGAGACAGGAACGGTTCTTTGAGAACTGCCAGAGTCCCTTTAGAGCCTTTCAGAAGTTGACTAACTTCAGATCGTCGAGGACAATCTTTGGTATAATGGTCTCCTTCACAAATAAAGCAGGGGTACTTCGGTTTACGTTGGGAACCGTCATCAGTACGAGGTTTAGAAGACTCTGGTTTTGGGGCGTCGAGTTTGGATTTTCCTTTGCCCTTCTTCTTTCCTTTGGAGGCCTTTTCCGTAGGATTAGCCTGAATGACATTGACCTCCGCAGTCTTGCCAAAATATGGAGGGGCATGAAGAGTAGAATTATTGGAAGAATTTGAATTCGGCTTCCCATTTGAGGGTTTCCGAAAATTTTGAGAAACGAAACCAATGACACCATCCACCGCTAGGGTAGGTGGTGCTTTAGAGGTTCCTGGGCGCGGAGCATCAGTCAAAATATCATAAAGCGTGCCAGACTAAGAGTACACTAGATCTAGGTACTGGGCATGTGCGATGGCTTGTTCTTCAATCACACATGCCCCCATAGAAATATCTTGAGCAATTTTTCTAATGAAGGAGGTGGTGAACCAATGAGTTAGTAGTTGATCAGGTATATCAAAATTGATCAGTCTACGACGACGTTGCCACTCATGAATATGATCGGATATGTGGGTGGATTTATCCTGCTTAAAATAAGTCAAGAGATGCATCCTGGCTTCGTAATGAACCAGTAACTCGAAGTGAGTCAGAAAATCCATGGCTAATGTATTGAAGTCTTGAAAGATGCCACGGGGTAATTATATATACCACTTAGTGGCAACGTCAGTAAGAGTGCGCTGGAAGAGACGTAGACGAATTGAATAATCTACCCAAGAGTTGGACAAACACCACAGATGGTAGGTCATGACATGTGCTTGAGGGTCCTCTCTAGCTTTACCTTCAAACTTAGGACTGTCGCCGGGTACCTTGGTCCTTGGTCAGAACCGGAGGCCAATAAGGATTGTGAAGAATCAGATCATTAGTTAATTTAGAAACGTCTGGTAATTCCAAGGTGGCCAAGAACAGTAACTGTGGATTGAAAGGCATGCCAGGCCCTCGATAAGGACCTGTACCTGTACTCCACCCTGGTTGAGCATATCCTTGCCCTCATTGGTTCTGTCCCGAAGGATTCTGACCATAGGGGGTATAAGCCGTATAACTAGGCTGATACGGTTGCTGATAACCATTGTATGGGGGTTGATAACTGGGGTATGGAACTTGATTATATGTCGGCCCCATTTGAGCAGTGTGCGGATTTGGCTGCTGAGTATAGGTATAGCCTGGCTGTTGAAGGTAATAATTGGAACCTTGGGGCGGGTTGTAAATCGGTCGAGATTGACCTTGAAGATAATAAACACCTTGGGGTTGAGCAGGCTGCTGATAAGTGGGGCCCTGCTGAGCCTGATAAGTAGGACGCACCGACTGATTCGGTTGCGGCATCGAGTAAATCGGCTGTTGAGAAGGGTTGACAGGATGTGCAGGCTGGCCTGGTTGGACAGGTTAACCTGGCTGAACGGGTTGCCCTGGTTGAACAGGTTGACCCAGGTGAACAGGTTGCATAGGTTGCACAGGTTGACCTGGCTGATGTGGGACACCAGGCTGTGCCGGATAGGCCGGTTGGCCTGGTGGTGGAATGGGGCCGGGTTGTGCCTGATAACCGGTTTGACCTGCAACAGGACCATAAGAGGGTCTTGGCTGTGCAACATTCAAACCAATAGGAAACTGAGGTTGCAGAGGTTGCACCATAGGTTGAGAAGGTTGGATTCCCCCCCCCAGGACCGTACAACGGCCCCGGTTGGTACCCCAGTTGACCTGTAGGTCCTTGAGGTTGCCCCGGTTGGACCACAGGGTGAGGTTGCAGAGGTTGACCTTGAAGGTTGTAGGACTGTCCTTGCGGACCGCATAACAATCCTTGCTGGCCCGAAGGTTGGCCTTGTAAGGGTTGTCCTTGCGGGTCATAAAGATAATTAGGATGCCCCAAAGGTTGGCTTTGAAAGGGTTTTCCTTGCGGGCTGGAAGGTTGCCCAGCCTGGTTAGACAGAAAACCTTGAACATACTGATAAGCCTCTGGAGCAGGGAAATGTAAAGGGTTTCCTTGCTCATCGTATTGATATGGAAAAATGTAAACGGGTGTACCATCCCGTGCATAATGCGAAAAATACGGACGGTTGGGTTCTTGGGAGGATTGACCGACCTCGGAGTTTGATTGCTGTAGGGACAACCGATACTCCTTAGGAGAAATTTTCTCCGGAATAGAAGATGCTATATAGATGTCTTCGGGAAGCGACACAATCCTTATGGACTAAGTGGTAACAACGGGTGTAGACGCGGCCACACAGACAGTGGGCCTGACAGGTACTGAAGTGACCTAAGGAGATGACGTGAAGGGTGTCCTTGGGGACATCCCTAACAAAGGAATAATCACCCTCGTAGAAGGAGTTGATACTCCCATAGAGGCGACAACGGTCATAATTTGACTTAAGGATCTATACCCTCCCGGAAGTGAAGGACTTGGCGAAGACATGACAGATAACTCGGGGTTGTCTTCTGGGAAAAACTGGTAATCTTCACCAGACGTGGTGATTTCCTCACTAGGAGAATGACTGGATGAGCCCATATCTAACCCTGCCGCTAGATCTTCTAGAAGACAGCGAGGAATAGGAGAATAATAGCAGTTAGAAAAGGCGAACCTGATGTAAGAGGAGGGAAATGTTCCCCTACTCCGAATCCAAACCAAGCATTGGATAAGGGCCAATTGAACTCAACTGGTCCTCCAAAGGGAAGCTCAGATAAAACCGGTCCCCCGTCGGGAAACTCAGAGACGATGGGTTGTTGAGGTTCAGCAGAGGATTGAGAGACCTCTGATGAATCGTCTGTGTATGGACTACTAGTAGATGAAACTGAGGGTTCCGCCACTGTGACAGTAATGACAAGAGGAAGAGACCAAACAAAAATACACAGGCTAAGAAAAACAAGGCACATAATCAAACGGCCAACAAGCAAACTCTAAAAGGGCGTGTGATCGCAGGTGATTTATTTTACCACATTGAAACTTAGAAACTTCACCGCTTCATGTTTTAAGAAATGGATGAAAGGTGAGTCTATCTTTTTTAGTTTTGAAATAAGCATGAAAGGACAAATGCTTAGGGATCCTTTCAAATTTAAAGAGTCAGAAAAGATCAAAATGACTACTCTGGTAATCTAGGCAAAGGGTGTACCAGATATCTGTGAACTACAATATACACATTGGTTTCAAAATAAAAGAGAAATCAACCAAGGACTTGACGTACGTGCAGGCAATCTCCCCGAATGCTGTGTCCGGTGTATCACGGGTATAAGGCGGCAGATTCGGCTTCCTACAGATAAAGGATAGCAACCTAGTGGGGTCTCTCTTTATATACGCAATGGTACGGGGAGCACAAGTCCGTACTAGTGCTGTCTCAAGCCAAGAGGCAAACGACAGCTACTAGGTTTAACGACGCCAGAACACGTCACTAGCCTAGACCTATAAATATTTCGTTAATGTTTCAATGCTGCCTTAAGGTAAATCGAATAAATTTTAATGTTGATCTTCAATTATGTTTCAATTTTTCAGGCCCTACCGAATGTTATGTCTCAAAATCCCCTAAATGCACACTACATGCCACAATGTATTATTTAGTTCGATGAATAGCTAACTACGGGAAGGTTGAGAGTTTTCACACGATAAAAAAATGATCACAAAACAACCACTAGTGTCTCTAATGCACGCTAATGAAAACTAAAAGCTTTTCTTTCAGAGTTACAAATCACTAATAACACATAAAAGATTCAATTTACATTAACTAATCAAGAGCAAAAGATATTTTTTTTATTTTCAATGTTTAAGAGCAAAGTGCACTAAACACAATGAAAACTAATGAAAGGAACAATTTGAGAAGTGATAGCAAAAGATCAAAGACAAGAAAGTTTCACTTAATTCTAAACACACAATGAGACCTCAAATTGACAAAGAAGTCCCTCAAATCAAAGAGGAATCCCAAAGACTCAAATGAACCGTGTAATCTAGGCTCAAAATGAGACAAAGCGGAATTCGAATGAGGAAGAATCCAATCACTCAAACAACACGATAAAACAATGGAAAACTGCCAAACGAATGCAGAGAAGCAATAATGAAATTGACTGATCAAACGAGGACCAAAAACTCCCATGGGAGGTTCGACACACTATAGCACCTAGATGCCCTAGGGCTAGAATGTAAAATCGATAGAATAGGGCAAAAAACCAGAGGATGAAGGTCACACTTAGTCAAAAAAGGCTTCAGAACACTCAGGCAGTCAAAAAAGTGACACCAAAACCATAGACCAAGCTCAGAAAGCTCAAAAATAAGCAAACCCTAGCACCTTATAGGATTGGCGCGACTCTCAGGCTGAACCTAGTGCCAGAATAGGATTGGCGTGGGGGATAAACTGGCAACATGTGCTAGCTGGTGCGACTGTTAGGGAAAAAATCGCGCCAGTCGAGTTTACTAATGCAAAAAATGAAAAAGAGCAATCAGGGAGCAGATCAAGGATGGTGAGGCTAAACAAAAGTTTAACACTAGAAAAGATCGAACCAAAAGAGCTGATTAAGCAGGCAGAGACCAAAATCAACCGAAAATACAAGACAAACTCCAATCAATGTCTCCCCAGTGGATTCGCCAGTTTGTAGGAGAGGTAAATCCCCTCTGCGGACAGAGGAGATCCCTACTAGCCCAGACCGGGTCTAGCAACAACCAAGTCATGCTAAGACGCAAGTTTATAATTGAAAAAGACCAAGATGCGACAAGGGGCCTACCTTAAGTCCTACGCTGCTGTCGTTTGTGGAGAAGATGGCACTTCCGTCCCTCACTTTGGCAGATCACAATTCTCCCGCTCGATGCGATCGAACACCTGAACGTACAAGAAACAACAAACACACAAACGTAAAACCTAATACATGCAATTATGTATAAGTCAGATAAGATACAACTCATAACATAAAACATAAACATTTGAGTGGAACCATAATCAAAGTCGTTTATTATTAATCAGAACAAAGAAAGATACAATCCCGAGCTCGACGCCGGATCTTCCTTCGGCGGGTTGGACAGAGGAGTACGTCTGATAAAGTCTGTCGGGAAAAAGGACAAGTCTCTCTCTTCGGGGTCGTCTCGACAATAACTCTTATACAATTGATTCTGTTTATCCAGGCTAGCTTGCAAAGGGAAAATGACAAGCTTATATACATGGTGGAAGGGGAGTTGGGATCCCTACAATGGTGGGATTGGCCCTATCCTCAAGTCAGCTTGCTCTGCCTTGCTCATCACAATAAATCTACATAAGAGATGATCATGTCCACTTCACATGGACCTGTTAAACCTCCCAACCCATTTTAAAGACTCCTCAGAGGTTTACAACCAAACCTCCAGCCATTTATTTTTTAAAAACACTCCTTATTAAGTCTGGCATGGGTGATACACTGGGACAGAGTGCCAGATGGCGTGCCCTATTTGGTGGATTTCCCCCATTGGCGTGAGGGCTAAACTGGCTAGTCGCGCCAAGGCTAAAAAGGCTATTTTTATGGCTTTTCATAGGAAATTGTCTTCAGAGGAATGATTGTCCTTGTCAAGGGGGATGCCATGAAAGTGGTTTCAGGTCATGTCACTACTCACAGGTCATAATGGCCTCCTTCAATGTGCTAACTGGGAAAATTTCTGTGGATCAGACAAATTAATGTGTAACAAACGCTCTTCCACCAAAGTAGTGTGTTTCCCTTTAGCTGGAATATACCCATCTTGGCCTTCATGTTTGAGGTATACTCTCTCAGGGTAAAGCATATAGCCATGTTTTCTAACCATGCCTCTGCAGATTGACCATATGTGGACCCCCAAAACTCGGGAAATTTTACCTTTTCCAAATCTCGACGTAGATAATTTCTTGTAGTGTTTCAGGGTGCTTCATTTTGTATGACTGGTCCTCCATGCTCTCATTCCAGATGGTTTATTAATGCCTCAGACATGTGCTGGAATGATTTCATTAAGTTTAAAACTTCTCCTGCTGGTATTTGTTCTTGTGTTGAGATGTTTTCCTCATCATTAGGTGGGGTGGTAGGGTTTGGTTGTTGTGGTGGCATCACGTTACGCCCTCTAGTTGCCCCACTCCTTCTTGTACTTCTTCTAACCATGGTTCACCAATGAATCCTGTCACAATTTAACACAATTTGTTTTTTTTTTTTAATTCTTTGCATAAATCAACTCTATGAGTAAAATGTAAATATGTAGATTTACCATAGTTGTTGGCAATTATAGTAGGTAAGATTAAAACGTTGTCAAATCCTAATCATTGTTATCATTTCAAACATAATTCTAGCAAAGACAACAAATCTAATTATGTTCTTAAACATATTCAAGATTTTGTGTTTTAACACTACATTATCCCCACATATCTTACATTTATGACATATATTAAAATACTAAAGTTTAAATAAATTACATGTATGTGATAACGAGGTACCTAAATTTGTATGATGTATTATAATTTTTGTAATCCATTAAAGCCAATATCATCATATTTGGTAATATATATAGTATTATATATGTTGTTAGTCTTATTGTTACATGTAT